>CM057346.1:438839858-439572148 GCA_030015575.1 Agapanthus africanus | reverse complement strand
TCAGAGGTACTAGCTGTACGTAACGGTTGCCTATGTATTGATCGGAAGGGAAGCTGACGAGCGAACTCATTCAGAAACCCTACTGAGCCTGACAGTGACAATATCCGTACAGTCCGGTCCGTTCGTCTAAGAGTATCGCATATCGAGTCTAGGGGGTGGATAAAGTCAGACCCCTAATAACGCGATAATTTGTGTCGGTATGAAGCCCATCACCTCCTGAGAAACTACTGATCCAAATCAGTAATTCTCCACTACCTCGGCCGAGGATTTCTAGTGATGGCCACCCGTACACTGTACGACATCAACCCCCAATACCGGGAGAGACGAATCCCCGACGATCCGCGCACTGCCTCCATATGGCTCGGGACTGTACCCAACTAAAACCTGTTTGCACGTCTCCTTTGAGCGTGGCAGGGTAGTAATCAAAGCACAGTGGGAACTCACACGAGACAAATGACGATCTCAGGTCGACAAACTAACCTGTACACTGTAAGTCTGCGGCGGCGCCCCGGCCGTCGATCCGACGCCGGAAACGCGGAAACAAAAACTTTGCAAACTAGCAAACCGGCACCACCGCGCACTTTTCACCCGGATCGGGCCATTAACCTAGCAACTAGCAAACTAAAATAAGAGTAGAGAAGTATACCAAGTGATCCGTGTCCTTCGGTTTTCGTCTCCACTCCGATCTCCTGCGGAATCTCCGTCCGTCACGTCCTCGTCGGAAAGGGCACCACGTAGCCGGATACTTTTACGGGCTCCCACCTCTTGACCGAGGCAACTCGGGCGTGAAGTTGGCTAGCCGACGCGTCTAAGGTTTGTTGTAGAATAGTGTAGTAGCTTGTCTCTTTTGGGGTTTAGTGTAGTTGCCTTTGATGTGGAGGTGAAGAAAGAGAATGAGCTTTGTGAAAAATGGAGCTCACAATTCTTTTGCAAGGGAATGAGATCAAGAGAATGCTACACCAAAAATGAACCTATCTCATTCTCCCCTCATCATGTGGCCGGCCTCAAAACTTGTGATGATGGGGAAAAAGAATGGATTAATCAAGAGAAGAAAAAGGAATGAATAAAATTAGAAAAAGGTCACACCAATTTCCTTTTTCAATCCACTCACAAACCATCACATGAAAAGAAAAGGAATGGACTCAAAAAGCATCTCATGATGAAAGAATAATCATGAAGCCACACTTATGCAAGATACCCCTCCACAAATAAGTTATTTGCAAAATTGCAAATAACCCCCTCCAACGAAAAGTCCGGCAGCGAAGGAATAAAGGAAAACCGGCCGGAACGGAATGCAAACTGGCAACTACAGAAAACTGATCCCGTAATAAATTACAGGAAAACCCCACTACTGCAAATACATACCCGCATTTGTATTCTCACTGAACACAAATGCAAAGAGACAAAATCTACACTATCCAATACTAGGATCCGGCTTAAGCCAAAGCCGGCTAGTAAAATCCGTCCGATCACGATCCGTGCAATACCGCACGTATCTGATCGAACCCTGCCATATCTCCATACGGCCTCTACAGCGTTTCGCCCGAAACCTGAGTAACTGTGTGTGTGGTGGACTCTAAAGACTCGTCAATACTATGGCTGTGGATTTAACCACTAGCACGTCAGAGGTATCAGCCATACGTGACGGGCCACCAGCTATTGGCCAAAAGGGACGTCGATAAGCGAACTGATCCTGACACCCTACTGAGCCTGTCAGTGACAATATCCGTATAGTCCGGTCCGTTCGTCTATGAGCATCGCATGGCGGGCCTAGGGGGTTGGTAAAAGTCAGACCCCCAATAGCGGTACAAGTCATGTCGGAGTGTAGCCCAGAACACCGTGAGATACTACTGGAATACCTACCAGCAAATCTCCTGCCTTGGCCAAGGACTTTTCATGTACTGGCTCTCCTAGACACAGTGCGACCTCACCCCCAATACCGGGAGAGACGAACCCCTGCAGATCCGCTCACTGCCTCCATGTGGCTCGGGACTGTACCCAACTAAAACATGTTTGCACGACTCCTTTGAGCCGTGGTAGGGTAGTAATCAAAGCACAGTGGGAACTCACACGAGACAAATGACGATCTCAGGTCGATGAACTAACCTGTACACATGTCACCAGGGAACTGCTATCTGACGTCAGGTATAATACCAACTAGCAGGTTCCTGGCGAGTCCTGTCCGGTGTACTCATAACCCAATGAGCACCTGTATACATCTTAGGTGAACCAACTGACACCAGTGGCTTGTGAGACCGGCCACCGCCCCTCGTCGGGGTCTCGACTGTATACACTAGTCTACTCTGTAGAATCGATGCCCTGTCTCGAAACTCCCATGACTAGTGACCTTTTAAGGATGTGCTTATAGACTCAAGCTCTCACGTATATGATCGCCCTCATACTGCTGGTAGTCAAGCAAGAATCCTAGAGGCTCTATCAACGTGTCATAGCGACTCGTAAGGTCACCTAAAGCAGTACACGATGATAAAGATAAACCAGATAGCATACTATCATCTCGAGTAAGACTGTCCTACCGGCATAGGTCCTCCTCAATCATTGCAATCACGTGCCTGTGATCCAATAATTTACTCTGAGGGCACTATATCCAACAAACACAATTCACCAGGGAACTGCTATATGAAGATATATATAATACCAACTAGCATGTTCCTGGCGAGTCCTGTCCGGTGTACTCATAATGCAATGAGCACCTGTATACATCTTAAGTGAACCAACTGACACCGATGGCTTGTGAGACCGGCCATCGCCCCTCGTCGGGGTCTTGACTGTATACACTAGTTGTTAGTTATATGTATGCCCTAGAGACCATTACTATACATAGGATGTATATTGTAGTGGATGCTTGGACATATATAGGGAGGACTTTCTTGCTCGACATGATAGTATGCTATTTGGTTGCTCTTTACCTTAACGTGTACACTGATTGTCTCTCTGTTACATGTTGGTAAAGCCCTTAGGATGTGTACTTGACTACCTGGACTATGATGCGGATCATACTAGTGGGGACATGGTAGTCCATAAGTACATCCTTCAAAGTCCCTAGTCGTGGGTATATCGAGACGGGGCATCGATATACCAGAGTAGACTAGCGTATGCCTTCTCGACCCATACAGATGGGCGATGGATGATCCCATATCCATTGGTGTTTGACATCGGAGATGATATACGGGTGCTCAGTGGAGACTGGGTACACTGGACGGACTCGCCGAGAACTCCCAGATGGTATTATACCTTACGTCAGATGGCAGTTCTCTGGTGACACTGGTACAGAGTAGTCTGTTGACCCGAGATCGTCATAGAGTCTTGTGTGGTTCCTACTGTGCTTTGATTTCCACCTTACCACGTCCAAGAGGGCGTGCAAAACGGTGGTTTTTGGGTACAGTCCCGAATCACATGGAGGCAATGAGCGATAGGAGGGGATTCGTCTCTCCCGGTATAGGGAGTTGATGTTGCGCTGTGTTCGATTGGCTATAACCGGAAATCCCTGGCCAGGGTTGCTGAGATTTACTGGTAAGTGTTACCAGTAGTTTCTCGAACTGTTATAGACCTCATATCGACACGACTTATCGAGCTATTGGGGTCTGACGTTTACCACCCCTAGGCAAGATATGAAACATATCAGACGAACAGACCGGACTGTACGGTAAGTGTTACTGGTTGGATTCACAGGAGTGTGAGCAGGCTTGCTCGTCGATCTTCTGATCGCTCAATACCCGGATGGCCGTTACGTTTAGCAGACCGCTTGCGGCTTGTGGGTGCTTGATATGATCATCACCTGCTGCCGGCGTATTGACGAGTCTTTAGAGTCCTACATAGAGGTTTTATGGCTCAAGCGAAACGAAATAGGAGCACATATGAGATATGTGCGGGACCGAGAATAATGCGTACCGTATTCTATTCTCGCGATGAATGTATCGATTGGTTGTATGCGATATAACCTAGTTATCGAATCAAGGATTGATTCGATAAGCCGATACATTGGATATTAGTCGGTTATATGAGATATGACCGGATCGTTAAATCAAGTGTTGATTTAATGATTTAATGTATAATTATATATTTGATATATTACTTTGCATTAACTAGTATTGGTTCACTTAAATTGGATTTTCTCACTTGATGTACACAAGTTGTATATGTGATATACTTTTGTGCACTTATTTGTATCATGTTTGATGATACATGCAAACTTAGGTTTGTGTAAAGACTTAAACCATGGTTATGTTAATGGTTAGGGTTTTGATTTACTTATCTTTTCATTTATTTATTTATTCATTTATGAAAGATAAATAAATCATGGTGGCTTTCTTCGTTTGCTAGTTGAAACTTCATGAAGCTTTGAATAAGTCTACCTTTTTTGTTTCATGCTTAACCCTAACCATTCAACCTAACCCTAGTTTAGTCTCTACACTTAACCATGGTTGCTATATGATAAGAATCCACTTATTTTCTATTTTCAATATACTTATCATATTCTTTCTTCTTCTTCTTCTTCAACAAAGAAGAAAGCTTGCACCTTTAATGGCAACTTGAGAAAAAGAGTGAGAAATCCAATTCTAAAGTGAACCCACTTCCTATTTCTTCATCCCCTACCACTTGCCAAGTAGTATAGGGTGTTTCTTCACAAGTTTCATGACTTGGTGAAGTTGGAGCTTGATCTTGTGTTGCCTCGACGTAGATCATCTTCGGCATCGAAGTCGACGACCTAGCCCGCCCATTTCTCCGATGAAGCCGACGCTAGAGCCCGGGATCCGATGATCGCAGCGAGGGGACTTCATTACGGAGCTATGGAGGTGGAGGACCAGATCTATAAAGGTTGTATTTTCGGTTTACTCTTAGTTAAGTTGTTAACTAGTTATAGTTTTCGCCTAAATTCTAGTTAACGATCCGTATTAGGGTTTGTAGGCACAAGAAAAATTTGAATTTGGTATGGTTGATGCCTTGTGAGACCTCATTAGCGTGCCTAGGAACCCTACAGTGGTATCAGAGCCAAGTTAGAGCCTTAGGCGATGCGTAGACGGAGTTAGAAATCCGATTGACCCGAAACTCTAGTTCAAAACGGCTCTCTGTACATTTTTTAAAAACTGGGTTTTTTCCAGATTAAAAATTCTTAAAAAATTCAGCAGGAAGTTCTGAGAATTATCGTGCAAAACGGAGCTCCTGATTCATCTAAACCGCCGCGGAACAGCGGCAGAAGCATGGCTTCTGCGGCGGTTCCGCGGCAGTATGGTCACATTGCCCAATAATTTTTGCACAGTAATTCCTATATTTTGGTTCTGGATTTTCTAGGAATTTTTAATATTTATTCAAGAGTTGAATATTCTGGGTTGTATTAGGAGTTCGTAGATTCGATCGGATTATCAAACTTTGTCTCTGTTTTTCCGGATATTTTTTGAATATGTTAAAAAGTTCGACCGGATATAAATACCCATTTTTTCCCCTGTTTGGAAATTTCCAAGTGTTGGATCTTTCCGTGGTTTAATCACGTTCTAAGTAGTGCAAGTAACGCGATGGACCCTCTAGAAGACAACAAACCTTAACTCGATTATGTGACCGTCTTGAACTGCCCTTTGAATCTTCGGGTTTGGGGCAGTACGGCGTGCCACATGTGAGGCATTGGCTTGACCCTTCTACGGCTGGACCGTTGGTACTGAGGCATGAACTGGATGTTTTTAAACTTATTTCATGTGTTGAGCTGTTTCGGGAAAACTTAGGTGTTTGATTGTTCGATCGGAAAGTTTAACATTTTCTATTTATCTGGAATGGGATACAATACTTGGAATCCACAAGCAGTTATGAGATAACTGATTTGAATATTATAAACATAGCACTTTAGTCTCACTTGATCGGTTGCCATGGAATTTTGATGCGATCAAAAGTCCGTCGCAATCACGTAGTGTACGCGGATACTCGCCGGGTAAACTTAATAGACATCCACACCCCAAAGCCCCGACCAAGTGACTATAGGAGAACCCCGTCGCCGAAAGCATCCATCCGGGTGCTCGCGGTAGCGGTGTTCCGCCTTGGTGCACTTCGTCGACGGTATCGGGGGTGCGGCCGTCTACTAAAGTTTGCGACGAGCATCCGATCAGAATGTCGGGAATCTTGTTGAATTGTCCGACTTGATATTGAAAAGAGTTTTCGATAATGAGACTAAAATGCGGGGTTTATAATTGTTAGGCATGCAATGTCTAAGGAATTCATTTGATTAGGCATGCGATGTCTATGCAGGTTGCGGATTCCAACTGTTGTAGTTTTACACTTTCTTTTCTGTGACCGTAAGTGTAATATGTGATATCGCCGGTTTCGTTGCTATATGTCAACAACAATTGGGATGGGCATATTTACTTACGTTGATGACATGTGATGTTATGTGTTGCTGGATATGTTATATTGGATCGTCGTGTTTGAAAAGCCGGGGTTTTTTATGTGAGATGAGTGTTTTTCATTTTCATTCATGTAAAAACTTGTATGTAATATTCTTTTATTGGGACACTTCTAGGTTGCGGAAGATGTCACCTTTTGTATATTATTTACTTTTCGGCACTAGGATAGACCCAAGGAGGAAGGCACAAGTAACCGGGTTCTGGAGTCCAGTGGGAGACCAACTCGAGGAGTCGAGTCCGGGTCTCCTAACTCCAGAATTGGTAGGGTTGCTTGCCGCTCTCGTAGGGGTCTAGGGGTATGGGTTTGGCTATTCATCGCGACCGTGGAATCCGTGTTTTATACTGGCTCGTATTGAAAACACGGACGTCCTAATATATCCAATATTTCATATGTTTCTTCTGCTGCGATATCTGTGATGTGATCATGTGATATTCTATGATGGATAGTGTATATAGTATATATGATATATTATATAGACGTTACTTATGTTTTACACCCGCGCTAGCCCTGCCCCGCTCTGTCGTTAGTTACCTAACCTAACGGTGCACGGGGGGACATCGAGGCGAATGCGGATGGCATAAGTGTACGTCGTATTTATCTGTGATGTTTAGGTGATTAAATGATGGGACTTCATTAATTTGATTAATGAAAGTAAAAGAAACCTAAAGATGTTGTAGAATCGAATTTCAAAAAAATAAAACAGGTAGCTACAGTTCTTTCTTTGCACAGCGGTATATGTGATATATCCTGCATCTTATTCGATGAGGAAAGGGCCGACGATCCCTTCACCGGGAGTGACCCCTTTAGCAATAACTGGCAGATACTACAACCCTCGGTTTGTCTTTTGATAGCTTCTATAGTTTCTGCTTTGCACAGTGATATATATGATATATCCCGCACCTCATTCGACGAGGAAAGGGCCGACGATCCCTTCACCGGGAGTGACCCCTTTAGCAAAACTAGAAAGGCCTCAAAAGCACTCCATTTCAAAATCATTCGATTCTACAACAATATCAAGTTCATTACGCAATAGGTTTTCAGAAAAACCTGTCGTAGCCCTCCGTCATTTCAGATAAGTACTAGTTAGTATTCGTGCTGCGGTAGTTTGGCCTCCGTCAAGGCGTAGTGTACGGTAGCTAACTAGTGCTTATCTGCTAGCATATGATGCGATTGGATTAGGGTATTCGTACGGCGTTGTTTGGCCTCCGTCAAGGGTCGTGCGGGTGGGTTTAATTCAATCCGGAAATGACGGGTTGAACTTGACTAGCGGACTATGGGTTGTTTGGCCTCCGTCAAGGTCATAGGACGCTAGGGGCAAAATATTATCGGGAATTTCAAGTGTTGAAATTTGCAATGAGATTGCATACCTTCTATGAGATAGTTGGATCCCGAAACCCGCTGCGAGTAAGAGTTACTCCTGGGAGACTTTTACACATTACGATTAGCCGATCAAGTAGGTGTCTAGAAAGGTGTTAACGAGGTTACGCCTCTGGGAAAATGAGGTTTACATTAATTAGGTTCGTGCGAAAGCACGGGGGACCTCCCTCAAAGTACCGACACTGGCCTGGCCGACAGATTGGCGAACTTGTAGTGTGTAATTAATCCCGGCTAGTCTTTCCTTTTAGGGTTTGAAGGAAGATTTGATAAAAACAGTGGGAGCCATCCTGATTAGATAAAATAATAACCAATCTGATCTTGCAAGAGCGCACGCTGAGTGTTTTCTTCTCTCTCTCTCCAGGTAGCGACCATATCACGCCTTAATCAAGATAATAATACGGATTATTGACCGAACCTGCTTGTTATACTGAGCTGGGGAACGTTGGTCCCGCTCCAACTTATAATTGTTATAAGACAGAGCAGGAAATTGGGGAATACCAGATTTCCCGTGCCGCCCAAACGAAGAAAGTGCATATGATGCATCATCTTCGGGTGTGTTCGTTACAAAGAAATGTTTCTCAGTATCCTCTGCGTCCTGGGAATTTGATACCGGATCAGGATCCCAGATATGTAATCTGTTACATAGGGCTACAGATAGGTAGAGAACTGAGAACAGGTGATAAGTTTCATGAGGCAGAAAACGGGGCAAGTGTTGCAGCCAAGTCTGTTGGTCACTGTCACCTTGTATTACCAATACATTGATTCTGAACGAATGTTATTAGATACCGAACCTGATGTACAAAATCATATCATTCTCTTTATTAGTAAAGAAAGGATATAATTTTGTATTGTTGGATAATGTTTTGAACATTTCCTATATCAAAAGTTGATCGGTTCAGGCACGTTATCTAAAAGCATTGATGTTCTAAATCAAACTACAGTTCTTTAGTATACGGAACACACAAAAGAGGAAGAGTTCAGAAATGAACGAATCCTTCTTGAGGCATTGTAGACTAGGTCATATCAATACGACCCGACTAGCTAAAGTTACATGTAGATGCATATTCAAATCAGTTTGAATTTACATCTTGTGAAACTTGCCAGTCATGTCATAAAGATAAGATGACCATAGCTCCATTTACTGGAAACAGAGAAAGTGTTAGTGAACTCTTGGGATGATACATGTTGATATATAAAGGTCCCCAGTCTACACATGTCAAGACCGGTTCTTTGTACTTGATTACATTCTCTGATGATCTCTCAAGATTCAGACATATGTTCCTGTTGAAACACAAGTCTGAACCTTTTGAGATATTCACGGAATATAAGTTAGAAGTAGAGAACAAAAATGAGGGTATAAGTATTATGTCCTTTGATGTGATCAGGGAGGAGAATACTTGTGCATGGAATTCCTGAACTATTCTAAAGGAGAATGAGATTCTCTCTCAGCATTACTCCTTCGAATACACCACAGCACAACGTTGTATCGGGGCGGAGCAATCGCACCCCATTCGATATGGTGCGCTCTATGATGAGTAATACCGAGTTACCTGTTTCCTTTTGGGAGTTATGCGCTTGAGAAGCTGCATACCTATTGAATAGGGTTTGAATCAGATCACAGCCTACCACTCCATATGAGATATGGTATGGGAAGAGTCCATGTCTTAAGCTAGTTAAGATTTGGGGTTGTCCGGCCTATGTCTAAAAGCAAAATCCGGACAAGCTCGAAGCAAGGTCAGTTATGTAGAACTGGAAAGGTTCCAGCTATGCAAATTACAGCAGATGATTTGGTACAACCAAAGGATTCAGTAGATACCAACGAACCTCAGCCTCTCCGCCGATCTAGTAGGGTTTCTCACCAACCTGAGAGTTACTTCGGTTTCTCTATGACAGTGGGAGCGAGGATTGCATCATGAGATGATGACCCAACTAGTTTCGAGCTGGCCATCAGGAGTAAGACTCTGTAAGAATGGCTGGATGCTTAGTGATCTGAGATAGAATCCTTATACACCAACAAAGTATGGACTTTGGTTGCTTTATCTGAAGGGTTAAATCCCCATCAGGAGCAAGTATATCTTGAGAAGATTACTTGGTGTAGATGGAAAAGTTGAGACTTTCAAAGCTAGACTTGTTAAAGGTTTTCGTCATTGACCAGGCGTGGATAATGATGAAACTTTTTTTCCAGTGGCTATGCTTAAGTCCATCCAGATCCTACTTGCCACGGCTACATACCATGACTACAATATCTGGCGGTTGGGTGTCATGACTGAGCGTCTGTAAGTACACAGCCAGAGGGCTTCGTAGACAGTGGGAGCAGCGGAAACGTATGCAAGATGCTTTATAGGATAAAGCAGGCATCCCGGAGTTGGAACATCTGTTTTGAAATAGTAGTCAAATAGTTTGACTTCATCAAAATGGTAGATGAACCTTGTATATACAAAAAGGTAGTAGGGAGTATGGTGGTGATCCTCGTAGAGTACGTGGATGACATACTCTTGATAGGGAAGGAGTTTCCTATGCTACGCTCAGTCAATTTCCGCTTATCACAATGATTCTCCATACAGGATCAAAGTGATACCTCCTAAATCCTGAGTTTTGATCTATGAGATAGAGATGATTGGATGTTAGGATTCTCACTAGTGGTAGTGAGATGGTATCAATCGATCCAGGGGAGAATCACTGGAAAGGTTCCAGGGTGATAAGGACGACCGAATGTCAGTCACAGGCATTGTCTTTACCCATAGTAAAGGGACGGTATGTTGGAAGAGTTCCAAGCTAGATACCATGACATACTAGACGATAAAGGCGGGATACATCACAACTTAAGATGCTACTAAAGAGGCAGTCTGGATGTATATTTGTTCATGAGATGAACTTAGTTCCTCCCATTGTGTGACAATGGAGTTGTGGCTTATGCCAAGGAACGTCCGTCTCATCAGTGATCCAGATATATTCTAAGGCAGTATCACCTGATCATGGAAATGGTTGATCTCCAAGGAGATCAAGGTTAGGAGAATTGACTCAGAGGACAACACGGTGGATCCACTCACAAAGGCCTTTTCCCAGAGAGAGACTTTTATGGGATGGTTGAGTATGAGATACTACAACCACTGCTATCAGATGGCCCTAGTGCAAGTGGGAGATTGTTAGTTATATGTATGCCCTAGAGGCCATTACTATGCATAGGATGTATATTGTAGTGGATGCTTGGACATATATAGGGAGGACTTTCTTGCTCGACATGATAGTATGCTATCTGGTTGCTCTTTACCTTAACGTGTACACTGATTGTCTCTCTGTTACATGTTGGTAAAGCCCTTAGGATGTGTACTTGACTACCTAGACTATGATGCGGATCATACTAGTGGGGACATGGTAGTCCATAAGTACATCCTTCAAAGTCCCTAGTCGTGGGTATATCGAGACGGGGCATCGATATACCAGAGTAGACTAGCGTATACCTTCTCGACCCATACAGATAGGCGATAGATGATCCCATATCCATTGGTGTTTGACATCGGAGATGATATACGGGTGCTCAGTGGAGACTGGGTACACTGGACGGACTCGCCGAGAACTCCCAGATGGTATTATACCTTACGTCAGATGGCAGTTCTCTGGTGACACTGGTACAGAGTAGTCTGTTGACCCGAGATCGTCATAGAGTCTTGTGTCGTTCCCACTGTGCTTTGATTTCCACCTTACCACGTCTAAGAGGGCGTGCAAAACGGTGGTTTTTGGGTACAGTCCCGAATCACATGGAAGCAATGAGCGATAGGAGGGGATTCGTCTCTCCCGGTATAGGGAGTTGATGTTGCGCTGTGTTCGATTGGCTATAACCGGAAATCCCTGGCCAGGGTTGCTGAGATTTACTGGTAAGTGTTACCAGTAGTTTCTCGAACTGTTATAGACCTCATATCGACACGACTTATCGAGCTATTGGGGTCTGACGTTTACCACCCCTAGGCAAGATATGAAACATATCAGACGAACAGACCGGACTGTACGGTAAGTGTTACTGGTTGGATTCACAGGAGTGTGAGCGGGCTTGCTCGTCGATCTTCTGATCGCTCAATACCCGGATGGCCATTACGTTTAGCAGACCGCTTGCGGCTTGTGGGTGCTTGATATGATCATCACCTGCTGCCGGCGTATTGACGAGTCTTTAGAGTCCTACATAGAGGTTTCCTGGCTCAAGAGAAACGAATTAGGAGCACATATGAGATATGTGCGGGACCGAGAATAATGCGTACCGTATTCTATTCTCGCGATGAATGTATCGATTGGTTGTATGCGATATAACCTAGTTATCGAATCAAGGATTGATTCGATAAGCCGATACATTGGATATTAGTCGGTTATATGCGATATGACCGGATCGTTAAATCAAGTGTTGATTTAATGATTTAATGTATAATTAGATATTTGATATATTACTTTGCATTAACTAGTATTGGTTCACTTAAATTGGATTTTCTCACTTGATGTACACAAGTTGTATATGTGATATACTTTTGTGCACTTATTTGTATCATGTTTGATGATACATGCAAACTTAGGTTTGTGTAAAGACTTAAACCATGGTTATGTTAATGGTTAGGGTTTTGATTTACTTATCTTTTCATTTATGGAAGATAAATAAATCATGGTGGCTTTCTTTGTTTGCTAGTTGAAGCTTCATGAAGCTTTGAATAAGTCTACCTTTTTTGTTTCATGCTTAACCCTAACCATTCAACCTAACCCTAGTTTAGTCTCTACACTTAACCATGGTTGCTATATGATAAGAATCCACTTATTTTCTATTTTCAATATACTTATCATATTCTTTCTTCTTCTTCTTCTTCTTCAACAAAGAAGAAAGCTTGCATCTTTAATGGCAACTTGAGAAAAAGAGTGAGAAATCCAATTCTAAAGTGAACCCACTTCCTATTTCTTCATCCTCTACCACTTGCCAAGTAGTATAGGGTGTTTTCTTCACAAGTTTCATGACTTGGTGAAGTTGGAGCTTGATCTTGTGTTGCCTCGACATAGATCATCTTCGGCATCGAAGTCGACGACCTAGCCCGCCCATTTCTCCGATGAAGCCGACGTTAGAGCCCAGGATCCAATGATCGTAGCGAGGGGACTTCATCACGGAGCTATGGAGGTAGAGGACCGGATCTACAAAGGTTGTATTTTCGGTTTACTCTTAGTTAAGCTGTTAACTAGTTATAGTTTTCGCCTAAATTCTAGTTAACGATCCGTATTAGGGTTTGTAGGCACAAGAAAAATTTGAATTTGGCATGGTTGATGCCTTGTGAGACCTCATTAGCGTGCCTAGGAACCCTACACTAGTCTACTCTGGAGTATCGATACCCTGTCTCGAAACTCATACGACTAGGGACACTTTAAGGATGTGCTTACATACCCCAGCTCCCACGTATATGATCGCCATCATACTGCTGGCAGTCAAGCAAGAATCCTATGGGCTCTATCAACATGCAATAGAGAACCAAAGCATGTAAACGATGATAAAGTCAAACCAGATAGCATACTATCATCTCAAGCAAGACTTTCTTATCGGTATAGGTCTTCCCTCAATCATTGCAATCACGTATCTGCGATCCAATAATTGACTTAGAGGGCACTATATCCAACAATCTCCTACTTGCACTTAAGGCTATTATTGTGATGTCGCATACTCATAGCCTCAGTGAGTGGATCCGCCCTGATGTTTCTTTCTATGTCTCTCTTAATCTCAAGCTCGCGGAGAAAGCCATCTCCCGAATCGAGTAATACATGTCTTAGAATATGTCTGGATATCTGATGGGACCTAGTTCATAAATGAACTCCAAATCCAAACCTCTTAGACTGTAGTGATCACTGAACCTAATCAGTATCCAGCACCATGCCTCCCACAGTATCTTGTTGGACCACTTGCCCATAATAATGTCCCTCATCAGAGGGAAAACTATAATTCTGACAATCACTCTGTCATCCATGTCACCTTTGAAGTCTGGAATGATAACCGTCTCCTGAAGGAGGCTGCCGTCATCAAATCCGTAGAACATGCACTTATGTTCTAAAGCTGCTTCCTTATGTTTCTTCAGGATTGGATTATTATAAACTTATCGCATCTAGTGCAAAAACAACATCTGGTGTGGTACTTGACATCTCACGATTGACTCAAATGCCTAAGCAAGTGATCTGCCAATCATGCACATCCCTCTCCCCTTTAGTCTGTAAGACACCTTTAGAGAGGGTGACTCCATCACCTGCAGGTACACCACCATGCCAGGAGTCATCTATTCAAAATACCTTTAGAATACTGTCAAAGTACCCACATTGGGAAACCACCCAAATCTAGATCTAAAACCATAGATCTAATAACCAGAATGTCTAATATTATATCTCTATCCTTTGTGAAGAAACAACTGTGTGACGACCAAAGTACAACCGATCGTAGTATAGGAATTTTACTTCCTACTCTGTGTATGTCATCTAAATACCAGGACATCACACCCTACTACCTTCTTAACAGATCCATCTCCTATTCTGATGAAGTCAAACCTATGACTGTCATATCAAAACTAGATGATCTATCTCCGCTATATGTGCTCTAGTCTATAAATGGACATAAGTTACTTGCCCACTATGCTTCCGCTGCTCCCACTGACTACGACAACCCTCTGGCAGAATAATATATACGTGCACTTCTAAAGCTAGTTTAGAACGACGCTATACTTATCCTCCTGCCGGGTCTCATAGTCTGGAACAACAGTAGTGTCAAGTCTGGGTAAACATGAACCTCCTTGTCACCTTCCTTGAGGCTACCGGAGTACCTCTCGGGTGTCTGAGGTTACCCACCATATCTGCGGAGTGGCTATTGGAATGTCAAACCTGATTGAATATATAGGTCTTATTAAATTTTCCATAATCGTTTGCGGTTCTGGAATCACTTCCAGTTCTACCATACTTCCACTACTGTTTTCTGAAAAAATCCATTTTACTAAAACTGTGGCGAGTCAAGAACAATATCACTATTGATCTTCCAGATGGTAGAAAGTCAACTCTCGTCAAAGCCAGGGTCAACCCACAAACTGCCATTACAGAAACGTGCCTTGAGTTATCCAGAGTCTGGTTTGAAGCATAAGCTGGACAACTCACCGTACCTTAACATCGTTAAGATATTAACCATTCTATATCCAATATAGAAACATTGGCACTTATTTAATTGGAACCAGATTCATAACATGCAGATGTCTCCAGTGCATATTAACTTAATGGAGAGAGGCTAATCAGCATTACTCAACTTAGGAATCCATCCAATTATGTGTAACCTGAAAGAGAAACAAGTTTCTCAAAACCATTACTATCATCTGAATACCAATCACAAGAATCTACATCTTCGATCTCTTTGAAGAATCCCGATACTTGCGATACCTGGTTCTCTACTTTATTCTTATACCCACAACTTCTCAAAACTTAGACCTTGTATTTCTACGAAACACTTGTCTAAAAACTAGAGAAGTCATAAGTAAATAGAACATAGTACGAGGACCAACCCCTTTGTCCTGATGGACACTGGACAGCATACAATACTCTGTATAAGTCCGCTGAGTTGAATAACTCAAAACCTGCGCATCGTAGATTGAAAACTGTACTTATGGTTTAAGAACTACTCCGTTGTTTAATACTCCTTACCCAATTGTCAACTGATATAGGTAAATGTCACGGACATAATTTCAAAAAGTTATATCTCACTTTATGAAAATAAACCTACAGATATATCATTTTGAAATTGGTGCACAACAACGGATATTCAAAACCAAATGCATGCCGTCCGGCAAAAACTCAGGCGACTTCCTCATATATCACCAATTACAACGAATTCCGATATAATGAGGATGATCACCTTTATTCCCAATAACCTACTCCCACTCATCATCTGTAAAACCATACAGATGTGAGAATCATGCCTGGTAAATACATACCTTGGAGTAAGTATCTAATCGGGAAATCAGTTTTCCTTTAACAATGTACTGAAACATGAAAATGTTTCGTAGGGGTATCCTGGTATTCCTAGTAATGCCTCTTCCATAATCCAATTCATGACTTTAACCGTATATCTCTTTGCTATCTCTCCAAATCCCTTCATTTGTCTTTAGTCGTTACCTTCTGTACACCATCGTTAGGCTAAATGGTTTTCTTCCTTCCCTACCGTTCGGCACCAGCCTATGGTTTGGAAGAAGACTATCCAGTAAGCATAATAGGTGTACCCTCCTAAACCAAGGGGTACTCGCAACTTGAGAGAAGGTGATGATAAAAGACAACTGAATAATACCTTATTCAATTTCTCCCGAACTGGGAAAAAAAGCAAAGGTGAAATAGGAGTGGCGATGAAGTACGCGGTTTGGTCGTGAATGATAACAGTCGCAATTTACTTTGCCCTCTTTCTAATCCCTTTATCTTGTCTTTACATATTACCTTCTGCACACCCTACTTAGGCTAATTGGTTTTCTTCATTCCCTACCTTTCGGCACCAGCCTATGGTTTGGAATAAGACTATCCAATAAGCGTAATAGGTGTACTCTCCAAAACTAAGGAGCCCTCGCAACCTAAGAGAAGGTGATAATAAAAGACAACTGAATAAACCAATTCTATTTCTCCTGAACCTGGATCAATCCTCGAAGAAGTCCCTTCGAGTTCGTATATAATCATACGATGGATCTATCCAATGGAAGTGGATGTCCATAGTAATACGGGGTGTTCTTGAGAAATACAAAGGATAAAAGGAGCGGCAATGACTTATGCAACTCAGACAATCCAAACGCCAGTATTTTAAGAAAGTTCGGTCAACTTGGTCACTGAGTCATAGTCTAGGGTCGGTCAAAGGTCGCTGCCAAAGAGAGAGAGAGAAAAGAAACACTCTGCGTACAATCTAACCTACATCAAAATGGTTATCACTTTATCTAATCAGGAAAGCTCCCACTGTACCGTCAAATTCTCCTCCAAACCTGAAAGAAGAATCAATCGGGATCACTCGAAGAGTAAAGCAACTCATCAGTGGGAATCGGGATCCAACTCTCATCGTATGATAACGTGACGTAATCCACTCACGTTATCACACTTCAGAAGGTATGCACATGCCTGGCAAGTTTCAGTTTATATTTGAAACTCCCGATGTGATTTTTGCCTCATGCTCTTATGACCTTGACGAAGGCCAACAAATCATAAGTCACATGTCAAGTTCTACCCATCATTGTCCAGGTCAATTTGAACCCACCCGTACAAGCCCTTGACGAAGGCCAACAAGGCATACGACTGTCCCAAACTAACACATCTATCTATGCAACAAATGAATACCCCAGCAGCTACCAAACATTATGCCTTGACGAAGGCCAACAAACATAGCTTGAATACTACTGACCATCCATAAGAAATGACGGAGGGCTACGGCTGGTTTTTGGCGAAAAACCTTTAACGTAATGAACTTGATCTCGTTGAAGGAACTGGATAGCTTTTTATAAAAATATAGTAACGAAAACCTTTGCTAAAAAGGTCACTCCCGGTGAAGGGATCTCGGCTCTTTCCTCGTGGAATGAGGTGCAGGATATTCTAACTGAATACCGCGATGCAAAGCAACTTGTAATCGACTATAGTGAAGTTATTACCCTGACGCAAACTTCTTCCCAAGGGGTCACTCCCGGTGAAGGGATCTCGGCCCTTGCCTCGTCGAATGAGGTGCAGGATATTCTAACTGAATATCACTGTGCAAAACAAAAGGAAACGTCTTTGTAATAACACCTTTTAAAACTGTTCCAACAACATCCAATATAGGTTTGTTTTATCCTTGCATTGATAAGAATCAATCCAGTCCCATCAATCAATCACACCAGAAAAGAACGAAAAATAAAATGTACGTATATGCCATCCGCATTCGCCACTGGGTCCCGTCATTACCCGTTAGGTTACTTAACTAACGACAGAGCGGGGACTGGACTAGCGCCGGTGTAAAACATATACAACATCTAATAGTATATATACCAATATACAATAATCGCTCCAAGCGTGATAATATGCAATATTACAGAAAAGTAATAAGCATCACAGAACAATACAGATAATCTGGGATCCCCGGGTTTCACAGAGCCGCTACTGAAACCCGACGTTCCCCTGGTCGTGTGGATAGCCTGTGCAATGAAACCTAGACCCCTACGGGTGCGGCAAGTTACCCGCCAAAACATGAAGCGAGGCAGCCCCCTACAGCACAGTGAATGGACCACCCGGCACTTCACGGAATCCGGTAACTTGAGCACCCCTCCTTGGGTCAACCTGTACCCCCTACGAGTGCGGCGAATAGTCTGCCAATTCTAGAGTGAGGCCCCTCTGCCTCTCAAAGCCATGAGATACAGACCCGTTGCCCTTCAGAACCCGGCTATCCGTGCACTCCGTCGCGGGGTAAACCTAGTACAGAAAATAAAACTATGTACAACGGGTACATCGACCTCAGCCCGGTCATGCCCCAAAAGAATATTATACAAACAGGCAGTGACGGCAGTCCACATGTTGGAAGCTCGCCCCGCAATATCAAATGTACAAATAAATCCAAACTGCACTACCATTGCACACTGCTATCCACCACGACATATCCGCAACATCATAGCACAACACAGAACATCAACGCGAATGTCACGTTCGCAAATCCGTCTAAAAGAGCTATAGCAATTAGACGCAATTTACCGCTCGAATGACATTCACGGTCGGAGATATAATGTAAATACTAAATACTAAATACTAACAAGTTTAAAATTTCGATCGACAAAACTTCCCGAAGTGGGCCCCACGTACATCTGGTGTACAATAATAAAATTTGGGCCCAAAAGAACAGTACCTAAAACCACAATTTCCAATTTAGAAACGACAGGAGAAAAATTGCCAACTGAGTCACCAAGACGGCCGCGGTTCCGCGGTCAAAGCAAGGCTTTGACCGCGTTTCCGCAGCCGTACGGTCGACGCAGTTGGTCGTTTTTCTCCAGTTTTCTTCAAAAACCCTGCTTGATTTTCTGGTATGGTCAAAATTATTTTTAGACCCCTTTTAAAATCGACAAAAACTTTAGACTTGGAATTTGCGGTTTTCGAAAATCCGTTCGATCGATACTTTAAACGCGTTAGCACAAATTAGTAAAGCTTAATGGTGAGGAGCTCGCTCAGGCCGATAAGCCAAAAGAGCCTGGGGTTCCTGCGGAATTGAGCTCAGGCAATAAGGATGACCCGGTTTTCATAACCGGAACTACAGAACAAGCATTATTCCGATGTCTTCAGAGGAAGCTTCAGGATAGGGATGAGAAGTTAGCCAAGGTACAGTCTAAGGTCGATGAATTGGCAAACGTAGTGGCAGATCTCGCGACCCAAGTAGCCCGATTGCGATTACAGCAGAATCAAATTTTGGTTCATGAGCCAGGGATTGATACTCGGAGGCAGCCAATTGATACCCCTTTCAACCTAAGAGAGGAGCGCCTTCGCGAAAAACGGCCGTGATCAGCCTCCAGTCCCTCCGATACATACACCGAAGGCCTCTAAAAGAGAAACTGGATAAGGTATATTCCTTCAAAAGGGACAAAATCCACAAGATATTCAAGGACGCCCTAAGAAACGGTCTACAACTGCCAGAATCAAAGAGACCGTAGGAAGCGAATATGACCAACGACCCAAAATATTTCCCCTATCACAGAGTGATAGGTCATGCCATTGAGGACCGCTTCGTCTTCAAACATTGGGTCGAAAGGCAATACAAGACGGGAGAGATAGAACTGTCTAAAGGCGTGTTAGCAAACAGTCAAGCTACGAACGCCGATTTCATACAAATGGAGACCGAAGCCTTTCAGGAACCTATTTGTCACGACCCGAAGTTTGGCCCGTGACCGGCACTTAACCACGTAACGTCTACAGGCGTAACGCGACTAAGTGAACCGAAAACCCAGAAATCAAACCAGAGAAAGTATAGAGTGTTATAAGTTTTAATGAAGCACTTACTAACGTGATAAGAAATTTAAATAAACAATCACCAAGATAGTAATATACGACGCCGTAGCGAAGATCAAGATCCACAAGTGGGAACAATACAGAAAGGATAAACTGCAAGTACAGTCGGCTCACAACGAGCTCGACACCAGAATACAAATAAAATACATCATCGACCTCACACTGTCTCTAAGTCAAATACATACATGGTAGATGGAGAATACTAAATACAACAATGTACATACTGAAAGATAAATAGATACCGCGCAAAACCCACCTATCAGCAAAAGAGCAAGTACACCAACTATGGGGGTATCTGTATCAAAAGATGCAACCGCGGCCTGCCGCGACTACTCCGAAGGGCAACCTGCAAACACTGTGGCACAACGGGGGTGAGTAGCCAACTCGTGAATAGAGATAACATATAAAGGTAATCGCGAGTATGCACGTACTGCGCTACTCTATCATATGCCAACAGATGATATCAATGTGTGATAAGCAGTATGTGCAATAATCATGCAAATGCTCTATCGGGTAATGTAACTACAGGATGAGGTACAATGCTCTATCAGGTAATGTAACTACAGGATGAGGTACAATAGTAAATGCTGAGCAGGGGCAATATAGTATCTACACGGAATGTCAACGTGGAATATATAATCGGTGTCCCTCAATGCACCCAGATCCCCAAAATAGCTCAGGCACCGGCACTCTCATCGGCCCTCAAATCCTGTACATCTCTGAGAATCCCGAGTGCCCAACATCGGCACCCAAATATCATAAATACTCATGTCCAGCATCGACACGCAAATCCTCATCCATCGGGCCCCGTCAGTCCGGGTCAGCCCACGGGCTCCGTCTGCGGTATCGGCCCTCGGCCTCGGCAGTACGGATCACCCCGCATCCATCTATAGACTCTGATCAGTACCCTCCGGATAACTGTCAGGTCCAACCAATCACCGGTAGGTAGTAGTCCCTCTGCCAGGCTCACCGTCTACTGCACAGCGAAACCGTTCTCGCCCCGGGGTACCATACCGGGTCCACCATGTACCCGTAATCGGCCTCAACCAGCTCCTCGATTCGGGTTCACGTATATCACTCTAGCACCGAGAAAACACATGGTGGATGCACCGAAATATCATATCATGGGAACCGGGTTTTTAAATGATTATATATTTGCAATAGCCACGGTTCCCAAATCCAGAAATCACATGTAATCCAAACCAAAATACAAGTCAATGATCCGATATGATATGTGCGTCAAATATAAATAGCATGTCAAGTCACATATAGATGAGCTACAATATGATGATCCGATGTGATATAGGCATCAAGTATGAATATCAAGTCATGTCACATATAGATGAGCTACAATATGATGATCCGATGTGATATAGGCATCAAGTATGAATATCAAATCATGTCACATATAGATGAGCTACAATGTAATGATCCGATGTGATATAGGCATCAAGTATGAATAGCATGTCAAGTCACATATAGATGAGCTACAATATGATGATCCGATGTGATATAGGCATCAAGTATGAATATCAAGTCATGTCACATATAGATGAGTTACAATGTAATGATCCGATGTGATATAGGCATCAAGTATGAATATCAAGTCATGTCACATATAGATGAGCTACAATGTAATGATCCGATGTGATATAGGCATCAAGTATGAATATCAAGTCATGTCACATATAGATGAGCTACAATGTAATGATCCGATGTGATATTCTACAGTGTGAGTGTCATGGCAATTACTAACGGTGTGTGTGTAACATGCAAGATAGTGCCCGTGCAACATGGACCGTTAGTAATGGTGTGGTGTTCTATCAATTCTAGTTTATATCCAAATAGCAGGGAATGCAGCATGCACTAAATAGTAGCCATGAATAGTCAATGTATACAAAGGAAACTATAAGGTCCTATCAGCCCTGACGTAGAACGCCATGCGGGCGATATCCCCGTAGATGTGAAATCTACTCACCGTAGTCCCTCGCTAGGTGTAGCCAACAACTTGTTTCCCCTTCTGCGCGGCGTCCGCCGTACTCGCCTGGGAACCTAGAATTATACAATACATCACACGTAAGCTTGAAGTCACACATACGCGACATTAAAACTGAACTAGTAACTCGTGTCTTGAACCAAACGCGCGTGTGCGCGATACGCTAAAACGTGTGGTTACGCGCCTGAAACCATGCCGACGCGTCGCGATACGCAGAAACCCAAAACCCACACACACGTATCACGCGTGTCGCGAAAGGTTGAAAATACGAGAAAACAGGTATTCACCTCCAGATTTTGATACAGGAAAGATATTGTATAACTACGCATACCAAAACAACCCACATAGCAGCAGACACCAACACCCCAAACCCCAACCCACAACTCCCCCATCTGGCCGTAAATTGCGGCCAGAAAGAATATTTTGGCGGCCTCGCTTGGGAATTGGGCTCCCAGGTTTGGTGTGTGCACTCTAAACCCCACATACATGCTACAGTAATCACTAGTTTTACTCTAAAAAGTCTCGGGTAGCAGCAGATCCTACAGGGCCCAATTTCTAGTTAAAAATCCACACATCCGACAAAAATGGAACTTTAGGGTATTTTTCTGAAATCTGAAACAAACCTAGGTCTAAACCCACACTAATAACTCATTAACAAGCTAATCAAGCCATAACAACATAAATTTTAACATAGTAACACTAAATCCCTTCAATAGCACTAAACATGCACAAAAAGGCGATATTTTGAAACTAAACATGCAAGTTAAGGAGATAGGGTGCTAGGAGTGGGATTTATACCTTCAAAAGACCCTAGAAAGACCAAAAGTTCCAGCTTTTCCCTTTAAGTATGCAGATTTTCTTCAAACACCTCAAAAAGCTCACTTTTCCTAAGGTTTTGTGATGAAAATGTGTTGATATGTATAGGGTTTTGTATATGGATCAAAGGGGAATGAAAAGAGAAGAGAATGAGGAGAAAAATGGAGGGTTTGCTGCTGGAATCTCTGCTGGAATTCAGAATGAGGGAAAGAGAGAGAGAGAGAGAGAAGGGAAGAAAATGGGTCAAAAGTCAAAGTTTCACCTAACACCATGCTTCATTGTTCTATTAGGAGTTTGAATTATGAAAAAGGGTTTTGAAAAGATTAAAATGGTGGGGAATAAGTTAGCAACCATGCAACAAAAGAAAGATGGTTAACACTAAACCTATGTCTCAAAAGTGGCTAAGTGTGTAAGGTGTACACTAGCACTAGAAAGATCCCAATATGCAAACACTACTAAATATAACTAATAATCCTAGGAACACATATATAATAACACGTACGATCACTAATTATCACGAAAGACTTCAAACAGAAATTCAAAGTGTTACAATCTACCCCCCTTAAAGAAATTCGGTCCCCGAATTTAAAAATCTAACTATACGCACCTTCAAAAAGATGAGGATACCTCTTCCTTATCTCGCTCTCGGTCTCCCAAGTAACCTCCTCGCCGCGCTGGCCACGCCAAAGTACCTTGACGGACGGTATCTCCTTCAACCTCAATTTCTTCACTTGTCGATCCAAGATCATCACTGGCTGCTCTGCATAGGAAAGGTCGCGCTCAAGCTGGATCGTCGGGTGCTGAATCGCATGCGAAGGATCATGAAGATATCTGCGGAGCATGGAAACGTGAAATACGGGGTGTACGTCTGGAAAACTGGGCGGAAGGGCTAATCGATATGCAACCGCGCCAATACGCTCAAGGATCTCGAAGGGGCCCACGTATCTGGGACTAAGCTTCCCCTTCTTCCCAAACCTCATCACGCCTTTCATTGGGGAGACCCTCAAGAAAACATGATCACCAACGGAAAACTCAAGTCTGCGCCGACGACGGTCCGCATAAGATCTCTGCCTACTCTGGGCTGCTCTCATCCTATCGTGAATCAACTGGATCTTCGCGGTCGTCTCCTCCACAATCTGCGGCCCTAAGATACTGCTCTCGCTGAGCTCCGTCCAACAGATGGGCGACCTGCATCTCCTCCCATAAAGAGCCTCAAACGGTGCCATCTGAATGGTCTCCTGGTAGCTGTTGTTGTAGGAGAACTCTACTAAGGGCAAATGATGATCCCAGCAACCTCCGAAGTCCAAAACGCATGCTCTGAGCATGTCCTCGAGAGTCTGAATAGTCCGCTCTGACTGCCCGTCGGTCTGCGGATGGAATACTGTGCTGAAACTCAAGCGAGTGCCCAAAGCTTCCTGAAGCCTCTGCCATAGCCGGCTGGTAAACTGGGTGCCTCTATCGGACACGATGCATGTCGGAACTCCGTGCAGTCGTACAATCTCATCAATATACATCTGGGCATACTGAGTAAATCCGAAAGTCGTCTTCACCGGTAGGAAGTGAGCCGCTTTCGTCAAACGATCCACGATCACCCAGATGGAGTCATACCCTCGACTAGCCTGGGTAGACCCACAATGAAATCCATAGATATCTGTTCCCATTTCCACTCCGGAATGGGTAACGGCTGTAGCTCTCCCGCGGGCCTCTGGTGCTCAGCCTTGACTTGCTGACAAGTCAGGCATCTCGACACAAAATCTGCAATGTCCCTCTTCATGCCGTCCCACCAGTAAACATCTCTCAGATCATGGTATATCTTGGTGGAACCGGGATGAACACTATATACCGACCGATGTGCCTCCTCAAGAATCTCGCGCCGCAATCCCTCAGCATCTGGTACGCACAGTCTAGCTCTAAATCGTAGTATCCCCTGATCATCGATCACGAACTCGGAAAATTTGCCCTGTCCCATCTGTGTCCTGATCTCTGAACAACGGTCATCACCGTGCTGTGCCTCGTATATATGGTCAAGCAACTGTGGGCGTGCACGAACATGCGCCATCTGTCCTCCGATCGGCGTAAACTCGAACTGTACCCGACTGTCGCATAAGATCTGCCAATCCGCCGACGACTGCCTCTGCACTGAGCTCAAACAGGATAGACTACCCCCGGGCCTCCTGCTCAAAGCATCCGCCACTACATTCGCCCTGCCCGGGTGATACAAGATCTCACAATCGTAGTCCTTCACTAACTCCATCCATCGGCGCTGTCTAAGGTTCAGGTCTCTGTGCTGAAATATGTACTTTAAGCTCTTGTGGTCAGTGAATATCTGGCACGACTCTCCATACAGATAATGTCGCCAGATCTTGAGTGCAAAGACCATCGCAGCCATCTCCAGATCATGAGTAGGGTAATTCTGTTCATGTTTCTTTAATTGCCGCGAAGCATACGCAATCACCCTGTCATGCTGCATCAAAACGCACCCCAGCCCTACTCGTGAAGCATCGCAGTAGACCATAAATCCGCCTGATCCTGAAGGCAATGGTAGCACTGGTGTCGTGGTCAGTAGAACCCGTAGCCGCTGGAAACTGTGCTCACACTCCTCCGTCCAATCGAAGCGAACTCCCTTCCGGGTCAACCCGGTCAAAGGTGTAGCAATGCGAGAGAAGTCCTGCACGAATCGCCTGTAATAGCCTGCCAGCCCTAGAAAGCTGCGAATCTCCGTCACTGACGTGGGTCTAGGCCAACTCCGAACTGCCTCTATCTTCCTCGGGTCGACACATATACCATCTCGTGTAATCACATGCCCCAAGAAGTCTACGCTGTCTAGCCAGAAGGCACACTTGGAGAATTTGGCGAAAAGCTGATGCTCCCTCAAGGTCTGTAGTGTAATCCGCAGGTGCTGCTCGTGCTCCTCTCTACTCCGAGAATACACCAAGATATCGTCAATGAACACTATGATGAACAGATCAAGATACGGCCGGAAAATACGGTTCATCAAATCCATAAATGCTGCTGGCGCATTGGTGAGTCCGAACGACATCACCAAAAACTCATAATGGCCGTAACGTGTGCGGAAGGCTGTCCTAGGAATGTCCTCCTGTCGAACCCGCAGCTGATGGTAGCCTGATCGCAAATCGATCCTCGAAAAGTATCCTGCCCCCTGAAGCTGGTCGAACAAATCGTCGATGCGTGGCAAAGGATATCTGTTCCGCACTGTCACCCTGTTCAGCTGGCGGTAGTCAATACACAAACGCAAACTGCCGTCCTTCTTCTTGACGAACAGGACTGGAGCATCCCAAGGAGAAACACTCGGTCGAATAAGTCCCTTATCCAGCAGATCCTGCAACTGACCCTTCAATTCTCTAAGTTCCGTTGGGGCCATCCGATAAGGCGGTACATAAATAGGCCCCGTGCCAAGAACCAAGTCAATGCAGAAAGAAATATCGCGCTCGGGCGGTAGCCCAGGAAGCTCGTCAGGGAACACATCAGGGAACTCGCTAACAACCGGAACCTGATCTAGAGGAACCTCTGTAGCTCTAATATCGCAAACATATGCGAGAAATCCCTGACATCCCTTTCTCAAAAGCTGTCCAGCGCGAAAAGAAGAAATCACACTGTGAGGGGTGGCACCACGGTCCCCCAACACAACAACAACTGACTCACCGGGAAAACAAAATCGAACTGTCTTCTCGCGGCAGTCAACAGAAGCATAGCACGTGGCTAACCAATCCATGCCCAAAAGAACGTCGAAGTCCAGCATCTCAAGAAGGATCAAATCGACCGGCAACTCTCTCTCGCCAATACGGACAGTACAGGATCGGAACACGTGCCTAGCAACAAACGACTCTCCCACAGGAGTAGTCACAACAAGCAGCTGGCCAAGCAAACCGGACTCTCTACCCAAACTCGGCACAAAGTGTGTGGATACGTACGAGTGCGTGGATCCGGGATCGAATAACACGTGTGCATCAACCGAACATACATAAAGGATACCTGAGACCACCGCATTGGACGCCTGCGCGTCCTGATGCGTCAAAGCAAAAACTCGCGCCTGTCCTCCCCCTACAACTAACTGTCCCCTGCCGGCCGCTGGCTGCCCTCTACCTTGGCCACCTCGTCCTCTATGAACAAATCCTCCGCGACCACGACCTTTCTGTGTATGCGTCTGACGCGGAGTAACAGTAGGTACTATCGGCAATGCCGTCTGGGGTGGTGAAGGTGGTAATGTAACATGTGGTACAGCCACCCCACTCCGGGGTACCTCAGGACAATCTCGCACACGATGATAAGAACTCCCGCAACGGTAACATCCCGATGACGGTCGCTGACCCTCCTGGGAATAAGAGCTAAACAATCGGCCTCGTCTCGAATCTCTGCCACCTGCAAGGTGTCTGTCACGACGCCGGAATGGCCGTCTCTGCACTGATGTATCTGCACGAACTCTCTTCGGTCTTGGAACTGCCGAAGTCTCAGCAAGGCGCTCCTCGACTAATAATGCTGCGTCTACTGCTGCTGCGTATGTCTCGTAATGCTGCACGCTGATAGCAAGGAATAGTGGTGTGAGCAAGCCTCGGACAAATCTCTTGACTCGCAACTCCTCAGTAGCCACTAGATACGGAGCATAAACGGATAGCTCGGTGAACAGCACATCGTACTCTGCCACTGACATCTCTGGCGTCTGGCGTAAGGACTCGAACCCGCGTGCTCTAGCATCTCTGACACTCAGGGGAAGAAAGCGGGCAAGGAATAGTGCCACGAACTCTGTCCAGGTCATAGGAGGAAGACCTGCTGCTCTACCCTTCTCGACTGATTCGCACCATTTCTGCGCAAGACCTTCCAGGCGAAAGCTCGCGACCCATCTCGCATCTGCGCATCTAAGTGAACGACATATCCGCGCCATCCTATCAATGAAAGACTGTGGATCCTCAGCCACATCGGTGCCTGTGAAGACCGGAGGCTTCAGCCTCATAAACTCTGACAGCGATACTGTAATAACCTCTGTAGTCGCAGGTACAACTTCCTGAACTGTGGGTACCACCGCGATCTCCGCAACGGGTGGAACTACCTCTGGTCGCTGCGCTCGAAGTGTCTCAACTAGAGATCCCATCATCTGGCGCATCTCCTGCATACTGGATCCCATCGTCTGGCGTATCTCCTGCACACCATCCCCTAACATAGCAATCTGATCTGTCATGGCAGGAACAGCCTGCTCGGGCACAACCGGTGTGCTACCCGGATCAGTCCACGTCTCAGACGAGTCAACTCGAATCTCGGCCCTCGCGGCCGCTCTCTGCGCCCTCGTAGTCTTTGGTGGCATAATGGCTGAAAGGAACAATAGGATTCGATAAGGATACGGAAATCGAATCGCAAGAATGTATATACTCAAGAAGGAATTTACATCAATAAGTCCTAAGGTCGCGTAGGCGGAGTACCGTGTCGTGAGTATGCCGCGGAACATACACACGCTACGCTACCCTGCTGCAGCTACCTACTCCATCATACCAGGGTCATCCTACACTCCGAAAGGTAAAACCTACGCTCTGATACCAACTTTGTCACGACCCGAAGTTTGGCTCATGACCGGCACTTAACCACGTAACGTCTACAGGCGTAACGCGACTAAGTGAACCGAAAACCCAGAAATCAAACCAGAGAAAGTATAGAGTGTTATAAGTTTTAATGAAGCACTTACTAACGTGATAAGAAATTTAAATAAACAATCACCAAGATAGTAATATACGACACCGTAGCGAAGATCAAGATCCACAAGTGGGAACAATACAGAAAGGATAAACTGCAAGTACAGTCGGCTCACAACGAGCTCGACACCAGAATACAAATAAAATACATCATCGTCCTCACACTGTCTCTAAGTCAAATACATACATGGTAGATGGAGAATACTAGATACAACAATGTACATACTGAAAGATAAAAAGATACCGCGCAAAACCCACCTATCAGCAAAAGAGCAAGTACACCAACTATGGGGGTATCTGTGTCAAAAGATGCAACCGCAGCCTGCCGCGACTACTCCGAAGGGCAACCTGCAAACACTGTGGTACAACGGGGGTGGGTTGCCAACTCGTGAATAGAGATAACATATAAAGGTAATCGCGAGCATGCACGTACTGCGCTACTCTATCATATGCCAACAGATGATATCAATGTGTGATAAGCAGTATGTGCAATAATCATGCAAATGCTCTATCAGGTAATGTAACTACAGGATGAGGTACAATGCTCTATCAGGTAATGTAACTACAGGATGAGGTACAATAGTAAATGCTGAGCAGGGGCAATATAGTATCTACACGGAATGTCAACGTGGAATATATAATCGGTGTCCCTCAATGCACCCAGATCCCCCAAATAGCTCAGGCGCCGGCACTCTCATCGGCCTTCAAATCCTGTACATCTCTGAGAATCCCGAGTGCCTAACATCGGCACCCAAATATCATAAATACTCGTGTCCAGCATCGACATGCAAATCCTCATCCATCGGGCCCCGTCAGTCCGGGTCAGCCCACGGGCTCCGTCTGCGGTATCGGCCCTCGGCCCCGGCAGTACGGATCACCCCGCATCCATCTATAGACTCTGATCAGTACCCTCCGGATAACTGTCAGGTCCAACCAATCACCGGTAGGTAGTAGTCCCTCTGCCAGGCTCACCGTCTACTGCACAGCGAAACCGTTCTCGCCCCGGGTACCATACCGGGTCCACCATGTACCCGTAATCGGCCTCAACCAGCTCCTCGATTCGGGTTCACATATATCACTCTAGCACCGAGAAAACACATGGTGGACGCACCGAAATATCATATCAAGGGAACCGGGTTTTTAAATGATTATATATTTGCAATAGCCACGGTTCCCAAATCCAGAAATCACATGTAATCCAAACCAAAATACAAGTCAATGATCCGATATGATATGTGCGTCAAATATAAATAGCATGTCAAGTCACATATAGATGAGCTACAATATGATGATCCGATGTGATATAGGCATCAAGTATGAATATCAAGTCATGTCATATATAGATGAGCTACAATATGATGATCCGATGTGATATAGGCATCAAGTATGAATATCAAGTCATGTCTCATATAGATGAGCTATAATGTAATGATCCGATGTGATATAGGCATCAAGTATGAATATCAAGTCATGTCACATATAGATGAGCTACAATGTAATGATCCGATGTGATATAGGCATCAAGTATGAATATCAAGTCATGTCACATATAGATGAGCTACAATGTAATGATCCGATGTGATATTCTACAGTGTGAGTGTCATGGCAATTACTAACGGTGTGTGTGTAACATGCAGGATAGTGCTCGTGCAACATGGACCGTTAGTAATGGTGCGGTGTTCTATCAATTCTTGTTTATATCCAAATAGCAGGGAATGCAGCATGCACTAAATAGTAGCCATGAATAGTCAATGTATACAAAGGAAACTATAAGGTCCTATCAGCCCTGACGTAGAACGCCATGCGGGCGATATCCCCGTAGATGTGAAATCTACTCACCGTAGTCCCTCGCTAGGTGTAGCCAACAACTTGTTTCCCCTTCTGCGCGGCGTCCGCCATACTCGCCTGCGAACCTAGAATTATACAATACATCACACGTAAGCTTGAAGTCACACATACGCGGCATTAAAACCGAACTAGTAACTCGTGTCGTGAACCAAACGCGCGTGTGCGCGATACGCTAAAACGTGTGGTTACGCGCCTGAAACCACGCCGACGCGTCGCGATACGCAGAAACCTAAAACCCACACACACGTATCACGCGTGTCGCGAAAGGTTGAAAATACGGGAAAACAGGTATTCACCTCCAGATTTTGATACAGGAAAGATATTGTAAAACTACGCATACCAAAAAAACCCACATAGCAGCAGACACCAACACCCCAAACCCCAATCCACAACTCCCCCATCTGGCCGCAAATTGCGGCCAGAAAGAATATTTCGGCTTCCTCGCTTGGGAATTGGGCTCCTAGGTTTGGTGTGTGCACTCTAAACCCCACATACATGCTACAGTAATCACTAGTTTTACTCTGAAAAGTCTCGGGTAGCAGCAGATCCTACAGGGCCCAATTTCTAGTTAAAAATCCACACATCCGACAAAAATGGAACTTTAGGGTATTTTTCTGAAATCTGAAACAAACCTAGGTCTAAACCCACACTAATAACTCATTAACAAGCTAATCAAGCCATAACAACATAAATTTTAACATAGTAACACTAAATCCCTTTAATAGCACTAAACATGCACAAAAAGGTGATATTTTGAAACTAAACATGCAAGTTAAGGAGATAGGGTGCTAGGAGTGGGATTTATACCTTCAAAAGACCTTAGAAAGACCAAAAGTTCCAGCTTTTCCCTTTAAGTATGCAGATTTGCTTCAAACACCTCAAAAAGCTCACTTTTCCTAAGGTTTTGTGATGAAAATGTGTTGATATGTATAGGGTTCTGTGTATGGATCAAAGGGGAATGAAAAGAGAAGAGAATGAGGAGAAAAATGGAGGGTTTGCTGCTGGAATCTCTGCTGGAATTCAGAATGAGGGAAAGAGAGAGAGAGAAGGGAAGAAAATGGGTCAAAAGTCAAAGCTTCACCTAACACCATGCTTCATTGTTTTATTAGGAGTTTGAATTATGAAAAAGGGTTTTGAAAAGATTAAAATGGTGGGGAATAAGTTAGCAACCATGCAACAAAAGAAAAATGGTTAACACTTGAACCTATGTCTCAAAAGTGGCTAAGTGTGTAAGGTGTACACTAGCATCAGAAAGATCCCAATATGCAAACACTACTAAATATAACTAATAATCCTAGGAAGACATATATAATAACACGTACGATCACTAATTATCACGAAAGACTTCAAACAGAAATTCAAAGTGTTACACTAATCCTCTCAGACATGTGCCATTATCTGAAAAGGGCGAACCAAAGACTGATCGGCCTCAAGGACCAGCATCAGTAAGGGCACCTACTCTAATGGAGAGAAAGAAGAAGGTGTACTCCTTCAGGAGGGATGAGGTCCGCAATATATTCGAGGAAGTCTTGAACAACGGTCTGCAATTGCCTATTCCGAAGAGGCCACATGAAATGAATATGACCGGCAATCCCATATACTGCCCATACCATAGGGTGGTGAGTCATACCTTTGAAGACTGCCGTGTTTTCAAAGATTGGGCAGAGAACCAATACAAGCTTGGAAAAACCTTACGGTCCTCGGATGTATCGGCAAGCCACAGAGCTACGGTCATCAACACAGCTCCACCAAGATCAAAATTCAAGGAGCTGGGATAAGCAAAGAGGACCACCACGTCGTTAAACCGGGAACACCAGCTGACCACCACGTCGTTAAACTGGGAACAATCGACCACCATGTCATTAAACTGGGAAATACTGACCACCACGTCGTTAAAATGGGAACAATCGACCACCATGTCATTAAACTAGGAAATACTGACCACCACGTCGTTAAACTGGGAATGATAGACCTCTAAGTCTTTAAACTGGGAACCGCTGACCACCACGTCATTAAACTGGGAACAGTCGACCTCTAAGTCGTTAAACTGGGAATGTAAAAAAATGTGTAAATAAAAAAAAGGAATGTGTAAATAAATAAATAAAAAGAAAAGCCGAAATGATGGGGCAACTCGCAATAAAAATCAGCGAGTAAAATAAAGATGAAAAATAAAGCCGAAATGATAGGGCAACCGCGAATAAAAGCCGAAATGATAGGGCAATCGCGACCTTCGTGATAAGAAAAGCTGAAATCATAGAGCAATCGCGGTAAAACAAAAACGAAAACAAAAACAAAACAAAGGCGAATGATGAGTCGCTCCTGGTACCATATTCCAGTGCAGCGATGCAGACGCCAACCAAATTCCAATTTCCCAAAATTCTCCCAGCCCTACGGCCAGTCCCTAAATTGACTACCGTATACAATCCATGGGCTCAAATAATTCTCATCATACCCATGCCCCACCGTAATCACCAGTTACGCGGCTGATCTCTGCCCTTGGAATTATGCTCCATTAGGAAGACCCACTCATGTGTCCTCACGATGCATGAGGAGAACAAACCTTCATGGGATCCTTACGACTCACCAAGGAAAAACACACTTGGGGGTCCTCACGACTCTTAGGGAGAAAATGCACCTACGGGATCCTTACGACTCGTAGAGAGAAAATGCTTTTATGGGACCCTTACGGCCCATAAAATTGAAATGCCTTAGGTGATAGGGATCTAAACCTGTCTCCTAAGCCATCGCTTCCCAATAGGCAACGACGAATGATGAGTCTCTCCTGGTACCATATTCCAGTGCAGCGATTGTAAGTCTACGGTAGCGCCCCGGCCGTCTAATAGACGCCAAATACGGAACAAAAACTTTTTAGCTGGCGCTATCGCATACTATAACCCGGATCTGCCATTAAAGCTAAACTAACAAACTACAAAGTGGGTAGAAATGTTATACCGAACGATCCGAGTCCTTCGGTCTTCAACCATCATCCCCCTCTTTGTTGCGGCTGCTCCGATCTCCTGAATCTCCAGTCTCCTCATCCAGGTGGCACCACGTCGACGGATCTTTAAACGGGCTCCCGCCTCTGAACCGAGGCAACTCGATCATCAAGTTTGCTAAAAGAGATGACCAAGATTGATGTAGAGAATGAGTAGAACACTTTGTCTCGTTACGTCCAAAACTATGGACGAACGGTTAATGAAGTTGCCTTTTGGATTCAAATGAAATGAAAAATGAATATATGAAATTTCCATGAAGCCAAAACCATAGTCTTTTCTTTTGCAATTCCTTCATCTCTCTCAAATGAGAGGGCCGGCCACTTAAGGAGAGGGGGGAGGTGAGTGTAGGAGAGGGGGGGTGACCACAACCTTTAATGAAGAGAATGATTCATCATAACACCTTGCAACAACATTAATGCAAACAATTAATGCAAAAGAAGATGCATTAACCTAGTCATCCTCCCATTAAATGCAATCATTAATGAACTAATGACTCACTAGCCACCTCATCATCTTAGTCATCATCTAGAAGCTTCCACACTCATCAAGAAAAGATAAATCCGCATTTAACCGAATGTTAAATACGGGTGATATAAAACTGGAAACTGGCAACTTCCGAAAGCGATCCCGAAACGGATTTCAGGATAACCCGTAGCAGTATAAACATACCCGCATTTGTATTACGACCGAATACAAATGCAACTGAGACAAAGATATTATATCTACACAGTATAATACTCGAATCCGGCTTAAACCAAAGCCCACCAGTATTATCTGCCCGAAATATGACACGTGCATAAACGCACATGCATTTTTCGAACGCTGCCATAAAACCATACGGCCTCTACAACGTTTCGCCGGAACTTGGGAAACTGTCTGTGGGGAACTCTAATGACTCATCAACACACTGGCACTGGGTATAACCTCTAGCACGTCAGAGGTACTAGCTGTACATAACGGTTGCTTATGTATTGATCGGAAGGGAAGCTGACGAGCGAACTCATCTAAAAACCCTACTGAGCCTGACAGTGACAATATCCGTACAGTCCGGTCCGTTCGTCTAAGAGTATCGCATATCGAGTATAGGGGGTGGATAAAGTCAGACCCCTAATAACGCGATAATTCGTGTCGGTATAAAGCCCATCACCTCCTGAGAAACTACTGATCCAAATCAGTAATTCTCCACTACCTCGGCCGAGGATTTCTAGTGATGGCCACCCGTGCACTGTACGACATCAACCCCCAATATCGGGAGAGACGAATCCCCGACGATCCGCTCACTGCCTCCATGTGGCTCGGGACTGTACCCAACTAAAACCTGTTTGCATGTCTCCTTTGAGCGTGGTAGGGTAGTAATCAAAGCACAGTGGGAACTCATACGAGACAAATGACGATCTCAGGTCGACAAACTAACCTGTACACATGTCACCAGGGAACTGCTATCTGACGATATATATAATACCAACTAGTATGTTCCCGGCGAGTCCTGTCCGGTGTACTCATAATGCAATGAGCACCTGTATATATTTTAGGTGAACCAACTGACACCAATGGCTTGTGAGACCGGCCATCGCCCCTCGTCGTGGTCTCGACTGTATACACTCGTCTACTCTGGAGTATCGATGCCCTGTCTCGAAACTCCTACGACTAGGGACACTTTAAGGATGTGCTTACAAACCCCAGCTCCCACGTATATGATCGCCATCATACTGCCGGCAGTCAAGCAAGAATCCTATGGGCTCTATCAACATGCGATAGAGAACTAAAGCATGTAAACGATGATAAAGTCAAACCAGATAGCATACTATCATCTCGAGCAAGACTTTCATATCGGTATAGGTCCTCCCTCAATCATTGCAATCACGTATCTGCGATCCAATAATTGACTTAGAGGGCACTATATCCAACAGCGATGCAGACGCCAACCAAACCCAAACTCTCAAATGGTGAATGATGAGTCGCTCTTGGTACCATATTCCAGTATAGCGATGCAGATGCCAACCAAATTCCAAACTCAAATTCCCAACGGCGAATGATAAGTCGCTTCTGATACCATATTCCAGTGCAGCGATGCAGACGCCTTCCAAAACTCAAATTCCCAATGGCGAATGATGAGTCGCTCTTGGTACCATATTCCAGTGCAGAGATGCAGATGCCAACCAAATTCTAAATCCCATACCCCAACAGCGAATGATGAGTCGCTCCTGGTTCCTTATTCCTGTGCAGCGATGCAGACGCCAACCAAATTCCAAATTCAAATCCCAAATGGTGAATGATGAGTCGCTCCTGGTACCATATTCCAGTGCAGCGATGCAGACACCAACCAAATTCCAAACTCAAATCCCAAATGGCGAATGATGAGTCGCTCCTGGTATCATATTCCAGTGCAGCGATGCAGACGCCAACCAAATTCCACACCCCATACCCCAAGTGGCGAATGATGAGTCGCTCCTGGTACTATATTCCAGTGCAGCGATGCAGACGCCAAAAAAGTCCCGAAATTTTTCCGGCCTTACGGTCTGGATCATACATCCTGCAAAACCGTATACAATCCATGGGCGTAAAACAATCCCAATCTCTCCCGAGTCCTACCGGTGAGACCACATTCAAAGTCAAAAAAAATGGTATGTCCACAAGCAAAATGGGCACGGAGGGAAAACCCGAAAGGGCTCCGTGAGTAAAAACAGCAGGACTACCGGCGAGTTTGTGAAAACCCGAAAGTACGCAAACTCATAAAAAAGAGATGAAATGCACTCGCAAAGTCCTCTCGACTTTGTGAGGAGAAAATTCCCTCGTGAGATCCTTACGACTCACAAAGGAGAAACACACTTAGGAGTCCCCACGACTCCTAAGGAGAAAAAACACCTACGAGATCCTTTCGTCTCGTAGGGAGAAAATGCTTTTATGGGACCTTACGGCCCATAAAATTGAAAACCCTTAGGTGATAGGGATCTAAACCTGTCTCCTAAGCCACCAATACCCAAATCCTTCAGGGGTAAATGATGAGTTGCTCCTGGCATTATTCTAGTGCAGCAATGCAGATGCCAAACAAAAACCAATTCCCAAATCCTCCCGGGGCAAATGATGAGTTGGTCCTGGCATTATTCCAGTGCAGCAATGCAGATGCCGACAGAAAACCAATTCCCAAATCATGATGATTCGCTCCCAGTACCATATTCCAGTGTAGCGATGCTGATGTCAAACCAAATCAAATCAAACCAACAACCTCTGTGGCGGAATCATGCTCCGTCCTAGAATTTATCCCGTGTCGAAATCATGCTTCGCCTCGGGATATCTACCTTCCCTGCCGGAGTTATGCTCCGCCTCGGAATCAAGTCAACCAACAAGCTCTGCGCCAGAATCATGCTTCGTCTCAGAGTGTACCCCGTGTCGAAATCAAGCTTCTCCTCGGTGTATCTGCTTTCCCTGTCGGAATTATGCTTCGGCTCGGAATCAACCAGCAACTTCCTCATCGGAATTAAGCTCCGCCTCGGAATCAAGTCAACCATCCATGTCGCAAAAAGGGCAGCGCAGGCTTCCCACAAATCGGGAACCAAATCGCTCCGGATCAGAGCATCGACCGTCCATGTCGCAAAAAGGGCAGTGCAGGTTTCCCACAAATCGGGAACCAAATCGCTCCGGATCAGAGCGTCGACCGTCCATGTCGTAAAAAGGGCAGTGCAGGCTTCCTACAAAGCAGGAACCAGATCACTCCGGGCCAGGGAAACGTCTACCACGGACACTCCGTATCGGAGACGCGTCAAGTGTCGACCGTCCATGTCGCAAAAAGGGCAGTGCAGGCTTCCCACAAATTGGGAACCAAATCGCTCCGGATCAGAGCGTCGACCGTCCATGTCGCAAAAAGGGAAGCGCAGGCTTCCCACAAATCGGGAACCAAATCGCTCCAAGTCAGAGCATCGACCGTCCATGTCGGAAAAATGGCAGTGCAGGCTTCCCACAAATCGGGAACCAAATCGCTCCGGATCAGAGCGTCGACCGTCCATGTTGTAAAAAGGGCAATGCAGGCTTCCCACAAATCGGGAACCAAATCGTTCCGGATCAGAGCGTCGATCGTCCATGTCGCAAAAAGGGCAGTGCAGGCTTCCTACAAAGCAGGAACCAGATCACTCCAGGCCAGGGAAACGTCTACCACGGACACTCCATCTCAGAGACGCGTCAAGCGTCGACCGTCTATGTCGCAAAAAGGGCAGTGCAGGCTTCCCACAAATCGGGAACCAAATCGCTCCGGATCAAAGCGTCGACCGTCCATGTCGCAAAAAGGGCAGCGCAGGCTTCCCACAAATCGGGAACCAAATCGCTCCAAGTCAGAGCATCGACCGTCCATGTCGGAAAAAGGGCAGTGCAGGCTTCCCACAAATCGAGAACCAAATCGCTCCGGATCAGAGCGTCGACCGTCCATGTCGTAAAAAGGGCAGTGCAGGCTTCCCACAAATTGGGAACCAAAATGTTCTGGGCCAGGGAAAGCTCTATCACGGACACTCCGCCTCAAAGACGCAAATGTCGATCGTCCATGTCGTAAAAAGGGCAGTGCATCCCAAAAAGTGGGAACCAAGGCAAGCTGTCTCCACGTGAAAGAAGATCCATCAATTTCATGCACACGAACCACATATGTGGTGTGCATTTATTGATGGGGGCACTTTGTTGGGGTCGAAAATTGCACCTCGGTTGACCAAGTCAAAGTCAAGGTCGACCCCAAGCCAGGTGGGCCCAAGCTCAGGTCAAGCGGGCCCATGCCTAAGTCGAGCCCGCGGCCAGCCTACCCATGCCAACATAGAAATCATGTAACAAATAATTTTGATGTAATTTTTTGTGCATGAATGTAAGAAAAATGGGCATCAAGCCAAATTTTTGTAAAGCCCATGGCTTATGTGCAAAAAGAAATGGCACATGAGCCATGGGATGGGCAAAATGCCATTTTGTAAAGCCCAAGGGGCTATATGTAAATATGTAAGCCTATATAAGACAACATGATGAAAATATCTAAGATACTTTTCATTCCCCTCAAAATCTAGGGTTTGTGCCTCTTTCCCCTTTCTGAAGGTTCTAAACCTTCTTCTTTCTTTTGAATTAAATCAAGAGTTTTACTCTTCCTTTTCCAAAACTAAATAGTTTTTCACCATAAAACCCATAAAGTGGAATTCAAATCTGCCATCAGATCTCAGAAAGGAGAGAATTTTAAAATCTCATATTTCTTGATCTTCAAGATCCGGCCAACAAAGAAAGAAGAAGCAGACCCATCTCCAGAAACCCCACTTTGGGGAAGAACTAGGGCTCAAGGAGAGAACCCCCTTCATCACCTTCAAAATATCCTAGGAGTTTAACTCCATATATATATATATATATATATATATATATATATATATAAAATAATAAGTGCTCCTTTCTGGGAGTACAACTCCCATTGTAGGGACCGAGTCCCTTTTCCCGCCCGAGTGCCCACGTGTGTCACGACCCGAAAGTACGGAACGTGACTGGCATTTAGATTACGAGACGTCTAAAGGCGTACCGTAGCCTAAGTCAGCCAAAGCCCAGAAATCTAACCCAAAATCAAAAGAGAGTGAAGGAAAACCTTAAATGAAAACGGTTTTTAAATCAATTAAGTTGCATAGAATCCAAAAAAGAACATCAAAAATTTCTGAAAATTTCGGCAGAGTCTCCCCTGTATTTTCTAACCCCCAAAATGGGTACAACAAGATAATAAACCTGTAATCATAAAAATAGCATCCCCAAGCGGGAGCTAGCTCTTCGCCCAAGGCGGATCACAACCACATGCAATATAATAGTAATATCAAGAAAAAGAGCATAAAAGAAATGCAAAATACCAGAAAACACGCGTCGGCTCAAGTGAGCTCGACCCAAAAGAAACCACAAATATACAAACCTCTCAGTCTCGTCACTAGGTCGCATATACAATATAAAGTGGTAGATGGAGAATACTAGATACAATGATAAAGCAAAAAGAAATAAAGTATACTCGCAACCCACCTACGGGCGATGTCGCGAGTCTGAGCAAAAGAAGCTGATGATAAGATAGCCCGCCGCTACAAGGGTGACGGGTCCGACCTGCAAGACACTGTGGCACAACGGGGGTGAGTTGCCAGCTCGTGAGTAAATATAACATATAATAAGGCAATCGTAAGAATGCACCCAATGCACCACAACATGTATGTCCATATGTGATATACTATCTCTAGTATGCATGCACAGGTATGCAATATCATTATTAAGTCTTTAGTGTTTTAAATGCTAAGGGTATTGAATTCTTAACTTTTTAAAACATGAATATCTGTATAATAGCTAAGTACCATCAAGAAATCATCTGAAAACCCGTGTCAAGCATCGACACTAAATAGGAATCATATCTGTCTCAATATCGGGCTCCGTCAGTCCGGATCGGCCCATATCATAAATCTTACGACAACGGTCGGTATCCTCCGGATATCCGCCACGCCAGACATCACCGGTAGGTAGTCTTCCCCTGCCAGGCTCATCGTCTACAACTCGATCTTCTTGCCCCGGGGTACTATACCGGGCCCACCATGTACCCGAGACGGTTCATCCACTCCTCGAATCGGGTCTCGAAATCCAACAGAAAACATGAAAACTCATGGTGGACGACACATACATCATGAGAAAACCGCAACTTTGTTTTGAAAATGATAAATATAAGGTTTTGTTAAATTCTTGCGGTTTTCCCCAAAAATCCAGAAATCGCAGCAATACTGAAATCATCAAGAAAATCATAATGTCCACATGTTATATATGATAAATGTCTATGATATCAATGCATACGATTTGAATTTTTGCTAGAATTCTATATAAATATGATGATGATGCGAGGTATACGTATGCTATGCAATTTCATATATCAAGTATGAATGCAAGTGGCGATATTATGATAAACAGGTTCTATAGTGCACGTGGCATGGCAATTACCAAAGGCGTGTGTGTCACATGAATAGTGCGCGTGCAACAGATGCCAATGGTAATGGTGTCCGTGTCCTACAAAGTGATATCGCATAAGTATGGATGAATGTCCATGCAATCTAATATACTGTTCGCTATAAGGGTATGCAGTGTACATGAATGGATAAGCTAGCTAACAATATGAATCTTGCAAAAAGTAGGGTAATCCTAACTAGAGGGGGGCGCGCCTCACACCATTCAGACGATTCCCCCATAGATGAATACATCTACTCACCTGAAATCTCCGCTAATCCGATCCGGCCACCGCCTTGCCTTTTCGCGCCGTGTCCGAAGTTTCCCCGACCGATCCTATATTTGCACAATATCAGGCATAAGATTACAAAACATAACACAATGCAAGTCACAACATACAATTATCCACGCCCTCGTATTAATCATAGCATGCACTCGGTGCGTGGAAAAACGCACGAAAATCGCTAACCTTTAACTAGAATCGTCATTTCGGGAAAATCGACTAAACTACAACCCGACTAGACGAAACCCCGCGTTCACGCACTCTAATAGTCCTATACGAAGCTAATTATATCGCTAACATAACGCATTTTGATCGCATTCTAATTTTCGTAAAAATCTAGCAAGCAATTTCAATACCGATTCGATACAAACATCGAAATTTAACGATATCGCGATCACAATCCAACTCTAACATCCAATTTAAACTACTAGATGGCCACAACACAATTTTAACCCAATTATCATACTTCAAACCCTAATCTAGAACTTCATCCCTTTCTTGAAATTTCATAAACAATAATTTATAACTAAAATTCACACTTAAACTTTCTAATCTAGCATAATTAAACTACAATTAAACAACTAGATTAGAATTTTACCTTACAAGTGTTGATTCTCTTGCACTAAACCTCTAAAGTGGCCTCTTTTCTCCTTACTTTAAACCAATTTGGGGTTGAGAAGGGATGGCTTAAGGTTTTGGGTTGAATTAGAGAAGGATTTAGTGAATTTCGGTGGATTTTTGTGGATTTTTCAAGAGTTTTAAGCTAAACAAAAATGGGGAAAATGGGGGGAAAAACCTGAAGCATTTCGGCCAGCAGGTGAGGGAGGGAGTTGTGGGGAAATTTTGAGAAGTTTCTAGGTCAATAAACATCATATGTTATCATTTAATGCTTTCATGTCAACCTTTTTACAAAAAACCCCATTTTTTCATCATTTTTTCACAATTTTTCCCACCCTAAAACCAAAAGTTTGCAAGACATGATATAATTTTATTAACACCATATTTTAGCTTATAATTATTCCTAATTATGAAATTTACCTAATTAAATTTGTATTTATCCCTAATTTAATGTATTTAAAAAGGCTTAAAATAATAAAAAAATAATTAATTACGATTTTTTTTTATTTAACTAGAAAATTATAAGTGACATTTTAGTGACAAAATTATAGTAATATCTTATCTAAATTTTGTATAATTAGGTCTACAATGAAAAATACCCATTTTGACTTTTTACGGAAAAAGCCGAAAAATTTGCCGATTACCGAAAAACTGCCTAAACGATTTTTGAAGGGTTACAATCTTCCCCCCTTAAAGAAATTCGGTCCCCGAATTTAGAATTTAACTACGCGTACCTTCAAAAATATGGGGATATCTCTTCCTCATCTCGACCTCGGTCTCCCAGGTGACCTCCTCGCTGTTCGGGCCACGCCAAAGGACCTTGACGGATGGTATAACCTTCGACCTCAATTTCTTCACCTGCCGATCCAAGATGACCACCGGCTGCTCGGTGAAAGAAAGATCACGCTCTAGCTGGATCGTCTAGTGCTGAATCGCCTGGGAAGGATCATGAAGGTACTTGCGGAGCATCGAGACATGGAATACGGGGTGAACATCGGGGAAGCTGGGCGGAAGAGCTAACCGATAAGCGACTGGACCAACACGCTTTAGGATCTCGAAAGGACCAACATATCTAGGACTCAGCTTTCCTTTTCGCCCAAATCTCATCACACCTTTCATCGGAGAGACCTTCAGGAAAACATGATCGCCAACAGCGAACTGGAGTCGGCGACGGCGCCTGTCAGCATATGATTTCTGCCTGCTCTGTGCCGCTCTCATCCTGTCCCGAATCAATTGTATCTTCTCGGTCGTCTCCTGTACGATCTGAGGCCCTAAAATACAGCTCTCCCTGAGCTCTGTCCAACATACAGGCGATCGACATCTCCTCCCATATAAAGCCTCAAAAGGTGCCATCTGAATCGTCTCCTGGAAGCTATTATTGTAGGAAAACTCGATCAAAGGCAAATGACGATCCCAGCTACCACCGAAATCTAAAACACAAGCTCTGAGCATGTCCTCAAGAGTCTGAATCGTACACTCCGACTGACCGTCAGTCTGCGGATGAAAGGCTGTGCTAAAACTCAATCGGGTGCCCAAAGCTTCCTGGTGTTTCTGCCACAATCGGCTGGTAAACTGGGTGCCACGATCGGACACGATGCAAGTCGGAACACCATGCAGTCGCACTATCTCATCAATATAAACCTGGGCATACTGAGAAAATCCAAAAGTGGTCTTCACTGGCAGGAAGTGAGCTGCTTTCGTCAGTCGATCCACAATCACCCAAATAGAGTCGTACCCTCGACTGGTCCTGGGTAGACCCACAACGAAGTCCATGGAGACCTGCTCCCACTTCCACTCAGGGATGGGCAAAGGCTATAACTCGCCGGCTGGCCTCTGGTGCTCGGCCTTGACTTGCTGACAAGTCAGGCATCTCGACACAAAGTCTGTAATATCCTTCTTCATCCCGTCCCACCAGTAAACCTCTCTCAAATCACGGTACATCTTGGTGGAACCTGGATGCACACTGTATACTGATCTATGTGCCTCCTCGAGAATATCACGCGTCAGTCCCTCTGAATCTGGCACGCATAGTCGAGTCCCAAATCGAAGTATCCCCTGATCATCAATCACGAACTCAGAAACTCTGCCCTGTCGAATCTTCTCAATAATCTCTAAAATGCGGGCATCGCCGGACCGTGACTCGTGAATACGGTCAAGTAACTGTGGGCGTGCTCTGAAATGGGCTAGCTGTCCCCCTGTAGGAGTAAACTCAAACTGCACTCTGCTATCACATAACACCTGCCAATCCACCGTCGACTGCATCTGTACTGCGCTCAAACAAGATAAGCTACCTCCGGGCCTCCTACTCAAAGCATCTGCCACCACATTCGCCTTGCCCGGATGGTATAGAATCTCGCAGTCATAATCCTTCACCAACTCCATCCATCGGCGCTGTCTCAGGTTCAGGTCTCGCTGCTGGAAGATATACTTCAAACTCTTGTGGTCAGTGAATATCTGGCACGACTCACCATATAGGTAATGTCTCCAGATCTTAAGTGCAAATACCACTGCAGCCATCTCTAAATCATGTGTGGGGTAGTTCTGCTCGTGTTTCCTCAGCTACCGAGAAGAATACGCGATAACTCTGTCGTGCTGCATCAACACACATCCCAGCCCCACTCTAGAAGCATCACAATATACCACGAACCCGCCTGATCCTGAAGGCAATGCTAACACTGGAGCAGTAGTCAGACGAGTCTTCAACTGCTGGAAACTATCCTCACATGCCTGGGTCCAATCAAAAGGAACCCCCTTCCGGGTCAACCCGGTCAGTGGTGCAGCAATGCGGGAGAAATCCTGGACGAAACGTCGATAATAGCCGGCCAGACCTAGAAAACTGCGAACCTCTGTAACTGATACTGGTCTAGGCCAACGCTGAACTGCCTCGACCTTCTTCGGGTCCACACAAATACCATCTCTCGTCACCACATGACCCAAGAAATCGACACTGTCTAGCCAGAATGCGCACTTGGAGAATTTGGCGAACAGCTGATGCTCCCTCAAAGTCTGTAATGTGATACGTAAGTGCTGCTCATGCTCCTCCCGGCTCCGAGAATAAACCAAGATGTCGTCAATGAACACAATGATGAACTGATCGAGATACGGCCTGAATACGCGGTTCATCAAATCCATAAATGCTGCCGGGGCATTGGTGAGCCCGAACGACATCACCAAGAACTCGTAATGACCATATCGAGTACGGAAAGCGGTCTTCGGAATATCCTCCCTCCGAACCAGCAACTGGTGATAACCTGACCGTAAATCAACCTTCGAGAAGAACCCTGCACCCTGGAGCTGATCGAATAAGTCATCAATGCGGGGTAGGGGATACCTGTTCCGCACAGTAACCCGGTTCAGCTGACGGTAATCAATGCACAAACGCATACTTCCGTCCTTCTTCTTAACAAACAGGACGGGAGCACCCAAGGTGACACACTCGGTCGGATAAGCCCTTTGTCCAGCAAGTCCTATAACTGATCCTTTAGCTCTCTCAGCTCCGCCGGGGCCATCCGATAAGGCGGTATAGAGATAGGCCCCGTGCCAGGGATCAAGTCAATACAGAACTCAATCTCGCGCTCTGGTGGCAGGCCAGGCAGCTCGTCAGGAAATACATCAGGAAACTCTCTCACAACAGGGACCTGGTCCAACGGAACCTCTGTGGAGCTAGTATCACAAACATAGGCTAAGAATCCCTGACACCCTTTCCTTAAGAGCTGACCAGCGCGAAGAGATGAAATCAAGCTGGGAAGGGTAACGCTACGATCTCCCTGAATAATAAGAACCGGCTCACCAGGAAAACTAAATCTGACTGCTTTCTCACGGCAGTCTACGGATGCATAACAGGTGGCTAGCCAGTCCATACCAAGAAGAACGTCAAAGTCTAGCATATCGAGGAGAATCAAATCAACTGAAGAATCTCTCTCTCCGATACGAACGGAACACGATCGGTATACGAAACGGGCAACAAAAGACTCGCCTACCGGGGTAATAACGACAAGCGGCTGATCTAACGGAGAAGACTCTCGGCCCAACCTCGGTGCAAAATATGTGGAAACATAGGAATGTGTGGAGCCTGGATCAAATAATACCCGTGCATCAAAAGAACATACTGGCAGAGTACCTGTCACGACGGCATTGGATGCCTGTGCATCCTGAGGAGTCAACGCAAACACTCGGGCCTATCCACCACTAATAGCTGGCTGTCCTCTGCCTCTACCTCGGCCTCTGCCTCTGTCGCCTCGTCCTCTCGGAACCGGACCGCCACGCCTACGGCCTCTAGAAGCATCTGGCTGGCATGGAGCATCATCGGGAGTAGGAAGTAAAGCTCTCTGCGAAGGTGGTGAGGGTGGTAAAGTCATATGCGGGACTGTCGCCGCACCCTGGTGTCCCATGGTACAGTCTCTGACACGGTGGTACTGACTCCCACACTGAAAACATCCTGGAGACGACTGCTGGGTCTGTGGATATGAACCAAATAACTGGCCTCGTCTCAATCCTCTGCCTCCACCATCTCCCGGAAATAATCTATCACGATGTCTGCTCATCTGCCGCTGAACTGGCGTATCAGTACGGATCCTCTTCGGCCCAGAAACGACCGGAGTCTCAGAAATACGCTCCTCCAAAAGTAAGGCTGCATCCATCGCGGCTGCGTATGTATCAAAGTGCTGGGTGCCGATGGCAAGGAATAGCTGTGTATCAAGCCCTCGTACAAACCACTTTATTCTCTTCTCTTCTGTGTCGACTAGGTACGGAGCATATCAAGACAACTGGGTAAACTGTATATCATACTTCGACACTGTCATCCCAGGAGTTTTGCGCAAAGACTCAAAACTACGGGCTCGAGCATCTCGGACACTCTCCGGAAGAAAACGGGCAAGAAATGCAGTTGTAAACTCATCCCAGGTCATAGAAGGCAGACCTGCAGCTCGGCCTCTCTCTACTGAATCGTACCATGTCTGGGCAAGACCCTCCAGGCGAAAACTCGCAAACTCCACCAATCTATCATCAGAACACCTCAACGAACGGCAAATCCGAGCCATCCTATCAAGAAATGCCTGTGGATCCTCTGTCGCATCTGTACCGGTAAAAGCTGGAGGTCTCAATCTCATGAACTCCTGTAGTGAAACAGGGATAGTCTCCGTAGTAGCAGCAGGAGTGACCATCTGTGCAGCAGGTACGATCGTGGTCTGTGCGGTGGAAGGAACGTCCTCGGATCTCTATGCCCGGCTGGACTCAACTAGAGATCCCATCATCTGCCGCAACTCTTGCATGCCGGCCTCTAGTCTGGAAATACGGTCAGGATAAGGCGGATCAGTAGGACCCTGAGGGGTAGGCGTATCCTCCCGCTCGATCCTCGCCTCAGACGAGCCCGCTCGAATCTCATCCCTAGCGGCAGCCCGCTGAGCTCTCGTAGTCTTTGGCGGCATCGAAGCTGGAATAAGAAACAGGACTGATAAGGACATTGCAATTGAATCAAGGAATCAAGAAAGGAAATACAAGCAATTATGTCCTAAGGTCACTTAGGCGGAGTACCGTATCGTAAGTATGCCGCGGATCATACCCACGCTACGCCACTCTGCTAAAGTCACCTACTCCATCTACCAAGGTCGTCCTACACTCAGAAAGGTAAAACCTACGCTCTGATATCAACTTTGTCACGACCCGAAAGTACGGAACGTGACTGGCACTTAGATTACGAGATGTTTAAAGGCGTACCGTAGCCTAAGTCAGCCAAAGCCCAGAAATCTAACCCAAAATCAAAAGAGAGTGAAGGAAAACCTTAAATGAAAACGGTTTTTAAATCAATTAAGTTGCATAGAATCCAAAAAAGAACATCAAAAATTTCTGAAAATTTCGGCAGAGTCTCCCCTGTATTTTCTAACCCCCAAAATGGGTACAACAAGATAATAAACCTGTAATCATAAAAATGGCATCCCCAAGCGGGAGCTAGCTCTTCGCCCAAGGCGGATCACAACCACATGCAATATAATAGTAATATCAAGAAAAAGAGCATAAAAGAAATGCAAAATACCAGAAAACACACGTCGGCTCAAGTGAGCTCGACCCAAAAGAAACCACAAATATACAAACCTCTCAGTCTCGTCACTAGGTCGCATATACAATATAAAGTGGTAGATGGAGAATACTAGATACAATGATAAAGCAAAAAGAAATAAAATATACTCGCAACCCACCTACGGGCGATGTCGCGAGTCTGAACAAAAGAAGCTGATGATAAGATAGCCCGCCGCTACAAGGGTGACGGGTCCGACCTGCAAGACACTGTGGCACAACGGGGGTGAGTTGCCAGCTCATGAGTAAATATAATATCTAATAAGGCAATCGTAAGAATGCACGCAATGCACCACAACATGTATGTCCATATGTGATATACTATCTCTAGTATGCATGCACAGGTATGCAATATCATTATTAAGTCTTTAGTGTTTTAAATGCTAAGGGTATTGAATTCTTAACTTTTTAAAACATGAATATCTATATAATAGCTAAGTACCATCAAGAAATCATCTGAAAACCCGTGTCAAGCATCGACACCAAATAGGAATCATATCTGTCTCAATATCGGGCTCCGTCAGTCCGGATCGGCCCATATCATAAATCTCACGACAACGGTCGGTATCCTCCGGATATCCGCCGCGCCAGACATCACCGGTAGGTAGTCTTCCCCTGCCAGGCTCATCGTCTACAACTCGATCTTTTTGCCCCGGGGTACCATACCGGGCCCACCATGTACCCGAGACGGTTCATCCACTCCTCGAATCGGGTCTCGAAATCCAACATAAAACATGAAAACTCATGGTGGACGACACATACATCACGAGAAAACCGCAACTTTGTTTTGAAAATGATAAATATAAGGTTTTGTTAAATTCTTGCGGTTTTCCCCAAAAATCCAGAAATCGCAGCAATACTGAAATCATCAAGAAAATCATAATGTCCACATGTTATATATGATAAATGTCTATGATATCAATGCATACGATGTGAATTTTTGCTAGAATTCTATATAAATATGATGATGATGCGAGGTATACGTATGCTATGCAATTTCATATATCAAGTATGAATGCAAGTGGCGATATTATGATAAACAGGTTCTATAGTGCACGTGGCGTGGCAATTACCAAAGGCGTGTGTGTCACATGAATAGTGCGCGTGCAACAGATGCCAATGGTAATGGTGTTCGTGTCCTACAAAGTGATATCGCATAAGTATGGATGAATGTCCATGCAATCTAATATACTGTTCGCTATAAGGGTATGCAGTGTACATGAATGGATAAGCTAGCTAACAATATGAATCTTGCAAAAAGTAGGGTAATCCTAACTAGAGGGGGGGCGCCTCACGCCATTCAGATGATTCCCCCATAGATGAATACATCTACTCACCTGAAATCTCCGCTAATCCGATCCGGCCACCGCCTTGCCTTTTCGCGCCGTGTCCGAAGTTTCCCCGACCGATCCTGTATTTGCACAATATCAAGCATAAGATTATAAAACCTAACACAATGCAAGTCACAACATACAATTATCCACGCCCTCGTATTAATCATAGCATGCACTCGGTGCGCGGAAAAATGCACGAAAATCGCTAACCTTTAACTAGAATCGTCATTTCGGGAAAATCGACTAAACTACAACCCGACTAGACGAAACCCCGCGTTCGCGCACTCTAATAGTCCTATACGAAGCTAATTATATCGCTAACATAAAGCATTTTGATCGCTTTCTAATTTTCGTAAAAATCTAGCAAGCAATTTCAATACCGATTCGATGCAAACATCGAAATTTAACGATATCGCGATCACAATCCAACTCTAACATCCAATTTAAACTACTAGATGGCCACAACACAATTTTAACCCAATTATCATACTTCAAACCCTAATCTAGAACTTCATCCCCTTCTTGAAATTTCATAAACAATAATTTATAACTAAAATTCACACTTAAACTTTCTAATCTAGCATAATTAAACTACAATTAAACAACTAGATTAGAATTTTACATTACAAGTGTTGATTCTCTTGCACTAAACCTCTAAAGTGGCCTCTTTTCTCCTTACTTTAAACCAATTTGGGGTTGAGAAGGGATGGCTTAAGGTTTTGGGTTGAATTAGAGAAGGATTTAGTGAATTTCGGTGGATTTTTGTGGATTTTTCAAGAGTTTTAAGCTAAACAAAAATGGGGAAAATGGGGGGAAAAACCTGAAGCACTTCGGCCAGCAGGTGAGGGAGGGAGTTGTGGGGAAATTTTGAGAAGTTTCTAGGTCAATAAACATCATATGTTATCATTTAATGCTTTCATGTCAACCTTTTTACAAAAAAAACCCATTTTTTCATCATTTTTTCACAATTTTTCCCACCCTAAAACCAAAAGTTTGCAAGACATGATATAATTTTATTAACACCATATTTTAGCTTATAAAGATTCCTAATTATGAAATTTACCTAATTAAATTTGTATTTATCCCTAATTTAATGTATTTAAAAAGGCTTAAAATAATAAAAAAAATAATTAATTACGAATTTTTTTTATTTAACTAGAAAATTATAAGTGATATTTTAGTGACAAAATTATAGTAATATCTTATCTAAATTTTGTATAATTAGGTCTACAATGAAAAATACCCATTTTGACTTTTTACGGAAAAAGCCGAAAAATTTGCCGATTACCGAAAAACTGCCTAAACGATTTTTGAAGGGTTACAACTTGCCTGGAATGTAAGGCGCTAGCGCCCACATGCTGACACGTGGGACGCTAGCGCTCAAAGCGCTAGCGCCCTTGCGCCCAAAGCGCTAGCGTCCGAGCGCCCACATGCTGACATGTGGGGCGCTAGCACTCAAAACGTTAGCGCCTTTGTGCTCAGAACGCTAGCGTCCAAAGAACTAGCACGTGAGCGCCCATGTGCTTACATGTGGGGCGCTAGCGCTCAAAGCGCTAGCGCCCTTACGCTTAGAGCGCTAGCGCCCGAGCGCCCACGTGCCTGGCTCGTGGGGCGCTAGCGCTCTTGCGCTCAAAGCGCTAGCATCCAAAGCGCTGGCGCTTTTCCCACGCATCCTTTGGATGCCCTTTCCCTTTCTTCTTTTTTATATATATATGTATACACACACACATACTCTACAACACTGTCCCTCTGAAAAAAAATTGGTCCGGGACGCTGCCCCACACCCCGCAAGGGGGCTGCTAGCCCCCTTGACTCCCAGCCCGCTATCCGGGTAGCGGGACCCCGTAAAAACTCTGCGGGTCCCCTGATATATCCAAAACTCTTTTTAAAACACAACACACGTACATGACACGTTAAGTTCGCATGACTAGTTTAACCCGTCAATCGGAGGTTCCCTCGCTCCAAAGACGAGGGGTAATTAACAGCAGCTTAGTCCACGGATGCTGGAGATTCGGATCCCCACAATCAATAAACCCCAGCCTACCTTAGGCAGGGAGAATCTGTAATGCGCCTGACAAGCGCGCGCGTATTCCCATCTCAACGGGGTGACGAAAAATACCCTACAAGCTACATCTATACCTAGAGGGTATTGCATCATTATTGACATGTATATACACATACCTGGACATAGCTACACCTATACCTAGAGGGTATTACATCATTATTGACAAGTATATACACATATGAGATATAGCTACATGTACATCTTGCATACATACTTACATGTATACACATATACCTTGCTATAGCTACAGAAGTTGCGTTGGATTTTGGAGGAATTAGGAACCGCATGATATATTTAATAACTTGTTGCATTTCAATAGCGGTTTTTCCTTTATATGCTCATGTTACTGTTTATGTTGCATATATTATATTTCATGGATTTCGCATTGAGATATGGATTTCATATGATGTTTTCTGGATGTTTTACTCCTGAGGGTATATATCAGTGGTATGGGACGCTCATATATATGTATGTATGTATGTATGTATGTATGTATGTATATCAGTGATATGGGACGCTGTTATATATATGTGTGTGTGTGTGTGTGTGTATATCATCATCATAATGATCTATGCAAGTATTCTTATTCATTACTTGATATTTTCTGGATTTGAGGACTGTGGTATTTTCATAAAATTATGTATTATTTGAAAAACCCGGTTTCTCTTGATATGATATTTCGATGCGTCCACCATGAGATTTCTTGGTTCTGAGATTTGTGATATATACCCGATGCGAGGAGTGGAGTGGGCCGTGTGCGGGTATATGGTAGATCCCGGTATGGTTCCCCGGGATAAGAAGATCGCAGATGATGGCGATGAGCCTGGCAGGCTGGGCTAGTACCTACCGGTGATAGTATTTGGATTCGGCGGTTATCGTGGGGATACCGAACGGAATCATGAGATGTACAGACATGACATCAGGGCCAGTCGTGGTGACGTCGCCTGAAAGATGAGTATTTACGTGTCGATGCTGGACATGGGTTTCATGATGTTTCGAGTGTCGATGTTAGACACTCAGGTTCCATGGTTTTGATGTGTCATTGAGGGACACACACACACACACATATATATATACACAGGTATAGTTTTCATGATGTTTTCGGGTTTCGATGTTGGATACTCAGGTTCCATGAGACTTACAGGATATGAGGGCCGACCTGAGGATGCGGTGCCTATGGTATTGGGATTTGGAGTGTCATTGATGGACACTAGCTTCTCTATGATGAGGATTCTGTGTTGATGATATGTTTTATCCTATACTCAGCATTCATTTGATATGCATTGCTTCATGTATTAGTAGTACCTGATAGAGTACCTTTCATGACCGTTGCATATACATATTGCCATTTATTGCTATCAGCTTGCATGTGATAGATTATCGCAGTACGTGCATACCTGCGATTACCTGCATATGTTATTTTACTATTCATGAGTTGGCAACTCACCCCCGTTGTGCCACAGTGGTTGCAGGTGTCCCTCAGAGCAGTCGCGGCAGGGCTTCTTCATCACATCGTATCATCTTTTGCAGCGGATACCGTTACGGCTGACTGTGTGCAGTTTTGCTATAGGTGGGTTTTGCGGTTATCCGATGATGCTCATTTGTATATTCGTTGTATCTAGTACTCTCCATCTACTACTTCATGTATTGACTTAGAGACGAGTTGTGAGGATGATATTGTATATTATTTATGACTTTGGAGGTCTTTCATGCTTTTTCATTTTATATCGTCTTTTTCTTCGCTACGGCATCGTATATCTGTTGTGGTGGTTGTTTTCCTCCTTTGGGCGTGGATTTGCTTCCGTTGGGGATACTTTACTTATATTCTATGTTGTACCCATTTTCGGGGCTAGTTTTTACAAAGGTGGTGCTGCCCAAATTTTTAAGAAAGTAAATTTGGACTTTAAAGAATTTTTACTTGAGATTCTCAAAAGTTTTTAACAATGTTCTTATCACTTACTAATTTTGATGGTTTAGATTTCTGGGTTTTTGGCTTATTTAAATTGCGTTTCGCCTGTAGACGTTACATGGTTTAAGTGCCGTCACGTGCCAATTTCGGGTCGTGACAAAGACGATCCACCCGAGGATGCCGATTCAAGCGATAGTTTCGTCGGAAGCAACTAAAGATCAAATCTTGCTAAAACAAGATGCTTAGGGTGGTGTAGTTTGTGAAAACAAATGCTCTTTTTTAATCCTCACGACTCAAGAGAGAGGATTGAGGAAGAAGCTGAAGATGGTGGCTACTAGAGATTTTTCTCCCATGAAAAAAGATCACCATCACTTGAAAAATATCTCACACTCTCTCTTATCCTATCTATTCATCACAAACAAAAGAAGTAGGTGGGCCTGGTGACTCACTAGGGTGAGTCACAAGCCCACACACTACCATGTTAAATGGTGTGGAGATAAGTGAGAGAGTGTAGCCACCTCACAAGTATACATACACATACACTTATAAATAAATACAAATGCAAGTATATAAACAAGTATACTCTAACCTATACCGTATTTCTACCAAAATACGAATACCATATTTCTACCAAAATACAAATACCGTATTTGTACCGAAAATACAAAATAAGCGTATTCATATTTAGAAAGAAATACATGTATTTGTATCAAAGCACAAATACCCGTATTTATACAAATACACGTATTCGTATAAATACCGTATTCGTGTTAAAATGCAAATACCCAAAAGAGAGCAATATAATACTAGCATCAAAACTAACTGTCTTTTAAACCTGCTAGTACTACTAAACCGTCCGATTAAAGCACGTGCATAAATGCACGTGTTCAATTGAACACCCTTGCATACAACCATACGCAAACTACATTGTTTCACCTGAACTGGGAAACCCTCTGTGTGAGACTCTAAAGACTCGACAATACGCTGGCAGTGGGTTTAACCACAAGCACGTCAGTGGCACTAGCTGTATGTAATGGCTACCCAGGTATCTATCGAAGGGAAGATCTACACGATAACTCGTCCGAAAACCCTATTGAGCCTATAGGTGACATTCTCCAACAATCTGGGCTATTCGTCTAAGAGTATCGCATATCAGACCTAAAGGGCGGTAAACGTTAGACCCCAAATAGCGCATTAAGTCATGTCGGTGTGGAACCAAATACACCCTGAGAAACTACTGGTGTACCTACCAGTAAATCTTAGTTGCCCTGGACAGGGACTTTGTGTATTGGCTAACTGTACACAGCACGATACAACTCCCAATACCGGGAGAAACGAATCCCTTCTATCCCCTACTGCCTCCAAGTGCTTCGGGACTGCGCCCAACTACTACCTGTTTGCACGACTCATTTGAGCCGTGGTAGGGTAGTAATCTAAGTACAGTGGGAACACACTCGAGACGAATAGTGATGTCTAGTCAACGAACTAACCTGTACTCATGTCACCGGGGAACTGCTAACTGACGATAGGTATAATACCAACCAGCAGTTCCTAGCGAGTCCGTCCAGTGTAACTCATAACCCAATGAGTACCTGTATACTATCTTTGGTACCGTATACCAATGGCTGCGGGACAGGCCACCTCCCCTGACGGGGATAAGAAGCGTATACACTAGTCTACTCTGGAGTATCGATGCCCAGTCTCGATAATCTTACAACTAGGGACATGTTTAAGGATGTACTTATAGACTACCCAGCTCCCACTAGTGTGACTGCCATCACAACGCTGGTAGTCAAGAAAAGATCCTAAGGGCTCTATCAACATGTATTAGTGATACGTTAAAAGAAACATATATACATGTTAAGATAGAATCAAACCAGATAGTATACTATCATATTGAGCAAAGACTGTTATTATATCTGTGTATATCCCAAGCTTCCAAAATATAATATACAATCCAGTACTAAACAATAATGGCCTCTAGGGCATATATCACTAACAATCTCCCACTTGCACTAAGGCCATGTATTGGCATATCGCAAACCTAACATCTCGAATAGCCTCTCGAACTGCATCTGAGGGATGGTCTTTGTGAGTGGATCTGCAGTGTTATTCTCCGTGTTTGCTCTCCGCACCTCGATCTCCCGGCGATCCACGATCTCCCTGATCAGGTGATACCGTCTCAAGATATGTCTGGACTTCTGATGGGACCTTGGTTCCTTCGCTAAAACTATAGCCCCGTTGTTGTCACAATACAAAGGTATTGGGTCAACAATGGACGGAACCGCCTGACGTTATATAATGAACTTCTTCATCCAGACTGGTTTTTTCGTGGCGTCACATGCAGCGATATACACTACCTCCATCGTTGAGTCAGCAACGGTATCCAGTTTGGAGCTCCTCCAACAGACTGTTCCTCCATTGAGGGTGAAGACATAATTCGACATGGATTTGGAGTCATCCTTATCACTCTGGAAGCTGGAGTCAGCGAATGCCTCGATCTAGAGGTATTTACTACCGTATACCAAGAACATCTCTATAGTCCTTCTCAAGTATTTGAGAATGTTCTTTACTGCTATCCGGTACTTCTCCCCAGGGTTTGACTGATACCTGCTTACCACGCTCATTGCATAAGCAACATCTGGTCCGGTACATAACATCGCATACATTATAGATCCTACCGCAGAAGCGTAGGGTATAATACTCATGTGATCCCTTTCCAAATCAGTTTTGGGAGATATCTCTTTGGAGAGGGTGATCCCATGACAAGCCGGTAGATTAACGTGCTTGGAATCTTCCATACTGAATCTTTTCAATATAGTGTCAATATACCTGGACTGGGAAACTCCCAACATCCTCTTAGATCTATCATGATAGATCTGGATCCCCAGAATGTACGAGGCATCACCCAGGTCTTTCATGGAGAACTCCTATGACAAGAATCCTTTAACTGATTGTAGCATAAGAATGTCATTTCCTATCAGGAGAATGTCCTCCATGTATAAGACAAGGAATACCACGGTTCTCGCTACAATCTTACTATAAATACATGGTTCATCTGGATTTTTGATAAATTCAAATTCTTTGACCGTCTCGTCAAAGCAGATGTTCCAACTCCGCGATACTTGCTTTAATCCATAAATGGATTTAAGCAACTTGCACACTCTTCCACTGCTCCCACTCTCTATGAAACCCTCTGGATGATCCATATAAACACACTCTTCCAAATTTACATTCAGAAAAGCGGTCTTTACGTCCATCTGCCAAATTTCATAATCATGGAAGGCAGTAATGGCAAGTAGGATCTGAATGGATTTAAGCATAGCCATTGGAGAAAAGGTTTCATCATAGTCCAAGCCAGGTCTTTGACGAAAACCTTTTGCTACAAATCTAGCCTTATAGGTTTCAACCTGTCCATCTGCACCAATCTTCTTTCTGAAAATCCATTTGCAGCCTACGGGTTTTACCCCTTGAGGTGCAACGTCCAAAGTCCGAACTTTGTTGGTGTACATGGATTCCATTTCGGCCCTCATTGCATCCAGCCACTTTACTAGTCTCTGCTCGTAATGGCCTGTTGGAAACTAATTATCTCATCATCATTGATGATGCAATCCTCTCTATCCCCGTCTACGAGAAAATTATAGTATCTCTCGGGCGGATGAGACTGCCTACTAGACCTACGGAGTGGTGCAGGGACGTTCGGTTCTTCTGAAACTTCTGGTTCCACTATACTTTCAGTAATAGTTTGTGGTTCTGGAATTTCTTCCTGTTTTATTGCGCTCCCACTTATTTCTTTTTCAAGAAAATGAGTCTCCAGAAAGTGGGCATGCCAAAAAACAAAAACCTTTTGTTTCTCTGCATAATAGAAAAGATACCCCGTAGAGTTCCTTGGGTATCCCATAAACTTACACAGTACTGATCATGCCTCAGACTTGTCCGTATGATGCTTTTTGATAAAAGCTGGACATCCCCGTATCTTAAGATACTTAAGATAGGGTTTTTTTCCATTCCACATTTCATATGGTGTGGTAGGCACTGACTTAGTAGGAACTTTGTTCAAAAGATATGCAGCAGATTCTAGTGCATAACCTCAGAAGGATCGCGGTAACTCGGAGTTACTCATCATGGAACGTACCATATCTAATAAGGTGCGGTTCCGCCTTTCTGATACACCGTTGTGTTGAGGTGTGTATGGAGGAGTAAGCTGAGAGAGAATTCCATTGTCTTATAAATAATCCAGGAACTCGGCACTTAAGTATTCTCCACCTCGATCAGATTGAAGTGTCTTGATACTTTTGCATATATGTTTTTCCATTTCATTCTTGTATTCCTAGAATTTCTCAAAGGCTTCATATTTATGTTTCAACAATAATACATGTCCATACCTTAAGAAATCATCCGTAAAAGTAATGAAGTAGGAATAACCACTTTTTGCATGTGTAGACATTGGACCATACACGTCAATGTGTATGAGTCCCAAGAGCTCGGTGGCTCTTACTCTGTGTCCAGTGAACGGAGTCTTTATCATCTTTCCTTTGAGACATGATTGACAAGTTGCATAAGACAGATATCCAAACGGATCTAAATATCCTTCTTTATGTAACTTCGTCAACTGTGTTTCATTGATGACCTAGTCTACAATACCATAAGAAACCTTGATTTGATTCTGGAGACTTTCTTTTGAGTGTGTTCTGGACATTGAAAACCTGGTGTTGATTTAATACGTATATACCGTTGTCTAGTGTACATGACCCAATCAAACCATGATTAAGGTGAATGTTTACAACATCTCTTACAAATGTAAAATCATAACCTTCTTTAGATAGTAAAGATACAGAGATGATATTACATGTCAAACTAGGTACACAAAAACAGTTACGCAAAACCAAAATGTATCCACTTGTCAATCTTAAGTGATATTCCCTTACGGAAACAGTATCCACGCTCACTCCATTAGCAACCCTGAGGTTCATATCATCTGCCTTTATAACTTTACGAATTCTCAGTGCCTGCAATGAATTACAGATATGAGATCCTGAACCGGTATCCAATACCCAGGAAGTAGAGTTGATTGACAAACAGTTTTCAATCATAAACACACCTGAAACCGAAACCACAACTTGCTTCAAATCCTGGTTCCTGTCTTTCCAAGCCCTGCAGTCCTTTTTCCAGTGACCTTTCTTGTGACAATAAAAACATTCCTCTTTCCCTACTGTCGGCCCTAAAACTTTTGCCTTGCCATTTCCCTGTACCTTATTGACACCACTTTTCGGCTTGGTGAAGGCCTTCTTCTTCTTCCCCTTGGCTTTTGCCATGGATCTAGAGGAAGAAAATTCCCCAATAAGCAGAGTGGGTGTCTCCCTGGTTTTCTTTAGGGTGCCCTCTGCACTCTTCAACATGTTAAGGAGTTCTGAAAGTGTAACTTCCTTCCCTTGAATATTAAAATTCAATATAAATTGGGTATAGGTAGAGGGGAGGGACTGTAGAATCAAGTCCGTATACAACTCATTTCCCAACGTGGTCCCAAGATCCGCGAGCCCTTTAATATAGCTAATCATCTTAAGGACGTGGTCCCCTACAGATGACCCGATAGCCAACCTCACCTGAAATAATTTCATCGAGGTCTCGTATCTTGCGATACGAAATTGCTCTCCATATAAATCTTTGGTATGGAGAAAGATGGAAGTTAAGTCCATCTTCTCATGCCGTATCTGGTGTTCATTATCCATTGATGCCAGCATGAGGCACTTAGCTTTCACACAGTCTATTTCCCATGTCTTACGGATTTTAATATATGCAACGGTAGAATCTGGACCAGGGACGGTGAGGCCTTTAGTAGTAAGGAGGTAGCCCAGCTTATCATAAGTAATGGTCATCTGGACATTCCATAACCAATATTTATAGTTTGGTCCCGTCAATATATTTTTATCTAATAGTAACTTAAGCCTTGTTCGGTCGAAAATATTGCACATTTGATATAATATTTTCCTTACTTTTCTTAAATATTTAAAGGTGTTTATTATAAATATAGAACATATGTGGGTTATCTACAAATTTACTCTTTACCATATGTTTATATATTATAATTAACATTATGAAGGAAAATATATGGATATTATATTTATATAATATTTTAGTAATTAAAATATGCATATCATATCAAATAATCTTAATCAAATTTCTTAAAAATTTATTACCATATAAAATGATTAAAATTATATCTCTAATATAACAAATATTACTAATATTATTCATAGAGATATTGTGCAAGATTTAGCTCACGTCAGGAGATCAAGATTTTCAAGATGTCAGGATCAAAAATCTTCTAAGATCGTAGAATCAATACTGATAGAAACTCAGGAAATATTTCCAAAATCCAGATATCTAGAAGATCTTCATGTGTCAACATGTAGAAACCCCAGAATTTTGGAACCCTAACTCCCCCAAACTGCGGCGGTTGCACGGCCAACTTGCCCTATTTGCGGCGGATCTGCGGCCCCTTTGTGGCCGTTGGATCTGAGATTTTTGGTGGGTGATCGTGATTGCATATCTTAACCTATGAGATCTAGGGTTTCTGATTTGAGGACTATATAAAGAACCGAGGGTTAAAGTTAAAAATCATCACCTTTAATACGAAGCAAATCACCGTTAAAGAATAAATGATCTGACAGGTCCGCGATTCGACGTGATAAAGCGACGTGAATATCGACGGAACATCTACTTCCTACGAGGCAGAGATCGAGAGCAACTTCTTCTTCTTGTAATCTAAACTCGAAGGATTTGTATTTGTAATATTGATTAATAAAGGTAGATCATTAGCTTAATTATTTCGCATTTACTTTCTGCATTTAATTTCTGCATTATGATTTCCTTTTCTATCCCTTCTTCTTCTTCTCCAAACATGCGTAAGTAATTCTCCGCTTGATAGGGTTCGTAGGATTAGGGTAGATAAATGGATGATAAAATCCCTTAACTTCTTTTACATCTAATAAAGTTTATAAACTTTATCAAAAGAATCGTTAACATCCTTATCGGGCGCGCTACCAATTTATTGATAGTCTCGATCACGATTTGAGATCATATTAACAATTGTTTTGGTAGAGCCTAAACATGAATAGAGGTCAATGAAAAGATAAAGGTTAAGAGTGGGAACCCTATTCCCTCCAAAAACTCTAATCTTCATTCATCACTATCGATCTAGTTTTAAATCTATTAAAAAATAAAATGAGCCATCTTTATTTAATCATCTGTTACTACTAAATTCTAACGAATCCTACAAGCCCTCTTCTTATATATTCTACATCCGTATTCAACATAGATCTAGAATCACTCTCCCCTATTTCTAATCAACTCGTCTAAAGGAAGATTAAAAGTTTCACGCATCCCTGCGGACGACCTATACCCATCTCGGCTAGCTACACATGACACCGTTATTGATTACGGTTAATATTACAAAAACACTCTTTACACGATCAATCAAATGATGAAGAAGATACCAAAGAAATTTGGGGGCACAACTCCTTAAGTCCGCCGTGCACCTACGGGTGGTGGCAGGGGTGTGTTGGTAAAATCTGATGGAGAACCGTCCATCTCAGATGTGATGGGTGGAGGGGAAAAAGAAGATGAAGAAGTACTGATTTCGGAGTCGATAGCAGAAACGTGGAAAAGACGGACACTAGAATCTCATGTCCAGCCAAGCATGCACTAAGCGGGTTTAGCACAAGTGGCAGCGTGTGTGAGAACTAAAAATGTTTGTTTTGAAAAGTGTCGGATTTGAGGCAAATCACACAAAAAATGCACAATCACCCCTAGTACTAAGGTCACCTAGGTCAAGTCACTAGACCGCTCCTAGACTTCCAATCGACAAGCCACATGATCAATCCTCTACCACCTCTTTATTACTCTTGTGGCCAGGTAAGTGCAGGTAAGTGCTATACGAATCACCGAAATAGCGGGCCTAATTAAGTAACCACTTTCCTTAGTCACACTTACCTTAGACACCACAAAAGTAATGCGGATAAACGATAGATTACCCACGACCTTCCTCTGTCCTAATTGAGCACGACGTTCCTTAGAGTCTTGGTCTAGATATTGTTTTAATTAATGTAGGGTGATGCGGATGCTCGTTTTGTGATTTGTGGGACCTAGGAAGGGTGATGAAATCCCTACCTAATCTGAATTTTGGTCTTGCCCCTTAAAGTCAATATTAAAAATATGCAAAAACAAACCAATTTCAAAACACACAAAAAGATTTTTGAGCGGCGATATTTTGCAAAGAATCCCGCAGAAAAATCAAATTATTGGATCTCAAAGGAGAGAGAAAGATATGAAGAAGATACCAGAGAAATTTAGGGGCACAACTCCCCAAGTCCTCCGTGGTTCCGCCGCCAAAACCACGCTTAAGCCGCGGTTCCGCCACGCAATGGACGGATCTTTTGACAATTTTTCTATAGTTTCCTCCTAAGCTCCTCTGGACTCCTTTGAAAGTCTCTAAATTCTCAAATTCCTCATTCCAGTGACTCTAGATTCCCTCGCAAAAATCGCACACTAACCATTAAATATGCAAGTTGCGGTTTTGTTTTATTTCTATGATATGGATCGAATAAGAATTCAACTCGAATAGCAAGAAAAAAAATTACGTACGTATCTCCGGCAACGACGCCATTTGATTGATCGTGAAAAGAGTGTTTTGTAGTATTAACCGCAATTAATAACGGTGTCGCGTGTAGCTAGCCGAGATGAGTACGGGTCGTCCGCAGGGATGTATGGAACTTTTAATCATGCTTTAGACGAGTTGATTAGAAATAAGGGAGAGTGATTCTAAATCTATGTTGAACACGGATGTAGAATATATAAGAAAGGGCTTGTAGGATTCGTTAGAATTTAGTAGTAACGGATGATTAAATAAAGATGACTCCTTTTATCTTTTAATAGATTTAAAACTAGATCGATAATGATGAATGAACATTAGGGTTTTTGGAGGGAATAGGGTTCCTACTCTTAACCTTTATCTTTTCATTGACCTCTATTCATGTCAAGCCTCTACCAAAACAATTGTTAATCTGATTTCAAATCGCGATCGAGACTATCAATAAATTGGCAGCACGCCCAATAAGGATGTTAACGATTCTTTTGATAAAGTTTATAAACTTTATAAGATGTAAAAGAAGTGAAGGGATTTTATCATCCATTGATCTACCCTAATCCTACAAACCCTATCAAGCGGAGAATTACTTATGCATGTTTGGAGAAGAAGAAGAAGGGATAGAGAAGGAAATCATAATGCAAAAATTAAATGCGGAAAGTAAATGCGACATAATTAAGCTAATGATCTACCTTTATTAATCAACATTACAAATACAAATCCTTCGAGTTTAGATTACAAGAAGAAGAAGTTGCTCTCGATCTCTGCCTCGTAGGAAGTAGATATTCCGTCGATATTCACGTCGCTCTATCACGTCGAATCGTGGACCTGTCGTGGATCACTTGTTCTTTGATGGTGATTTGCTTTGTGTTAAAGGTAATGATTTTTAACTTTAGCCCTCGGTTTTTTATATAGTCCTCAAATCAGAAACCCTAGATCTCATAGGTTAAGATATGCAATTACGATCACCCACCAAAAATCTCAGATCCAACGGCCATAAAGGGGCCGTGGATCCGCCGCAAATAGGGCAAGTTGGCCGCGCAACCGCCGCGGTTTGGGGGAGTTAGGGTTCCAAAATTCTGGGGTTTCTATATGTTGACACGTGGAGATCTTCTAGATATCTGGATTTAGAAATATTTCCTGAGTTTCTGCCAGTATTGATTCTACGATTATAGCAGATTTTTTATCCTGACATCTTGAAAATCTTGATCTCCTGACCTGAGCTAAATCTTGCACAATATCTCCATGAATAATGTTAGTAATATTTGTTATATTAGAGATATAATCTTAATCATTTTATATAGTACTAAATTTTTAAGAAATTTGATTAAGATTATTTGATATGAAATGCATATTTTAATTACTAAAATATTATATAAATATAATATGCATATATTTTCCTTCATAATTTTAATTATAATATATAAACATATGGTAAAGAGTAAATTTGCAGATAAACCCACCTATGTTCTATATTTATAATAAACACATTTAAATATTTAAGAAAAGTAAGGAAAATGTTATATCAAATGTGCAATATTTTCGACTGAACAAGCCCGGTTATCTTGGTCGCTGCAATTAGGAGAGAGAGAAGAAACACTCAGTATGATACTCTTGCAAATTTAGATTGGTTATTAGTTTATCAAAATAGGATATCTCCCACTGTTTTCTCAAATCCTCCTTCAAACCATAAAGAAGAATTAGTCAGGATTAATCGCACCATACAATTCTTGCTTAACCTTTCGGCCGGGCTAGTGTCGGTACTTCGAAGGAGCTTTTACAACGCTTTCGCGAAGTTCCTTATTTAAATAACCTCTTTTCTCTAGAGACGTAGCCCTACTAACACCGTTCTAGACACCTACTTGGTTTATAGCATTGATTGCAAAGTGAAAAATTCTCCCGAGTAGTAATAAAACTCACAGTGGGATCGGAATCCAACTATCATTGTGTGACAACTTTGAAGGAATCCTACCAAAATCATCACACTCCAGTTGTTATGCAAAACTAGCAAGTTTCCTTTTCCTTTGAAACTCCCGATATGGATTTTTTTCCCCAGGCGCTTATGACCATGACGAATGCCAAAATATCATAAGACGCAAGTCAAGTTCTACCCGTCATTGTCCAGGTTAATCTGAACCCATTCATACAAACCCTTGACGAAGGCTAAAATAGTTGTACTCCTGTCCCAGATTAACGCATCTATCTATGCTACAGATGAATACCCAGCAGCTACCAATCACTATGCCTTGGCGAAGGTCAAAATACATAGCTTGAATACTACTGAATACTAATCTGAAATGACGGAGGGCTACGGATGGTTTTGGTGAAAATTGTGAACGTAATGAACTTGATATAGTTGAAGGAACCATGATAGCTTTTAAAAGGAGTGGTTTAGGCTCCGTATTTAAAAGTTATTTTTAAAGAAAACCAAGTGGTTTTGAAATTGTTCCAACGATTTAACTTTGGTTTGTTTTCTTTGCATTAAACATTATTAATGTTATCCCATCAATTAACCCTATCATTGCAGAAAGAAACGAAAATAAAACGTATGTTTATGCCATCCGCATTCGCCATGGGGCCCCGTCATGCACCGTTGGGTTACTTAACTAACGGCAGAGCGGGGGCAGGGCAAGCGGGGGCAAAATATAAGCAACGTTTATTATATATAATCTATAGATATAGCCATTTATCTCACGCAATAATAGCCATTCCAGATCACAGCACAAGTAACACAGATGAATATATTGGCTATACTAGGATTTCCGTATTTCGTTTAAGCCTATAACGAAAAGCAGATTCAACGATCATGATGAATAGCCAAACCCTCACCCTAGACTCCTACGGATGCGGCAAACTACCCATCAAATCCCCGAAGTGAAGCAATCTCCCTCAATGAGATGAGTAGGCCACTCGGCACTTCAAGAACCCGGTAGTTTGTGCACCCCATCTTGGGTCTATCCTAGGTGCAAGAAAAAATAAATGAAATAATACAACGGTGGCTACAACCTCAACCCGGATGTGCCCCGCAAAAGAATATTACATCATATTACAAATTAAATGAATGAAAGAAAAGAACACTCTTCTCACATCCCCCGGCTGTTCAATCACGACGATTCAATACTTCATATCTACAAACTGCAATCACAAGATACTAGATATGTGCAATCCCTACTAATTGACGTATAGAAATTAGTCGAAATTTCAAAACACATATACAAACTTAAAGCGAATAAACGATGTTAAAATTTTGATTTAGAAACACTCTGTATTGTCCAAGCACAAAGATAACATTATATGAAATCTAGGAAAAATCAAACAATACCATAAATCCTAAATCCAAGAGTCCAAAACACCACAAGAAGCACGAGACCCAACTCCCAAGAAAAACTGGCTATGGCGGGAAAAAGGCCAATTCCGGTGGTTTTGTCTTGGAATTAGTGCCTCGTTTTTCTCAGGTGTTCTAGTTACTTTATGAGAAGAATTCTGCACCTGTTTAAAAAAAAATTAGAAGCCTTTTTAAAGTCGACAGAAACTTGGATCTAGGTTTTATCGTTTCGGAGTTGTTTCGGTTTCGAAACTCTAAATTTTGTCTATTCAGTTAGTTAAGTGATTGGGTAGGCTCTGATACCAGTGTAAGTGTATATGTACTCCTTGCCGTGTCAACTACGGCTATACAGAATCAAAAACTTTAAAAAACTTGAGCACAATACACTAAATCTCGAAGATACAAGCCCAAACACTACACTAAACAAACCCTAACTAGAGTTTTAACTACTCGGTTGAAATTACAACCTTTGTAAACGGTCTTTCGGGTCTTGAAAGGTGACCCCTCAAGCTCCTTGGGTTGATGGAACGAGCTCTCGAAGCCGATCTTCTGTGTCAAAGACGATCCATCCGAGAATGCCGAGCGATAGCTTCATGGAAGCAACTAAAGATCAAGACTTGCTAAGACAAGATATTTAGAGTGGTGTAGTTTGTGAAAACACATGCTCTCTTTTAATCCTCACAACTCAAAAGAGAGGATTGAGGAAGAGGATGAAGATGGAGGCGACTAGAGATTTTTCTTCCATGAAAAAAGATAACCATCACTTGAAAAATATCTCACACTCTCTCTTATCCTATTTATTCATCACAAATAAAAGAAGTGGGTGGGCTTGGTGACTCACCATGGTGAGTCACAAGCCCACACACTTCCATGTTAAATTGTGCGAAGATAAGTGAGAGAGTATTACCACCTCCCACAAGTATATATACACATACACTTATAAATAAATACAAATTCATGTATATAAATAAGTATACTCAAACCTGTATAAATACGTATACCGTATTTCTACCAAAATATGAATACTGTATTTGTACCGAAAATACAAAATACGCGTATTCATATTTAGAAAGAAATACATGTATTTGTATCAAAGCATAAATACTCGTATTTATACAAATACATGTATTCGTATAAATACCGTATTCGTGTTAAAATACAAATACCCAAAAGAGAGCAATATAATACCAGGATCAAAACTGGATGTCTTTTAAACTTTCTAGTACTACTAAACTGTCCGATTAAAGCACATGCATAAATGCACATGTTCAATTGAACACCCCTGCATAAAACCATACGTAAACTACACCGTTTCGCCTGAATCGGGAAACCCTCTGTGTGGGACTCTAAAGACTCGACAATACACTGGCAGTAGGTTTAACCACAAGCACGTCGGTGGCATTGGCTGTACGTAATGGCTATCCAGATATCTGTCGAAGGGAAGATCGACACGATAACTCGTCTGAAAACCCTACTGAGCCTATAGGTGACATTTTCCATACAGTCTGGTCTGTTCGTCTGAGTGTATCGCATATTGGGCATAGGGGGTAGTAAACGTCAGACCCCTAATAGCGCAATAAGTCGTGTCGGTATGGAACCAAATACACCCTGAGAAACTACTGGTGTACCTACCAGTAAATCTCACTTGCCCTAGCTAGGGACTTTGTGTATTGGCTAACCGTACACAGCACAATATAACTCCCAATACCGGGAGAGACGAATCCCTTCTATCCCCTACCGCCTCCAAGTGCTTCGGGACTGCACCCAACTACTAGCTGTTTGCACGACTCATTTGAGCCTTGGTAGGGTAGTAATCTAAGTACAGTGGAAACACACTCGAGACGAATAGTGATGTCAAGTCAACGGACTAAGCTGTACTCATGGCACTGGAAAACTGCTAAATGACGATATGTATAATACCAACCAGCTGAAAGTATGTCTTAGCACCACTACTAGGTTTCTAGAGACATCAAGTATGCAATTTAAAAAAATCTAGTGGGCTAAGCTATACTGACCTAGAATCGAACTAGAGAATTAGGGTTTGATAGCATGTAAACAAACTTTATACTAAGTGAAAAGGAAATACAGCCTTTGTAGACCGGTCCTTCACTTCTAAAGCTCTAAGTAGTAGTCCTTAGAACTCTTCGTAGGCTCCACTTGGTGAAAAGAACGAACGCTTAAGGATCTTCGAGGCCGAAGATGATCCACCTTGAAGTTACTCTAAATCAAGCTACCTCTTCACTAATCAAAGAATTAGTAAAACAAACAACCTAATATTATGGGCTAGATGAGAGTATGTTGATGAAGTAGGAATTTTTCTCACTTTAGAAATCACTTTCTCCTTTTCTTTTCTCATCTCATGAAAAGGGAGAGAGCTATTGAGAGATGAAGAAGATGAGCTGTGGTGAGAAAATATCTCAAGTGATAATGTAGAGAGTTAACTATGGGCTAAAGATAATGGTTGGGTTATAAAATATCTAAAGTAAAACAAAAATTAGTGTGGTGAGTCATGGCTTCTACATTCTTCTACAAGCATCTTAAGCCATGCTCATTTCCACCTAATTTGTGAATTACTCTTAATAAATAAACACCCAAATTATCTTTAGTTTTGGTGTGAGTCTCATACACCCATGTTCTATGTATCATCCACCATGACACAATATATAAATACATATATTAATTTATATCACATATATATTAAATGTATTTTAAAGAGAAGAAAATCTTTAGTGAGCATTATATTAGTTAATATATATTTATATATCAAATATATTAATATATATCAAATTATTAAATCAACACTTGATTTAATAATCCGGTTATATCACATATAACCGACTAATATCATTTATATGTATATCACATTATCGAATCAACACTTAATTCAATAATCCGGTTATATCACATATAACCGTCCAGTATCAAACATATATACATATAACATATTATTTAATCAACACTTGATTCAACAATCCAGTTATATCACATATAACCTAACCGATATCACATATCGCGAGATTAGAATATGGTATCACATACTCGTATTTAATCAAGCTCCCGCAAATATCACCATATGTGCCCTACTTCATTTCGCTTGAGTTAGGAAGCCTCTGTGTGGGACTCTAAAGACTTTTTTGTTAGTGATATATATGCCCTAGAGGCCATTATTCTATGATATAGTGGATGCTTGGACATATATATGGAGGACTTTCTTGCTCGACATGATAGTATGCTATCTGGTCGTCTTTATCATAATATGTTCACTGGTATTATTATTATATTGTCTCTCATATACATGTTGATAAAGCCCTTAGGATGTTGGCTTGACTAACAGGACTATGATGCGGATCATACTACTGGGACCTGGGTAGTCTACAAACACATCAATTGTTCCTAGTCGAGGGAATATTGAGACAGGGCATCGATATTCCAGAGTAGACTGTTGTGTACGTTTCTTCACCCTGTATGGGGTGATAATTGATCATATATCCATTGGTGTTTGACATCAAAGATTGTACATAGGTGCTCATTAGAGAATGGGTACATCGAACAGGACTCGCCGAGAACTCCTAGATGGTAATATACCTATCGTCAGATAGCAGTTCTCTGATGACACTGGTACATGTTAGTCTGTAGACCCGCGATCGTCATAGAGTCTTGTGTGGCTCCCACTGTGCTTTGATTTCCTCCCTACCATGGCTCAAAGGAGTCGTGCAAACAGGTGGATTTTGGGTACAGTCCCGAGTCACATGGAGGCAATGAGCGATAGGAGGAGTTTCATCTCTCCCGGTATAGGGAGTTGATGTTGCGCTATGCTCGATTGGCTATAATAGTAAGTCTCTGGCCAGGGCTGTTGATGAGATTTACTGGTAAGTGTTATCAGTAGTTTCTCGAACCATTATGAGCCATACATCGTCATGACTTATCAATTTATTGGGGTCTGACAATTCCACCCCGAGACTCGATATGCGACATAACAGACGAAGAGACCAGACTGTACGGTAAGTGTTACCTATAGGCTTCATGGGAGTTTGGACAAGCTTGCTTGTTGATCTTCTATTCGCTCAATACCTGGGTAGCCGTTACATCCAGCTAGTACCGCTGACGGCTTGTGGGTGACTGATGTGATCATTATCTACTGCTGGCGTATTGACGAGTCTTTAGAGTCCCACATAGAAGTTTCCTGGTTCAAGCGAAATGAAGTAGGGCACATATGTGATATGTGTGGGGGGCCTGATTAAATACGTGTATGTGATACCGTATTCTAATCTGGCAGTTATCTGATATCGCTCAGGTTATATGTGATATAACCAGATTATCGAATCAAGTGTTGATTTGATAATGTGATATACAGATAAATGATATTAGTCGGTTATATGTGATATAACCGGATTATTAAATCAAGTGTTAATTTAATAATATGATATATATTATATTTGATATAATTATATCTTAAACTAATATTATTAGCTCACTAAATATTTTCTTATATATATATTAATATGTGTGTGTGTGTGTGTGTGAAGCATGGCATGATTTTCTATTTTTGGAAAATAGAAAAAGAGGTGGAAAATGAGGAGCATGGGTGAAGCATGGCTTTGATCATTATTCTATTAGTCTTGACTCACTATAAAGGCATGGTTGCTTTTGTTTATTGATGAAAATTGGATGCTTCAATTATTGTGAGAATTGATAAGCCATTCTTCACTTCATTTTTAAAAGGTTGATCATTTTTCATGCTTGCTCTCTTGATTTGCTCTCTAGCTCCCATCATCTTCCTCCTCAAACCTCCAAGCTCAAATCCCTCACATGTGTTGTGAAACCTTGAGCTTGTGAGTAGCCTAGTGAGCTAAACAAAACCCCTACTTCACCATCCTACACTTGATAAGCAATCAAGTGTAGCGTGTTTCCTTCACTAAAGTGTTTAGTGAAGAGGTAGCTTGGATTGCGGAGCTTCGGGTGGATCATCTTCAGCACGAAGGTTTTCGGAGCAATCTCGATCAAATTCCAAGTGGAGCCTAGTAGAGTCGCGTGGATTACAACCCAGAGCTTGTGAAGTGAAGGACTCGATCTACGAGGGTATAATCTCTTTCACTTCTTATAGTTTAGTTTATACCATCATAGTAAACCCTAATATTCTATTTAAGATCTTGGTTAGTGTTCGTTAGCACCCAAAATTTTTAAGATTGCATGTGTGATTCCCGTTTAAACCCCGTCACGGTGCTAGAAAACACTTTCATGGTATCAGAGCCAAGCTAGAAGATTAGGGGATGTCTTTACGACGTTAAAGTATTCGATCGGTTTTTGAAAAACCTAAAATTTTCAAGTTTCTGTCGATTTTCAAAAGTTGGAATTTTCGTGATTAAAAATATGCAGAAATCTGTGCAGGGTATTGTATGGAGCCCCAAGAAATTTGAAGCTCCAATACCCTTAAAGCGCCACGGAATCGCGGCATAAACCCTAATTTAGCCGCGATTTCGCCGCCGTTTTAGGGTATTCTGGGGTCAATTTTCTTGTGCTGCTCCATGGTTAAATATGGCACTTTCTGGGTGTTTTTAATGATACTCAAGTTGTTGAGGTCTCTAGAATTTGTTGGTGTATGTTAAATCGATCGAAATATTTAGCGTCGTATAGATTATGATGATATGTGATACAATTTTTGGAATCCACAATAATTAGTTTTGTGAAAACTAGTTAGTATATTGTAAATCTAGCCATTTAGTCTCATTTGATCGATTGCCATGGAGTTTTGATTCGGATCAAAACTCCGTCGCAATTGCTTATATTACACGATCACTTAGTCGGGAATCTTGTTGAATTATCCGACAATTTATTGAAAAGAATTTTCAATTTGAAACTAAAATGCAAGGTTTATAAGTTAAGCATGAAATTCAGAATATGAGATATTCCGGGTTTATGATGTCTAAGGATATGTGGATTCTAATTATTGTAGTTTTTCATTTCTTTTCTGGGACCGTAAGTGTAATATGTGGGGTATCCCAAATCTCGTTGCTATATGTCAACGGAATTTGGGATATATGTATTTACTTACGTTGATGACATGTGATATTATGTGTTGCTGTGATATGTTATATTGGATCATCGTGAATGAATAGCCGGGGGTTTTATGTGAGATGAGAGTTTTTCAATTTTCATTCATGTAAAATTTGTATGTAATATTCTTTTATTGGGACACTTCCGGATTGTGGATGATGTCGCCATTGATATATATTATTTACTTTTCTGCATTATGATAGACCCAAGGAGGGGAGCACAAGTAACCGGGTTCTAGAGTCTAGTGGGAGACCATCTCGAGGAGTCGAGACCGGGTCTCCTAACTCTAGAATTACTAGGGTTACTTGCCGCTCTCGTAAGGGTCTAGGGATGTGGGTTTGGCTATTCATCACGACTGTAGAATCCATGTTTTTCATTATTGGCTTAATTTAAAACACGGACCTCCTAGTATATCCAATATTTCATATGTTGACTTCTGCTGCTTGGTTCTGTGATGTGATCATATAACTACGTGAGACGAATGCTATATATATATATATATATATATATATAATAAACGTTGCTTATGTTTTGCACCCGCGCAAGTTCAGTCTCTGCTCTGCCGTTAGTTAAGTAACCTAACGGTGCATGACGGAGCCCCGTGGCGAATGCGGATGGCATAAGCGTAAGTTCTATTTTCGTTTCATTTTCTGTGATGTTTAGAGAAACATTAAATGATGGGACTTTATTAATGAGATTAATGAAAAGAAAAGAAACTAAACATGTTGTAGAATCAAAAGTTTTTAAAATGGTAGCTCTAGTTCTTGTTTTGCATAGTGGTATTCCTTGATGAATATCCAGCACCTCATTCGATGAGTAAAGAGCTGAGATCTGTTCACCGGGAGTGACCTCTTTAGCAAAACTAGCAAATACTACAACTACTCGGTTTATCGGCATAGCTTCTGTAGTTCTTGCTTTGCATAGTGGTATTCCTTGATGGATATCCAGCACCTCATTCGATGAGGAAAGCTTTTTTTGGAAGAAAAAGAAGAAGAATGAACCTATGGAATTAACCAAGTGAAGAATAATCAAGTGAGGATAGAAATGCAACCATGGTGAGTGTATCACATACACTAGGCCTTGTAGAGACTAAACTATGGCTAAGGGTTAAAGGTTAGGTTAACAAATATCTTTAAGTAAAACAAAAGAGGTGGAAAAAGTCAATGGTTCTATAAGTTTCTACAAACCCTAACCTTGACTAATTCCACCATTTTTGAATTTACTTAATAATAAATAAAACCTTAACCTAACCCTAGCATGGTGTAACTCTCACACAACTATATTGCATATGTAACCTAGCATGACAAATACATGTACACAAATATATATATCACATATATACAATGTGCACATCAAGTGAGAAAAGAAATCTTAAGTGAGCTAATATTAGTTAATGTAATGTGATATATCAAATATATAATTATACATTAGATTATCAAATCAACTCTTGATTTAATAATCCGGATATATCACATATAACCGACTAATATCATATGTAACAACTTATCGAATCAACACTTGATCTGATAACCCGGCTATATCTCATATAACCGACCAATATCACAAATCATGAGAATAGAATACGGTATCTCATATCATATCAATCTCGGTCCCGCACATATCATATATGTGCTCCTACTCTGTTTCGCTTGAGCCGGGAAACCTCTGTGTAGGAGCTAAAGACTGGACAATACGCCAGTAGTAGGTGATGATCATATCAAACACCCACAGGCCGCAAGCGGTCTGCTAAACATAACGGCCACCCGGGTATTGAGCGATCAGAAGATCAACAAGCAAGCCTGCTCGTACTCTTGCGAATCCAATCAGTAACATTACCGTACAGTCCGGTCTCTTCGTCTGATATGTCGTATATCTCCTAGGGGCGGTAAACGTCAGACCCCAGTAACTCGATAAGTCATGTCGATATGAGGCTCATAACGGGACGAGAAACTACTGATAACACTTACCAGTATATCTCTGAAGCAGCCCTGGCCAGGGACTTCCTGTTATAGCCAATCGAGCACAGCGCAACATCAACCCCCAATACCGGGAGAGACGAAACCCCTCCTATCGCTCATTGCCTCTATGTAATTCGGGACTGTACCCAAAAGCCACCGTTTTGCACATTCTCTTGAACGTGGTAAGGTGGAAATCAAAGCACAGTGGGAATCACACAAGACTCTATGACGATCTCGGGTCTACAGACTAACCTGTACCAGTGTCACCAGAGAACTGCCATCTGACGTGAGGTATAATACCATCTGGGAGTTTTTGGCGAGTCCGTTCAGTGTACCCAGTCTCCACTGAGCACCCTTATATTGTCTCTGATGTCAAACACCAATGGATATGGGATCATCCATAGCCCATGTACATAGGTCGAGAAGCTATACGCTAGTCTACTCTGGTATATCGATGCCACGTCTCGATACACCCACGATTAGGAACATTTGAAGGATGTACTTATCGACTACCCTGTCCCTACTAGTATGATCTGCATCATAATCCTGGTAGTCAAGTACTCATCCTAAGGGCTTTATCAACATGTAACATAGAGACAATCGGTGTACATGTTAAGATAAAGAGCAATCAGATAGCATACTATCATGTCGAGCAAGAAAGTCCTCCCTATATATGTCCAAGCATCCACTACAATATACATCGTATGTACAGTAATGGCCTTTAGGGCATACATATAACTAACAGATTCACTCACCAAGGCCCTCCCTCGGATGCTAATCGAGAGACTTTTTGGGATGTTGGGTATGAGATACTACAACAACCGGCCTTAGTGAGATTGTTAGTGATATGTATGCTCTAGAGGCCATTATTGTATGATATAGTGGATGCTTGGACATATATATGGAGTACTTTCTTGCTCGACATGACAGTATGCTATCTGGTTGTCTTTATCTTAACATGTTCACTGGTATTATTATACCATCTCTCATATACATGTTGATAAAGCCTTTAGGATGTTGGCTTGACTGCCAGGACTATGATGTGAATCATACTACTGGGACTTGGGTAGTCCACAAGAACATCCTTCAATTGTTCCTAGTCGAGAGAATATCGAGACAGGGCATTGATATTCCAGAGTAGACTAGTGTGTACGTTTCTTGATCCTGTATGGGGCGATGGTTGATCCCATATCCATTGGTGTTTGACATCAAAGATTATACACAGGTGCTCATTAGAGAATGGGTATACCGAACAGAACTCGCAGAGAACTCCTAGATGGTAATATACCTATCGTTAGATAGCAGTTCTCTGGTGACACCGGTACAAGTTAGTCTGTAGACCCAAGATCGTCATAGAGTCTTGTGTGGCTCCTACTGTGCTTTGATTTCTCCCTACCATGGCTCAAAGGAGTCGTGCAAATAGGTGGATTTTGGGTACAGTCCCGAGTCACATGGTGGCAATGAGCGATAGGAGGGGTTTCGTCTCTCCCGGTATAGGGAGTTGATGTTGCGCTATACTCGATTGGCTATAACAGTAAGTCCCTGGTCAGGGCTGTTGATGAGATTTACTGGTAAGTGTTATCAGTAGTTTCTCGAACCGTTATGAGCCATACATCGGCATGACTTATCAAGTTATTGGGGTTTGACGATTCTACCCCCAGACTCGATATGCGACATATCAGACTAAGAGACCGGACTGTACGTTAAGTGTTACCTATAGGCTTCATGGGAGTTTGGACAAGCTTGCTTGTTGATCTTATATTCGCTCAATACCTGGGTATCCGTTACGTCCAGTTAGTACCGCTGACGGCTTGTGGATGACTGATGTGATCATCACCTACTGCTGGCGTATTGACGAGTCTTTAGAGTCCCACACAGAAGTTTCCTGGTTCAAGCAAAATGAAGTAGGGCACATATGTGATATGTGCGAGGGGCCTGATTAAATACGTGTATGTGATATCGTATTCTAATATTGCAGTATCGCTCATGTTATATGTGATATAACCGGATTATATAATCAAGTGTTGATTTGATAATGTGATTTACAGATAAATGATATTAGTCGGTTATATGTGATATAACCGGATTATTAAATCAAGTGTTGATTTAATAATATGATATATATATATATATATGAAAGGCTACCCTAGCACCACTATGAGTCCTTAGTAACATCAAACATGCCAAATTTAAATTTTTCTAGGTGCTAAGCTAGACTAACCATGATCTTAACTAGAATTTTAGGGTTTCCTATGATGATATCAAGAACTAAAGAGAAGGAAAGAGCATACAACCTTTGATGACCGTGTCCTTCTCTTCTAAAGTTCCGGGTTGTAGTCCACGCGACTCCACTAGGCTCCTCTTCGAGTTTGAACGAGCCTCCTCCGTGATCTTCGCGCCGAAGACGATCCACCCGAAGTCCCTCTAGCTCAAGCTACCTCTTCACTAAACTATCTTTAGTGAAGGCAGCACACTATACTTGATTGCTAATCAAGTGTAGGATGGTGAAGTAAGGATTTGGTTTAGCTCACTAGTTTGTTCAAAACTCAATAATTCACAACACATGTGAGGGGTTGGAGTTTTGATGCATGAAGAGGAAGAAGAAGATGGAAGCTAGAGAGAGTGTGAGCTCATCTCAAGAGAGCAAGAATGAATAATGATCAAGTGAAGAAATGGCTATCACATGAGCTCACTTATTCAAGCATAAAATTATTTGCAATAATAAATTGCAACCATACTTGAATAGTGGGTCAAGACAAATAAAAAATGATAAAGCCCATGCTTCAAACCATGCTCAAAAAGTCTCCCCATTTTCCACCTTTTATTCTATTTTCCAAAAATAGAAAATACATGCCATGCTTGATATATGTTTATATATATATATATATAAGAAAATATTTAGTGAGCTAATAATATTAGTTAAGATATAATTATATCAAAAATAATATATATCACATTATTAAATCAACACTTGATTTAATAATCCAGTTATATCACATATGACCGACTAATATTATTTATCTGTGTATCACATTATCAAATCAACACTTGATTCGATAATCTTGTTATATCAAATATAACCTAACTTGATAACAGATAATTGCTAGATTACAATACGGTATCACATACACGTATTTAATCAGGCCCACGCACATATTACATATGTGCCCTACTTCGTTTCGCTTGAACCAGAAAACTTTTATATGGGACTCTAAAGACTCATCAATATGCCAGCAGTAGGTGATGATCACATCAGTCATCTACAAGCCTGTAACATTTCAGAAATATAAAATATTATTTTTGGAATTTAAATATTAAAATAATATATTTCACGAAAACTATTCGATTTGCGAATAGGGGTTTTTCGTAAAATGGTATAAGTGTATACCAATATTTGGGAAATAATTGGAGATTAAAATGATTTATTAATTATAAAGATATTTATCGGATTTTGGTATTTTTATAATTAATTATATGCAAGTTTAAATAAACTTGATTAGTGCACTACTAATCGCGATTAAGCCGAATCCGTATTTTTATATTTTCCATAGCTAGTGCACCATGTCATGTTACATTTTGGTTGCATGTTGTTTTCATTGTGTTTGGTTTTATATATGAGAGGGGAAAAGAAAAGAGATGGCATGATTGATGAGAGAGAGAGAAGGGGGGACAAGTTATGACATGGGGCATGGGCTCGAGAGAGAGAGAGAGAGAGAGGATGGCATGGCACCCTTGACCCTTCTTCATTCTTTTCCTTCATCATTTTATTTCCTCAACTCCTCCATCTTCATCACCTTCACCTCCTTCCTCCATCACCTCTACCTCCATGAATCATCTCAAATTCTTCATCAAACCCCCCTCCCTTCAATAAAAAGATGCACAACCTCATCCTAAACCCTTTGGACCATTCAAGTTTGGATTTTGAAGACTTTGGGCAACCCAAGAATTTTCTTGAGTTGCCAAATGAGGTATATTTTCTTTCCTTTAGATAAGTTATTGTGTTTAAAGTATCCTAGTTTTAGTTTAGAGTTCGAATTAGTTAGATTGTGATCTTGGAAATTTCTAAGTTGAAGTTTAGTGGATGGATGGACTTGTGAAGTAGTATTTGAGGTCTAGTGAGGGCTTACAAGACCTTAGAAATTTCTTTTCCTGACCTGAGCCAGAGAATAGAACCCAATACACGAGTTTAGAATTATTCTGTGTCGGTTTTGTGAAGTTTTGTTGGCCTACAGGGTATCTGGAGCAACCTGGGATGTTTATGATGAAATCAAACAACTACATTGACCCAATTAGACCACTAAAAGACCACCACAGAAGAACGAGACCCAAATTCAAAGTTTTGGCCGGCGTCACACGTTACTGTAGCACGTCTCACCGGCCCAATTTTGGGTTCTGGGGATGGGATTTTTCCTGTAGCTCAAACTCATTATAACCTAGCTACTGTATTGGTTGTTTTGTCATAGACCTCCTGTGCCAAAATCTGGGAGCATTTTGAGTTGGTTTTTGTTATGTTTTCCGATATTGAAACTTGAATTTATGGATTTCTTGATGTGATTTGGTCGTTGGACGTTTGTACGTCAACGATGAGGGTTACTAGGTTGTTGTTACATGCGTAAGCTATATGTTCTAACCTGTAAGCAATTCGTGTGTCGTATCGGTTTTCGGATATTGGTTTTAATAGTATTGCTATTGTGTATTGATTGTAGGTACCTTCGCATGGATTTCCGAGACGACGAAGCATATCGACTTCGGCTAAGCGAGGAGATTGCAGGTGAGTAGATTTATATCTACGGGGAAAGTTGGGTGGATGGCGTATATCACCCCCGCAATTATAAAATGGAGACCGATATATAGAATATAGTCGGAGAAACCTATACTAGGAAATTATGGATATGATCAAAAAGTTAGTTGAAGATGATATGAATGATTGAATACATATAACAAGATATGAGACGAGATCTATAAGGATGTGACATGAGATCGATGAATATGATAAGATTGTGAAGATGTGTTATGAGATCGGTAAAATATGATAAATATATATAAGATTACTTGATGTGATGAAAAGAGAATATGATGAAATAAAATGACTTGGCTTAATATGTCGATATACAGATGCGAGGCGATATGGGAATATAGATACTTTTGCCAAGACATGATATGAGATTGTTACGGATGTGACTTGAGAGATATGTGTACATATATATAACTATGAGAATAATGAGTGATTTGTCGTACGAGACTTTAGATCTGTACCCTCATTGTTGTATAGGTCGATAGAATCCCTGTTTGTTTAATGCCATCGTACGATGGATTACCGTACGCGATGAGTTTTACCAGATGATTGATCCATACCCTTGACTCGAGGATGTCGTACGATGGATTATACCGTACGTGATGCTATGAGGCTGGATCGCCGTTTGATAAATTCATTGACTGGGATATGTTCTCGATATTTTTAATCCCTTTCTACACTGCTTTAGTTTAGTCCCTTATGTAGAAGTTAGGTTAGATACATATATTTTATAATGTTGTGCTTACGGTTTACTTTTCTGCTACCTTTATGATATTCTCATTGCATTGCATATACATGTGCTTTCATTAGATGTTACAATCTCGTCTGCTAGGACATATGCACTATTACCGATGATGCGTATGTTGCACTACACCTGCTTACTGGCTCACACATATCATCATCGGTAATAGACATGCCACATACACTTTAGAAACCATTGTCTCACTTGTATAAACTGATAGCTGGTAGCTTAATTATATTGTTGTACTCTTGCTCTCACATTGTCACGACCCGAATGTACGGAACGTGACTGGCTCTTAGATTACGAGACGTCTAAAGGCGTACCGTAACCTAAGTCGGCCAAAGCCCAAAAGAATCTAAACCAAAATCAAAAGAGAGTGAAGGAAAACCTTACATGAAAATGATTTTTAAATCAATTAAGTTGCATAGAATCTCTTTTTAAAAACATCAAAAATTCCCGAAAATTTCGGCAGAGTCTCCCATGTATTTTCTATCCCCCAAAACGGGTACAACAAGATATATATAACCTGTAATCATAAAATGGCATCCCCAAGCGGGAGCTAGCTCTTCGCCCAAGGCGGATCACAACCACACGCAATATATAAGTAATATCAAGAAAAAGAGCATAAAAGAAATGCAAAATATCAGAAAACACAACGTCGGCTCAAGTGAGCTCGACCCAAAAGAAACCACAAATATACAAATCTCTCAGTCTCATCACTAGGTCGCATATACAATATAAAGTGGTAGATGGAGAATACTAGATACAATGATGGAGCAAAAAGAAATAAAGTGTGCTCGCAACCCACCTACGGGCGATGTCACGAGTCTGAGAAAAAAGAGCTGATGATAAGATAACCCGCCGCTACAAGGGTGACGGGTCCGACCTGCAAGACACTGTGGCACAACGGGGGTGAGTTGCCAGCTCGTGAGTAGAATATATCATCTAGTAAGGCAATCGTAAGAATGCACGCAAATGCGTCACAACATGTATGTCCAGATGTGATGTAATACCTCTAGTATGCATGCACATGTATGCAATGTCATTACTAAGTCATTAAGTGTTTTAAATGCTAAGAGTTCTGCATTCTTAACTTTTAGAAAAAGAATATCTGTGAAGTAGCTAAATATCATCAAGAAATCATCTAAAATCCGTGTCAAGCATCGATACCAAATATGAAATCACATCTGTCTCAATGTCTCACAATATCGGGCTCCGTCAGTCCGGATCGGCCCATATCATCAAATCTCACGACAACGGTCGGTATCCTCCGGATATCCTCCGCGCCAGACATCACCGGTAGGTAGTCTTCCCCTGCTAGGCTCATCGTCTACAACTCGATCTTCTTGCCCCGGGGTACCATACCGGGCCCACCATGTACCCGAGACGGTTCATCCACTCCTCGAATCGGGTCTCGAAATCCAACAGAAAACATGAAAACTCATGGTGGATGACACATACATCACGAGAAAACCGCAACTTTGTTTTAAAAATGATAAATATAAGCTTTTGTTAAATTCTTGCGGTTTTCCCCAAAAATCCAGAAATCGCAGCAATACTGAAATCCTCAAGAAAATCATAATGTCCACATGTTATATATGATAAATGTCTATGATAATAAGGTATGCGATGTGAATTGTGGCTAGAAATCTATGTAAGTATGATGATGATGCGAGGTATATACATGCTATGCAATTTCATATATCATGTATGATGCAAGTGGCGATACTAAACTAAACAGGTTCTATAGTGCACGTGGCATGGCAATTACCAAAGGCGTGTGTGTCACATGAATAGTGCGCATGCAACAGATGCCAATGGTAATGGTGTTCGTGTCCTACGAAGTGTTATCGCATATGTGCATATGCATATCCATGCAATCTAACATACTATTAACTATAAGGGTATGCAATGTAAATGAAAGGGTAAGCTAACTAACAATACGAATCTTGTAAGAAATAAGGTAATCCTAACTAGGGGGCGCCTCGCGCCATCCAGACGATTACCCCATAGATGAATATATCTACTCACCTGAATGCCTCGCTAATCCGATCTGACCACCGCCTTGCCTTTACGCGCCGTGTCCGATGTTTCTCCGACCGATCCTATATTTGCACAACACCAAGCATAAGATTACATATCCTAAAACGATGCAAGTCACAATATACAAATATCGACGCTCTCGAATTAGACATAACGTGCACTCGGTACGCGGGAAAGCACACGAATATCGCTAAATCTTAACTAGAATCGTCATTTCGGGGAAATCGACAAAACTAAAATCCGGCTAGACAAAACCCCGCGTTCATGCACTCTAATAGTCATTTATGAAGCTAATTATATCGCTAATATAACGCAATTAGATCACATTCTAATTTTTATAAAAAATCTAGTAAGCAATTTCATACCGATTCGATGCAATTATCACAATTTATCGATTTAGCGAGCGTAACATCGTACAATTAACCACTCTAACCAATTAGATAACCAAACCCTAACTTAACTCCATCAACCATGCTTCAAACCCTAATTTGAAATCAAATCCCTCTCTTGATTTTCATGAGCAAGCAAAATAAACCAAATTTCACACTTAAACTACTAAATCTAGCAAATTTTAAACTACAATTAAACACTAGATTAGAAATATACCTTACTAGAGTTGATTCCTTTACACTAAACCTCCAAAGTGGCCTCTTTTCTCCTTTTTTTAATCCAATTTGGGCTTGAGAAGGGATGGCTTAAGGTTTTCGGTTGAATTAGAGAAGAATTTAGTGAATTTCGGTGGATTTTTGATGATTTTTGAAGGAATTTTCAAGCAAGAAATGAGGGGAAAATGGGGGATTTCCTGAAGGTGAGCTCGGCCTGAGGTTGGGAGGGGTGAGTGTGAGGGAATTGTGTAGAAAATTCTACACAAAAAGCAAGCTTTAAACTCATTTAATGCATATCACATCAAATTTTACATAAAAAAAACCCCATTTTCATTCATTTTCAACCCATTTTAAACCATAAAACAACTAAACTTGAAATGTTTTGATAAAAATTTTGTTACACTTAATATTAGTTTATAATGGTTCCTAAGTGTGTAATTTACCTAATTAAATTTGTATTTATCACTAATTTAATGTATTTTTAAAAGCTTAAAATAATAAAAAAAATAATTAATTACGAATTTTTTTTTATTTAACTAGAAAATTATAAGTGACATTTTAGTGACAAAATTATAGTAATATCTTGTCTAAATTTTGTATAATTAGATCTACAATGAAAAATACCTATTTTGACTTTTTACGGAAAAAGCTGACATTTTAGCCGATTACCGAAAAACTGCCTAAACGATTTTCGAAGGGTTGCACACATGCTAGTTTAGACATAGCATTTCTTACTTAGATGCCACATGCATTGTATATATACATTGCTATAGTTATAGATATATATACATATGCTCCCATATGATGCTTTATTCGATTTCATGGATTTGGGAACCCACAAGAAACTTTTCGAAACTTGAAATATTTACAAAGTGAGGTTTTCCCTTGATATGCTCACATTTCTATTCTATGTTTGCATACATCGTACTTTACGTTTATATGCATTGAGATGCTGTTTTTATGAGATTTCCAGATTTGAGAACCGTGGTTATACTGTAAGTCCACGTTGCCCACCCCGGTAATTGCGGGGAGGCGGAAAACGGAATAAAAATCGGATTTTTATGAGCTTAGGCAACATGGACTAAACATTAAAGGATCTTTGCTAAACAAAAACTTGCTAAAGCTAACTAGAAACTAGCTAAGTGCTAGAAAGGTTATACCTTTGGTCTTTATGTCCTTCTCTCCTTGCTCCTTGGAGTAGTGGAAGGAGGTCACCTTGTCGTCTTCTTCCGTCAAAGAAAGATCCACCCGAAAGCTTCAACCTTTGGCTTCAACTCCAAGCTAGAAGTAACTAGGGTTCAAGAAGTGCTAGTCCTTCAACCCTAAATGAGAGTAAAGATGATCAAGAGAGGGTTTTTCTCAAGCTCAAGTGTTTCTCAACACATGAGAGGGGAGAGCTTGAGGGAAAGGAAGAACAAGAGAGAGAAATGAAATGATAGAATGAGCATAATTGTGAACCATTCTCACTAATATGTGTATATTATTTTAATTGAATAATTAGCTAGATAATTGTCATGGCTAATCATGACATGACCATTATCATTTCAATTTGCAAGGATCAAAAAGCATCTTCCAAAAGAAATGATGATGGTCAAAGTGTCAACCTAGGTCAACAAGTCAAGAAGGTCAAATAGTCAACAACCATAACCATGCACAATTATTAAACTAATTATCAATTAACTATAATACACACATAAGCATTAGGGTTAATAAAATGACAATAGTCATTAACCCTAAACAAGGTCCTCTCCCTCTGTCTCAAACAACTGTGCATACACACCCGCATTCGTGATCCGAGGAACACGAATACAATGAGAAAAACCAATCCCAAATCATATACTAGGATCCGGCTTAAACCAAAGCCCGCTAGTATAAACTGTTCGGACAGCAAACGTGCACAAGTGCGCGGATGCGAACGAACCCTGTCGCAAAACCATGCGACCTCTACTCATTTTGCCTAAAAGCGAATAGCTCTCTGTGTGGGACTCTAAAGACTCGACACTACGCTGGCAGTGGGTTTAACCACAGACCGCAAGCGGCACTAGCTATACGTAACGGTCCCCAGGTAGATGTCGATAAGAAGACTGACGAGGTGAACCCCATCTGAACTCCTACTGAGCCTGTATGTGACAATCTCCGTACAGTCTGGTCTGTTCATCTAATACATCGCATGGCGGGCCTAGAGGGGCGGTGAATGTCAGTTCCCTAATAGCGGTATAAGTCGTGTCGGAGTGTAGCCCAGAACACCCTGAGATAACACTGGAAACCTACCAGTATATCTCGTTTGCCCTGGCCAGGGACTACTCGTGTAATGGCTCTCCTGGATACAGCTTGATGTCAACCCCCAATACCGGGAGAGACGAATCTTGTCTAACCGTCACTGCCTCCAAGTGCTTCGGAACTGCACCCAAAAACTACCTATTTGCATGACTCCTTTGAGCCGTGGTAGGGTAGTAATCAAAGTGCAGTGGGAACACACTCGAGGCGAAGTGACAGTGTCAAGTCAGCGGACTAAGCTGTACTCATGTCACCTGGGAATTGATAACTGACGATAGGTATACTACCAACCAACAGTCCCCGACGAGTCCTGTCCAGTGTACTCGTAACCCAACGAGCACCCGCATACTATCTCAAGTACGACGTACTGACGGCTGTGGGACAGACCGTCTCCCACACTGGGATGAGAAGCGCATACGCTAGTCTACTCCGGAGTATCGATGCCCTGTCTCGATAGTCCAACGATCAGGGACCTGTATAAGGATGTGCTTATAGATCACCCAGCTCCCACGAGTGTGAGCGCCATCACAACGCTGGTAATCAAGCAAAGATCCTAAGGGCTCTACTAATATATATATCAGCAATATGCTAAAAGAAACACATGCACATATTAAAGCAGAGACAAACCAAGTAGCATACTACCATTTCGAGCAAGATTTATATACAACTGTGAATATCCCAAGCTTCCATCAAGTAATATACAAACTAGTATGATACAGTAATGGCCTCTAGGGCATATACACTAACAATCTCCCACTTGCACTAAGGCCATGTACTGGCGTATCGAAGACCTATCATCTCGATCAGCCGCTCGAACTGAGTCTGGGGCAAGGCCTTGGTGAATGGATCTGTAGTGTTATCTTCTGATGCAACTCTCCGGACCTCGATCTCCTGGCGATCCACGATCTCCCTGATCAGGTGATACCGCCTCAAGATGTGTCTAGATTTCTGATGGGACCTGGGTTCCTTCGCTAAAGCTATAGCCCCGTTGTTGTCGCAATACAGAGGTATTGGGTCAACAATGGACGGAACCACCTGAAGTTCTCTCAAGAACTTCCTCATCCAAACAGCTTCTTTTGCGGCCTCAGATGCAGCGATGTATTCCGCTTCCATAGTCGAGTCAGCAACGGCTTCCAGTTTGGAGCTCTTCCAACACACCGCCCCTCCATTGAGGGTAAAGACAAAACCCGACATGGACTTGGAATCATCCTTGTCACTCTGGAAGCTGGAGTCAGCAAAGGCCTCAATCTGCAGGTCTTTTCCGCCATACACCAAGAACATCTCCTTAGTCCTTCTCAGGTACTTGAGAATGTTCTTTACTGCTATCCAATGTTTCTCCCCAGGGTTTGACTGATACCTGCTTACCACACTCAGTGCATAAGCCACATCCAGTCTGGTACACAACATCGCATACATTATAGAGCCTACCGCAGAAGCGTAGGGTATAATAGACATGCGATCCCTCTCCAAATCAGTCTTGGGAGACATCTCTTTAGAGAGGGTGGTCCCGTGACAAGCCGGTAGATTACCGCGCTTGGAATCTTCCATACTGAATCTCTTCAGTATGGTGTCGATGTACCTGGACTGCGAAAGTCCTAATATCCTTTTGGATCTGTCACGGTAGATCCGGATACCCAGAATGTATGAGGCATCACCCAGGTCTTTCATGGAGAACCTGTGTGACAAGAACCCCTTGACAGATTGTAGCATAGGAATGTCATTTCCTATTAAGAGAATGTCATCCACGTATAAAACGAGGAATACTACAGTTCTCGCTACAAATCTACAATAGATGCATGGTTCATTTGGATTTTTGATAAAGCCAAATTCCTTGACCGTCTCATCAAAACAGATGTTCCAACTCCGCGATGCCTGCTTTAGTCTATAAATGGACTTGAGCAACTTGCACACCTTTTCGCTGCTCCCATCCTGAATGAAACCCTCTGGCTGGTCCATATAGACACACTCCTCTAAATGACCATTTAGAAAAGCTGTCTTTACGTCCATCTGCCAAATCTCATAATCGTGGAAGGAAGCAATGGCAAGAAGGATCCGAATGGATTTCAGCATAGCTACTGGAGAAAAGGTTTCGTCATAGTCCAAACCAGGTCGCTGACGAAAACACTTTGCTACCAGTCTAGCTTTATAGGTCTCAACCTGTCCATCTATACCAATCTTCCTTTTGAAGATCCACTTGCATCCTACGGGTTTTACCCCGTCTGGAGCAATGTCCAACGTCCATACTTTGTTGGTGTACATGGACTCCATCTCGGTCCGCATTGCATCCAGCCATTTTACCGAGTCGACGCTCTGAATGGCCTGCTGGAAGCTAGTAGGCTCATCACAATCTATGATGCAATCCTCTCTATCCCCGTCAATGAGAAATCCGTAGTATCTCTCGGGCGGATGAGACTGCCTACTACTCCTGCGGAGTGGCGTGGGAATGTCCTGATCTTTCGAACCCTCTGGTTCTACTAAGCTTTCAGTAATAGCTTGTGGTTCTGGAATTTCTTCCAGTTCTATTGCTCTCCCACTTATTTCTTTTTCTAAGAACTGATGTTCCAGAAAATGGGCATTACGAGAAACAAGGACTTTTTGTTCCTCTACGTAATAGAAAAGATACCCCCTGGAGTTCTTTGGGTATCCCACAAACTTGCACAGTACTGAGCGTGCCTCGAGCTTGTCCGTATGCTGCTTTTTGACATAAGCTGGACATCCCCAAATCTTCAGGTATTGAAGATAGGGTTTCTTCCCACTCCATAACTCATATGGTGTGGTCGGCACAGTCTTAGTGGGAACACGGTTCAAAAGGTATGCAGCTGTTTCTAGCGCATATCCCCAGAACGATCGCGGCAACTCAGCGTTACTCATCATGGACCGTACCATATCCAATAGGGTTCGGTTCCGTCTCTCCGATACACCATTATGTTGCGGAGTGTATGGAGGAGTAAGTTGAGAGAGAATTCCATTCTCTTTTAAGTAACCCAGGAACTCGGCACTCAAGTATTCACCACCTCGATCAGATCTCAGTGCCTTGATACTTTTGCCTGTTTGTTTTTCTACTTCATTCTTATATTCCTGGAACTTATCAAAAGCTTCGGATTTATGCTTCATCAAGAAGACATGTCCGAATCTTGAGAAATCATCCGTAAAAGTAATGAAGTAAGAATAACCGCTTCGCGCATGTGTAGACATTGGACCGCACACGTGGCTGTGTACGAGTCCCAAGAGCTCGCTCGCTCTTTCTCCGTGTCCAGTGAACGGAGTCTTTGTCATTTTTCCCTTGAGACAGGATTGACAAGTGGCATACGATTGATATTCGAATAAATCCAAATATCCTTCTGCATGTAACTTAGTCAACCTTCTCTCATTAATGTGACCCAGTCTACAATGCCATAAGAAAGTTTTATCGATTTCTGGAGACTTTCTTTTGTGTGTATTCTGGACATTGAAAATCTGTGGTTGGTTTAATATGTATATACCGTTGTTCAATGTACCTGACCCAATCAAAACTTGATTAAGGTGAATGTTCACTACATTACTTACAAATGCAAATTCATAACCTTCTTTAGATAATAAAGATACAGAAATGATATTACAGGTTGCATTTGGTACATAATAACAACTACGCAAAACCAAAAAGTGTCCATCTGACAATCCCAGGTGATAGTCCCCCACGGCCTCAGCATCCATGCTAGCACCGTTCGCAACTCTGAGGGTCATGTCACCTGCCTTCAAAACTCTACGCTTTCTCAACGCCTGCAAAGAATTACAGATATGAGATCCTGATCCGGTATCCAATACCCAGGATGTAGAGTTTATTGATAGACAGTTTTCAATAACATACACACCTGAAGCTGAAGCTGCAACTCGCTTCAAATCCTGTGTTCTGGCCTTCCAAGCCTTGCAATCCTGTTTCCAGTGACCACTTTTGTGACAATAGAAGCATTCTTCCTTCCCCACTAGCTTCCCTGCTATCTTTGTTGCTTTTCCTTTTCCCTTCGTATCCACTTTACTGACACCGCCTCTTGGTTTGGCGGGGGCTTTCTTCTTCTTGCCCTTGGCTTTTGCCCTGGACCTAGAAGAGGAAGATCCTCCTACAAACAAAGTGGATGTCTCCCTACCCTTCTGTAGGGTGCCCTCAGCAGTCCTCTACATATTCAGAAGTTCGGAAAGTTCAACCTCCTTTCCTTGCATGTTGAAGTTAAGAATGAACTGGGCGTAAGTGGAAGGAAGGGACTGGAGAATCAAATCAGTATAGAGTTCATTCTCCAACGTGGTCCCAAGGTCCGCGAGCTCCTCAATGTAGCCAATCATCTTAAGCACGTGTTCCGCTACCGATGATCCGACGGCCAACCTTGCCGAAAAAAGCTTCTTCGACACTTCGTATCTTGCGATACGAGACTGCTCTCCATACAGTTCTTTTGTATGGAGAAATATGGACTCTAGGTCCATATTCTCGTGCCTCCTCTGATGTTCGTTGTCCATCGAGGCAAGCACGAGGCACCTGGCCCTCGCGCAATCTATCTCCCATGTCTTACGAATTTCTACATCCGCGACGCTGGAGGTGGGACCTGGGACAGGGGGAGCTTTGGTGGTAAGTACATACCCCAACTTGTCATAAGTGATTGCCATCTTGACATTCCTGAGCCAATCTTTGTAGTTTGGCCCGGTCAGTATATTTTTATCTAGTAATAACTTAAGTCCGGTCATGTTGAATGGTCGCTGCAATTAGGAGAGAGAAAAGAAACACTTTAGCATGATGCTCTTGCAAGTTTAGAGTGGTTTTTATTTTGTCTAAACTGGATGGCTCCCACTGTCTCTCGAATCCCTTCTCAAACCGTAAAGAAAGGATTAGTCAGGATCAATCTCACCGTACAATACTTGCTTAACCGTTCAGCCAGGCCAGTGTCGGTACTTCGAGGGAGGTTTTCCAACGCTTTCGCGAAGTTCCTTAATTAAGTAACCTCTTTTCCCTGTGGGCGTAGCCCCGCTAACACCTTTCTAGACACCTACTAAGTTTATAGCATTGATCGTTAAGTGAGAGTTTTCCCGAGGAGTAGCATATACTCACAGTAGGATCGGGATCCAAATATCATCGCGTGATAAAACCGAAGGAATCCTACCAGAATCATCACACTCCAAATGGTATGCAGCGCTAGCAAGTTTCAGTACTTATGAAACTCCCGATGTGGATTTTCGCCCCATGCTCTTATGACCTTGGCGTGAGGTCAAAATGTCATAAGTCACATGTCAAGTTCTTCCCATCATTATCCTGGTTAATTTGAACCCACCCATACCTACCCTTGACGTAGGCCAAAACGGCAGTACGACTGTCTCAAACCAACGCATTCTATCTATGCAACAGATAAATATCCGGCAGCTACCAATCTGTAACACCTTAGGATATGTTTAGTGAATAATTATATTTAAATATTGGGTTTTTAACAAAAAGTTTACCAAATTGTGTTTTAAATATTTTTCCTAATTTAATAAATATTTTTCCAAAATTTTCCTAGGCTTGCACACACTTGTGCATGTAAACTAGGGTTTTTAAAATAAGTTTTACCATGATTAGTGACCATGGTAGGTTAATCATTGGGATTAAGTCTTTTGGGTTTAAATTAAGTTGATTAGTTAATTAGTAGTTGTTTTAATTTGAATTTGTTTTAGGTGTTGACTTGTGAGAGAGAGAGAGAGGGAGTGGGCATCATGGCTTAGCCCATGCTTGCCATTAATGAGGGGAGAGAGAGAGGAGGGTTGACAATTGGATGATAATTGTTTCCTCTCATTCTTATTTTTTCTTTTCTCTCAAGTCTCACACACCCACACACTCACACAACACACCCACTTACCTTCAGCTCCAGAACCAAGCAACACAGCAGCAGCAACAGCAAGAAGCAGCAGCAGCAACAGCAAGAAGCAGTAGCAGCAGCACCAGTGAACAGCAACAGCAACAGCACCTAGTGCAGCATCTTCCCTGCACCTCTTCTTCTTCCTCCAGCTCCCTAGGGTTAAGTATGAGGTATATTTCCTAAACTTATTCCTTAGTTTGCTTGGTTAGTGTAGTTTTGCATCGGTTAGTGGTTTTTAGTGTGATTTAGTGCGATATGAGGTGTTTAGTGGGAACCTTGTGCTAATGTGGTGTGAATTAGTTTCAGTAGGTTGTTAGTGGGTTGTTGAGACCATATTAACCTAGTTTAACCCCAATTGCACTAAAATACCACCAGTTTCCCTAATTGATGCAATTTATCGTATTTGTGCAAAATTGAGTTTTTCTGGAACTGCTTTTGACCCGATGGGTTCAGGAAGAAATTGAGGATACTGCAGTATAGTAGTGAGGTGCTGATACCCTAGATAGAACCCGACCCCCTAATTCACCCCTTTGGCCGCCAATTGCGGCCAGATGTGTAGGGTTTGGGTTGGGGTTTGGTCCTATAGGTGTCTGCTAGTGTGTAGGGTGCTGTGATGTATATATTTTTGTAAGTTTAGTTCTGTATAAAAATCTGGGACCAAATACCTATTTTGCCGTTTTTCTAAACCTTCGCGACACGCGTGATACGTGAGTAGGTTTGGGGCTTTTGCGTATCGCGACGCGTCGGGGTAGTTTCAGGCACGTGATCACACGTTTTAGCGTATCGCGCACACGCGCGATTGGTTTGCGACACGGGTCTCTAGTTGGACCGTAATGTCGCGTTTCTGTGAAATTGAGCTTATGTGTGATATCTGTTATGTGATTCTAGGTTCGCAGGCCAGTGAGACGGACGCTGCGAAGAAGGGCAAGCAAGTTGTTGGATACACTTAGCGCGAGACACGGTGAGTAGATTTCACATCTATGGGGATATCGCCCGCATGGCGTTATGCGTCAGGGCTGATAGGACTTTATTATTATATGTTACATGTACCCTATAGACTGTCATCGCATATTGCATTCCCTGCTACATATATATATATGCTTAGAACTGATAGAACACCGCACTATTACTAACGGTTTATGTTGCACGGACACTATTTGCATGCTACACACACACCGTTAGTAATTGCTATGCCACACTCACTGTAGAGCTGCCATGATTACATTGCTGTAGTTCATCTTACATATGATTGGTTATGATTTTCTATAAATTGGGAGCCGCATGACATCTTTAAGAACGGAAACTATTTTAAAAAGCGGTTTTCCCCTTTTACACATACCATGGATTGATTTACATTGTACCCCGCATTGGATTTACTTATTGGTGTTGGATTTCATGCCATTCTGGTTTTGAGGACCGTGAAATTATTTAAGAAAAGATGCACTATTTTGAAAACCCGGTACCTCGTGATATGATATTTTGGTGCGTCTACCACGCGTTTTCTCGGTGCTGAGACGTGTGCTTGAAACCCGATTCGAGGAGCGGATGATCCGTCTGCGGGTTCGTGGTGGGCCCGGTATGGTTCCCCTCGGCGAGATGATCGATGGGTTTTGCCGATTGAGCCTGGAGGTGGGCGAGTACCTACCGGTGATTGGTTGGACCTGGCAGTTGTCCGGAGGATACTGACCAGAGTCGAGAGATGGATGCGGGATGATCCGTACTGCCGGGGCCGAGGGCCGATACCGCAGACGGACCCCGTGGGCCGATCCGGACTGACGGAGCCCGATATACGAGGATTTGCGTGTCGATGCTGGACACGAGTATTTTATGATATTTTGGGTGCCGATGTTGGGCACTCGTGATTTCTCAGAGATGTACAGGATTTGAGGGCCGATGGGTGTGCCGGCGCCTGAGTGTATTTGGGATTTGGGTGCAGTCTGAGGCACCGATTATTGCTTTCCATGTTGACATATCCATGTAGATGTTATTTATCCCATGCTCAGTATTGATTACTATATACCTCATCCTGTAGCATTTACCTGATAGAGCACTTGCATTACTATTGCATCCACTGTTTGTCATGCATTGACATCATCTGCTGGCATTAGTAGAGCCGCGCTATATGTGCATGCTCGTGATCACCTTTATATGTTATCTCTATTCACGAGTTGGCAACTCACCCCCGTTGTGCCACAGTATTTGCAGGTTGCCCTTGGGAGTAGTCACGGCTGGCTGTTTACCGCATCTTTTGGCACAGATACCCTTTCTGAGGCGAGTTAGCCTTTTGCTGATAGGTGGGTTTTTGTGCGGTATCTGTTATCCTTCAGTTGTATATTGATGTATCTAGTATTCTCCATCTACCTTTATGTATTGACTTAGATACAGTTGTGAGGACGATGTGTATAATTTTATACTCTGGTGTCGAGCTCGCATGTGAGCCGACTTTATTTTATGCAGTCTTATCTTTGTGATATTGTCCTTGCTTTACTGTGTATTCTTCGATATGGCGTTGTATATCATATTGTGATGCTTTATTCATTTCACTTGTTATTTCTGCTACACCTTGCTTTTACCCGACTTGCGGGCCAAATGTTTAAAAAATGAAATGTTGCCAAAATTATAAAAATTATAACTCTTGAACTAAAAAGGATTTCTACTAAATAAATAGAAGTTTCTCAGATATGTATGACAGTTTTTACAAAATGTTTCAATCACTCTATATTTATTGGTTTTGATTTCTGGGTTCGGCTTACTTAGCCGCGTTACGCCTGTAGACGTTGCGTGGTTAAGTGCCGGTCACAAGTCGAAATTCTCGGGTCGTGACAAAGTTGGTATCAGAGCCAGGTTTTACCTTCGGAGTGTAGGATGACCCTGGTATGATGGAGTAGGTAGCTGCAGCAGGGCAGCATAGCGTGTGTATGTTCCGCGGCATACTCACGACACGGTACTCCGCCTACGCGACCTTAGGACTTGTTGATTTAAATTCCTCCTTGATTACCTGCATTCTTGCGATTCGATTTCCGTGTTCTTATTGAATCCAAATTTTCTTTCAGCCATTATGCCGCCTAAGACTACGAGGGCACAGAGAGCGGCCGCGAGGGCCGAGATTCGTGTTGACTCGTCCGAGACGAGGACTGATCCGGGCAGTGCACCCGTTGTACCCGAGCAGACTGTTCCTCCTGTGACAGATCAGATCGCCACGCTAGGGGCTGGTATGCAGGAGATGCGCCAGACGGTGGGATCTAGCATGCAGGAGATGCGCCAGATGATAGGGTCACTAGTTGAGACGCTTCGAGCGCCGCGACCAGAGGTAGCTCCACCCGTTCCAGCGACCGCGATGGTACCTACCGCACAGCCAGTTGCCCCTGCAGCCACGGAGGTGATCACAGTATCGATATCAGAATTCATGAGGCTGAAGCCTCCGGTCTTCACAGGCACCGATACAGCCGAGGACCCACAGTCTTTCATCGACAGGATGGCCAGGATATGCCGTTCCCTCAGATGCGCAGATACGAGATGGGTTGAGTTCGCGAGCTTTCGCCTGGAAGGTCTTGCGCAGAAGTGGTGTGATTCAGTTGAGAAGGGCAGAGCAGCAGGTCTTCCTCCTATGACCTGGACGGAGTTCGTGACCATATTTCTAGCCCGTTTCCTTCCCCAGAGTGTTAGGGATGCCCGAGCACGCAGATTTGAGTCCTTGCGCCAGACGCCAGGGATGACAGTGGCAGAGTATGACGTGTTGTTTACAGAGCTAGCAGTCTACGCCCCATATTTAGTGGCTACCGAGGAGTTGCGAGTCAGGAGATTTGTTCGAGGCTTGCTTACACCACTGTTCCTCACGATCAGCGCACAGCACTACGAGACCTATGCAGCAGCTGTAGATGCAGCCCTAGTAGTCGAGGAGCACCTTGCTGAGACTTCGGTAGTTCCAGAGCCGAAGAGAGTTCGTACCAGTATTTCCGCACGGAGGCAGTCATTCAGACGCCGCGACAGGTATCGTTCTGGTACGAGGAGTAGCAGAGATTCGGGACGGAGCCAGATGTTTAGTTCCTATCCACGAGAGGGTCAGCAGTCACCGCGGGGTTGCTTTAGATGCGGCAGCCTACTTCACCTCGTTAGAGATTGTCCCGAGACACACCGGAGGCAGGCGGCAGCACCGCATGTTACTTTACCACCTTCACCACCCCAGAGGGCGTTGCCTGTTGTACCTACCGTTGCTCCGCGCCAGACTCATACACAGAGAGGTCATGGGCGTGGAGGAGTTGCTCAGAGAGGACGAGATGACCGAGGCAGAGGGCAGTCAGTTACAGGTGGTGGACATGCACGGGTTTTTGCTTTGACGCATCAGGACGCTCAGGCGTCCAATGCAGTGGTTTCAGGTATCCTTCCTGTATGTTCAGTTGATGCACATGTATTGTTCGATCCCGGATCCACACACTCGTACGTATCCACACACTTTGTGCCGAGTCTGGGTAGAGAGTCCGGCTTGCTTGATCAGCCGCTTATGGTGACCACTCCTGTGGGAGAGTCGTTTGTTGCTAGGCACGTGTTCCGATCCTGTACCGTCTGTATTGGCGAGAGAGAGTTGCCTGTCGACTTGATCCTTCTGCAGATGTTGGACTTCGACGTTTTTTTGGGCATGGATTGGCTAGCCACGTGCTATGCTTCTATGGACTGCCGTGAGAAGACAGTTAGATTCTGCTTTCCCGGTGAGTCGGTTTTTGTTGTGTTGGGGGACCGTGGTGCCGCCCCTCACAGTGTGATTTCTTCTTTTCGCGCTGGACAGCTTTTGAGGAAGGGATGTCAGGGATTTCTCGCCTATGTTTGCGATGCTCGCGCTACAGAGGTTCAATTAGACCAGGTTCCGGTTGTTAGCGAGTTTCCTGATGTGTTCCCTGCCGAGCTTCCAGGGTTGCCGCCCGAGCGCGACATTTCTTTCTGTATTGATTTGGTTCCTGGCTCGGGGCCTATTTCCATACCACCTTATCGGATGGCCCCGGCGGAACTTAAGGAATTGAAGGGTCAGCTGCAAGATTTGCTGGACAAGGGACTTATTCGACCCAGTGTTTCTCCTTGGGGTGCTCCAGTCCTGTTCGTCAAGAAGAAAGACGGCAGTTTGCGTCTGTGTATCGACTACCGCCAGCTAAACAGGGTGACAGTACGGAACAGGTATCCTTTGCCGCGCATCGACGATTTGTTCGACCAGCTTCAGGGGGCAGGGTACTTTTCGAGGATCGATTTGCGATCGGGCTATCATCAGCTGCGGGTTCGACAGGAGGACATTCCCAGGACAGCTTTCCGTACGCGCTACGGCCATTACGAGTTTTTGGTGATGTCGTTCGGACTCACCAATGCGCCAGCAGCCTTCATGGACTTGATGAACCGTATTTTCTGGCCATATTTGGATCTGTTCATCATAGTCTTCATTGACGATATCTTGGTGTATTCCCGGAGTAGTGAGGAGCACGAGCAGCACCTGCGGATTACCTTGCAGACCTTGAGGGAGCACCAGCTTTATGCGAAATTCTCCAAGTGTGCTTTTTGGCTGGACAGCGTGGACTTCTTGGGACATGTGATTTCACGAGACGGTATATGTGTAGACCCGAGGAAGATCGAGGCCGTTCAGCGTTGGCCCAGACCCACATCGGTGACGGAGATTCGCAGCTTTTTGGGGTTGGCCGGTTACTACAGGCGTTTTGTGCAGGACTTCTCCCGTATTGCTACACCGTTGACCGGGTTGACCCGGAAGGGAGTTCCTTTCGATTGGACGGAGTAGTGCGAGCACAGTTTCCAGCAGTTACGGACTCGGCTGACGACGGCACCGGTGTTATCTTTACCTTCCGGATCGGGCGGATTTGTGGTATATTGTGATGCTTCTCGAGTGGGGTTAAGGTGCGTACTGATGCAGCATGATAGGGTGATCGCGTATGCCTCGCGACAATTGAAGAAACATGAGCAGAACTACCCCACTCACGATTTGAAGATGGCAGCAGTGGTCTTCGCACTTAAGATCTGGCGACATTACCTATACGGCGAGTCGTGCCAGATATTCACGGATCACAAGAGTCTGAAATACATATTCCAGCAGCGGGACCTGAACCTTCGACAGCGCCGATGGATGGAGTTAGTGAAGGATTACGACTGCGAGATCTTATATCACCCGGGCAAGGCGAATGTGGCGGCAGATGCTTTGAGTAAAAGGCCCGGGGGTAGTCTATCTTGTTTGAGCGCAGTACAGGAGCAGTCATCCGCGGACTGGCAGATATTATGCGACAGCCGGATACAGTTCGAGTTCACGCCGATTGGAGGACAGATCGCGCATGTCCGTGCACGCCCACAATTGATCGATTGTATACGTGAGGCACAGCTCAGTGATGACCGATGTTCAGAGATCATGGCACAGATTGGACAGGGTAGATTTTTCGAGTTCGTGATCGATGATCAGGGGATACTACAATTTGGAGTCAGACTGTGCGTACCTGATGCTGAGGGACTGAGGCGCGAGATTCTTGAGGAGGCACATCGATCGGTGTACAGCGTCCATCCTGGTTCCACCAAGATGTATCATGATATGAGAGGTGTTTACTGGTGGGACGGAATGAAGAGGGACATCGCAGATTTTGTGTCGAGATGCCTGACTTGTCAGCAAGTCAAGGCTGAGCACCAGAGGCCCGCGGGAGAGCTACAGCCGTTACCCATTCCGGAGTGGAAGTGGGAGCAGATTTCGATGGATTTCGTTGTGGGACTACCAAGGACTAGTCGGGGGTATGACTCCATCTGGGTGATCGTGGATCGTTTGACGAAAGCGGCTCATTTCCTACCAGTGAAGACGACTTTCGGATTTACTCAGTATGCCCAGATCTACATCGACGAGATTGTGCGACTACACGGAGTCCCGACATGCATTGTGTTCGACAGAGGCACCCAGTTTACCAGTCGACTATGGCAGAGGCTTCAGGAGGCTTTGGGCACTCGCTTGAGTTTCAGCACAGCATTTCATCCGCAGACCGATGGACAGTCAGAGCGGACCGTTCAGACTCTCGAGGACATACTCAGAGCTTGTGTATTGGATTTCAGAGGTAGCTAGGATCATCATTTGCCCTTAGTAGAGTTCTCCTACAATAACAGCTACCAGGAGACCATTCAGATGGCACCATTTGAGGCTCTTTATGGGAGGAGATGCAGGTCGCCCACTTGTTGGACAGAGCTCAGTGAGAGCAGTATCTTAGGGCCACAGATCGTTGAGGAGACGACAGCGAGGATCCAGTTGATTCGCGATAGGATGAGAGCAGCCCAGAGTAGGCAGAGATCTTATGCGGACCGTCGGCGACGCAGACTTGAGTTTTCTGTTGGTGATCATGTTTTCTTGAGGGTCTCCCCAATGAAAGGTGTGATGAGGTTTGGGAAGAAGGGGAAGCTCAGTCCCAGATATGTGGGGCCCTTCGAGATCCTCGAGCGTGTTGGTACAGTAGCGTACCGTTTAGCCCTTCCGCCCAGTTTTCCAGACGTGCACCCGGTATTCCACGTTTCGATGCTCCGCAGATATCTTCATGATCCTTCACATGCGATTCAGCACCCGACGATCCAGCTTGAGCGCGACCTTTCCTATGCAGAGCAGCCGGTGATGATCTTAGATCGACAAGTGAAGAAATTGAGATCGAAGGACATCCCATCAGTTAAGGTACTTTGGCGTGGCCAGAACCGTGAGGAGGTCACTTGGGAGACCGAAAGCGAGATGATGAAGACGTATCCCCATCTTTTTGAAGGTACGTGTAGTTAGATTTTTGAAATTCGGGGACGAATTTTTTTAAGGGGGAGAGATTGTAACACCTTAGGATATGTTTAGTGAATAATTATATTTAAATATTGGGTTTTTAACAAAAAGTTTACCAAATTGTGTTTTAAATATTTTTCCTAATTTAATAAATATTTTTCCAAAATTTTCCTAGGCTTGCACACACTTGTGCATGTAAACTAGGGTTTTTAAAATAAGTTTTACCATGATTAGTGACCATGGTGGGTTAATCATTGGGATTAAGTCTTTTGGGTTTAAATTAAGTTGATTAGTTAATTAGTAGTTGTTTTAATTTGAATTTGTTTTAGGTGTTGACTTGTGAGAGAGAGAGAGGGAGTGGGCATCATGGCTTAGCCCATGCTTGCCATTAATAAGGAGAGAGAGAGAGGAGGGTTGACAATTGGATGATAATTGTTTCCTCTCATTCTTATTTTTTCTTTTCTCTCAAGTCTCACACACCCACACACTCACACAACACACCCACATACCTTCAGCTCCAGAACCAAGCAACACAGCAGCAGCAACAGCAAGAAGCAGCAGCAGCAACAGCAAGAAGCAGTAGCAGCAGCACCAGTGAACAGCAACAGCAACAGCACCTAGTGCAGCATCTTCCCTGCACCTCTTCTTCTTCCTCCAGCTCCCTAGAGTTAAGTATGAGGTATATTTCCTAAACTTATTCCTTAGTTTGCTTGGTTAGTGTAGTTTTGCATCGGTTAGTGGTTTTTAGTGTGATTTAGTGCGATATGAGGTGTTTAGTGGGAACCTTGTGCTAATGTGGTGTGAATTAGTTTCAGTAGGTTGTTAGTGGGTTGTTGAGACCATATTAACCTAGTTTAACCCCAATTGCACTAAAATACCACCAGTTTCCCTAATTGATGCAATTTATCGTATTTGTGCAAAATTGAGTTTTTCTGGAACTGCTTTTGACCCGATGGGTTCAGGAAGAAATTGAGGATACTGCAGTATAGTAGTGAGGTGCTGATACCCTAGATAGAACCCGACCCCTTAATTCACCCCTTTTGCCGCCAATTGCGGCCAGATGTGTAGGGTTTGGGTTGGGGTTTGGTCCTATAGGTGTCTGCTAGTGTGTAGGGTGCTGTGATGTATATATTTTTGTAAGTTTAGTTCTGTATAAAAATCTGGGACCAAATACCTATTTTGCCGTTTTTCTAAACCTTCGCGACACGCGTGATACGTGAGTAGGTTTGGGGCTTTTGCGTATCGCGACGCGTCGGGGTAGTTTCAGGCGCGTGATCACACGTTTTAGCGTATCGCGCACACGCGCGATTGGTTTGCGACACGGGTCTCTAGTTGGACCGTAATGTCGTGTTTCTGTGAAATTGAGCTTATGTGTGATATCTGTTATGTGATTCTAGGTTCGCAGGCCAGTGAGACGGACGCTGCGAAGAAGGGCAAGCAAGTTGTTGGATACACTTAGCGCGAGACACGGTGAGTTGATTTCACATCTACGGGGATATCGCCCGCATGGCGTTATGCGTCAGGGCTGATAGGACTTTATTATTATATGTTGGATGTACCCCATAGACTGTCATCGCATATTGCATTCCCTGCTACATATATATATATATGCTTAGAACTGATAGAACACCGCACTATTACTAACGGTTTATGTTGCACGGACACTATTTGCATGCTACACACACACCGTTAGTAATTGCTATGCCACACTCACTGTAGAGCTGCCATGATTACATTGCTGTAGTTCATCTTACATATGATTGGTTATGATTTTCTAGAAATTGGGAGCCGCATGACATCTTTAAGAACGGAAACTATTTTAAAAAGCGGTTTTCCCCTTATACACATACCATGGATTGATTTACATTGTACCCCGCATTGGATTTACTTATTGGTGTTGGATTTCATGCCATTTCTGGTTTTGAGGACCGTGAAATTATTTAAGAAAAGATGCACTATTTTGAAAACCCGGTACCTCGTGATATGATATTTTGGTGCGTCCACCACGCGTTTTCTCGGTGCTGAGACGTGTGCTTGAAACCCGATTCGAGGAGCGGATGATCCGTCTGCGGGTTCGTGGTGGGCCCGGTATGGTTCCCCTCGGCGAGATGATCGATGGGTTTTGCCGATTGAGCCTGGAGGTGGGCGAGTACCTACCGGTGATTGGTTGGACCTGGCAGTTGTCCGGAGGATACTGACCAGAGTCGAGAGATGGATGCGGGATGATCCGTACTGCCGGGGCCGAGGGCCGATACCGCAGACGGACCCCGTGGGCCGATCCGGACTGACGGAGCCCGATATACGAGGATTTGCGTGTCGATGCTGGACACGAGTATTTTATGATATTTTGGGTGCCGATGTTGGGCACTCGTGATTTCTCAGAGATGTACAGGATTTGAGGGCCGATAGGTATGCCGGCGCCTGAGTGTATTTGGGATTTGGGTGCAGTCTGAGGCACCGATTATTGCTTTCCATGTTGACATATCCATATAGATGTTATTTATCCCATGCTCAGTATTGATTACTATATACCTCATCCTGTAGCATTTACCTGATAGAGCACTTGCATTACTATTGCATCCACTGTTTGTCATGCATTGACATCATCTGCTGGCATTAGTAGAGCCGCGCTATATGTGCATGCTCGCGATCACCTTTATATGTTATCTCTATTCACGAGTTGGCAACTCACCCCCGTTGTGCCACAGTATTTGCAGGTTGCCCTTGGGAGTAGTCACGGCTGGCTGTTTACCGCATCTTTTGGCACAGATACCCTTTCTGAGGCGAGTTAGCCTTTTGCTGATAGGTGGGTTTTTGTGCGGTATCTGTTATCCTTCAGTTGTATATTGATGTATCTAGTATTCTCCATCTACCTTTATGTATTGACTTAGAGACAGTTGTGAGGACGATGTGTATAATTTTATACTCTGGTGTCGAGCTCGCATGTGAGCCGACTTTATTTTATGCAGTCTTATCTTTGTGATATTGTCCTTGCTTTACTGTGTATTCTTCGATATGGCGTCGTATATCATATTGTGATGCTTTATTCATTTCACTTGTTATTTCTGCTGCACCTTGCTTTTAGCCGACTTGCGGGCCAAATGTTTAAAAAATGAAATGTTGCCAAAATTATAAAAATTATAACTCTTGAACTAAAAAGGATTTCTACTAAATAAATAGAAGTTTCTCAGATATGTATGACTGTTTTTACAAAATGTTTCAATCACTCTATATTTATTGGTTTTGATTTCTGGGTTCGGCTTACTTAGCCGCGTTACGCCTGTAGACGTTGCGTGGTTAAGTGCCGGTCACGAGTCGAAATTCTCGGGTCGTGACACAATCACTATGCCTTGGCGTGAGGTCAAAATACGTAGCTTGAATACTACCGAATATTTAACTGAAATGATGGAGGGCTACGGATGGTTTTGGCGAAACCGTGAACGTAGTGAACTTGATATAATCGATGGAACGAGATAGCTTTTAAAAGGAGTGGTTCAAGCTCCGCGTTTAAAAGTTTAGTTTTGAAAAGAACCGAGTGGTTTTCAAAGTGTTCCAATCGACTTTTACTTGGTTTATTTTCTTGCATTAGTTCTTTTAATGCGTCCCATCATTTAATCCTACCATTGCAGAAAACAACCAAAATATGACGTACGCTTATGCCATTCGCATTCGCCACGGGGCCCCGTCATCACCCGTTAGGTTACTTAACTAACGACAGAGCGGGGGCTGGGCTAGCGCGGCTGTAAAACATAAGCAACGCCTAAATAGTTATCATATATAAATATATAGCAATGATAGACATTACAGATCACAGATGAATACATTGGATATACTAGGAATTCGCAATCCGTTCGAGCCTGCAACGAAAAGCGGATTACACGGTCACGGTGAATAGCCAAATACCCCACCCAAGACCCCTACGAGTGCGGCAAACTACCCGCCAAGTACCCGAAGCGAAGCAACGTCCCTCACCACCGTGAGTAGGCCACTCGGCACTTCGAGATACCCGGTAGTTTGTGCACCCCCTCCATGGGTCTATCCTAGGAGCAAAAACAGTAAAAAGAATTATACAATGACGGCTACAACCCCGACCCGGTTGTGCGGCCATTCAAATAATAATATTACATCAATTTACATATTACAAATGAATGAAAGAAAAGCAACACTCATCTCACATCCACCCCGGCTATTCACCCGCGACAATCCAACCCATTCATATACACAAACCAGTATCAATCACAGATCACAGATATGTATAACCCTGACTAATCGACATATAGCGATTAGCCGACGTTCAATACATACAAACATCACAGATATAACCGTTATAGTCAAAGTGTAGTGAAGTTCGGAAAAAAAATACGGATTTATAGGCCCCCAAAAATAAATTTCTATTCTGGAAAATCTGGGCACATATAACATATCTTAAAAATCCTAAAACCAAGCCAGAGATACACTGCACCAAACTCGACCAGTGAAGAGTCCAAACGGCGGCGGTTCCGCGGCAATAGCATGCTATTGCCGCGGAAACGCGGCGGTTTAGACGACTCACTGGACCGGGTTTTGTGGTTATCTTTAAAAAACTCTGAGACTATTTTAGGAGTATAACAAATTTTGTTTTGACCAGAAAAAATATTAACAGAAACTAGGGTTTTTGAAATTTTGGTTTTTAGATTTTTCGGTTTCGAACTTCGTTACACTTCACTACCTAGCTAGTTTATGTTTAGTTAGGCTCTGATACCACTGTAAGTCCACGTTGCCCACCCCGGTACTTGCGGAGAGGCGGAAAACGTCATAAAAATCGGATTTTTATGAGCTTAGGCAACATGGACTAAACATTAAAGGATCTTTGCTAAACAAAAACTTGCTAAAGCTAACTAGAAACTAGCTAAGTGCTAGAAAGGTTATACCTTTGGTCTTTATGTCCTTCTCTCCTTGCTCCTTGGAGTAGTGGAAGGAGGTCACCTTGTCGTCTTCTCCCGTCAAAGAAAGATCCACCCGAAAGCTTCAACCTTTGGCTTCAACTCCAAGCTAGAAGTAACTAGGGTTCAAGAATTGCTAGTCCTTCAACCCTAAATGAGAGTAAAGATGATCAAGAGAGGGTTTTTCTCAAGCTCAAGTGTTTCTCAACACATGAGAGGGGAGAGCTTGAGGGAGAGGAAGAACAAGAGAGAGAAATGAAATGATAGAATGAGCATAATTGTGAACCATTCTCACTAATATGTGTATATTATTTTAATTGAATAATTAGCTAGATAATTGTCATGGCTAATCATGACATGACCATTATCATTTCAATTTGCAAGGATCAAAAAGCATCTTCCAAAAGAAATGATGATGGTCAAAGTGTCAACCTAGGTCAACAAGTCAAGGAGGTCAAATAGTCAACAACCATAACCATGCACAATTATTAAACTAATTATCAATTAACTATAATACACACATAAGCATTAGGGTTAATAAAATGACAATAGTCATTAACCCTAAACAAGGTCCTCTCCCTCTGTCTCAAACAACTGTGCATACACACCCACATTCGTGATCTGAGGAACACGAATACAATGAGAAAAACCAATCCCAAATCATATACTAGGATCCGGCTTAAACCAAAGCCCGCTAGTATAAACTGTTCGGACAGCAAACGTGCACAAGTGCGCGAATGCGAACGAACCCTGTCGCAAAACCATGCGACCTCTACTCATTTTGCCTAAAGGCGAATAGCTCTCTGTGTGGGAATCTAAAGACTCGACACTACGCTGGCAGTGGGTTTAACCACAGACCGCAAGCGGCACTAGCTGTACGTAACGGTCCCCAGGTAGATGTCGATAAGAAGACTGATGAGGTGAACCCCATCTGAACTCCTACTGAGCCTGTATGTGACAATCTCCGTACAGTCCGGTCTGTTCGTCTGATACATCGCATGGCGGGCCTAGGGGGGCGGTGAACGTCAGTCCCCAAATAGCGGTATAAGTCGTGTCGGAGTGTAGCCCAGAACACCCTGAGATAACACTGGAAACCTACCAGTATAACTCGCTTGCCCTGGCCAGGGACTACTCGTGTAATGGCTCTTCTGGACACAGCGCGATGTCAACCCCCAATACCGGGAGAGACGACTCCTGTCTAACCGTCACTGCCTCCAAGTGCTTCGGGACTGCACCCAAAAACTACCTGTTTGCACGACTCCTTTGAGCCGTGGTAGGGTAGTAATCAAAGTGCAGTGGGAACACACTCGAGGCGAAGTGACAGTGTCAAGTCAGCGGACTAAGCTGTACTCATGTCACCTGGGAACTGATAACTGACGATAGATATACTACCAACCAACAGTCCCCGACGAGTCCTGTCCAGTGTACTCGTAACCCAACGAGCACCCGCATACTATCTCAAGTACGACGTACTGACGGCTGTGGGACAGACCGTCTCCCACACTGGGATGAAAAGCGCATACGCTAGTCTACTCCGGAGTATCGATGCCCTGTCTCGATAGTCCAACGACCAGGGACCTGTATAAGGATGTGCTTATAGATCATCCAGCTCCCACGAGTGTGAGCGCCATCACAACGCTGGTAATCAAGCAAAGATCCTAAGGGCTCTACTAATATATATATCAGCAATATGCTAAAAGAAACAGATGCGCATATTAAAGCAGAGACAAACCAAGTAGTATACTACCATTTCGAGCAAGATTGTATATACAACTGTGAATATCCCAAGCTTCCATCAAGTAATATACAAACTAGTATGATACAGTAATGGCCTATAGGGCATATACACTAACATATACTTCAAAAGAAATTATATATTGTTTTAAAAACCCGGTTTCTCTTGATATGATATTTCGAGACGTCCATCATGAGTTTTCTCGGTTCTGAGCATGTTTTCGAGACCCGATTCGAGGAGTTGGATAAGCCGTCTGCGGGTACATGGTGGACCCGGTGAGATACCCCGAGACAAGAAGTTCGAGGTGTAGACGATGACCCTGGCAGGGGATCACTACCTACCGTTGATAGGTTGGATCCGGGGGTTGTCCGGAGGATACCGGCCGGAGTCGTGAGATGGATATGGGCCAATCCGGACTGACGGAGCCCGTGGACTGATCCAGACTGACGGAGCCCAAGATATGAGAATTTACGTGTTGATGCTGGACACGGGTTTCATGATATTTCGAGTGTCGATGTTGGACACTCAGGTTCCATGATATTGATGTGTTGTTGATGGGCACATGTTGGTTGATTATCCTCATACATACAGACATATGTTTTCATGATGTTTCGAGTGCCGATATTGGACACTCTGGTTCCATGATATTGATTGTGTCGATGATGGACACACATGGATGATATCCACATGTATGCAGGCATATGTTTCAAATGTTTATTTATATATGTGTCATTGCATTGACTCGATTATTGACATATATGCATACGTGGTCACCCTAGATATCATAGTATTATCTTTTTGATATAGTATGACCTAGGAAATCGTTGTTTTATTCGATTTCTACCTGCTGATGTTTTCTACTCACGAGTTGGCAACCCACCCCTATTGTGCCACGGTTCTTGTAGGTTTGACCGCTTGGGATCAGTAGCGGTATCGCTGGCATTCAGCTTCATCCAGGGTGTTTTGCTTTGGTAGGTGGGACACATATTGGATTGTGCCCACTTTCGTACTTATATTCTGTTGTATCTAGATAAACTCCATCAATCAGAACTAGAATTTGTATATTAGTAGACTAGAAAGACTTGGGTATTTTGCGAGACTTAGAGCGATAGGTGTATGTTCGCTTTCCTTGAGGTTTTGATGTCTTACTTATTTATTGTTCTTTCTGGGTTGATCTTCGCCGTTGGACATCGTATATATGTTGTTGCGTGGTTATGATTCCTCCAGTTGGCGAAGAGCTAGCTCCCGCTTGGGGAGATGCCTTTTATCTTGTTATGTATATGTGGTTTTAGATCAAAATATACAAGGGAGGTGCTGCCCAAATTTTTAAAAAAGACAAAAAATGTTCTCAACTTAGTATTACACTTGCTTTTTCGTATATCATTAGTTATGCATTTAAAAACAAACGTTATTTCATTATACCTTTATTTCAAAAACTTCACCTCTATTATTTTTTTCCTAAAGGTTTAGATTTCTGGGCTTTGACTTACTTGAATTAGGTGGGGTCCTATAGACTTCACGTGATTCAAGTGTCAGTCGCATGCTTAATATTTCCGAGTCGTGACAAAGTTGGTATCAGAGCGCTAGGTTTAATCTTGGTTTGAGTCTAGGTTTGACTATGCGGAGTCTAGGGCGTAATATATTTCGGAACCTGGGCTTGACCTTATGGAACTTAGACTTGAGGAGGGGGTATTAGACCCGAACTTTTGTTTCATAGGTTGATCTTGATTGATAGAGTAAATAGCTTAAGTAGAGTGACATACCGTGCGTATGTTCCGCGGCATACTTACGATATGATACTCCGCTTAAGCAACCTGAGGATGTACATATCTTGAGATATGTGATTCTATTCGTTCCTATGATCATATATCCATTTGGGATCTGTTGATTTCTTTCGTTCCTTTGATCTATCTTCATCGATACCTGCTTCAGGTTCCTGTCACCATGGATTGAGCGCAGATTGAGCTGCTGCTAGAGATGCGGTCAGGGCGAGCTCGTCACGGATGAGGACTGGCCATGATTTCTGGCGACATAGGAACGTGTAGGCATAGTGTTTGTGTTGAGATCTCTCGTTTGAGGTGAGTGTTCGGTTTTGCACCGGATGATCGGGCCATTGATAGAGGCTGCCAGATTGAGAGGGCTATTGATGTACATCTTACCCTAAAGGTCGCAATGTTTTCTACCGTGTAGACAGACGACTTACCTGTTGCTGAGATTGATGGGATATCACCTCCAGAGTTTTAGAGTTAAGACCATTAGAGTTTTCAGACAGAGATATGACAGAAGACCGCTAGTCCATCTTGAATAGAGAGACGAAGATGATTTGTCTGATTTGATGTGCCGACGCAGGCTCAGTTGAGTTGAAGGATTCCAGTTTGGAGAATCTTACTTAGATTTAGAGCAAATTGATCGAAAGAGGGCGTTGTTCATTGGATGCCCGATGTGAGATCGGTAAGTTGACCAGTTTCAGATAGAAGGACCTCACCCAGATGCGTTATGAGTTGATCAAGAACAGACGAATAAAATGTATTCCTCCGATGATTGGGACGAGTTCCTGAGAACGTGTTCGGCTAGATATCTTCCATGGAGTGGTGAAGATACCGAGTTCGTAATTTCGAGTCCTTGTGAAAGACTCCAGAATGACTGTAGCCGAGAACGAATTGCCGTATAAAGATAGCAAGAGATGGCATCAAAATGGATGATAATGAAGACGGATGGAACAAGAGATTCATGCAATATGTTAACAAGCTGTGTTACTCTCCATTGATACCAGAGGATTGATATGTATGCAGAGGTGTTAGATACGACCGATGCCAGAGGGAAGCCGTGCTGAGGACGCAGTTGTTCGGTTATGAGAAAGAAAGTTAAGCAAGAGTGCCAACTTTCGTATAGTTCGGTATAGATGAGATCGAAAGAGACCTTGAGTAGGTTCTTTCCAGGATGCCGCAGCGGTAAAGATTTGCACCCAGGATCAGTTGCATCGCGCTTATTTAGAGGGCCAGATGCCACTGTCTGGAACGTGCCGTTTTGCGAGTGGTCATGCTAATTGGCCGAAAGATGATCAAAGGAGCGCCAGAGTGGAACTGTTCTGTTATCATACTTAACCGGGCCTACAAGCAGGACGATTATGGGATTGTGATCCACAGGGAAAAATAGGACCCAGAGACAGAGGGAGCCAGACCGTGAGCAGGAGGCAAGTGGATTTCCTTGCTCTACTAGCTTGGGCGCACCGGCATCTTTTTCAACATTGAAAGGGGTGTACCTCAATGTCATTTATTGAGAATAGCGTTTTGTGATCTGAGTATCATATTTTTATCATTTGGATTTGAGATTCGATGATTGAGTTTATGATATTTGTTTCCATGCACTATGGTTTCACCTACTGGATATTTACATTTTGTGCACAGTTATTGCACTTGATATATGTTTTATACATCGTTGTGTTGGTTTATGATTTGTGCATATCTATTGCACTTGATATCAATTTTTTGCCTTAGCTGCCATATTTCTGATTCCGTGGATTTCGAAACTGTTGATGAGATTTTGTGCATGTTGTACACACTCGATTTGATTTATGCGCTCGGTATAGCTTACATGTGCTCGCAGTGCGTTGATATGGATTTTGTGCACGCAGTTGCACACGCTTATGATTTTAATACATCTTAGCACGCTCGGTATTGTTTTTGTGCGTATTTGAGATATTAATGAGTTTTGGGCACCTAGTGCACTTGAGATTATGTTTTGTGCATTTGTTGCACTAGATCTCTGTTTTCGTGCACTGTTGCACTTGACGTTCGTTTTCGTGTACTTTACTGCACTATATGTTTTATGCGAATCTGACGCACTTGATTTGGATTTTCGCGCATATTGGGCGCATGGTATGGGATTTTGTGCACACCGGATGCACTTGATTGAGATTTTTATCCATGCATGTTAGTTGCACTGGGTCGAGATTTTCGTGCACTCTAGATGCACATGACGTTGTTGTCATACACACCCGTTGCACTTGACAGATGCTTCCATACACACCTGTTGCACTTAGTTTGGCTTTTGTGCACATTCGTGGCACTTGTATTTGGCTTTGATTTTCCGTGCGCACCAGACGCAAGTGATGTTGGTTACGTCTTTTGAGGCTGATTTTTGCTCTTGAGCATTATATTTTCATGATGGGTACTATATTATGTAGTAGCCGAGCAGGACTGATATGAGAACAGTACCTGAGTATTTTTACATGCATAAAAAGTTACCAAGAGGCTTTCAAAAACGAGCAATAGTCTCAATATTTTCTACGTGTCCGTAGGTGACACGAACTTTCATAAGGAAAACCTTTTAGGATATTTCAAAAAGGCAGAACGTATATTTTGAGAAAAACATACATGAAATTATAGTTACTACTTTACAAATAAGCGTCTGCCACTTGTACCGTGGGTTGCGCATCGCACGGCGATTCGGAAAAGATTTTGCATGTGATTTATTCAATTTTTAGAAGGATTTTACCCCGATGCGTACTATATGCATATTACGATTTGATTATAATATATTTGAGAATGGCATTGGATTTTGAGATTTGCATTTTCTTTATAACTCCTATGATTGTGTGGTGCTTGATGAAGTTTCGATTTTGAGTTTCGTATTCGTTTTCATGCGCACTCGATGTGGTGGGATATTTTTGAGTATTCCGTGATTTCGAAACCCCGTTAATTTAAAATGGTTATTGAAATGTTTTAGTATTTGGGGGTTTAAATTTAAATTCGGGGACTGAATTTATTTAAGGGGGGAAGATTGTAACATTTCAGAAATATAAAATATTATTTTTGGAATTTAAATATTAAAATAATATATTTCACGAAAACTATTCGATTTGCGAATAGGGGTTTTTCGTAAAGTGGTATAAGTATATACCAATATTTGGGAAATAATTGGAGATTAAAATGATTTATTAATTATAAACAAATTTATCGGATTTTGGCATTTTTATAATTAATTATATGCAAGTTTAATTAAACTTGATTAGTGCACTACTAATCGTGATTAAGCCAAATCCGTATTTTTATATTTTCCTTTGCTAGTGCACCATATCATGTTACATTTTGGTTGCATGTTGTTTTTATTGTGTTTGGTTTTATTTGTGAGAGGGGAAAAGAAAAGAAAAAGGAAAGAGATGCCATGATTGATGAGAGATAGAGAGGGGACAGGTTATGACATGGGGCATGGGCTCAAGAGAGAGAGAGAGAGAGAAGATGGCATGGCACTCTTGACCCTTCTTCATTCTTTTCCATCATCATTTTATTTCCTCAACTCCTCCATCTTCATAACCTTCACCTCCTTCCTCCATCACCTCTACCTCCATGAATCATCTTAAATTCTTCATCAATCCCAAACCCCCTTCAATAAAAAGATGCACAATCTCATCCTAAACCCTTTGGACCATTCAAGTTTGGATTTTGAAGACTTTGGGCAACATAAGAATTTTCTTGAGTTGCCAAATGAGATATATTTTCTTTCCTTTAGTTAAGTTATTGTGTTTAATGTATCATAGTTTTAGTTTAGAGTTCGAATTAGTTAGATTGTGATCTTGGAAATTTCCAAGTTGAAGTTTAGTGGATGGATGGACTTGTGAATTAGTATTTGAGGTCTAGTGAGGGTTTACAAGACCTTAGAGATTTCTTTTCCTGACCTGGGCCAGAGAATAGAACCCAATACACGAGTTTAGAATTGTTCTGTGTCGGTTTTGTGAAGTTTTGTTGACCTACAGGGTATCTGAAGCAACCTGGGATTTTTATGATGAAATCAAACAACTACATTGTCCTAATTAGACCACTAGAAGACCACCACAGAAGAATGAGACCCAAATTCAAAGTTTTGGCCGGCGTCACCCGTTACTGTAGCACATCTCACCCGGCCAATTTTGTGTTCTTGTGATGGGATTTTTCCTGTAGCTCACACTCATTATAACCTAGCTACTGTATTGGTTGTTTTGTCATAGACCTCCTGTGCCAAAATCTGGGAGTATTTTGAGTTGGTTTTGGTTATGTTTTCCGATATTGAAACTTGAATTTATGGATTTTTTGATGTGATTTGGTCGTTGGACGTTTGTACGTCAACGAAGAGGGTTACTTGGTTGTTGTTGCATGCGTAAGCTATAGGTTCTAACCTATAAGCAATTCGTGTGCCGTATCGGTTTTTCGGATATTGGTTTTAATAATATTGCGATTGTGTATTGATTGTAGGTACCTTCGCATGGATTTCCAAGACGACAAAGCATATCGACTTCGGCTAAGCGAGGAGATTGCAGGTGAGTAGATTTATATCTACGGGGGAAGTTGAGTGGATGGCGTATAGCACCCCCACAATTATAAAATGGAGACCGATATATAGAATATAGTCGGAGAAACCTATACTAGGAAACTATGGATATGATCAAAAAGTTAGTTGAAGATGATATGAATGATTGAATACATATCCCAAGATATGAGACGGGATCTATAAGGATATGACATGAGATCGATGAATATGATAAGATTGAGAAGATGTGTTATGAGATCGGTAAAATATGATAAATATATATAAGATTACTTGATGTGAGATATTGATGTGATGAAAAGAGAATATGATGAAATAAGATGACTTGGCTTAATATGTCGATATACGGATGCGAGGCGATATGGGAATATAGATACTTTTTCCAGACATGATATGAGATTGATACGGATGTGACTTGAGAGATATGTGTACATATATATAATTATGAGAATAATGAGTGAATTGTCGTACGAGACCTTAGATCCGTACCCTCATTGTTGTATAGGTCGATAGAATCCCTATTTGTTTAATGCCGTCGTACGATGGATAACCGTACGCGATGAGTTTTACCGGATGATTGATCCATACCCTTGACTCGAGAATGTCGTACGATGGATTATACCGTACGTGATGCTATGAGGCTGGATCGCCGATTGATAGATTCATCGACTCAGATATGTTATAGATATTTTTAATCCCTTTCTGCACTGCTTTAGTTTAGTCCCTTATGTAGAAGTTAGGTTAGATACATATATTTTATAATGTTGCGCTTACGGTTTACTTTTCTGCTACGTTTATGATATTCTCATTGCATTGCATATACATGTGCTTTCATTAGATATTACAATCTCGTCTGCTAGGACGTATGCACTATTACCGATGATGCGTATGTTGCACGTACACTTGCTTGTCAACTCACACACATCATCATCAGTAATGGACATGCCACATACACATTAGAAACCGTTGTCTCACTTGTATAAACTGATAGCTGGTAGATTAATTATATTGTTGTACGCTTGCTCTCACATGCTAGTTTAGATATAGCATTTCTTACTTAGATGCCACATGCATTGTATATATACATCGCTATAGTAATAGATATATATACATATGCTCTCATATGATGCTTTATTCGATTTCGTGGATTTGGGAACCCGCAAGATACTTTTTGAAACTGAAATATTTACAAAGTGCAGTTTTCCTTTGATATGCTCACATTTCTATTCTATATTTGCATACATCGTACTTTACGTTTATATGCATTGAGATACTGTTTTTATGAGATTTCTGGATTTGAGAATCGTGGTTATATTTCAAAGGAAATTATGTATTATTTTAAAACCCAGTTTCTCTTGATATGATATTTCGAGACGTCCACCATGAGTTTTCTTGGTTCTGAGCATATTTTCGAGGCCCGATCCGAAAAATTGGATGAGCCGTCTGCGGGTACATGGTAGACCCGATGAGGTACCCGGGGCAAGAAGCTCGAGGTGTAGACATGACCCTGGCAGGGGGAGCACTACCTACCGGTGATAGGTTGGACCCGGCAGTTGTCCGGAGGATACCGGCCGGAGTCGTGAGATGGATATGGGTTGATCCGGACTGACGGAGCCCGTGGACCGATCCGGACTGACAGAGCCCGAGATATGAGGATTTACGTGTCGATACTGGACACGGGTTTCATGATGTTTCGAGTGTCGATGTTGGATACTCAGGTTCCATGATATTGATGTGTCGTTTATGGGCACATGTTGGTTGATTATCCTCATACATACAGGCATATGTTTTCATGATGTTTCGAGTGTCAATGTTGGACACACAGGTTCCATGATGTTGATTGTGTCGTTGATGGACACACGTAGATGATATCCACATGCATGCAGGCATATGTTTCAGATGTTTATTAATATATATTTCATTGCATTGACTCAATTGTTGACATATATCATATATGGTCACTCAAGATATCATAGTATTACCTTTATGATATAGTATGACCTAGGAAATCATTGTTTTATTCGATTTCTACCTGCTGATGTTTTCTAATCACGAGTTGGCAACTCACCCCCGTTATGCCACAGTTCTTGCAGGTTTGATCGCTTGGGATCAGTAGCGGTATCGCTGGCACACAGCTTCATCCAGAGTGTTTTGCTTTGGTAGGCGGGACACATATTGGATCGTGCCCACTCTCGTACTTATATTCTGTTGTATCTAGATAAACTCCATCAATCAGAACTTGAATTTGTATATTAGTAGACTAGAAAGACTTGGGTATTTTGTGGGACTTAGAGCGATGGGTGTATGTTCGCTTTCCTTGAGGTTTTGATATCTTGCTTATTTATTGTTCTTTATGGGTTGATTTTCGCCGTTGGGCGTCGTATATATGTTGTTGCGTGGTTATGATTCCGCCAGTTGGCGAAGAGCTATCTCCCGCTTGGGGATGCCTTTTATCTTGTTATGTATATGTGGATTTGGATCAAAATATACAAGGGAGGTGCTGCCCAAGTTTTTAAAAAAGACGAAAAATATTCACAACTTAGTATTCCACTTGCTTTTTCGTATATCATTAGTTATGCATTTAAAGACAAACGTTATTTCATTATACCTTTATTTCAAAAACTTCACCTCTATTATTTTTTTCCTAAAGGTTTAGATTTCTGGGCTTTGGCTTACATGAATTAGGTGGGGTCCTATAGACTTCACATGATTCAAGTGGCAGTCACGTGCTTAATATTTCCGGGTCGTGACAAAGCCGTCAGCGGTACTAGCTGGATGTAACGGCCACCCTGGTATTGAGCGATATGAAGATCAACAAGCAAGCTTGTCCATACTCTCCTTGAAGCCTATCGGTAACACTACCGTACTGTCCGGTCTCTTCATCTGATATGTCGCATATCAAGTCTATAAGTCATGCCGATGTCAGGTCTATAACAGTACGAGAAACTACTGATAACTCTTATCAGTAAATCTCAGCAGCAGCCCTGGTCAGGGACTTCCAGTTTTAGCCAATCGAGCATAGCGCAACATCAACCCCTAATACCGGGAGAGACGAAACCCCTCCTATCGCTCATTACCTCTATGTGACTCGGGACTGTATCCAAAATCCACCTGTTTGCATGACTCCTTTGAGCGTGGTAGGAGGAAATCAAAGCACAGTGGGAGCCACACAAGACTCTATAACGATCTTGGGTCTACAGACTAACCTATACCAGTGTCACCAGAGGACTGCTATCTGATGATAGGTATACTACCAACTAGGAGTTCTCGGAGAGTCATGTTCGGTATACCTATTCTTCAATGAGCACCTGTGTACAATCTTTGATGTCATACACCAATGGTTGTGGGATCAACCATCGCCCTCTAAGGGACAAGAAACGTACACACTAATTTACTCTAGAATATCGAAGCCCTGTCTCGATATCCCCTCGACTAGGAACTGTTAAAGGATGTACTTTTGGACCACCCTGGCCCCACTAGTATGATCTCATCATAATCCTGGTAGTCAAGTACATATCCCAAGGGCTTTATCAACATGTAAGAGATAGACAGTATAAGAATACCAGTCCACATGTTAAAATAAAGAGTGACCATATAGCATACTATTATATCGAGCAAGAAAGCCCTCTATATATATGTCCAAGCATCCACTATAATATACATTAATGTACAATAATGGCCTCTAGGGTATACATATTCTTAACAATATATTATATTTGATATAATTATATCTTAAACCAATATTATTAGCTCACTAAATATTTTCTTATATATATATATATATATATATATATATATATATATGTGTGTGTGTGTGTGTGTGTGTGAAGCATGGCATGATTTTCTATTTTTGGAAAATAGAAAAAGAGGTGAAAAATGAGGAGCATGGGTGAAGTATGGCTTTTATCATTATTCTATTAGTCTTGACTCACTATTGAGGCATGGTTGCTTTTGTTTATTGATGAAAATTGGATGCTTCAATTATTGTAAGAATTGATAAGCCATTCTTCACTTCAGTTTTAAAAGGTTGATCATTTTTCATGCTTGCTCTCTAGCTCCCATCATCTTCCTCCTCAAACCTCCAAGCTCAAATCCCTCACATGTGTTGTGAAAGATTGAGCTTGTGAGTAGCCTAGTGAGCTAAACAAAACTCCTACTTATCTATCCTACACTTGATCAGCAATCAAGTGTAGTGTGTTTCTTTCACTAAAGTGTTTAGTGAAGAGGTAGCTTGGATTGCGGAGCTTCAGGTGGATCATCTTCGGCATGAAGGTTTTCGGAGCAAGCTCGATCAAATTCCAAGTGGAGCCTAGTGGAGTCACGTGGACTACAACCCCGAGCTTGTGAAGTGAAGGACTCGATCTACGAGGGTATAATCTCTTTCACTTCTTATAGTTTAGTTGATATCATCATAGTAAACCCTAATATTCTAGTTAAGATCTTGGTTAGTGTTCGTTAGCACCCGAAATTTTTAAAATTGCATGTGTGATACCCGTTTAAACCCCGTCACGGTGCTAGAAAACACTTTCATCGTCAATACGCCAGCGGTAGGTAATGATCATATCAGTCACCCACAAGCCGTCAGCGGTACTAGCTAGACGTAATGGCTATCCAGGTATTGAGCGAATAGAAGATCAACAAGCAAGCTTGTCCAAACTCCCGTAAAGCCTATAAGCAACACTTACCGTACAGTCCAGTCTCTTCGTCTGATATATCGCATATCAAGTCTAGGGGTGGAATCGTCAGACCCCAGTAACTTGTTAAGTCATGCCGATGTATGGCCTATAACTATTCGAGAAACTACTGATAACACTTACCAGTAAATCTCATCAGCCCTGGCCAAGGACTTGCTGTTATAGCCAATCGAGTATAGCGCAACATCAACTCCCAATACCAGGAGAGACGAAACCCCTCCTATCGCTCACTGCCTCCATGTAACTCGGGACTGTACCCAAAATCCACCTGTTTGCACGACTCCTTTGAGACGTGGTAGGGAGGAAATCAAAGCACGGTGGGAACCACACAAGACTCTATGACGATCTCGGGTCTACAGACTAACCTATACCAGTATCACCAGAGAACTGCTATCTGACGATAGGTATAGTACCAACTAGGAGTTCTCGGCGAGTCCTATGTGGTGTACCCATTCTCTAATGAGCACCTGTATATAATCTTTGATGTCAAACACCAATGGCTGTGGGTTCAACCATCGCCCCATACAAGAAATGTACACACTAGTCTACTCTAGAATATCGATGCCCTGTCTCGATATCCCCTCGAGTAGGAACTGTTAAAGGATGTGCTTGCGAACTACACAAGCCCCACTAGTATGATCTACATCATAGTCCTAGTAGTCAAGCATACATCCTAAGGGCTTTATCAACATATATTAGAGAGACAATATAATAATACTAGTGTACATGTTAAGATAAAGAGCAACCAGATAGCATACTATCATGTCGAGCAAGAAAGTCCTCTATATATATGTCCAAGCATCCACTATTTCATACAATAATGGCCTCTAGGGCATACATATTCCTAACATCAGCAGTTCCCAGCGAGTCCGTCCGGTGTAACTCATAACCCAATGAGCACCTGTATACTATCTTTGGTACCGTATACCAATGGCTGCGGGACAGGCCACCTCCCCTGATGGGGATAAGAAGCGTATACACTAGTCTACTCTGGAGTATCAATGCCCAGTCTCGATAATCCTACAACTAGGGACAAGTCTAACGATGTGCTTATAGACTACCCAGCTCCCACTAGTGTGACTGCCATCACAATACCGGTAGTCAAGCAAAGATCCTAAGAGCTCTATCAACATGTATTAGCGATACGTTAAAAGAAACATATACACATGTTAAGATAGAATCAAACCAGATAGCATACTATCATATTAAGCAAGACTGATATTATATCTGTATATCCCAAGCTTCCAAAATGTAATATACAATCCAGTACTATACAATAATGGCATGTAGGGCATATAGCACTAACATAATCTTAGCTCGTTTGACTGGTCTTCGGCGGTAAACAGATTTTGGTATTCCCGGTGGGACAATTTTTCTCTTTCCACCCCGCACTTTGTGTGTCGTGTCTTCGCGAACAAAATTGCAATGGTTTATAGATGCTCTTGGTTTTCGGGATACTGAAGTCGGTGCTTTATCTCCTATGAAGGTCTCGATGGCATTTTGCAACAAATCCAAATCAAGCACCACCCCATCCCAGCTGATCTTCTCTGGGCAAATTATGGCCCCACTGATCGGCATCCCAACAGCCCAACTTATGCAAAAATGGAATGGGCTTCAATTTGGGTAGATTCCTCCCCTCCCGACCATTGGTATCTCAATGCCAAGAGAGTAAGCTCGGAAGAAGACAGCCTTTGACAAGCTGGCAACAAGCTCTGCAGACCCTTCTGTGAAGCCTGCAAAACCAGAAGGTTCGGTTTTTAAGATGCTGAATACAAGCTCCGTGGGCCCATCGAAGAAGCCCACAAAACCAAAAGACCCGGTCTTTAAGAAGCTGGCATCAAATTCTATAGGCCCAACAAAGAAGCCTGTGAATTCAAAAAGCTCGGTCTCTAAAAGGCTAGCTCATGCTGCTCCCAAAGCGCCAAAAGACGCTTCACCTCCAAGAAAGTCTATCTTTTACGGATTGGCACCAAATACTCCTACTCTACCAAAGAAGCCATTCATCGAGCGACTGACACCAGTTGAAACTCCAAAGCTACACAGGGGTCATGTCTATGAAGCTCCCAAAGCCAAAGAAGTTCTTGCTTCAAGGTGTGTCCGACGGCGTTACTGGCACCGAAAAGGCAGGCTGGGGGAATCTCCCCATCAGGATTAACTCCACCCATACCAGCTATAGATGCAGATGTCTCGACCAAAAATACTGATAAGGGTCTGGCGAAACTCACCTACCGCCATCTTAAAGAAGTCCCACCACCTGTAGGGGTATCAAACGAGCAAAAAACAATGCTCAAGCCACAACTTTCTTAAAAAATATACAAGGTCTGGAAGGAGGTTCGTGACTCCGTCGTCAACAACAAGCCATCTCTGAAATCGGAGAAATTCAAGAATCAGCCAAAGGCTGATAAACCAGCTCTCAAGTCTGAAGTGGCCCTTCTTAAATAGCAAAGGCCAGAAAGATCCCCCTTGCCTAAGGTAAATCCTAAGCGACAAAATATCATAAGCTCAATGAACAAAGCTGAAGTAGTTCATACTGTGCAGATGATACATCTCAACGGAAGTGGAAATAATGCTTCCACCAGTCATAGACCCCATACTCAGCCTCTGACTACAGCTCAAAGGAAACAACAGCTGCAAGAAATGGTAGCTCAAGCAGCAGCACTCATCAGTCCGCCGTCAAAGATGAGTATGGAAGACGAACAAGAAGAACCAACAGGGGAAGAATCTGATGTTGACTCTTTAAAACGAGCTCTCGATAAGAAAGAGAAAGAAGCGGTGGAAATGACCGCCAACATGAATCAAATGGCCCTCCTCCTGCAGAAGATGTGTGGGATAATGGCTCGGCCGTCAGAATCGTCGTCTGAAGAGTCATCGGTGATCCCTGATAATGAGAAGGAAGATGCAACAAGCTCTCTGCAGGCCCCTTCAACCTCAAAAGATGAAACAATCTTGAAGGCTTGGCTCAATAAGTACATAGCCCAACAGGTCAAACTTCTCAATGCTAGTGAAGACCGATCGTTCATATCTAGTATGGTATGACCAGAAGCAATACCCTCCGGGTTATACGATCCCGAAGTTCAACGTTTTCAAAAGGAACGGGGAATCCCCATCAGCATATTGCATAGTTCAAAGCAATGCGCGGTAACACATTAGGCCAGGATAAGCCACTCCTTCGACAGTTCGTCAGCAGCCTGGCGGATACTGCCATCGGATGGTACTTGTTTAGTCGAAAATATTGCATATTTGATTGAACATTTTCCTTACTTTTGTTAAATGCTTAAAAGTGTTTATTGTAAATATAGAACATATGTGGGTTTATCTGTAAAATATTTATTATCATATGTTTCTACATTATAATTAACATTATGAAGAAAAATATATGCATATAATATTTATATGATATTTTGGTAATTGAAATATGCATATCATATCAAATATCTCTAATCAATATTCTTAAAAATTTAATATCATATAAAATGGTTAGGATAATATCTCAAATATAACAAATATTACTAATATTATAAAGTGAGATATTGTGTAGATATTAGTTCAGGTCTGGAGATCGAGAGATCCGAGATGTCGGGAATAAAATATGCTGATAAAGTTGAATCAAATCATAAAATCATAAACGAAAGAGACTCAGAGGAAGATTTGAAGAATCTAGACATCACAATGATTTCCAAGTGTCAACACCAAACAACACAAGAATTTTGAAGCCCTGATCTCACCAAATAGCCGCCCAGCCGCGGCTAAACCCCATGATATGCGGCGGATCTGCGGCCTCCTTGTGGCCGTAGGATTTAGGATTTTTTAGGTGTGATCGAAACAGAAAATAATCATACATAGGACCTAGGGTTTCTAATTTCTGTGACTATAAATAGGACCGAGAGTTTCATAAGAAGAATAATCAACTGAAGAGATCAAAAGATCCAAGACGATCCACGCATCCGAGTTGATCATCAGTTGTTCATCTAGTTCCAACAAGATAGAGATCGAGAGCAAAAACTAGGGTTCTTGTACTCTACTTTAAAAAGATTTGTACATGATATAGTTGATTAATAAAGGTAGAGTTTTTATTAGTCTTTTCGCAATTAATTTCTGCACTTAATTTCTGTATCTTACATTATGATCTCATTCTTCATCCTTTCTTCTCCAACCATGCGTGAGTAATTCCTAGCTTATTAGGATTCGTAGGCTAGGGAAGATCAATGGATAATAAAATCATTTAACTTCTTTTATACATTTTAAAGTTTATAAACTTTAGCAAAACAAATGTTAACATCCTTATCGGGTGCGCTACCAATTTATTGATAGTCTCGACCACGATTTGAGATTTACGATCTTCTTGCTCTAGGATACCGTACCGGGTCCACCATGTACCCGCCCGCAGACGGTGCCTCCTCACTCCTCGAATCGGGTATGCATATGGCTCAGAACCGAGAAAACTCATAGTGGACGCCATAAATCACATCACGAGAAACCACATTTTTAAAACAATTATAAGACTTGTTAAAATATACCAGTGGTTCTCAAATCTAGAGATCTCATGAAAACAGCATCTCAATACATGTAACCATAAAGGTACAGAAAATGCAATGCACATAACAGTACTATAAATTTCTCAAGTGCTATCATGTAAGCATGTCGTGTAATAAGTACTGAACAGTGAATCATAATTTAACAGTGCAATAGCAATACAGTGATATAACAGTTCTAATGTGCAAGTGGCATGGCAATTACCGATGATGAAATGTGAGACGACAAATCTGTATATGTGTAACATGCGTATCATCGGTAATAGTGCAGATGTACTAGCAGACACTGTCGTATAACGGTCAATTCTGAGAACATAGTACGTATGTCACGAGGAATAATACAGCATAAACATGAACGATAATAAGGTATGTAACTACACATGAACCATATGGTTAGTTTAAATAATACGAATCGTAGTTTTGAAAGTGGGGGCTACGGTGTTTTTGAGAAAAAGACACCATTTGAAAATCCATAGCGTCCCTTAAGGTTTCTATTTAAAAGTGTATACGATTCGTTAGTTTTGGAAATAAATATGATTCAAGTGTAATCCTTACGTCGGCGATCCAGCCTCATAGTATCAGATGTGGCAATATCCTCGAATATCATTCTCAAGTCACTAGTGCGGATTAATCATCTGGTATATCTTATCACGTATGGTAATCCATCATACGGTGTCATCAACTCGGAATAAGGATCTATCGTTTTATACATAAACAAGGATATAGATCTATGATCCCATACATCATATCATCTTTTATTCCCATCCATATATATAACTATCACGACCCGAATATTTCGAATTGTGACCGACACTTAACCACGCTACGTCTACAGGCGTAACGCGACTAAGTAAGCCGAACCCAGAAATCAAAACCATTTAAAAATAGTGAGTGTTGAAAACATTTAGTTAAAACATTTAGAAAACCTTAATTAGTTCAATAAGTTCCTTTGTAAAAGTAGCCCCGAGACCGGGTATAAAGGAGGATATGAGTAAAAATGAAATATAATGAAACAAAACATTCCCAAACGGGAGCAATCACGCCTAACGGCGGAAACCATCATCACAAGAGTAATATACGACGCCGTAGCAAAGAATGAGCAATAAGTAAACATCACAGAATATAAACTGCATATAAAAACAGTCGGCTCCCACGAGCTCGACACCAGAATACAAAATATACATCATCGTCCTCACACAGTATCTAAGTCCAGTACATAAATGGTAGATGGAGAATACTAGATACAAAAGGGAGTCCAATAACAGTAATCAGATACCACAACCCACCTAAAATGCAAAACAGCTCTCACACCAACTGTAGTGGTATCTGTAGCCAAAAGATGCAAAAGACAGCCTACCGCGACTATGCTGAGGGCAACCTGCAAATACTGTGGCACAACGGGGGTGAGTTGCCAACTCGTGAATAGAGATAACATATAAAGGTAATCACGAGTATGCACGTATTGCGCTACTCAAACAAATGCCAGCAGATGATATCAATGCGTGATAAGAAGTATGTGCAATAATCATGCAGATGCTCTGTCAGGTAAAATAACTACAGGATGAGATATATGGTAATCAATGCTGAGCATGGGATAAACAACATCTACACGGAATATCAACATGGAAAACAATCGGTGCCCACAACTGCACCCAAATCCCAAATAACTCAGGCGCCGGCACACCCATCGGCCCTCAAATCCTGTAAATCTCTGACAAATCACGAGTGCCCAACATCGGCACCCAAAATATCATAAAATACTCGTGTCCAGCATCGACACGCAAATCCTCATATATCGGGCTCCGTCAGTCCGGATCAGCCCACGTGCTCCGTCTGCGGTATCGGCCCTCGGTCCCGGCAGTACGGATCATCCCGCATCCATCTCTCGACTCCGGTCAGTATCCTCCGGATAACTGCCAGGTCCAACCAATCACCGGTAGGTACTCGCCACCCTGCCAGGCTGATCGTCTACTCCATGAAAAACATTTCTCACCCCGGGGAACCATACCGGGTCCACCACGAACCCGCAAACGGATCATCCATCTCCTCGAATCGGGTTTCAAGCACACGTCTCAGCACCGAGAAAACGCGTGGTGGACGCACCAAAATATCATATCACGAGGAACCAGGTTTTCAAATAGTGCATCTTTTCTTAAAAATCCCACGGTCCTCAAAACCAGAAATCACATGAAAATTCAACACCAAGAAGTAAATCCAATGCGATATGCCATGTACATCAATCCATGATATAGGTATAAGGGAAAACCGCTTTTAAAATTAGTTTCCGTTTTTAAAGATATCATGCGGCTCCCAATTTCCATGAAAGTCATATCGAATCATATATGAAATGAACTACAGCAATATAATCATGGCAGTTCTACAGTGAGTGTGTCATGGCAATTACTAACGGTGTGTGCGTAGCATGCAGATTAGTGCTCGTGCAACATGAACCATTAGTAATAGTGCGGTGTTCTATCAATTCTAAGCATACATACAGCAGGGAATGCAATATGCAATGACAGTCCATGAGGTAATGCAGCATATAACAATAAGGTCCTATCAGCCCTGACGCATAACGCCATGCGGGCGATATCCCCGTAGATGTTAAATCTACTCACCGAAGTCTCGCGCTAAGTGTAGCCGACGACTTGCTTGCCCTTCTTCGCAGCGTCCGTCTCACTCGCCTGCGAACCTAGAATCACATAACATATATCACACATAAGCTCAATTTCACAAAAACATGATATTATGGTCAACCTAGAGACCCGTGTCGCAAACCAAGCGCGCGTGTGCGCGATACGCTAAAACGTGTGATCACGCGCCTGAAACTACCCTGACGCGTCGCGATACGCAGAAACCCCAAACCCACACGCATATCACGCGTGTCGCGAAGGTTTAAAATATGAGAAATAGGTATTTAGTCCCAGATTTTCCTGCAGTAAGAACCAAACAAAATTGCACATGCCATGAGTCTAAGGGTTGCAACAGACACCTATAGGACCAAACCCCAACCCAAACCCTACCCATCTGGCCGCAAATTGCGGCCAGATCGAATATTTCGGCGGCCAAAACAAAGGATATAGGGGTCGGGTTCTACCTGGGGTATCAGTACCTAACCACTATACTGCAGTCTTCTCAAAATTAATCTGAACTCATCGGGTCGATAGCAGTTTCCAGAAACTCAAATTTTGCTTAAAAACGATGAATTTGCATCAAATAGGGATCTGGTGGTATTTTAGTGCAATTGGGGTTTAAGCTAGGTTAATGTGGCCTTAACAACACTCTATCAACCTACTGAAACCAAATCACACATCACTTGCTCAAGGTTCCCACTAAACACCACATATCGCACTAAATCGCACCAATAACCACTAACCGAAGCAAAACTACACTAAACAAGTAAACTAGGGAGTAAGTTTAGGAAATATACCCCACACTCGACCCTAGGGAGCTGGAGGAAGAAGAAGAATTGAAGGGAAGGAGCTGCAGCTGGAGTTGCGGCTGTTGCTGCTGCTAACTGCTGCTACTGGTGCTGTTGCTGCTGCTGGAATGCTTGCTGCTGCTGCTGTGAAGCCTGCTGCTGCTGCTGTTGATGCTTGCTGCTGCTGCTGCTGTGAGGTAAGTGGGTGTGTGTGTGAGTGAAGTTGTGAGAAAGAACAAAACAAATGAGAGAAAATCATAACCACCAATGTTAACCCCTCACTCTCTCTCTCCTCATTAATTGCAAGCATGGCTTAAGCCATGATGCACTCTCCCTCTCTCTCTCACCAAGTCAACACCCCAAGGAAATTCAAATTAAAGCAACTATTAATTAACTAATTAAACTTAATTAAAACCCAAAAGACTTAATCCCCACGATTAACCTACCATGGTTACTCATCATGGTATTAACTCATTTTAAAACCCTAGTTTACATGCACATGTGTGTGCAAGCCTAGGAAAATTTTATAAAAATATCAATTAAATTAGGAAAAATATTTAAAACCCAATTTGGTAAACTTTTTATTAAAAACCCATTATTTAAATATAATTAGTCACTAAACACATCCTAAGGTGTTACAATCCCTCCCCCTTAAAGAAATTCGTCCCCGAATTTCAAAATCTAACTACACGTACCTTTAAAAAGATGGGGATACTTCTTCTTCATCTCGCTTTCGGTCTCCCAAGTAACCTCCTCACGGCCCTGACCACGCCAAAGTACCTTGACTGATGGAATGTCCTTTGATCTCAATTTCTTCACTTGTCGATCCAAGATCATCACCGGCTGCTCTGCATAGGAAAGGTCGCGCTCAAGCTGGATCGTTGGGTGCTGAATCGCATGCGAGGGATCATGAAGATATCTACGGAGCATCGAAACGTGAAATACGGGGTGCACATCTGGAAAACTGGGCGGAAGGGCTAACCGGTACGCAACTGCACCAACACGCTCGAGGATCTCGAAGGGGCCCACATATCTGGGACTGAGCTTCCCCTTCTTCCCAAACCTCATCACACCTTTCATAGGGGAGACCCTCAAGAAAACTTGATCACCAACCGAAAACTCAAGTCTACGTCGCCGACGGTCCGCATAAGATCTCTGCCTACTCTGGGCTGCTCTCATCCTATCACGAATCAACTGGATCTTCACGGTCATTTCCTCAACGATCTGTGGCCCTAAGATACTGCTCTCACTGAGCTCTGTCCAACAGGCGGGCGATCTGCATCTCCTCCCATAAAGAGCTTCGAATGGTGCCATCTGAATGGTCTCCTGGTAGCTGTTATTGTAGGAGAACTCTACTAAGGGTAAGTGATGATCCCAGCTACCTCCGAAATCTAATACACATGCTCTGAGCATATCCTCGAGAGTCTGAATAGTCCGCTCTGACTGTCCATCAGTCTGCGGATGGAATGCTGTGCTGAAACTCAAGCGAGTGCCCAAAGCCTCCTGGAGCCTCTGCCATAGTCGACTGGTAAACTGGGTGCCTCTGTCGGACACGATACACGTCGGAACTCCGTGCAGTCGTACTATCTCGTCGATGTAAATCTGGGCGTACTGCGCAAATCCGAAAGTCGTCTTCACTGGCAGGAAGTGAGCCGCTTTCGTCAAACGATCCACGATCACCCAGATGGAGTCATACCCTCGACTAGTCCTGGGTAGACCCACAATGAAGTCCATAGAGATCTTCTCCCACTTCCACTCCGGAATGGGTAACGGCTGTAGCTCTCCCGCGGGCCTCTGGTGCTCAGCCTTGACTTGCTGACAAGTCAGGCATCTCGACACGAAATCTGCGATGTCCCTCTTCATTCCGTCCCACCAGTAAACATCTCTCATATCATGATACATCTTAGTGGAACCGGGATGGACGCTGTACACCGATCGATGTGCCTCCTCAAGAATCTCGCGCCGCAGTCCCTCAGCATCTGGTACGCACAGTCTAACTCCAAATCGTAGTACCCCCTGATCATCGATCACGAACTCGAAAAATCTGCCCAGCCCAATCTGTGCCATGATCTCCGAACATCGGCCATCACTGCGCTGTGCCTCATGTATGCGGTCAAGTAACTGTGGGTGTGCACGAACATGCGCGATCTGTCCTCCAATCGGCGTGAACTCGAACTGTATCCGGCTGTCGCATAATATCTTCCAATCTGCCGACGACTGCCCCCGTACTGCGCTCAAACAAGATAGACTACCCCCGGGCCTCCTGCTCAAAGCATCCGCCACCACATTCGCCTTGCCCGGGTGATACAAGATCTCGCAGTCGTAATCCTTCACTAACTCCATCCATCGGCGCTGTCTAACGTTCAGGTCTCGCTGCTGAAATATATACTTTAAACTCTTGTGATCAGTGAATATCTGGCATGACTCGCCGTATAGGTAATGTCGCCAGATCTTAAGTGCAAAGACCACTGCAGCCATCTCCAAATCATGAGTGGGGTAGTTCTGTTCATGTTTCTTCAATTGTCGCGAAGCATACGCGATCACCCTGTCATGCTGCATCAAAACGCGCCCTAGCCCCACTCGAGAAGCATCACAATAGACCACAAATCCGCCTGAGCCTGAAGGTAATGATAATACCGGTGCCGTCGTCAGCCGAGTCCGTAGCTGCTGAAAACTGTGCTCGCACTCCTCCGTCCAATCGAAAGGAACTCCCTTCCAGGTCAACCCGGTCAAAGGGGTAGCGATACTGGAGAAGTCCTGCACAAATCGCCTGTAATAACCGGCCAACCCTAAAAAGCTGCGAATCTCCGTAACCGATGTGGGTCTGGGCCAACGCTGCACGGCCTCGATCTTCCTCGGGTCCACATATATACCGTCTCGTGAAATCACATGCCCCAAGAAGTCTACGCTGTCCAGCCAGAAAGCACACTTGGAGAATTTCGAATAAAGCTGGTGCTCTCTCAAAGTCTGCAGTGTAATCCACAGGTGCTGCTCGTGCTCCTCACTACTCCGGGAATACATCAAGATATCGTCAATGAAGACTATGATGAACAGATCCAAATATGGCCGGAAAATACGGTTCATCAAGTCCATGAATGCTGCTGGCGCATTGGTGAGTCCGAACGACATCACCAAAAACTCATAATGGCCGTAGCGCGTACGGAAAGCTGTCCTGGGAATGTCCTCCTGCCGAACCCGCAGCTGATGATAGCCCGATCGTAAATCGATCCTCGAAAAGTATCCTGCCCCTGGAGCTGGTCGTCGATACGTGGCAAAGGATACATGTTCCGCACTGTCACCCTGTTCAGCTGGCGGTAGTCGATACACAGACGCAAACTGACGTCCTTCTTCTTGATGAACAAGACTGGAGCACCCCAAGGAGAAACACTGGGTCGAATAAGTCCCTTGTCCAGCAAATATTGCAACTGACCCTTCAATTCTCTAAGTTCCGCCGGGGCCATCCGATAAGGCGGTATGGAAATAGGCCCCGTGCCAGGAACCAAATCAATACAGAAAGAAATGTCGCGCTCGGGCGGTAGCCCAGGAAGCTCGTCAAGGAACACATCAGGGAACTCGCTAACAACCGGAACCTGATCCAATGGAACCTGTATAGCACGAGCATCGCAAACATAGGCGAGAAATCCCTGACATCCCTTCCTTAAAAGCTGCCCAGCGCGAAAAGAAGAAATTACACTGCGAGGGGCGGCACCACGGTCCCCCAACACAACAAAAATCGAGTCGCCGGGAAAACAAAATCTAACTGTCTTCTCACGGCAGTCCACAGAAGCATAGCACGTGGCTAACCAATCCATGCCCAAAAGAACATCGAAGTCCAACATCTCGAGAAGGATCAAGTCGACAGGCAACTCTCTCTCGCCAATACAGACAGTACAGGATCGGAACACGTGCCTAGCAACAAACGACTCTCCCACAAGAGTGGTCACAACAAGTGGCTGATCAAGCAAACCGGACTCTCTACCCAAACTCGGCACAAAGTGTGTGGATACATACGAGTGCGTGGATCCGGGATCGAACAATACGTGTGCATCAACTGAACATACTGGAAGGATACCTGAAACCACCGCATTAGACGCCTGCGCGTCCTGATGCGTCAAAGCAAAAACCCGCGCCTGTCCACCACCTGCGACTGACTGCCCTCTGCCTCGGTCATCCCGTCCTCTCTGAGCAACTCCTCCACGCCCACGACCTCTCTATGTATGAGTCTGGCGCGGAGCAACGGTGGGTACAACAGGCAACGCCCTCTGGGGTGGTGAAGGTGGTAAGGTAACATGCGGTGCTGCCGCCTCCCTCCGGTGTATCTCAGGACAATCTCTAACGAGGTGAAGTAGACTGCCGCATCTAAAGCAACCCCGCGGCGACTGCTGACTCTCCTGGGGATACGAACTAAACATCTGGCCTCGTCCCGAATCCCTGCTACTCCTCGTACCAGAACGATACCTGTCACGGCGTCTGAATGACTGCCTCTGTGCGGATATACTAGTACGAACTCTCTTCGGCTCTGGAACTACCGAAGTCTCAGCAAGGCGCTCCTCAACTAATAGGGCTGCATCTACAGCTGCTGCATAGGTCTCGTAGTGCTGCGCGTTGATCGCAAGGAACAGTGGTGTAAGCAAGCCTCGAACAAATCTCTTGACTCGCAACTCCTCGGTAGCCACTAAATACGGGGCATAAGCTGCTAGCTCTGTAAACAGCACGTCATACTCTGCCACTGTCATCCCTGGCGTCTGGTGCAAGGAATCAAATCTGTGTGCTCGGGCATCCGTAACATTCTGGGGAAGGAAACGGGCTAGAAATACTGTCACAAACTCCGTCCAGGTCATAGGAGGAAGACCTGCTGCTCTGTCTTTCTCAACTGAATCACACCATTTCTGCGCAAGACCTTCCAGGCGAAAGCTTGCGAACTTAACCCATCTCGTATCTGCGCATCTGAGGGAACGGCATATCCGGGCCATCCTGTCGATGAAAGACTGTGGGTCCTCGGCTGTATCGGTGCCTGTGAAGATCGGAGGCTTCAGCCTCATGAACTATGACAGCGATACTGTAATCACCTCCGTGGCTGCAGGGGCAACTGGCTGTGCGGTAGGTACCATCGCGGTCTTTGGAACGGGTGGAGCTACCTCTGGTCGCTGCGCTCGAAGCGTCTCAACTAGCGATCCTATCATCTGGCGCATCTCCTGCATGCTGGATCCCACCGTCTGGCGTATCTCCTGCATACCAGCCCCTAGCGTGGCGATCTGATCTGTCACAGGAGGAACAGTCTGCTCGGGTACAACGGGTGCACTGCCCGGATCAGTCCTCGTCTCGGACGAGTCAACTCGAATCTCGGCCCTCGCGGCCGCTCTCTGCGCCCTCGTAGTCTTTGGCGGCATAATGGCTGAAAGGAAATTAGGATCCGATAAGAATACGGAAATCGAATCACAAGAATATATATATACTCAAGAAGGAATTTAAATCAATAAGTCCTAAGGTCGCCTTGGCGGAGTACCGTGTCATGAGTATGCCGCGGAACATACACACGCTACGCCACTCTGCTTCAGCTACCTACTCCATTATACCAAGGTCATCCTACACTCCGAATGGTAAAACCTACGCTCTGATACCAACTTTGTCACGACCCGAATATTTCGATTCGTGACCGGCACTTAACCACTCTACGTCTACAGGCGTAACGCGACTAAGTAAGCCGAACCCAGAAATCAAAACCATTTAAAAATAGTGAGTGTTGAAAACATTTAGTTAAAACATTTAGAAAACCTTAATTAGTTCAATAAGTTCCTTTGTAAAAGTAGCCCCGAGACCGGGTATAAAGGAGGATATGAGTAAAAATGAGATATAATGAAACAAAACATTCCCAAACGGGAGCAATCACGCCTAACGGCGGAAACCATCATCACAAGAGTAATATACGACGCCGTAGCGAAGAATGAGCAATAAGTAAACATTACAGAATATAAACTGCATATAAAAACAGTCGGCTCCCACGAGCTCGACACCAGAATACAAAATATACATCATCGTCCTCACACGGTATTTAAGTCCAATACATAAATGGTAGATGGAGAATACTAGATACAAAAGGGAGTACAATAACAGTAATCAGATACCACAACCCACCTAAAATGCAAAACAGCTCTCACACTAACTGTAGTGGTATCTGTAGCCAAAAGATGCAAAAGACAGCCTACCGTGACTATGCTGAGGGCAACCTGCAAATACTGTGGCACAACGGGGGTGAGTTGCCAACTCGTGAATAGAGATAACATATAAAGGTAATCACGAGCATGCACGTATTGCGCTACTCAAACAAATGCCAGCAGATGATATCAATGCGTGATAAGCAGTATGTGCAATAATCATGCAGATGCTCTGTCAGGTAAAATAACTATAGGATGAGATATATGGTAATCAATGCTGAGCATGAGATAAACAACATCTACACGGAATATCAACGTGGAAAACAATCGGTGCCCACAACTGCACCCAAATCCCAAATAACTCAGGCGCCGGCACATCCATCGGCTCTCAAATCCTGTAAATCTCTGAGAAATCACGAGTGCCCAACATCGGCACCCAAAATATCATAAAATACTCGTGTCCAGCATCGACACGCAAATCCTCATATATCGGGCTCCGTCAGTCCGGATCAGCCCACATGCTCCGTCTGCGGTATCGGCCCTTGGCCCCGGCAGTACGGATCATCCCGCATCCATCTCTCGACTCCGGTCAGTATCCTCCGGATAACCGCCAGGTCCAACCAATCACCGGTAGGTACTCGCCACCCTGCCAGGCTCATCGTCTACTCCACGAAAAACATTTCTCGCCCCGGGGAACCATACCGGGTCCACCACGAACCCGCAAACGGACCATCCATCTCCTCGAATCGGGTTTCAAGCACACGTCTCAGCACCGAGAAAACGCGTGGTGGACGTACCAAAATATCATATCACGAGAAACCGGGTTTTCAAATAGTGCATCTTTTCTTAAAAATCCCACGGTCCTCAAAACCAGAAATCACATGAAAATCCAACACCAAGAAGTAAATCCAATGCGATGTGCCATGTACATCAATCTATGATATAGGTATAAGGGAAAACCGCTTTTAAAATTAGTTTCCGTTTTTAAAGATATCATGCGGCTCCCAATTTCCATGAAAGTCATATCGAATTATATATGAAATGAACTACAGCAATATAGTCGTGGTAGTTCTACAGTGAGTGTGTCATGGCAATTACTAACGGCGTGTGTAGTGAAGTTGTGAGAAAGAACAAAACAAATGAGAGGAAATCATAACCACCAATGTCAACCCCTCACTCTCTCTCTCCTCATTAATTGCAAGCATGGCTTAAGCCATGATGCACTCTCTCTCTCTCTCTCTCTCACCAAGTCAACACCCCAGGGTAATTCAAATTAAAGCAACTATTAATTAACTAATTAAACTTAATTAAAACCCAAAAGACTTAATCCCCACGATTAACCCACCATGGTTACTAATCATGGTATTAACTCATTTTAAAACCCTAGTTTACATGCACATGTGTGTGCAAGCCTAGGTAAATTTTAGAAAAATATCAATTAAATTAGGAAAAATATTTAAAACCCAATTTGGTAAACTTTTTATTAAAAACCCATTATTTAAATATAATTAGTCACTAAACATATCCTAAGGTGTTACAATAACTCAATCTCATATCATATCCTTGCATGTGTATATGTATAAGCTCACATCATATCTTGGCATTTGAATATAAATATGTATATTGCCTTACATCCTCAAGCCAACATATCAACTCAAGTCATCTCGTTTCATTATATATATATATATATATATATATATATATATATATATATATATATATATCGCCTCACATTCTCATATCAACATATCCACTCATGTCTTCTTTTTCATTATATCATTTCGTACTTAAATCTTGTGATGATCTCCGTAAGTTCATAAACATAGCTTTCTCAAAATACATTCCATATATATCATTTCTCCCATTATTATGGTTGCGAGGGTGCTATACGATATCCACCCGACTTCCCCCGTAGATATAGATCTACTCACCTGCAATATCCTTGCTTTATCCGAAGTCGAGGAACTTCTTGTTCTCCTTCGTCGTCTCGGAAGTCCAAGCGAAGATACCTACAAATCAATACACATTGTAACGATATCAAAACCAAATCCAAAAACCGATACGGTACACGAAGTGCTCATAAGTTAGCACCTATAGCCCACACATTTAAAAACAACCAAATAACCCTCAGTATTGACGTACGACCGTCCAACGACCGTGCCAAAACTCAAATACCAATTGGAAGTTTTCAGAAATCGGAAACCCGAAATCATCAATTTATAAAAACACTCCCAGATTTTACCCTAAGTGAAATTAGGAGATTCTACATATAGGGTAGGCCTAGATATCAGGTGAGTGAACCATGGACCAAAACCCAACCCAGCATTCTAAGTCCAAGCCGCAAATTGCGGCCAATCTTGTTAAATCTGCGGCCAAAATATGAAGATAGGGGCTCAGGTTTCTAGAGTAAATTTCTGGTAGCCTGCACACCTCTCTATGTTGGGAACTTATTTTATAAAGCTCCCGGGTTACAGCGGATCCTATTAGATCATCACATATCATCAAAAATCGATATCAGGAAAATTCTAAGTTCATGTTTTGGAGTTCTAGTCTCAAGTTTATCCAGAATATCATCACTAAAGATTTGCAGTCACTAACTAAATCTCAATTACATCTCTACAACTTAAATCACCCACTAAAATCATCCTAGAAAATTCTAAGATCACTAATCTAGCTTAATCGATCTCTAAACACGAATAGGAAGTGAAGAAACTTGATAACAAGAAGAAAAGTGAAGGGTTTACCTCTTGGAGCAACTGAAGAAAATTCCAAGATGGTGCAAAATGCTCAAAATCCAAACTTGAACTTGCTATGAGGTGTAAGATGAGAAGGTGCACATTTTTTGTGAAGGGAGCCATGGATTTTTGATGTGGTTTTTGAGATGATTCTTATGGGGTAGTGAGGTGGAGGAAGGAGGAGAAGGAAGAGGAAAGAAGATGAAGGATGGGGTGAGAAAAATAATTGAAGTGTGAAAGAAGGATGGAACCATGGTTAAGGATTGACCCCCCCTCTCTCTCTCTCTCTATATATATATATATATATATATATATATATATATATATATAGCTCATGCTCTCTTGTCCCCCTCTATGTCACATCATGTCTCTTCTTTTGTCTCTTCTCACAATATCTTTGCTTTTCTTTTCTCTTTTTCTTTTAAAATACAAATGCAACAAATACAAAATGGAACCATACATGCAACAAAAATACAATATGTCATAGTGCAATAGCCATAATTATTAAGAAGTTGGATTTGGCTTAATGCATGATTAGTAGTGCACTAATCAAGTTTAGTATAAACTTACATATAATTAATTGTATAATTATTTATAAAATGTCCAAATCCAATAAATGCATTTTAAATTAATAATTCATATTAATCTTCAAATATTTATATATAATTATACCACTTTACGAAAACCCCAAATTCATACTCGAATAGTTTTCGTGAAATATATTATTTTATTATTTAAATTCCAAAAACAATATTTTATATTTCTGAAATATTGACAATCACTTAACATGTTATCAAGCATGTAGGCAACATATCCCCTTTGTATACTAGACTAATTAATTTATTTTAAATATGTTATTTAAACATGGGGATTATCAAAATATATGCAAGTAGAAACATAGCAAAAGGAAGAAGATTTATCAAAACGAAGGCTAAGAGGAGAGAATTTGTAATAAGAAAGAAAGAAATAGGATGATGAGGGACTTACTTGCATAAGCCGGTATCGTCACCGGGCTTGTCTATCTTCCGATAGTCTTGCGTTACTAATGAAACTTCGGAACCCCAACGTCAACTAATTTTTTTTTAAGAGAGCCAAGGTTTTGAGGATGAAGAAGAAAAGAGAAAGAACCAAATAAAATGTGAAATGAAGAAGAAAAGAAAGAGAAGGCTAAAATATAACAGGTGGTTTATGTCATCATAATTCTACTTAATTTTATTCATAACCATTCTTATTATTTTGGAAGTTAAAAGAAGATGAAATGAAAGGCCATTTGTAGGCTATGAAAGATATATAAAAAACTAATAAAAATAATTACAAGATATAAGGTGCGAATCTATAGCCTATGGGCTAACAATACAATGACTTAACCAATACGCTAAAAGGTTACTATATATATGTGTGTGTGTGTGTGTGTGTGTGTGTGAAGGGAGGAGCCATGCTTAACTCATTTAACGAGGACCGAAGGCTTACTCAATCTCGTACTTTAGTGAAAGACAGCTCGCTGATCCGAAAGGTTTCCTTTCGGCCTAAACAGAGTGCCGTTGGCACGAACCCGGTCGAGGCTATGATAGCCGATAGGGAGCAACCGAAGGGAAGCGGAATAGGACGGGCCTCCCAAGTTTCCTGAAAGGACAATCGTGCGGTTCGCCGGGTAAGTACAGAATATAAAAGATTCTGGCAACTTCGGCATGCTAAGACTGGATTGGGAACTCAAAAAGTTTGGTTCCCAAAACCAGTCTTCAACCGACGCCGACTCCATACCGATACAAAAAACACTGTAGGGCACCCGGAAGGCGCCTTTTGGTTTTTGTGTAAGTCGATGTACAACACCCCACGACTTGCTGGGAGGCGGAATAATGAAAAACAATCTTGTTTAAAGCGTAAATATCGACTAACCGAGAATCTTTGCATAAACAATAACTAACAACAAACATAGGAATTAACAACTACTATGAAAAGTGATTATACCTAAAGATCCGAGTCCTTCGTCTTGTCGTTCTCCACGTCCTCTCCGGCCTTCTCTAAGTAGTAGAAGATCCACCCGAGAGCTTTACTACAAGCTTCACCTCAAACTAGAGGTAACTAGGTTTCTTAAATCGCTAATCTAAGCAACCTAGGTGATATAAAGAATGGTTAAGGATTAAGTAGTCTAATCTAATCTTTGTACTCAACACATGAGAGGGGAGGATTAGGGTTTGAAGAGGGAGAGCTTGAGGAGAGAGAAAGTGAACAAAAGAATGAGATGAGATAATGAGCTATCATAATATATATCAAGCATAATATATTATCCAACAAAAGAAAATGAAGGATGAATAATCATGCTTCATAAATATCTAATGGGTGATTCGTCTCCATGAGTCATTAAGCATTTATGATGCATTAATGACATGGATGAATAACTCATATGACTCACTAATCCCATTTAATGCATATGCCACCTTAACCCCCAAGTCACCATCTTCTAGAAGCTTCTCGCGCAATTATGAGAACGCCCCTCCTATCCGTGAAAACACGGAAAAACTTTAGACTGTATAAATCCAATAACCGGATACTAGAAACTGGCTTAAACCAAAGCCGACTAGTAAAACTGTCCGGATGTCGTACGTGCATAAACACACATATGCGTCCGAACTCTTGTCATAAAACCATACGACCTCTACATCGTTTCGCCTGGAATAGGGAAACTCTCTGTGTGGGACTCTAGAGACTCGATTACTACGCTAGCAGTGGATTTAACCACAGACCGCAAGCGGCACTAGCTGTACATAACGGTCCCCAGGTAGATGTCGATAAGAAGGCCGATGAGGAAACCCATCCGAACTCCTACTAAGCCTGATGTGACAATCTCCATACAGTCCGGTCCGTTCGTCTAAGACTATCGCATATCCGGCCTAGGGGTGGCAAGCGTCAGTCCCCTAATAGCGGTATAAGTCGTGTCGGAGCGAAGCCCATTACACCCTGAGAAACTACTGGAACCTACCAGCAAATCTCGCTTTCCCTGGCCAGGGACTTTGCGTAATGGCTCTCTGACACAGCGCGATATCAACCCCCAATACCGGGAGAGACGAATCCTGTCTAACCGCCACTGCCTCCAAGTGCTCGGGACTGCACCCAACTGCTACCTGTTTGCAAGACTCCTCTGAGCCGTGGTAGGGTAGCAATCTAAGAACAGTGGGACACACTCGAGGCGAAGTAGCAGTGTCAAGTCTGCGGACTATGCTGTACTCATGTCACCTGGGAACTGTTAACTGACGACTGGTATAAAACCAACCAACAGTTCCCTGTGAGTCCTGTCCGGTCTACCCGTAACCCAACGAGCACCTGCATACTATCTCCAGTACGACGTACTGACGGCTGTGGGACATACCATCTCCCCAACTGGGATGAGAAGCGTACACACTAGTCTACTCCGGAGAATCGATGCCCTGTCTCGATAATCCAATGACTAGGGACCTGAATAAAGATGTGCTTGTAGACTACCCAGCCCCCACTTGTGTGACTGCCATCACAACGCTGGTAGTCAAGCAAGATCCTAAGAGCTCTATCAATACGTATACTCACATATTAAGATAGAAAAAACCAAGTAGCATACTACCATGTTTAGCAAGACTGTTATATACATGTGAATATCCCAAGCTTCCATTAAGTAATATACAAACTAGTATGATACAATAATGTCCCCTTAGGGCATATACACTAACAATCTCCCACTTGCACTAGGGCCATGTACTGGCATATCGAAGACCGATGATCTCGAGTAGCCTCTCGAACTGAATCTAAGGTAGGGCCTTTGTGAATGGATCAGCAATGTTCTCTTCAGTAGCAACTCTCTGAACCTCGATCTCCTGATGATCAATGATCTCCTTGATCACGTGATACCGCCTTAAGATGTGTCTAGACTTCTGATGGGACCTGGGTTCCTTCGCTAAAGCTATAGCGCCGTTGTTTTCGCAATACAGAGGTATTGGACCAACACTGGTAGGAACTACCTAAAGTTCTGTGAGGAACTTCTTCATCCAGACAGCTTCTTTTGCGGCATCGCAAGCAGCTATGTACTCCGCTTCCATCGTTGAGTCAGCAACGGTCTCCTACTTGGAACTCTTCCAACAAACCGCCCCTCCATTGAGGGTAAAGACATAACCCGACATGGACTTGGAGTCATCCTTGTCACTCTGGAAGCCGGAGTCAGCAAAGGCCCCGATCTGGAGGTCTTTTCCGCCATACACCAAGAACATCTCCTTAGTTCTCCTTAGATACTTGAGAATGTTCTTTACTGCTATCCAATGATTCTCCCCTGGGTTTGCCTTATACCGGCTTACAACGCTCAATGCGTATGCTACATCTGGTCTGGTACATAATATCGCATACATTATAGAGCCTACCGCAGAAGCGTAGGGTATAATCGACATGCGATCCCTTTCCAAATCAGTCTTGGGAGACATCTCTTTTGAGAGGGTGATTCCGTGACAAGCTGGTAGGTTACCGTGCTTAGAATCTTCCATACTGAATCTTTTCAATATGGTGTCTATGTACCTGGACTGTGAAAGTCCCAACATCCTCTTTGATCTATCACGATAGATCTGGATCCCCAGAATATAGGTGGCATCACCCAGGTCCTTCATGGAGAATTTCTGTGACAAGAATCTTTTGACTGACTGTAGCATAGGAATATCATTTCCTATTAGGAGAATGTCATCCACGTACAAGACGAGGAATACAACAACTCTCCCTACAATCTTACTGTATATGCATGGTTCATCTGGATTTTTGATAAAGTCGAATTCTTTGACAGTATCATCAAAACAGATGTTCCAACTCCGCGATGCCTGCTTTAGTCCATAAATGGACTTAAGCAGCTTGCATACTTTACCGTTGCTCCCACTCTGAATGAATCCCTCTGGCTGATCCATATAGACGCTCTCTTCCAAATTTCCATTTAGAAAGGCCGTCTTTACGTCTATCTGCCAGATCTCATAATCATGGAAGGCAGCAATAGCAAGAAGGACCCGAATAGAAATGAGCATAGCCACTGGAGAAAAGGTTTCGTCATAGTCCAAATCAGGTCTTTGACGGAAACCCTTTCCAACAAGTCTAGCCTTATAGGTTTCAACCTGTCCATCTACACCAATCTTCTTTCTGAAGATCCACTTGCATCCTACGGGTTTTACCCCATCTGGAGCAACGTCCAAAGTCCATACTTTGTTAGTGTACATGGACTCCATTTCGGTCCGTATTGCATCCAGCCATTTTACCGAGTCGCCGCTCTGAATGACTTGCTGGAAGCTAGTAGGGTCGTCATTATCAATGACGCAATCTTCTCGATTCCCGTCTATGAGAAAACCGTAGTATCTCTCGGGCGGATGAGACTGCCTACTACTTCTGCGGATAGGCGCTGGTATATCCCTTTCTTCTGAAACTTCTTGTTCTACCATACTTTCAGTAACAGCTTGTGGTTCTGAAATTTCTTCCAGTTCTACTGCGCTCCCACTCTTCTGATTTTCTAAAAATTCAGTTTCTAAGAAGCGGGCATGACGAGAAACAAAAACCTTTTGTTCCTCTGCGGAGTAGAAGCAATATCCCATGGAGTTCTTTAGATATCCCACAAACTTACACTCTACTGAGCGTGCCTCGAGCTTGTCCGGATGCTGCTTTTTTACAAAAGCTGGACATCCCCATATGTTCAGGTACTGAAGATAGGGTTTCTTCCCACTCCACATCTGATATGGTGTGGTAGGCACAGTCTTGGTTGGAACCTTGTTCAAAAGATATGCCGATGATTCTAGCGCATAACCCCAGAATGATCGCGGTAACTCAGCCTTACTCATCATGGAACGAACCATATCCAATAGGGTTCGATTCCTCCTTTCCGATACACCGTTGTGTTGTGGTGTGTATGGAGGAGTAAGCTGAGAGAGAATTCCATTCTCTTTTAAGTAACCTAGGAACTCGGCACTTAAGTATTCTCCACCTCGATCAGATCTCAGTGTCTTAATACTTTTGCCTGTTTGGTTTTCCACTTCACTCTTGTATTCCCGGAATTTCTCAAAAGCCTCGGATTTATGCTTCATTAAGAAAATATGTCCATACCTAGAGAAATCATCCTTAAAAGCAATGAAGTAGGAATAACCACCTCTCGCATGTGTAGACATTGGACCGCACACGTCACTGTGTACGAGTCCTAAGAGCTCGCTCGCTCTTACTCCGTGTCCAGTAAACGGAGTCTTTGTCATCTTTCCCATGAGACAAGATTCACAAGTGGTATAAGATTGATATTCGAACGGATTCAAATATCCTTCTCTATGTAACTTCGTTAATCGTGTTTCATTGATGTGACCTAGTCTACAATGCCATAAGAAAGCCTGATTTATTTCTGGAGACTTTCTTTTAAGTGTGTTCTGGACATTGAAAACCTGAGCTTGATTCAATACGTATATACCGTCATCTAATGTACCGGACCCAATCAGAACTTGATTTAGGTGGATATGAACTACATCGCTTACGAATATAAAGTCATATCCCTCTCTCGAAAGTGAGGACACTGATATGATATTACAAGTCAAACTAGGTACATACAGACAGTTACATAGAATCAATATCTGCCCACTTGTCAAACCTAGGCGATATTCTCCCACGGATTCAGCGTCCACGCTCATTCCGTTAGCAACTCTGAGAGACAAATCACCTACCCTTATAACTTTACGGTTTCTCAAAGCATGTAACGAATTAAAGATATGAAATCCTGCTTCGGTATCTAGTACCCAGGAAGTAGAGTTAATTGACAAACAGTTCTCAATTACAAACACACTTCAGGCTGAAGCCACAACATGCTTCGTATCCTGGCTATTGGCTTCCAAAGCCCTGCAATCCTTCTGCCAATGCCCGTTCCCATAACAATAGGAACATCCCTCCTTACCTACACCAAGTCCCGAAACTTGTGCTCTTCCCTTTCCTCCTACTTTACTGACACCGTATATCGGCTTTGTAGAGGTCTTCTTCTTTTCACCCTTTGCTTTCGCCTTGGATGAAGAAGAAGAAGGTCCCCTATTAAGCAGAGCTTATGTCTTCCTGGTTTCTTTCAGGGTGTAAGTAGAGGGTAGGGACTGTGGAAATAAGTCAACATATGACATGTTTCCCAACGCGGTCTCCAGGTCCTTGAGCTCATCAATATAGCTAGTCATCGTAAGGACGTCGTCCCCTATAGATGACCCGTCAGACGACCTCGCTTGATTTAATTCGTTCGAGGCCTCATATCTTGCGATATGAGATTGCTCTTCATATAAATCTTTGTTATGGAGAAAGATGGAAACTGAGTCTATCTTCTCGTGCTGCTTCTGGTATACACCATCAACTGAAGCCAACACGAGGCACTTAGCTTTCGCTTTAACCTTTTCCCTTGTCTGACGGATATCCATATCCGCGACGGTGGAAACTGGACCTGGGATGGCGGGATCTTGAGTAGTAATAGGGTGGTCCAGCTTGTCATAGGCAATGGACATCTGGACAGACCTTTGCCAGTCAAATAAGTTAGATTCAGTCAACTTGTTATCTAGATGTAAGCTAGTCATGGTCACAAGGTCGCTGCAATGAGAGAGAGAGAAGAAAACACTTTAGCATGATACTCTTGCAAGTTTAGAGTGGTTTTTAATTTATCTAAACTGGATGGCTCCCACTATTTCTCGAATCCTTCCTCAAACCATAAAAGAAGAATTAGCCAGGACCATTCTCACCGTACAATACTTGTTTAACCGTTCGGCCAGGCCAGTGTCGATATTTCGAGGGATGTTTTCCAACGCTTTCGCGAAGTTCCTTAATTAAATAACCTCTTTTCTCTAGGGGCGTAACCTCGCTGACACCTTTCTAGACACCTACTTGGTTTATAGCATTGATCGTTAAGTGACGAATCTCCTGATAAGTAGCATATACTCACAGTAGGATCGGGATCTAAATATCATCGTATGATAATGTTGAAGGAATCCTACCAACATTCATCAAACTCCAAATGGTATGCAACACTAGCAAGTTTCAGTTTCTTTAGAAACTCCCGATATGGATTTTTGCCCCATGTTCTTATGACCTTGACGAAAGCCAACAAATCGTAAGTCACATGTCAAGTTCTGCCCATCATTATCTTGTTAATTTGAACCCATCTGTATATACCCTTGACGAAAGCCAACAAGGTAATACGACTGTCCCAAACCAACTCATCTATCTATCAACAAATGAATACCCCAGCAGCTACCAAACACTATGCCTTGACGAAAGCCAACAAATATAGCTTGAATACTACTGACCATCCATAAGAAATGACGGAGGGCTACGACTGGTTTTGGCGAAACCGTGAACGTAGTGAACTTGATATAATCGAAGGAACCTAATAGCCTTTTAAAAGGAGTGGTTAAAGCTCCGCAATTAAAAATATCATCTGTTTAAAAATAACCGAGTGGTTTCTTTTAAATTATTCCAACGATTAAACTTTTGGTTTATTATCTTTGCATTATAAATAATGCGTCCCATCATTAACCTATCATTGCAGAAAACAACGAAAATACAACGTCCTCTTATGCCATCCGCATTCGCCACTGGGTCCCGTCATCACCCGTTAGGTTACTTAACTAACGACAGAGCGGGGGCTGGGCTAGCGCGGGTGTAAAACATAAGTGACGTCTAAATAGCTATCATATATAGATATTGTACATTCGTCAGACGCAATAATAGGCATTCCAGATCTCATATGAACTTTATTGGATTTGCAAGCAATCCGCGTTTGTTTAGAGCCTGCAACAAAAAACGGATTACACAGTTGTGATGAATAGCCATTACCCCACCCTAGACCCCTACGGGTACGGCAAACTACCCGCCAAGTATCCGAAGTGAAGCGGTCTCCCTCAACAAAGTGAGTAGGCCACTAAACACTTCAAAGTACCCGATAGTTTGTGCACCCCACCTTGGATCTATCCTAGGAGCAAAAACAGTAAAATGAAATAATACAACGGTGGCTACAACCGCAACCTGGATGTGCCCCGCAAAAATAATATTACAACATATTACAATTACATCAAATGAATTAAAATAATAACCCATCACAAACCCCGGCTAATCATCACAACAGTCCAATACAGTTCACATCCACAAACAGTAAAAACCATTACAGAAATGTGCAACCCCCTGCCAACCGACATACTAACAGTTAGGGGAGGTTTACGAACACATTATACAAACACAGATATAATCAAATTAGCAAACATCGTAAAATTTTGATCGAGCAAAACACTTTAGATTCTACTGCAAAACTTCTCTGTACACCTGAGATCTTAGCAGAAAATAAAATATCCAGAAATATCACTGTTAACACCAGAAGGTTACTGAAGAAATTTGGGCCGACTCGGCCTTAACTCGGCCGCGGATCGCATGGATCCGCCGCGGTTCCGCGGCAAGTTAGCCGAGTTACGCGACCAAATTTCTGCAGTACCCCTATTATTTCCTTCTTGTTATTCTGCAGGTCCCTGAAAAATTTTTAGGGCCTGTTTTAATTTCGACAGAAACTGTGTAAAACGATGATCTTTCCGGTTCTTTTTGCGTTCAAAATACTTACGACTTTGCTAATGAGTTAATTATTGTTTAGCGAGCCTTTGATACCACTGTAAGTCGATGTACAACACCCCACGACTTGCGGGGAGGCGGAATAATGAAAAGCAATCTTGTTTAAAGCGTAAACATCGACTAACCGAGAATCTTTGCATAAACAATAACTAACAACAAACATAGGAGTTAACAACTACTATGAAAAGTGATTATACCTAAAGATCTGAGTCCTTTGTCTCGTCGTTCTCCACGTCCTCTCCGGCCTTCTCTAAGTAGTAGAAGATCCACCCGAGAGCTTTACTACAAGCTTCACCTCAAACTAGAGGTAACTAGGTTTCTTAAATCGCTAATCTAAGCAACCTAGGTAATATAGAGAATGGTTAAGAATTAAGTAGTCTAATCTAATCCTTGTACTCAACACATGAGAGGGGAGCATTAGGGTTTGAAGAGGGAGAGCTTGAGGAGAGAGAAAGTGAACAAAAGAATGAGATGAGATAATGAGTTATCATAATATATATCAAGCATAATATATTATCCAACAAAAGAAAATGAAGGATGAATAATCATGCTTCATAAATATCTAATGGGTGATTCATCTCCATGAGTCATTAAGCATTTATGATGCATTAATGACATGGATGAATCACTCATATGACTCACTAATCCCATTTAATGCATATGCCACCTTAACCCCCAAGTCACCATCTTCTAGAAGCTTCTCGCGCAATTACAAGAACGCCCCTCCTATCCGTGAAAACACGGAAAAACTTTAGACTGTATAAATCCAATAACCGGATACTAGAAACTGGCTTAAACCAAAGCCGACTAGTAAAAACTGTCCGGATGTCGTACGTGCGTAAACACACGTATGCGTCCGAACCCTTGTCGTAAAACCATATGACCTCTACATCGTTTTGCCTGGAATAGGGAAACTCTCTGTGTGGGACTCTAGAGACTCGACTACTACGCTGGCAGTGGGTTTAACCACAGACCGCAAGTGGCACTAGCTGTACGTAACGGTCCCCAGGTAGATGTCGATAAGAAGGACGATGAGGAAACCCATACGAACTCCTACTGAGCCTGATGTTACAATCTCCATACAGTCTGGTCCGTTCGTCTAAGACTATCGCATATCGGGCCTAGGGGGCGGCAAGCGTCAGTCCCCTAATAGCGGTATAAGTCGTGTCGGAGTGAAGCCCATTACACCCTGAGAAACTACTGGAACCTACCAGCAAATCTCACTTGCCCTGGCCAGGGACTTTGCGTAATGGCTCTCTGACACAGCGTGATATCAACCCCCAATACCGGGAGAGACGAATCCTGTCTAACCGTCATTGCCTCCAAGTGCTCGGGACTGCACCCAACTGCTACCTGTTTGCACGACTCCTCTGAGCCGTGGTAGGGTAGCAATCTAAGAACAGTGGGACACACTCGAGGCGAAGTAGCAGTGTCAAGTCTGCGGACTATGCTGTACTCATGTCACCTGGGAACTGTTAACTGACGACTGGTATAAAACCAACCAACAGTTCCCTGTGAGTCCTGTCCGGTGTACCCGTAACCCAACGAGCACCTGCATACTATCTCCAGTACGACGTACTGACGGCTGTGGGACAGATCATCTCCCCAACTGGGATGAGAAGCATACACACTAGTCTACTCCGGAGTATCGATGCCCTGTCTCGATAATCCAACGACTAGGGACCTGAATAAGGATGTGCTTGTAGACTACCCAGCCTCCACTCGTGTGACTGCCATCACAACGCTGGTAGTCAAGCAAGATCCTAAGAGCTCTATCAATACGTATACTCACATATTAAGATAGAAAAAACCAAGTAGCATATTACCATGTTTAGCAAGACTGTTATATACATGTGAATATTCCAAGCTTCCATTAAGTAATATACAAACTAGTATGATACAATAATGGCCCCTTAGGGCATATACACTAACATTTTGCGCTTTCCGGAAGTCGAACAGGACTTGCCGGGACGCATAACTAGGGATCCGAATTTTTGTCGCTGACCGGAAATCGAAAACGACTTTCCGGGACGCCAAAAAAAGGGATACAATGACTTAACCAATACACTAAAAGGTTAATATATATATATATATATATATATATATATATATATATATATATATATGTGCAGCGTTTCAAAAGAGAATAATTTAAAAGATAAACGGATTTTCTTAAACGAATATTTTTTATTTCAATAAAACAAATTCTCTTGTTTTTCAAAATTTTCCTTACAAACAAAATCGAATAAATTATTTATATCAAAATAAATCTTTTTTTAAAAAAAAAAAACTTTTCATTTTACAAGACGAATCATTTCTAAACAAATATATTTTATTTATTAAAAGGTATTATAGTAAAAACAGGGTCGTTACAACCCCTATAATTTAAGTTAATATGCATTTGGCCCATCCTAAGTTTATCTTCAGACTTACACTATATATTTTCGGATGAATTATCTTAATTTATTTCCATAAGAGTTATTACTATTCAATCTAAATTGTAGCGTAATATCTGGAAAGAATCTTTTCCCTGGACACATGTGGATGGAAAATTAGGTGAGATCTTTGATATCTTTTGCAAATTGCAATCAGCTCATCCACTATTAATTTGCATATGCACATTCATGGAAAATCAGAGACGGCTTAGATGTATTTTGTAAAACTGCAATCAACTCTTTCATTATAATTTTGTATACGTACTAATCGATTGGATGTGGATCGGATGCAGATGTTACCATCTTCGTATAATTGTTGGCGGATGCAAATATTGATATGGATGGTTAAAAAAATGAAAATCCGTATATTATAGATCGACTACCATTAAGATTATGAAATATATATTAAAAGTTATGTACACTTCTGAAATATATTAAAAGCGGTGAGTTTAATTATATAATATGAAAATTAGTAAGAGAAGAGTACATAATAATGTGAAGATAATCGTCATCTGGTGTAGGATGGAAATCGACAGCAATCAGAGATGATGTCAGGAAGACTCTGGAGAAATTTTTTCCAAATTTCAAATGCAATCGGTAATGATGGCAGGAATTTTCGAATGCAATTTGTCATCCATTGATACATGCAATATGTAGAAATGTGTAAAGAGTTTAAATACATAAACTTTTTGGAATTGTTTTAGAAAAATAATGAATAAATTTTTTAAATTGTTTTGAAAGAATTTAGATCAATCTTTAAAGATTTTTTGCAGTAAAATTTGGTTACGATTCGGTTATCTATGCGATAGCATGTTTTTTGGGCAACCCCGGGCCCGTGCATGGCACGGGGTCTATTGCTAGTATGATATAAAAGTGTTAAAAGAGTTTATTGGCTAGCTTGACAAAATTTACTCTATAAATGCTAATATAACAATAGAATTTTTAATTCCTTATCGGTATTTGATTTTTAGAATTCTGAAAGTAATTTTTGATTCCGATGATTATTCGTATTCGCATTCCACTGTAGAAGGATACGGTAACATCTATATCCAGCTGTATTCGTTTCCAACTCTTAAGTGCAAGTATGACAAGAAAAAATAGTAACGATTGACTTGGATGCATAATTTTTAATATTTGTTTTTATTTGTATATGGAGAATAATTTTCATTTTCGATAACTATACTTCTTTGTGCTCACATCCACTGACAACTACCGAATACGGATATGATAACGCATATACTCGTTTTGTAGCTGATCCATTTACATCCTTGCTACATATATAATCCGCCTTTGTATTGAGATATAATTTCTTAATTTCTTTCTATTTTTTTTTCTTTTAGAAAGAGATCTTTCTGAGATGTTGAAATTATGAAATTATTGCCAACGGGCTTTTATTTCCCGTTCTCCGTTTCTTAGGCATTGAATTTATAATCCTTTGAATGTAAATATGTTTCTATCAACTCTTTCAAACTTCATCTCTCGCATATTTTTTGTTTGTAATAATTATTAATGGATATTGTTGTGTCTATGAGATACATCTCTTTCTCCTCAATATATTTTTTGCCACATCCATATCCAGTCTCCTAATAATGGAAGAAAGAATATGTATTTCTTTTATAAAAAGAATGGAAAAAGTATATATTAGCTAGCTAGCAAGAAAGATATGAAATATCTCTACTTCATTTTCTAATATAAGAAGCAATTAAACATTATTTCTCAGGGGGAGAACCTTTTCCAAATAAGGAATCATTCCACTTTCTCTTATTATTATTAGTTTATGTTTATTATTTATATATAATGAAATAAAGAATTACAAGGATACAAACCTTGAGAAAGACAGCAAGCTTCACAACAAAATAGGCCCACGCCGTTCAAAACATATATAAATATAATATATATTCCATTGAACCACTTACAAGGGAACAATCTGAACCTAATTAGTATGTTTATTTTTATTTTTATTTTTATTTTTATTTTTATTTTCTATTAAATCCAATATAAATACATGTAAGACTATTTGAAGCATTTTAATTGTCACGGGTATATAAATACGGAAAATTATGAAGGAGGCTTCAATAAGACATCCAGCGACATGTTTTCCAACATCGAGTCCAATTTCCACCCATGGGCCGAAGGCTTCGTTCTGCTAATCGTTGGTGCCAACGATCCGATCTGAATCGAAAAGTTCAAAGAAGATTTCAAAACAATGGATCCAAAAACGGCATTGTCCATTGCATGAACCATATTCCTCGGTGATTATAGGGATGTTCTCAAACATGTGCAAGTCAAGTGCACAATCGTTCAGGGCAGTAATGACATAGCAGTGCCAATTTTCGTTGGCTATTACATGCTGAGTCAAATAAAAGGAAAGGCAATTTTGGAGACAATTGAAATGGATGGCCATTGTCATCAACTCACTGGACCGAGGAAGCTTATCGATGTTCTCGATCAAGCTTTGAAGCCGAGCAATGGTATAAATGGTGAAATTTAATTTGAGATGACGGCTATGGTTATAGTTGTTGTTATGGTAGTGATATTGATGTAGATGTTACGAAGTGTTTCGTGCGTTCAAAGTTTGAGAGGTTTATTGTTTGAAGCCTCAAATGTCTAGGTGTTTTTGAGATAAATACCTTAATCTTTATAAATTACAAGTTGATATATGAACTTCATGGTTCTAAATGAAATATCATGCATGATCTTCTGTGTTTTTCAATATAATGTCATAAAGAAAAGATGTATAAAAAAATAAAAATAAATAAAAAAATAAAATCCCTCTCAAAACATATGGTATGAAATTGAAAAGTTCTGATAGATCATGACAAGAATTCGGTAACAACAAATCCAGACAATCAAATTAAAATTCATAAGATACAGAAAATTATATGGAAGAGATTAAAATAACTACAAGAGAGAAAAGCATCCGCTAGCCAAGCTTACATCTGATATGCTGATGCCAAAAGATTGACAACTTTATGCATGGATATCATATGCAAAAATGCACTATAAACTTGAGAAATTTGCAGAAGTGATACAAGCGGAAATAGAAACAAACAAAAAAATTTATTTACAAGATTTACAGCCCAAAAAGAAACTACATGCCATCAGCCATATCCACCAAAGTGAAGCATCGACCACCCCAAGAAAAAACTTATAATGGCTTTATACTAAACCTTTGGCCACCGACGTGGTAATAACAACATTTAGAAAAAAAAATTAAAAAAAAGACACGTATGATACCATAAAAAGAAACACAATAATTCAACCGTCGCCGATCAAATCTTTCTCCGAGTCCTTCATCGCCTCTGCTATCATAAGGGCAGCAGAGGCTTTATGAAGAGCAAGATCAGCTTTATGAATCAGCCACTGAGCTTTCTCTCTCTTCATTTTCGCCATATTTACTGCATGATTTGCTGCATTCGATGCATCGCGTAACTTTAACTCGTCGATATCAGCTCGATGCCTGCGGAGCCCATCGCGCTGGATCTGACTCATGTTGGGTGATTCATAAATTCCCGGATTGAATTTTTTATTGTGTGAGAACGGCATTAACTGAAAGTCTCTGGGCGATGTATATGGTGCTCTCTTTTTGGAACTGGTTCTATAGAGTTCAGGGTATTGAGATTTTTCTGAATCCTCGTTGGAATGGTATGAATCCGAAGATTCGTAGCTCGGAATGCTGAGTAAAGTCCCATTTGTTCTTCTACCTGATACCATTAAATAAGACATTTGAACTTTTATTAATAAACATTTTAATCATCCACTAATTATTTTCAAAAAATAATCATCACTCAAAGGGTTGGTGGTCTCAAATTGAAATTCGATTCGATTCACCACATGACATGTGGCAAGAACCAACTTCATAATTTTGAGGGAAAACATTATAGTAAAAATATTTTCTTAGAGTGCTTAAATATTTCCAAATCCTATAAATCTCTATAAAAATTTTGAAAAATAAAAACCTTTCAAATCTCTACTAGAAATCATCTTTAAGAATATGTACTAGAAATGTTTAAGAATCTCAACTATGATAAAAGCCCCGTTCAAGCTTGTTTGACATTTAAACAAGCCAAGCTTGAACACAAATTGAAACCCTATAAAATAAATGACCAAACATGAACATAGCGTGTTCAAGCTCAGTTCGGCTTCAGGCTCGAATGGGATCAGATAGTTTATGAGTTCTTTAGTATTTTGTAGTTATAAGAAAATAAATTGTTATTCTTAAATTTAGATCTAATTTATTAACTCAGATATGTTATCTCGAGATATTGCTGTGTTATAAATTATAACATTGTAGAATTAAGATAAATAATATCTTTAGAGGTTCTAAACAAGCTCTGAATTTGTTCATCTAGTTATGACAACCATATTTCTCAATGCTCAATTTATCAAACTTAAAGTCTATCATCTGTATGATTTTTCCATATTCTCTTGTAGTTTTTTGTTGCCAATTTTCTAAAGTTTAAATAGGCTTGGAAAAGCTTGAGGTTCGGCTCAGGATCGTTCGACAAATTAATGACCCGTGCTTGAACAACTTTTTAAGTTTTTTTCAAATAATTGAACGAGCACGAACAATCTAAAGTTCAGCTCATCCAGCACATTTAACAGCCCTACTTGTACACGACCGATTTAGTGCCTTCAAAGTTCTCCTAGACTATGACAGAGAATTTACAAGAGCAAGAACGGTATATATGTTATATGGAAATCTGTTTAATATCTAAAGAATAAATGAAGTCAAAGAGCGAATAAAAGAAAACATTCAAACATTTTTATTAGGGTTAAACTTCACTAGAATACCATGACCTTTTGGCATTTTTTAGAAAAATACTATATACTTAGTGATATTGCAAGTTTATAACATGAAACGAGTGATTTGCAAACAAATACCATTTTTCACCTTTTTTGAGTTTCATGCCATTTACTCTGAGATATTGCAAGTCTAATAACATGAACTTGTTATTTGCAAGTATATTACATCAGCTAGTCAGTTGCAAATAAATGCCATCTTTAAGCATTTTTAAGTCTAATGCCATACATAATTTTGGCAAGATAACAAAGAGGATACCAGCTGAAAAATGCAAATATATCTAGAAAAAGTTTAAATGTCAGGGTAAAAAGCACAACTAAGCCATTGAATGAAACTTAGAAATATTATAAGGGAAAAGGAAATACCAAAAGGATGAAACCCCTCCTGCTCTCTCGAGTAGGCACGAGGGCTTGCTTTTGACATGAACTTCTTGTGAGACCTCTGCTTCAACAATTTGTTAGGTACTTCCAAGCCACGCGGTCTCAAACAAAATGCAAACATAGGAGGCTTCTTCATATGAAAATCGTGTGTTTTGCTCACAGTTGACTCCCATTCCTTTAACTGCCGCTGGTATCGCTCCCACAATGCAGGCTGAACAAAAGGAAAGACGGTCGAAGATTTTGAGATCAAGTGTGCAAATCCAACCTTTAGCTAATTTGCAATGTGCAAGTATGAAGGTTAAGAGCAAATGTGGTTATACACTCGAACAAAACACACTCCCCCTGTTTCAATTTGCTTGTCCTTTTGAGTCCCTTTTTGGTTTAAACTACTTTTTCTTTAAGAAAATTGAGAAGAATTTTTAAGAATCTTCTACTTCTATAGTTAATGCAATTTAAGTGTAAGCTACCAGAAGTAACACTATATTTTATTTTATTTTGACGAAGATTCTCTATTGTTCAAGTTTCAATAAAAAGCAGAGAAACTGTGAGGGTAGCATATAACTTTTTCATTTCAATCATGCTCTATCAAAGAGACGTTGCCCTCTTTATTAATTAATGAATGTGCAATAGCTAATAGAGAAGCAAATTGAAATGAAGGTGGTAGAAAACTATTTAGGCATTACCCTATCACCAAATTGCGCAATTCTTTCAACTAGCATTTGGTTTCATTTCATCATGTATTATTAGGGGTTGTTTTAGTTGACTAGGTTGGAATCTTATCTCTTTCCAACTAAACCAAAATCTATGAACATGTGCTTGGTTTCAGGTAGTTGACGTTTTTTCTGTAATTGAAAATTTTGAATTCCACTGTAAATTAGAGACACATGGTAAGAGATGAGTTCAAATCAAAAACAATTCTGACTACGGCAATTCGAACACGAAAATTAAAAGGCAAGTACTTATGACACTGCAACTACAACCAAACTAAAGACATGGTTCTCATTTCTAAACATGAAGAATTACTTGTCCTTTGGACCCTTTTTTTGTTTAGATTGCTTTTTTTATGTAAGAAAATTGAGAAGAATTTTGAAGAATTTACTTCAATAGCTATTGCAGTTTAGGTGGAAATTACGAAAAGTAAATTTTTTCAACGAAGATTCTCTATTGTTCAAGATTCAATAAAAAGCGGAGCAGCTGCGAGGGAACTCGGGGAAGTAAATGACCTTTTCATTTCTATCATCCTCTATTAAAGAGAAGTTACTTTCTTTAATAATAAATGTGCAATAGGCTAATTGAGAAGCAAATCGCAATGAAGGTAGTAGTAAACTATTTAGCATTGTAACCCTATCCCATCACCAAATTGCACGATTCTTCGACAAGCATTAGGTTTCGTTTCATCATGTATTATTAGGGGTTGTTTTAATTGACTTAGTTGGAACCTCATCTCCTTCCAACTAAACCAAAATCTATAGGCATGTGTTTGGTTTCAGCCTTTCAGGTATTTGACGCTCTTGCTGTAATCAGAAAATTGTTTTTCCACTTTAAATTAGAGACACATGGTTAAAGTTGAGTTCAGATCTAAAGCAATACTAACTACGGCAGTTGGAGCGCCAAAATTAAAAGGACACGTACTTATGACACTAAAACTATAACCAACTAAAGGCATGGTTTCTAAACACGAAGTTGGAACTGCACTACGAATAAACAAAAAAAGGAAGTTTCAATAACATTTGACCTGCATGTTGCATCTCCAACTACAAGTAACCAAACACACCCTTGGCTATTTCGCAACTCTTGGTATAACAAAATCATCTACTCCCGGTATCACAAAATCGTCAACTCCCGGTATCACAGAATCATCAGCTATAGTATTTATGCCTATATATCTGATGGATCTGAACCAAAATTTGCACAAAATAGTGTGAAAATGACGCCCACAAATGTAAGTTTGCTTAAGCTACATGGACAATCCCTTATGACTCTGCTTGGATGTGGCCACAAGTTGACGTATAAGATAAATTTGGATGAAGATTTTGTTATACTCAGATAAACCAAAGTAAGATAATAAACATTATCATAGAAATATAACAGAGATGCTTTAACTGCAGTTTTGTGGCAATTACAGTGGAGAACAGTAGCAAGTTATCTCTACTACTATAATGCAAACCTTTATAGGAGTGTTTGCAATTAGACCCTAAGTGGCAACTTCATGTAACCTTAATCTAGAAAAAGTAAAATGATGGGAAACGGACAACTGATATATTTAAGTTTTTTGAATCTAATCTTTTTACAAATAGGTCTCTAAACATAATGATTTTGCATCAAAAATAACTTCCATATGATTAAAGGTGTCTTTGTAACATGTGGAAAAAGCATGTGAATAAAGTAATCAATAGTGGCAAGAATTTTTTTTTAAAACAAGAGAAATAGTTGACCTGAAACTGTCGAATAAGGGGCATGCCCTTTTTCAGCCTCTTTTGCCGCCAATACTCGTATATGGTTTTAACAATTTCAGGTGAACCGACATCATCCATAAACTCCTCAATTTCATCACTGCTAAATTCCTCACACTGCTGAGCATACGCAAATTTCTCGAAAACGTCCATAACCCTTTCAAACATCTCATCAGTGACCTTTACATCCTCATTCGTCTCCACAGAATTTCTCATTTCAGAAAGCCACGCCTCATCATCACTATCCATGTCATATAACACATGAGCTGGATCTAAGGCAGTATCAACCTCAGTCCCAACTTGCCTATAGTACTTCGATGAACTTCGAACATAAGGCACTCCACTAACGATATCATTGTTCTCATCGTCTTCATCGGCAATTAATCGCACACCAGGAATTGGAATATTTCTTACATAAGAAGCCCTAATGTTCCGATTGTAACATTCTTCGTGGATTTCTTTAAAAGTAGACCATTGGGCCCGGTCAGTAAATTCCAAAGTCCAATCCTTTCCTCCTTTCCACATCATTGCATGTGTGTAACGATTCGTTATTCCAGGCTGCAGAATATGCTGGGCTTTGTAGACATATTTGATAATCCCTGAGAACTTAACACATATATTCCATTCTTTTTTATCATTGGACTCCAATACAACCTGGGCCCCATATTCTCTCCAACCTTTGTCCCCGACAGTAACCAGGACATTTGCATTGCAGACTGATGAATCCTGATTGCTCCGAGAATTTGAAGCATGAGACTTAACTGGTTTATAAGGCCGTGGTTTTCGCTGATGACTTCTTCGTTTCGAGCCAAGATCGTATCCACCAAAGGGCAATGAATACGAAACCTGGGTACGACGCTTCTTCGATCCATTGAATGACTTTGAACAAAGTCCATATTTAGGTGAAAGAGAGCTATGTCCATTACTATGTCGTATACTACGGGGAGCAGTTGGGTTGAGACTCTGGAGAGAATACCTATTGATTTCCCAGGCCAAATCCAGTGTACCCTTGTTATTTGATTGTTGTTCTATTTGTCCAATCAATTGAATCTGATTGTACCCTCCTTCAGATTTCTCTGGCGATGAACTGCCTTCAGGATATGAACTTGAAGAATTGCCACTGATGTTAGCCTCGTTTCTGAGAGGATTGTGAGAGGACCTCATTTTATCACCATCATCACTCGCAGAGAGAGCATCAATCTCTACCTTAAGATGAGCAACTGATAATTTTCCAGAACCAGCAGCAGCTTGGTCCAATGAAGGCCCCAAATTCTCCATTGTGATATCTGAAACTGGATCAGAGGGTTCCTCAACAGAAGAGCAGACATTAACGGTCGATTTTTCATGAGTATCTGGAGACTCTTGAGAAGAACTTGTGTTTTGCTCTTGGAAGGAAACAGAAGTTGCATTGTTTTCAATCAGAGACTTTATATGGAAGCTCAGAATATATGAATGTGAATAGGCAAAAGGAAACGAGTTTTGAGGAGATCTTCCCTTGTTCGTGTCAATAAAACAAACTGTTGAGTTCTTCAGGTATAATGTTTTATCAGGGCTAACTCGAAATAAACTATCTGAGTATGACCTCCCTGAGAAATCCTGCATGTTTAGAAGAAAACTTCATAGATTTGTCAATCTGAACGCGTGATTTCAATGCATGAAATACCCAATAATTTTAACTGATTCCAGGAATTTAAGCATTAATCGGTGTCATCTTTCTTAATCAATAATCAGTTTGTAACATGAATGCATAAGGTTGTCATAATGTAATAATGTATTCTAGAAACAAAACTTTTTTTCCCTCAATAACAGCTAGATATGAAGGAATCCCAAAGCAACCTAACATGAAATAATTTGCGGAAGGTGCATGAGTCGTTAAAGGCCATAAAGGATGAACAAGTCAAAGTGCAGTAAATTATTATTACGAATGTGATCAAGTGCAGATATCATGTGAAAGCTCCAAAATACAAATTTAGTAAGAAGAGCAATTGCCGTTTGTAGGTTAGGAATGACAAAATAGTAGTTAATGGTGCAACGAGGACTAATAGGGGAGGGCCTAAAGGAACATGGATGTAGTCATAAAAAGATATGCTAGTAGACTATTTAATTGAGAAAACGGCCCTTAATCGAATGAATGGAAGAAAAGGATTTATGTAACCCAATCCCAAAAGTTTCTAATAAACTCTTCTTGTGATTATTTTTAGCAATTGCGATATCAGACAGATGTGTTGAAGATTTAAATATTTAAATAATTCCATGATGCTCATCAAAACAAATAAGTTAGTAGCCCATTTGAAGGGTTGAATTAAAAGGAAACTGTTCTGGCTTCGGTTTCACAGCAGATAGCACAATAAAATTGTGTATAGCTGCCAAATGCAGTAAAGATGTGTGGCTATGAAGAACTAAAAGAAACAGAGAATGAGATATGTTTACGCTAATTTAACGGTAAAGGTACGAAAATTACACACAGAGAAACAGAGACTGAGATATGCTTACAGTATTTTAACAGTAAAAGTAGAAAAATCCAGAATTTTAACAATAAAGATACGAAAATTACACACAGACGGTCAATAATTGTCCTCTAACCAACCAAGCTCCTCTAAGTGGGTAAACCGTAAGAATGTTCACAGATTTCTAATAAGAATTTACAGAAACGGAAAAGAAGGTCACAATAGTGCTGGAAGGAGATAATTAGAATACGAAATATATTCAACAAGCGAAATTTTCATTTGCTATCAAGACTGACGAGGTCTATATCTTCAAAGTTAAAACTAATGCAGGGATTTCAATGTTCCACCAATTTTGTTGCATTCACTAAATTATTTTCTTCTCAAGCATAACAATGGAGCAATACAGTGGACGTATTAATTAAGTCGTGCAGTGGGTTTATATTGGAAGCTGAGGGAGCAAATAATCCCAATGTCCACAATAAGAATATCAGATACACTAAGTTATAAAATTAGCCAATAAATAACATCCAGCAGGAAAGTAACAAATTTCACTCAAGAAATTGCATACCTCAAGAGATACTGCATCCTTGTACATTGAAGAGTAGAGAAACTGATCACTTGCATTTAGGAGATTCTTAAAGGTGGAAGATGTGAATTGAAGCATCGGAATATCCCTCGTTGCCACACATTGACGTTTAAGCTTATTTTCCAAGTATCTCAACTTCGAGCTCTTCATCTTTAAGAATTTGTACATGAAAAAAAGAATTTTCCCATCTTGGTCACGGAGAGCAGAAAGGTTGATCCCAATTGAAGCAAATGGCATCCTCGTCTCTTTGTACCTGCTCCCTTTGCTGCGCCAATAGAAATACCTGAAGATCAAGCATAGAAGAACTACAGTGCACGTTAAAGATCCCTCAAATAATAAAAGCCTTGCTCCTATCGCATTGTCAACAAGAACAATTTCCATGCGAACCATTGGCCACAGAGTCACCAGTTTACCAAATTGAGTAAGCAAAAGTGTATGACACAAAGAGCCTTCAATTCCAAATGCAAGGTCAGGAATGCCGAGTTTTCGAAAATTAAACTTCGATGAAACTTGAGTCAGTTCCATCGATGAGCCAAATACATCAAGCTCTTCCAAAACTGATGCACCGTCAGCGACAGATGCCAGAATGTTAATAGAAGCAGCTGAGCATCCATGAACGGAATCATGCTCCAGGAGATTGTCTAAACCCTCTCTTCTCTTGTGAAACTTCCTTCTAAAATAAACAAAAGATGGCTCCCTGTCATTGAAACTATTGCTACTCATAACTTCAGGTGCTTTCTGTGATATCTCCTCCATTTTAGGGAATAAATTAGAGGGATTCACATCTAATTGACTTTTCAGTTGCGAGGAGATAGAAGATTCAAAATCATTAAGGAGATGAGTTCTTCTTCGCTTCCTCATATTAGCTTCAGACAATTTCCTTCGGTGCTTTGAAGGCAACCATGCAATAATGGGCTCCGACTCTGTACAGATGCCTAAACTGGCATCCAAGGCTTTGCCGTCACCTTCTTTGCCCTGCTGTTCCACCTCAACCCGCGATCTTCCAGAGTTGCGTTTGCCTGGAATCTCACTAGGGAAAAGCAATAATTTAAACCTCTCATTTCGGAGATCGATCCATTCTTCATCACGATCGTCATACTTCACGTGGTGCATACTTGTTACGGGATCATAATCCTTAACCAGGCCAAAATACCAATTATTGTCAAGTGGCCAAAAGACTCTGATTCTCTGCTTAAGGATACAATATGGGTCCATGTCCCTGTAGCTGACTTCATAGAAATGACGCCTTTTCCTGAACAAGCTTTTCCCATTTCGTTTCCTAGGACGCAAAGTCCTAGCCGGATCATCAACTGATAGGATTCTGATTGATCATAGAAATCCCTATGGAACCCATTTGTTGATTGTGCCAAAGGTGCCTTGTTCTCTAAGAAACCAGTGCAACTCGGATCAAACCTAGATGAAAGCATCCTAGCGGCATTTTGTTCGAGATCATCTTCTAGGAAATCACCATAGAATTCCTCGTTGTTGCCAGCCAAAGGAGTTTCATCCTCAACATGTTTCTCTCTTACCAAGCTGGTATTTTTCTTCTTCCTACGACGAGCAACTGAGTTATCTCTAGCAGAACCATTCTCCTTAGCATTGGCAGACTTCTTCTTCCTTTTACTATTTAACACTACATAAGGTAAAGCCACATTAGCAGGCAATTCATTGTTGACGTCTGTAGTTTTCTTTTTCTCCTTACAATCTGCGACTATAGAAGAAGAAATAGCATCAGCAGACAATTCCTTCTTCATTTCGGTAGATTTCCTGGTTCTGTTGCCATCCGATATTTGAGAAGACGAAGCTACGTTATTGAAAAACTCATTGTTCAACCTGGACTCATCGTTTAACTTGGACTCATCCTCCACTGATTTTGAACACTCTCCTTTCTCAAGCTTTCTCTGCCTCAGGATACAGCGTGGTCTTTTAGGAACGATCACACCGTCACCCAAACCACTTGAAATCCCAGAGTTCTTAATGTCAACGGATCCGTTATCGTTCTTCTTCAAAGGTCCCAAAGCACTGTTGCTGTCGAAATTTTGCAAGCCATCACTCAAGCTACCGCTATTGATAAGCTTCTCCGGCTTCCCAACACCAGAACTAAGCACATTCCGCTTTAGCCCAAAACTACTCAAAGATGCCTCTTTTCTCCTCCTTCTCCTAGAATCATCCAATGGAGATGAACTCCCCCTTTTCAAATTCTTTGATGGAGGTTTTCGATGCAAACCCCTCGGTTTCTCAACGTAAACGCTCTTGAGATCCAAAGATCTCTGTTTTTTGTGCAAATCCGAAGATTCACAGTTCTGAACACTAACTTCCATGTGAAAACACTCGGTTGAAGAGAAAGAAAGAAAGCAAAATCCCCAGATTTCATCTTCAATTTACGCCTGAAGTTCGGATTGAAACCCTAACTTCAGATCTAGTGACATAATTTCAGCAAATCTTCCCAATTTCCAAACCTACGAAGCGTAAAATCAAATTACAGAGCTTTCCCCCAACAAATTCAAACAGATCAAACCAAAACAGGAAAGAAAACACGTACCTTGATCAAAATAACACACAGATCGCTTCAATAACCTTGGGCAAACTGACCTGCGGCTCAGATCTGAGGTGTTTTGATAGCGAATTCTTCGATCTGTTGAAGGATTTTGAGGTGATTTTTTAACCCTAGGAAACGACGAGCTAGGGTTTCTTCGAATTTCAGGTGATCTAGGGTTTAGCTGGGAGAAAAAAAAATAAACAAAATCGAAAAAGGAAATATTCGCTCTCCAGCGATCGGGATAATATCATCCGTCAGATCTCGATCTGACGGCTCGTCATTTTTCAGTTGACGAGGGAGTTCCCAGGGCAAAAGAGAAAGAAACGGTCGGATCGGATCTTTATACCACGTGGACGGTTAGGATAGAAAAGGGCATTAGCGAGGTTTGGGCGGGATGTCCGACACGATATGCCAAATAAAACAACTGAATTTTATTGGGATATATACTTCCTAACTTATTTTAACCATAATTACATGGAAAATATTTTTTACCCATTTTCTTTGATTAAAAATAAAAGAAAAAGAAAAGATATTTCAACATAAATTATCGAATTGATTTAAAATTATTATATAACAGCGATGCTCGAAGCACATGGATACATATGACAACCTGCCTTTTCTAGCGCATGGTTGTATTTGAGGAAAAATATCTTATATATGATATACACAGTATCTTGTGACACTGTTATTTAAGGATGGCAGCTTTATCCGAATGTTTTTACAGATAGAAGAATGTAGGAAAAGGTGCACATACGTGATGTTTTATTATTTGATACGTTCTTCGACTACGGCTAAAATGTGTTGTTTCTCATGCCGTATATTTGCATAAAATTATAAACATAATACTTATTCAATAAGTAAACATTTTTCTTGACATTTATGCTAATGATAACAAATACCTCAAATACTATCTAACCATGACCTCACTGCTATAGCTTATAACGAAAATATCTCATTGCAATCATCATAATAAAAAAAAAACCCTAAAAAACCAATACATCCACGGGGATAAAAAGCAACGAGACCAGTGGCGAATCCAGGATTTTATCAAGAACATGGCCAAAATTGCTATCGTTGTAAAGGCCCCATACCTGAACGTGGGAGTTCGGGAGCGGTAGCCCCTGAGCAGAATTTTTTAGTAATAGCACGCATATGATGTTTTCATGTGACACATAAAAAAAACTTCAAAACATGTTTTGAATATATATATATATATATATATATATATAGAGAGAGAGAGAGAGAGAGAGATGACAAATTTGTAAAAATAGAATTTTTAAATAAGTGTGAGAATAATTTAATTCTAAAAAATGTATGTGAGAGAGAGAGATGACAAATTTGTAAAAATAGAATTTTTAAATAAGTGTGAGAATAATTTAATTCTAAAAAATGTATGTCTCAAGTGGGAGTTTTTATCCACGCCCCTCTTAAAAACCAAAGCTTAAGGCAAGGGCCTAAAATCATTGGATCATTCTCATCTTCGTATTTTTATTTATATGTATAAAATGATATATGTACACATCAATATATATACATATATATGGTATTTATTTTTCAAAACAGGATGAGTCCATAGCCCCACCCTGCCCTCAAGTGGATCCTCCCCTGAACGAGACATGCAAAGGCATGCATCTCTCCACTATAATCTCATACTCTATATATTCTAGCACATATTATGCGGAAGTTTCCAAACTTAGAATATAGATATCTATCTGCACTTGATTTTTAACATACGCTTTGAATAAACCATGTTTTCTCACTCATTCAATCCACTAAAGAGAGTGACCGGTAAAAAATAGAAAAGGAAAGGTCTAATAAGAAGAAACGAGAAAAACTTAATGCAAATCTATCACTATAAGAAAAAAGGGTCTGTTCCGTCGAGTGATTTATTCCGTTGGCTAACAGCCTACGGAATAAACCTGTAAACCGACGGAATAAACCCCAAATAAACCAAAATAGGGTTCTCAGTATGTTTAATAATTTTATTTGGTTATTTCGTCGGCTGTTACCCGACAGAATAACCCAATAAATAAAAGAGGGCTCGGGTTGAGACTCTCCTCTCATTTTCCCTCCAAATTAAAAAAAAAAAGCTAGCGCCTCTCCTTCGCTCACCCTCCTCCTCTCCCGGCCAACGGCAACCGAAGCTCCTCTAAGACCGCCGGCTGTAAGCCCCTCTCTCTGTAAGTCCACGTTGCCCACCCCGGTACTTGCGGGGAGGCAGAAAACGGAATAAAAATCGAATTTTTATCATACTAGGCAACATGGACTAACTAAAGGAGGATATTTGCTAAACAAAAACTAACTAAAAGCTAACTAGATTTAGCTACATGGAAGAAAGGTTATACCTTGAGCTTTATGTCCTTCTCTCCTTGCTCCTTGGAGTGGAAGAAAGAGATCACCTTGTCGCCTTCTCTAGTCGAAGAAGGATCCACCCGAGAGACTCAACCTTTGGCTTCAACTTCAAGCTAGAAGTAACTAAAGTGCTAGAAGTGCTAATCCTAGAACCTTAGATGAGAATAGAGATTACTTTGGAGAGGTTTATCTCAAGCTCAAGTGTTTCTCAACACATGAGAGGGGAGAGCTTGAGGGAGAGGAAGAGGATGAGAGAGAATCAATATGATAGAATGAGAGAATAATAGAACCATTCTCACATATATGTGTGAATTAAGTAAATTGATAATTAGCAAGATAATTGTTATGGCTTAATCAAGACATGACCATTATCATTTCATATTTAATGCAAATTGCAAGGATCAAAGAGCATCTTTTATATGGAATGATGATGGTCAAAGTGTCAACCTAGGTCAACAAGTCAAGATAGTCAAATGGTCAACAACCCTAACCATGCACAATTATATTTAACTAATATCAATTAATCATAATACACACATAAGCATTAGGGTTAATAAAATGACAATGGTCATTAACCCTAATCAAAGTCCTCTCCCTCTGTCTCAGTCAACTATGCATACGCACCCGTATTCGTGATCCGAGGAACACGAATACAAAGAGATAAAACCAATCCCAAATCATATACTAGGATCTGGTTTAAACCAAAGCCCGCTAGTATAAGCTGTCCGGACAGCAAACGTGCATAAGTGCACGGATGTGAACGAACCCTGTCGCAAAACCATGCGACTTCTACTCATTTTGCCTAAAGGCGAATAGCTCTCTGTGTGGGACTCTAAAGACTCGACACTACGCTGGCAGTGGGTTTAACCACAGACCGCAAGCGGCACTAGCTGTACGTAACGGTCCCCAGGTAGATGCCAATAAGAAGACTGACGAGGTGACCCCATCTGAACTCCTACTGAGCCTGTATGTGACAGTCTCCGTACAGTCCGGTCTATTCGTCTGATACATCGCATGGCGGGCCTAGGAGGGCGGTAAACGTCAGTCCCCTAATAGCGGTACAAGTCGTGTCGGAGTGTAGCCCAGAACACCCTGAGATAACACTGGAAACCTACCAGTATATCTCGCTTGACCTGGCCAGGGACTACTTATGTAATGGCTCTCCTAGACACAGCGCGATGTCAACCCCCAATACCGGGAGAGACGAATCATGTCTAACCGTCACTGCCTCCAAGTGCTTCGGGACTGCACCCAACTACTACCTGTTTGCACGACTCCTTTGAGCCGTGGTAGGGTAGTAATCAAAGTACAGTGGGAACACACTCGAGGCGAAGTGACAGTGTCAAGTCAGCGGACTAAGCTGTACTCATGTCACCTGGGAACTGATAACTGACGATAGGTATAATACCAACCAACAGTTCCCGACGAGTCCTGTCCAGTGTACTCGTAACCTAACGAGCACCCGCATACTATCTCAAGTACGACGTACTGACGGCTGTGGGACAGACCGTCTCCCACGCTGGGATGAGAAGCGCATACGCTAGTCTACTCCGGAGTATCGATGCCCTGTCTCGATAGTCCAACGACTAGGGACCCGTATAAGGATATGCTTATGGATTACCCAGCTCCCACGAGTGTGAGCGCCATCACAACGCTGGTAATCAAGCAAAGATCCTAAGGGCTCTACTATTATGTATATAAGCGATATGCTAAAAGAAACACATGCACATATTGAAGTAGAGACAAACCAAGTAGCATACTACCATTTCGAGCAAGATTGTATATACAACTGTGAATATCCCAAGCTTCCATCAAGTAATATACATACTAGTATGATACAGTAATGGCCTCTAGGGCATATACACTAACAATCTCCCACTTGCACTAAGGCCATGTACTGGCGTATCGAAGACCTATCATCTCGATCAGCCGCTCAAACTGAGTCTGGGGTAGGGCCTTCGTGAGTGGATCTGCAGTGTTATTCTCCGTATTTACTCTCTTCACCTCGATCTCCCGGCGATCTATGATCTCCCTGATCAGGTGGTACCGCCTCAAAATGTGCCTGGACTTCTGATGGGACCTGGGTTCCTTCGCTAAAGCTATAGCGCCGTTGTTGTCGCAATACAGCGGTATTGGATCAACAATGGTAGGAACCACCTGAAGCTCCGTGAGGAACTTCTTCATCCAGACAGCTTCCTTTGCGGCATCGCAAGCAGCTATGTACTCCGCTTCCATAGTTGAGTCTGCAACGGTCTCCTGCTTGGAACTCTTCCAGCAAACCGCCCCTCCATTGAGGGTAAAGACATAACCCGACATGGACTTGGAGTCATCCTTGTCACTCTGGAAGCTGGAGTCAGCAAAGGCCTCGAGCTGGAGGTCTTTTCCGCCATACACCAAGAACATCTCCTTAGTCCTTCTCAGGTACTTGAGAATGTTCTTTACTGCTATCCAGTGTTTCTTTCCTGGGTTTGACTGATACCGGCTTACAACGCTCAATGTGTATGCTACATCTGGTCTGGTACATAACATCGCATACATTATAGAGCCTACCGCAGAAGCGTAGGGTATAATAGACATGCGATCCCTTTCCAAATCAGTCTTGGGAGACATCTCTTTGGAGAGGGTGATCCCGTGACAAGCCGGTAAATTACCGCGCTTAGAATCTTCCATACTGAATTTTTTCAGTATGGTGTCAATGTACCTTGACTGTGAAAGTCCCAACATCCTCTTAGATCTATCACGATAGATCTGGATCCCCAGAATGTAGTTGGCATCGCCCAGGTCCTTCATGGAGAACCTCTGCGACAAGAATCCTTTGACTGACTGTAGCATAGGAATATCATTTCCTATTAGGAGAATGTCATCCACGTACAAGACGAAGAATACTACAGTTCTCCCTACAATCTTACTGTAAATGCATGGTTCATCTGGGTTTTTGATAAAGTTGAATTCTTTGACAGTATCATCAAAGTAGATGTTCCAACTCCGCGATGCCTGCTTAAGTCCATAGATAGACTTTAGCAACTTGCACACTTTACCGCTGCTCCCACTCTGAATGAATCCTTCTGGCTGATCCATATAGACGCACTCTTCCAAATTTCCATTTAGGAAAGCCGTCTTTACGTCCATCTGCCAGATTTCATAATCGTGGAAGGCAGTAATGGCAAGAAGGATCCGAATGGATTTCAGCATAGCCACTGGAGAAAAGGTCTCGTCATAGTCCAAACCAGGTCTTTGACGAAAACACTTTGCAACAAGTCTAGCTTTATAGGTCTCAACCTGCCCATTTACACCAATCTTCTTTCTGAAGATCCATTTGCATCCTACGGGTTTTACCCCTTCTGGAGCAAAGTCCAAAGTCCAAACTTTGTTGGTGTACATGGACTCCATCTCAGCCCGCATTACATCCAGCCATTTTACCGAGTCGCCACTCTGAATGGCTTGCTGGAAGCAAGTAGGCTCACCATAATCCATAGTGCAATCCTCTCTATCCCCGTCTATGAGAAAACCGTAGTATCTCTCGGACGGATGAGACTGCCTACTACTCCTACTGAGTGGCATAGGAATGTCCTGTTCTTTCGAACCCTCTGGTTCTACTGAGCTTTCAGTAATAGCTCGTGGTTCTAGAATTTCTTCCAGTTCTGTTGCGCTCCCACTTATCTGATTTTCCAAAAACTCAGTTTCCAAGAAGCGGGCATGACGAGAAACAAAAACCTTTTGTTCCTCTGCGTAATAGAAAAGATACCCTTTGGAGTTCTTTAGGTATCCCACAAACTTACACTGTACTGAACGTGCCTCGAGCTTGTCCGCATGCTGCTTTTTTACAAAAGCTGGACATCCCCATGTCTTAAAGTGTTTAAGACTGGATTTCTTCCCACTCCACATCTGATATGGTGTGGTAGGCACTGACTTAGTAGGAACTTGGTTCAAAAGATATGCAGCTGTTTCTAGCGCATAACTCCAGAAGGATCGCGACAACTCAGCCTTACTCATCATGGAACGAACCATATCCAATAGGGTTCGATTCCTCTTTTCCGATACACCGTTGTGTTGTGGTGTGTATGGAGGAGTAAGCTGAGAGAGAATTCCATTCTCTTTTAAGAAGCCTAGAAACTCGGCACTCAAGTATTCACCACCTCGATCAGATCTCAGTGTCTTGATATTTTTGCCTGTTTGTTTTTCAACTTCATTCTTATATTCCTGAAATTTCTCAAAGGCCTCGGATTTGTGCTTCATCAAGAAGACATGCCCATACCTAGAGAAATCATCTGTGAAAGTAATGAAGTATGAATAACCACTTCGCGCATGTGTAGACATTGGACCACACACATCACTGTGTATGAGTCCCAAGAGCTCGCTTGCTCTTTCTCCGTGTCCAGTGAACGGAGTCTTTGTCATCTTTCCCATGAGACAAGATTCACAAGTGGCATAAGACTGATACTCGAACGGATCCAAGTATCCTTCTTTATGTAACTTTGTTAACCGTGTCTCATTAATGTGACCCAGTCAACAATGCCATAAGAAAGCCTGATTTAAATCCGGAGACTTTCTTTTAAGTGTGTTCTGGACACTGAAGACCTGAGCTTGATTCAAAACGTATATACCGTATTTCAATGTACCTGACCCAATCAGAACTTGATTTAGGTGGATGTTTACTACATCGCTTACAAAAGTAAAATCATATCCTTCCTTAGAAAGTAAGGATACAGATATGATATTACAAGTCGCACCTGGTACATAAAAACAGTCACGCAGAATCAATATCTGCCCAGTTGTCAGTCCTAAATGATATTCCCCTACGGATTCAGCATACATGCTCATTCCGTTAGCAACCCTAAGAGTCATATCACCTTTCCTGATAACCCTATGGTTTCTCAGAGCCTGTAACGAATTACAGATATGAGATCCTGATCCGGTATTCAATACCCAGGAAGTAGGGTTAACTGACATACAGTTCTCAATAACAAACACACCCGAAGCCGAAGCCACAACATGCTTCGAATTCTGGCTACTGGCTATACTAGCCCTGCAATCCTTCTGCCAATGTTCATTCCTGTAACAATAGGAACATCCCTCTTCCGCTATATCCACTCCCGAAACTTCTGCCCTTCCCTTTCTTTCTATTTCCCTGGTTTCCTTCAGGGTAGTAGGTAGAGACTGTTGAACTAAGTCAGCATCTGATCCGTTCTTCAACGTGGTCTTCAGGTCCGTGAGCTCAAAAGAGCTGGTCTCTGTAAGGACGTTGCCCCTTACAGATGACCCGATAGCCAACCTCGCTAGAAGTAATTCGTTTGAGGTCTCATATCTTGCGATACGAGATTGCTCTCCATATAAATCCTTGTTATGGAGGAAGATAGAAACTGAGTCCATCTTCTCGTGCTGCCTCTGGTATGTACTATCAACTGAGGCTACCACGAGGCACTTGGCTTTCGCACAGTCTTTTTCCGATGTCCTATGGATATGAATATCCGTGACAGGGGAAGCTGGACCTAAGACGGCAGGGGTTGGATTAGTTAAGGGCTGTCCCAGCTTGTCATGGGCAATTGACATCTGGACAGACCTTTGCCAGTCATAACAGTCAGATTCAGTCATTTTATTATCTAGATGTAACCTAGGTGCGGTCATTGGGTCGCTGCAATTAAGAGAGAGAGAAGAAAACACTTAGCATGATGCTCTTGCAAGTTTAGATTGGTTTTTAATTTATCTAAACAGGATGGCTCCCACTGTCTCTCGAATCCCTCCTCAAACCATAAAGGAAGAATTAGTCAGGATCAATCTCACCGTACAATACTTGCTTAACCGTTCAGCCAGGCCAGTGTCGGTACTCCGAGGGAGGTTTTCCAACGCTTTCGCGAAGTTCCTTAATTAAGTAACCTCTTTTCCCTGTGGGCGTAGCCCCGCTAACACCTTTCTAGACACCTACTTGGTTTATAGCATTGATCGTTAAGCGAGAAAGTTCTCGAGGAGTAGCATATACTCACAGTAGGATCGGGATCCAAATATCATCGCGTGACAAAACTGAAGGAATCCTACCAGAATCATCACACTCCAAATGGTATGCAACACTAGCAAGTTTCAGTAGTTTTGAAACTCCCGATGTGGATTTTTGCCCCATGCTCTTATGACCTTGACTAAGGCCAACAAATCATAAGTCACATGTCAAGGTCTACCCGTCGTTGTCCAGGTTGATTTGAACCCACCCGTATATACCCTTGACTATGGCCAACAAAGTAATACGACTGTCCCAAACCAACGCATTCTATCTATGCAACATATGAATACCCACCAGCTACCAAACACTGTGCCTTGACTAAGGCCAACAAACACAACTTGAATACTGTTGAATATTCATATGAAACGACGGAGGGCTACGAATGGTTTTGGCGAAACCGTGAACGTAGTGAACTTGATATAATCGATGGAACGAGATAGCTTTTAAAAGGAGTGGTTCAAGCTCCGCGTTTAAAAGTTTAGTTTTGAAAAGAACCGAGTGGTTTTCAAAGTGTTCCAATCAATTTTTACTTGGTTTATTTTCTTGCATTAGTTCTTTTAATGCGTCCCATCATTTAATCCTACTATTGCAGAAAACAACCAAAATATGACGTACGCTTATGCCATTCGCATTCGCCACGGGGTCCCGTCATCACCCGTTAGGTTACTTAACTAACGACAGAGCGGGAGCTGGGCTAGCGCGGCTGTAAAACATAAGCAACGCCTAAATAGTTATAGTATATAGATATATAGCAATGATAGACATTACAGATCACAGATGAATACATTGGATATACTAGGAATCCGCAATCCGTTCGAGCCTGCAACGAAGAGCGGATTACACGGTCGCGGTGAATAGCCAATACCCCACCCAAGACCCCTACGGGTGCGGCAAACTACCCGCCAAGTACCCGAAGCGAAGCAACCTCCCTCAACACCGTGAGTAGGCCACTCGGCACTTCGAGATACCCGGTAGTTTGTGCACCCCCTCCATGGGTCTATCCTAGGAGCAAAAACGGTAAAAAGAATTATACAATGACGGCTACAACCCCGACCCGGTTGTGCGGCTATACAAATAATATTACATCAATTTACATATTACATGAATTGAAAGAAAAGAAAACTCTCGTCTCACAAAACCCCCGGCTATTCACCCGCGACAATCCAACGCATTCATATACACATACCATCAACAAACACAGATCACAGATATGTATAACCCCCACTAATCGACGTATAGCGATTAGCCGACGTTCAATACATATAAACATCACAGATATAACCCATTAGTCAAAGTATAGTGAAGTTCGATCAAAAATACGGATTTATAGGCCCCCAAATACAAATTTCTTTTCTGAAAAATCTGGGCACAAATAAATCATCTTAAAAATCCCAAAACCTTAACAGAAGAATACTGCACCAAACTCGGTCCAGAACGGAGTCAAAACGGCCGCGGTTCCGCGGCAATAGGCATGATTTTGCCGCGGAACCGCCGCGCTTTGAACTGTTCACTGGACCGTTTTTGGTGTGTTTCTTTAAAAAACCCTGAGCCGATTTTTGAAGTATGATTTTTTATTTTTTTAAGCAGAAAAAAATTCAACAGAAAGTTAGGGTTTTGATGTTTTGGTTTTGCGATTTTTCCGATCAAACTTCCATACACTTTACTACCTAGCTAGTTTATGTTTAGTTAGGCTCTGATACCACTGTAAGTCCACGTTGCCCACCCCGGTGCTTGCGGGGAGGCGGAAAACGGAATAAAAATCGGATTTTTATCATACTAGGCAACATGGACTAACTAAAGGAGGATCTTTACTAAACAAAAACTAACTAAAAGCTAACTAGATTTAGCTATATGGAAGAAAGGTTATACCTTGGGCTTTATGTCCTTCTCTCCTTGCTCCTTGGAATGGAAGAAAGAGATCACCTTGTCGCCTTCTCTAGTCGAAGAAGGATCCACCCGAGAGCCTCAACCTTTGGCTTCAACTTCAAGCTAGAAGTAACTAAAGTGCTAGAAGTGCTAATCCTAGAACCTTATATGAGAGTAGAGATTACTTTGGAGAGGTTTATCTAAAGCTCAAGTGTTTCTCAACACATGAGAGGGGAGAACTGGAGGGAGAGGAAGAGGAGGAGAGAGAATCAATATGATAGAATGAGAGAATAAAAGAACCATTTTCACATATATGTGTGAATTAAGTAAATTGATAATTAGCAAGATAATTGTCATGGCTTAATCAAGACATGACCATTATCATTTCATATTTAATGCAAATTGCAAGGATCAAAGAGCATCTTTTATATGGAATGATGATGGTCAAAGTGTCAACCTAGGTCAACAAGTCAAGATAGTCAAATGGTCAACAATCCTAACCATGCATAATTATATTTAACTAATATCAATTAATCATAATACACACATAAGCATTAGGATTAATAAAATGACAATGGTCATTAACCCTAATCAAAGTCCTCTCCCTCTGTCTCAGTCAACTGTGCATACGCACCCGTATTCGTGATCCGAGGAACACGAATACAAAGAGATAAAACCAATCCCAAATCATATACTAGGATCTGGCTTAAACCAAAGCCCGCTAGTATAAACTGTCCGGACAGCAAACGTGCACAAGTGCGCGGATGTGAACGAACCCTGTCGCAAAACCATGCGACCTCTACTCATTTTGCCTAAAGACGAATAGCTCTCTGTGTGGGACTCTAAAGACTCGACACTACGCTGGCAGTGGATTTAACCACAGACCGCAAGCGGCACTAGCTGTACGTAACGGTCCCCAGGTAGATGCCGATAAGAAGACTGACGAGGTGACCCCATCTGAACTCCTACTGAGCCTGTATGTGACAGTCTCCGTACAGTCCGGTCTGTTCGTCTGATACATCGCATGGCGGGCCTAGGGGGGCGGTAAACGTCAGTCCCCTAATAGCGGTACAAGTCGTGTCGGAGTGTAGCCCAGAACACCCTGAGATAACACTGGAAACCTACTAGTATATCTCGCTTGCCCTGGCCAGGGACTACTTGTGTAATGGCTCTCCTTGACACAGCGCGATGTCAACCCCCAATACCTGGAGAGACAAATCCTGTCTAACCGTCACTGCCTCCAAGTGCTTCGGAACTGCACCCAACTACTACCTGTTTGCACGACTCCTTTGAGCCGTGGTAGGGTAGTAATCAAAGTACAGTGGGAACACACTCGAGGCGAAGTGACAGTATCAAGTCAGCGGACTAAGCTGTACTCATGTCACCTGGGAACTGATAACTGACGATAGGTATAATACCAACCAACAGTTCCCGACGAGTCCTGTCCAGTGTACTCGTAACCTAACGAGCACCCGCATACTATCTCAAGTACGACGTACTGACGGCTGTGGGACAGACCGTCTCCCACGCTGGGATGAGAAGCGCATACGCTAGTCTACTCCGGAGTATCGATACCCTGTCTCGATAGTCCAACGACTAGGGACCCGTATAAGGATGTGCTTATGGATTACCCAGCCCCCACGAGTGTGAGCGCCATCACAACGCTGGTAATCAAGCAAAGATCTTAAGGGCTCTACTAATATGTGTATAAGCGATATGCTAAAAGAAACACATGCACATATTGAAGTAGAGACAAACCAAGTAGCATACTACCATTTCGAGCAAGATTGTATATACAACCGTGAATATCCCAAGTTTCCATCCTGTAATGTACATACTAGTATGATACAGTAATGGCCTCTAGGGTATATACACTAACACTCTCTCCCTCTCTCTGCCACTCTCTCTCACTCACTCACACACTCTCTCTCCGTCCCTCTCAGGAACCACGGCCTCTTCCGTCGAAATCGCCACTCTGTCGCCCCCGTCAAAGCCATTGCCGCCTCGCCTCCCTATTCGAGCCCGGCCCTTTCGATTGAAGCTCTAGCCCCCGAGATCGAGCTTGTCGAATCCCGCCGTCGTTGTCGATCGAAGCCTGCCGATCCAAGCCCTAGCCCCGATCGAGCTCTGCTCCGTGGTCATCTTTGAGTAGAAATAAACAAAATTGGTTTAATTTTAATTTTTTTTGTTTAATTTTAAATTTTTTACTTCCGGCCAAAAATTGTGATGTTGATGTTGATGTTGTTGTTGCTGTTGATGTTGTTGTTGTCGATGTTGTTGTTGATGGGTTAGGGAGGGTTTGGGTTGGGGGTTAGGGTTAAGTGTTAGGGTTAGGGGCTGGGTAATTTAGCTAATTTTTCTAAGCAGTGTATTGAAAAGCAACAATATTAAGGGTATTTTAGTGAAATTGCAACAATATTTAAGGGTATTTTAGTGGAATTTATAGTAATTTAGTTAATTAAGAAGATGAATTGTTTTTTTAAAATGTGTTAAGGTAGTTTAATGAAAAATCAACAATAGTTAATGGTAATTTAGTGTAATTTAGTAAAATTGAAGAAATAGATTGCTTAGAAAAAAATTTTAAGGTAGTTTAGTGAGAAAACAACAATAGCAAAAGGTAGTTTAGGCAGAATTTTTTTGATATTTTATAGCAATTTAGTAGATGTATGTGTGTGTGCACGCGTCTGTGCTTTTGTGTGTATGTGTATGCTTATGTGTGTATGTGTGTGTGCATGCGAATAAGTTTCTCAACCATATCCATTGTGAATTGAATCTTGAACATCAAAACAATACGAAAATATTATACTAAGCGGGTTAAACTCGATGATAACATAAAATTTACTTATTGTCATCGAGGGTCTCACATTCAAAAAATCGAAACATACCTTAGAAGTCGTCTATCAGTTATATACACAACGGTCTCTATCGTGACATAAAACTACGTGACGGTTGTCAAAACTAAGCGTTTAATCTTTTGTTTCTGCAACTGTTTTGTAGTTTATTTAACAAGAGAATTGATCGTATTATAACCGATAGATTTGTCTAGTGTGTACAAGTTAAGAATTTATAACGCAAACACACCCTGCATTTGTGTTTTCATTTGTTTCGTGATTAGTTTCATCGACACCTTTTCACTGGTTTTCCATGTACAAATATAGAGAGGGTGATCATTTCATTGTTGATATTCAGCATTGAAATGATTATCATCCTTTCTATTGCAGTATACTCGGAGAACGGCGAGGAGGTGTTACCGAAATTTTCTCAAAACGAATGAAAGTACAAACGCAGGGGTGTATATATTATAAATTCTTAATGGTATAGAAGCCTTACCCCCGACAGCCGATGTGATGAATTGATAGATCAAACTGAAACATTAAACCTTTACTAAAGTTATAAAATAAATGACTAACTACGTAATACATGATGTCAGATATCGGAGAGTAATGGATAGGAGTTGGATGCAATTGTCTAAAATTAGTGATGAATACAAGCCGGCGTCGAAGAGTTTATGGAATTTGCATTGAGAGACCGGTCTCCTGAAGAATTGATTTCGTGACCGTGTAAAAAGTGTTATAACGGTTATGACCTCCATCGAGATATAGTGTATGAACATCTACTAAAAAATAAGATTTCTCCTGTGTAAACAAAATGGACGTACCATGGAGAAGCGAGACCGATAATCAACATGTCTATGAGTCATTGGATTAGTCCAAATGATTCTCGTCTTACGAATTTTAGGGACACGGGTTTGAATAGTATGTTGAACGAGCTCCAAACTGACATACATCCTAATCCTGACATTGTTCCCGAACCTAACGTCGGAGAGGAAGATATTCGTAGTCACCCTGATACAGAATCGGTGAAATATATGAAGAATATGGATGATGCAAATGTACCCCTTTTCGAAGGCGCAAACATTTCTAAGCTGGAATGGATTGTTAAAATATTTCATCTCAAATGCCAGAATAATTGGACTAACAAGTCTTTTGATCAGTTTCTTGAGGTGCAAAGGAATACTTACCTTAAAGCGATACTGCCGGAAAATTTCACAGAGACGAAGAAGATCTTGAAGGATATGTATTTCAGTTATGAGAAAATCGACTCATGTCCGAACGACTGCATGTTATAGTGGAAAAAAGAGGATAAGAAGTTAGATAAGTGTAAAACTTGCAACTTATCTGGATATTGTTGTAGAAGACGAATCATCAAGATCAACTGCCCGTAGACGAAAACGAACAACGCGTGTACCAGACCAATTCATCGATGACTCCGAGCAAAATTCAGCGAGTGAGAGCAGCGCAACCGAAGATGATGATTAACATTAAATTTTAACTTTTTGTAATATTCATAATCCTGTATACAATTTAAAATTTTAGTTTATCGCATTTTTCTTTCATCTACGACTATATAATTTGCTTAATTGTTTCATTTCATCTACAGTTATGTAATTTTGCTTACATGTTTCTTAAAATTGTTACCGTATATGTTTGTTACATTAGTTGTTTTTTCAGGAAATGGCTTCTAGTTCTCGTGGGCTCATGGACGTAGATGGACCGAGGGGGGCGTGGGATCCAGTTCCTCTACTTCCGTAGGCCGTAGTCGTGGCCGTGATTGGGGTTCTGGGAGAAGGGGCCCATACAGGCAAATGATGTATGGGCTCGTCTTCGAGATGGCCCGAAGATCGATGTGCACCTTTCAACGACTAGGGATTTCTTTGATCCCAGGACAAAAGAGTTAAAGAAATTTTATGCTTCGATCTGCAATAACGAGAAGCGCATGCCTCATTTGGTGAAAGAGAGAGCCAGTTACGTGCCAGCAGACTGGCCATCGATGGCTTTAGAGGCCAAGAAGCAAGTAGCCTTAGATAAGATCTTGGTAAGCTTATTTAATAAGCATTCATATATTTATTACTTTCACATATATATGTTTGACCCCAATACATTTTCGGTGTTTCTTTGTAGGCGCGCTTCTCCGTATTCTGGTGGATTGACAGCTCCCTCGTTCATCTACACGTCGTTCAAGGCCGACTATTCATATACATGTCGGGAAGTTGGCATGATCAGAAACACTCCGTCCATAGAAAATGGGAGAAGGCCGCCACCGCTGAGGCGAAATGGGCGGCGAAGACCGTGCATTGGACAGACGAGTATTGGGCCACAATGATCGATCACTTCAAGTCGCCTAAGTTTTTGGCTCATATATTGCCGAAAACTTTAATAGTGTTAGATATTAATTCTTTATTAGTATGACATTTTATAACATATCTAAATGACATGCATGGATCAGCGGCGCATAGTCGCAACACTGATCATTGGTTTGGCGGAGGGATGAACTCCTCCCAATATAGAGTTGCTCATATAAGAACACTTTAAATATTCTGAATTTGACAACTGTAATTTCTAAATTTGATATAAATCAATTTTTTTCTAAATTGCAGGCGAGACAGACGAGGGCAATGCCCAGTCGCGTGGAGCTTTTTCATATGGGGTTTGCACACGACTCCAGCTGTCCTAGCTCACAGGAGGTGACTGAGCATTATGTAATTATGCTCTTACACGAATTTTTATACCATTTTTACTGTCATTGTGGTCTTTGTAGCCTTTTGTTGATAGAAAACCGCAAAAAAGTGAAATTAAAACTTATATGAATATTTATCTAAGTACACTTTTCATTATAGAACCATAAATTCAACTAATTAATATATAAGAGACTGAAACCGAAATGAGTTCTTGAACCTTGGTTCATATTGTAATTTCCAGTAGCAACGGATGAATAGTGATATTGAGCAGTGGACAGTTGCATTTGCTGAGGCGCATGGTCGAGAACCTACAGACGTAGAGCCTCATATTATCAATGAGGACTTCTTTTAGCTGCACAATCCAGACCGGCATAAAAGAGTTCATATGGGTGGCCAAGGCATGACGCCTGCAGTATATCATGCCCATCACGATCCGTATTTGCATCCTCCTCGCGTGTGCTGGGGATATTCATTCAGGAGCCTGTGCCCCTTGCAGCACCCGCGCCCCCCGCAGCACTCGCACCCCCCGCGCACCCATGCCCACTGCAGCCCCAGCTCCCTCTCCATCGACTCCGATATTGTTGGATATAGTGCCCTCAAAGTCAATTATTGGATCGCAGGCACGTGATTGCAATGATTGAGGATGACCTATACTGGTAGGAAAGTCTTACTCGAGATGATAGTATGCTATCTGGTTTGTCTTTATCATCGTGTATAGCTTTAGGTGACATGATCACTATTACACGTTGATAGAGCCCTTAGGATTCTTGCTTGACTACCAGCAGTATGATGGCGATCATATACGTGAGAGTTGGGTAGTCAATAAGCACATCCTTAAAAGTGGTCCCTAGTCGTGGGAATTTCGAGACAGGCATCGATACTCCGGAGTAGACTAGTGTATACAGTCGAGACCCCGACGAAGGGCGTTGGCCGGTCTCACAAGCCATTGGTGTCAGTTGGTTCACCTAAGATGTATACAGGTGTTTATTGGGTTATGAGTACACCGGACAGGACTCGCCGAGAACCTGCTAGTTGGTATTATACCTAGCGTCATATAGCAGTTCCCTGGTGACATGTGTACAGGTTAGTTCATCGACCTGAGGTCGTCATTTGTCTCGTGTGAGTTCCCACTATGCTTAGATTACTACCCTACCATGGCTCAAAGGAGTCGTGCAAACATGTTTTAGTTGAGTACAGTCCCGAGCCATATGGAGGTAGTGAGCGGATCGGCAGGGGATTCGTCTCTCCCGGTATTTAGGGTGAGATCGCGCCGTGTCTAGGAGAACCATTACACCAAGTCCTTGGCCAAGGCAGGTGAGAATTACTGGTAGCTATTCCAGTAGTTTCTCAGGGTGTTCAGGGCTACCCTCCGACACGACTTATACAGCTATTGGAGGTCTGACGTTACCAGCCCCCTAGGCCCGATATGTGATGCTCATAGACGAACGGACCGGGCTGTATGAATATTGTCACTGATAGGCTCAGTAGGGTTCCAGGATGAGTTCGCTCATCGGCTTCCCTTTTGGTCGATACATGGGCAGCCGTTACGTATAGCTAGTACCACTGACGTGCTTGTGGTTAAACCCACTGCCGGAGTATTGAAGAGTCTTTAGAGTCCCCCACAGATAGTTTCCCAAGTTCGAGCGAAATATTGTAGAGGCCGTATGGTTTTATGGCAGGGTTTGAACATGCGCGTGCACTTGTGCACGTGTCATGGTTCAGACAGATAATACTAGTGGGCTTTGGTTTAAGCCGGATTCTAGTATTATATTGTGTAGGAGTATTTTTTGTCTCATTGCATTTTGTATTCGGTCGGAATACAAATGCGGGTATGTATATACAATTGTGGGGTAATCCTGTAATTTGTTACGGGATTGCTTTTTGAAGTTGCCAGTTTATCTCTGTTCGATTAAACATTAGTTTTAATGTTTAATTATTGGTTGATGTTGATATATCATTTTTTGGCCAAAATTCCATTCTATCATATCTTGGCCGAATTCATCAAGTGAGGGTGTGCGTTTTGTTTTGGAGATGAGTCATTTGGATGAGTCATTAGCAAGCTTCTAGAATGAAGTTAGGTGTATTTGTGACTCATGGTTTTCATTAAATGCTTTTGGAAAGCTTAGGATATTAGTGGAGATTATTGTGATAGGTATGGGATATTGTCACCATCTTTTGTGTTGTGGTCACCCCCCTCCCCATATATGGCCGAGAGCAATTCAGCCCCCCCACTTTGGCCGACCCCATTGTTGTTGGAAAAATGATTCATTTTGCAAATTTCTAAGCTCATTCCTTCACCCAAAAAGGCAACTTCAATTTAGCTTCACCCAATGACTTGGGTTCTTTGAGACAAACTATTCTACACATTCTCTACATCAATTTTGGACATATCGGCTAGCAAACTTCATGTCCAAGTTGTCTTGATTTAGAGGCGGGAGCCCGTATAAAGATCCGTTGACGTGGAGTCACCTCGACGAGAAGACCGGAGATTGAGCAAGATCGCAGATGCCGCGAGGAGCGTGGGATGATGGCTAAAGACCGTAGGACACGGATCGATCGGTATTGCCATTCTATCATTTTGTAGTTTGCTAGTTTAGTGTTAATGGCACGATCCGGGTTACAGTCTATACTAGAGCCAGTTTATGAAAAAGATTTTATTCCGCATTTGGCCTCAGATTATTGGCCGGGGCACTAGCGTAAACTTACATGGTATCAGAGCCATGCCATTAACCTTTACTAGCTTGTTCTAATGTGTTTAAAACATCGATCGAACGAAATTTCCAAAACCGCATTTTCAATGTTAAAAGTTTCTGTCAAATTTTTAAACTGGTCTAAAAATTATTTTGGATATGTCAGAAAATCGAGTAGGCTTTTCTAAGACCGCAGAAGAAATTTGGTAGACCGATCCCATAAAACCACCGCGGAACCGCTGCAGAACCCATGGGTTTGCCGCGGTTCCGCCGCCGTTTTGGGGTTTCAGTGCACCATTTTTCTTCTGGGTATCTTTCATATGGAATTGTGGTTTCTGGAATATTTTGTTTGGGCCCAGATTTGTTTGAGTACTGGATTTGTATTTGGGGCCCACTTTGGGAAGTTTTGTCGATCGGGATTTTAAATGTGTTAGTTTACAGTATTTACATTATATCTGCGACCGTGAATGTCATTAGAGCGGTAAATCTTTTCTAATTGCTATAGTCCTTTTAGACGGGTTTGCGAACATGACACTCACGTTGATGTTCTGTGTTGTGCTGTGATGTTGCGGATTTGTCGTGGTGGATAGCTTGCATGCAATGTTAGTGCAGTTTGGATTTATTTGTACATTTGATATCGCGGGGCGAGCGTCCAACATGTGGACTGCCGTCGCTGCCTGTTTGTATATTATTCTTTTGGGGCATGCCCGAGTTGAGATCGATATTTCCGTTGTACATATTTTCATTTATGTACTAGGTTTACCCCGCGACGGAGTGCACGGATAGCCGGGTTCAGGAGGGCAACGGGTCCGCATCTCATGGCTTTGAGAGGCAGGGGGCCTCACTCTAGAATTGGCAGGCTATTCTCCGCACTCGTAGGGGGTACAGGTTGACCCAAGAAGGAGTGCTCAAGTTACCGGATTCCGTGAAGTGCTGGGTGGTTCATTCACTTTGCTGAAGGGGGCTGCCTCGCTTCAGGTTTTGGTGGGTAACTTGCCGCATCCGTAGGGGTCTAAGTTTTCATTGCACAGGCTATCCACACGACCAGAGGAACATCGAGTTTCAGTAGCGGCTCTGTGAAACCCAGGGATCCCAGATTATCTGTATTGTTCTGTGATGCTTATTACTTTTCTGTAATGTTGTATTTATCACGCCTAGAGCGATTATTGTATATTGGTATATATACTAGTAGATGTTGTATATGTTTTACACCCGAGCTAGTCCAGTCCCCGTTCTGTCGTTAGTTAAGTAACCTAACGGGTGATGATGGGACTCAGTGACGAATGCGGATGGCATATACGTACCATTTATTTTCGTTCTTTTCTGGTGTGATTAATTGATGGGACTGCGTTGATTTTGATCAATGCAAGGAAAACAAACCTGTTTGACGTTGTTGGAACAGTTTTCAAAAAGTGTTATTACAAAGACGTTTTCTTTTGTTTTGCACAGTGGTATTCAGTTGGAATATCCTGCACCTCATTCGACGAGGCAAGGGCTGAGATCCCTTCATCGGGAGTGACCCCTTGGGCAGAAGTTTGCGTCAGGGTAATAACTTCACTATAGTCGATTACTTGTTGCTTTGCATCGCGGTATTTAGTTGGAATATCCTGCATCTCATTCCACGAGGAAAGAGTCGAGATCCTTTCACCGGGAGTGACCTCTTTAGCAAAGGTTTTCACCACCATATTTTTGTCAAAAGCTATCAGGTTCCTTCAACGAGATCAAGTTCATTACGTTAAAGGTTTTTCGCCAAAAAGAAGCCGTAGCCCTCCGTCATTTCAGTTGGGTATTCAGTAGTATTCAAGCTATGTATTTTGACCAACGCCAAGGCATAGTGTTTGGTAGCTGCTGGGTATTCATATGTTGCATAGATAGATGAGTTGGTTTGGGACAGTCGTACTGCCATTTGGCCAACATCAGGGGTATGTACGGGTGGGTTCAAATTAACAAGATAATGATGGGTAGAACTTGACATGCGACTTATGATATTTTGGCCAACGTCAAGGTCATAAGAGCATGGGGCAAAAATCCATATCAGGAGTTTCTAAAGAAACTGAAACTTGCCAGGCATGCGCATACCTTTTGGAGTGTGATAACGTGAGTGGATTCCTTCACATTATCATGTGATGATAGTTGGATCCTGATTCCCACTGATGAGTTGGTTTATTCTTCGGGTGATCCCGACTAATTCTTCTTTCATGTTTGGAGGAGAATTTGAGGTTACACTGGGAGGTTTCCTTATTAGATAAAGTGATAACCATTCTGATCTAGGTTAGAGTGCACGCAGAGTGTTTCTTTTCTCTCTCTCTCTTTGGCAGCGACCATTGACCGACCCTAGACTATGACTCGGTGACCAAGTTGACCGAACCTTCTTAAAATACTGGCTTTTGGATTGTCTGAGTTGCATACATCATTGCCGCTCCTTCTTTTACCCTTTGCATTTCTCCAGAACACCTCGTATCACTACGAACATCCACTTTCATTGGATAAATCCATCGTATGGTTATATACAAACTCGAAGGGACTTCTTCGGGATGGATTCAGGTTCAGGAGAAATTGAATTGGTTTATTCAGTTGTCTTTTAATCATCACCTTCTCTCAGGTTGAGAGTACTCCTTGGTGTTGGATATATGTATGCCCTAGAGGCCATTATATGATAATGGATGTATTTATACATGTATATATATATTCAGTGTACATTCTTGCTCGACATGATAGTATGCTATCTGGTTCTTCTTTATCTGACATGTTGACTTGATCATGCATTTATTCATTTACACATGTTGATAAAACCCTGAGGATATTTGCTTGACTACTGTGATTATGATGGAGATCATACTAGTAGGACGTCTGTAGTTTATAAGCATATCCTGAAATGTCCCTAGTCGTAGGTGTATCGAGATGGGGCATCGATATACTAGAGTAGACTAGAGTATATGATACTAGACTCATATGATGGGCGATGGATGTTCCCATATCCATTGATGTTTGACATTGAGATCATATGCGGGTGCTCAGTGGAGACTGGGTACACTGGACGGACTCGCCGGGAACTCCTATATGGTATTATATCTATCGTCGGATAGCAGTTCTCAGGTGACACTGGTACAGGTTAGTCTGTAGACCCGAGATTGTCATAGAGTCTTGTGTGTTCTCCCACTGTACTTTGATTACCACCCTACCACGACTCTACTGAGTCATGCAAACAGGTGGTTTTTGGGTACAGTCTCGAGACACATGGAGATAGTGAGCGATAGGAGGGGTTTCGTCTCTCCCGGTATTGGGAGTTGATGCTGTTCTGTGCTCGATTGGTTATATCAGTAAGTCCCTAGCCAGGGCTGTTGAGATTTACTGATAAGTGTTATCAGTAGTTTCTCGATCTGTTATAGACCATTCATCGGCACGACTTATTGAGTTATTGGGGTCGACGTTACCATCCCTAGACTCGATATGCAGCATATCTGACGAAGAGACCGGACTGTACGGTAGTGTTGCCGGTTGGCTCGACGGGAGTTGTGACAAGTTCGCTTGTTTTCTTCTGATCGCTCAATACCCGGATGGACGTTACGTTTAGCTGACCTCTTGCGGCTTGGGGGTGCTTGATATGATCATCACCTACTGCCGGCGTATTGACGAGTCTTAGAGTCCCACAATGGAGTTACCTAGCCCAGGAGAAACGATGTGGTGTGCATATGGGATATGCGCGGGGACCCGATTAAATGCGCGTATGTGATACCGTATATTATTCGGGCGGTTTGCTATTGGTCGGGTCGTATGTGATATGACCGGTTTGCTAAATCAAGTGTTGATTTAACATTCACCATTAGCATTTTCACTTTAGACCCTTTTGTCTTTTGTTGTATGCATGCATGTATGAACATGTTTACATTGATGCACATATGGATGTGCATGCACACATACATGCATACACATTTCTATCATGGTTGTTGATACATTAGATGGTGGCAATATAAGATTCACACCTTGTTATATATATATATATATGTTGATATTTATTTTTGGAAAAGAAAATGGAAATGGATAATTACTCATGGTTGATTATTTTATTATTCCACTAACCTTTGTGTTAACCATGAGTTATTTTCCATGGCCATTTTTGATCCAACTAGAAATATCTAGATATTTATTAACTTAGGTTAAGAATGAGAAGAGAAAATATATATATTTTCTATTCTCATTTTTATCTTTCATCTTTATCATTATCTCTTGAGCTCTCATTTGCCATCATCTTCTTCCTCCTCTCTCTTGATCTCTAGCTTTCATTAGAGAGTGAGACAGTGATCAAGTTAGGGTTTTGAAGTGAGAAAACAAACCACATCACCATTCTACACTACTTTTGCCCATTAGTTTAGAGTGTTGGCTTCTACTTCTTCTCTTGATCGAGTGGAGTTTCAAGCTTGGACAAAGAGGACTCCGGGTGGATCGTCGTGGACTTAGAGGATCTCAAGCAAGGTTCTTTCAACCCTCAAGTGGCCAAGGAGTCTAGCGAAGGGAGCTACAAAGGTTGTATTCTCTAACCCTAGCCTTTTACTACTTGTGGAATGTGTTAAATCTTTTGTTACCCTAGCTTTTCTAGTGTGATCCTTAGGTTAGTTTCTTTAGCACTCTATAATTTTTTAATATGGCATGTTTGATGCTACCAAACCCTTGTAGTGATGCTAGAGAAAACCTTTCATGGTATCAGAGCCTAACTAGAAACCTAGATGATGTTATGATAATCCGAAACCAAAAAACTCCGTAAAATACGATTTTAGAAAAACCCATGGAATGCTCTCTGTAAATTTTTAAAAAAGTGATCTAAAAATTATTTAGTAACTGCAGAGTGACATTTAAGTGAATATAAGAACACAGGTGAAACACGAGGGGGGTGCTCGGTTCCCGACCGGCGACAAGGCCAAATTTTCCGGCGTCGCCGACCCTTTTTGCTCCACTCCCCCTCGTTTTGCACCAGTGCTCTTTTATTCATGATTTGGGGTTTCTGGTATTGTTTTGAAGTCCAAATTTGCATGTGATGTTAGTTTGGAAATGGGCTCTTTGCAGAGTATTTCGTATTCGTATTTTTATAGCATTGTATTGGTAACTTTGGCGACGTTAAACAGGTCGAACGAATTATCAAACATTGGTATTTTCCAGGTTGAATGTACTCGATATATAATGTAGGTATTCCTATGGACCCTCTAGAAGATTGAAACCCTAACTCAAGATGTGACCACCAAACTACGACTAAACCTTAGGGTTTACCGTAGTTAGTGGCGCCACAAATGAGGCTTGGGTTTGCCCTTCTACGGTTGGTCCATTAAATACAGTGGCATAGATTTTGGGTATTGTTTAACGGTGCTCAAGTGTTGAGCTTGCTAGGGAATGCGGGTGTTCGTTGATTCGATCGAAGGGTTTAACATCGCCTAGTAGTATGTGATACTTGTTTTTGCGACCGTAAGCGTAGTATGCGTATCGCCGGTTTCGTTGCTATATGTCAATGGCAATTGGGGTACGCATACTTGCTTACGTTGATGACATGTGATGTTATGTGTTGCTGTGTTGTGATGTATAGGATTGTCGTGATCGAATAGCCGGGGGGTTTTATGTGAGATGAGAGTTTTATTTTTCATTCATGTAAAATTCTTTTGTAATGTAATATTCTTTTATTTGGGGCACTACCGGATTGAGGATGATATCACCATTGTTGTATATTATTTATTTTTCCGCATTAGGATAGACCCGGGGTGGAGAGCACAAGTGACCGGGTTCTAGAGTTCAGTGGAAGACCATCTCGAGGAGTCGAGACCGGGTCTCCTAACTCTAGAATTGGCAGGGTCACTTGCCGCTCTTGTAGGGGTCTACGGTGTGGGATTGGCTATTCATCACGACCGTGGAATCCGTATTTTCTATTGTTGGCTAAATACTAAATACAGACGTCCTAGTATATCTTATATTATCATATCTTTGTTTCTGCTGCCTATGTTCTGTGATGTGATCGCTAAATATATATGAGACGAATGCTATATTATATATAAGATATATAATAGATGTTGCTTATGTTTTACACCCGCGCTAGTCCCGTCCCGGTATGCCGTTAGTTAAGTAACCTAACGGTGCATAACGGAACATTGCGGCGAATGCGGATAGCATAAGTGTATGTTGTATTTTCGTTTCTTTTCTGTGATTGGCTTAAGGACTTAAATGATGGGACTACATTAATATGATTAATGTAAAGAAAATAAACCTAAAAAGATGTTGTAGAATCGGATTTGAAAACCACTCGGCTTTTTATGAAAAAGCTACATTTCAAACTTGCGGAGCTTAAGCCACTCCTTTTGAAAACCATCTGATTCTACAACGATATCAAGTTTAAAGCGTTGAAGGTTTTCTTAAAAACCATCCGCACCCTCCGTCATTTTAAGAAGTAGAGTACTTAGTATTCGTGCTACGTTTGTTGACCTTAGCCAAGATGTAGTGTACGGTAGCTAAATGATGTCTTCCTACAATGCATATGATGCAGATTAATTGGGACGAGTATGTGACTTTGTTGACCTTAGCCAAGGCTCATGTGAACGGGTCTAATTAATCAAGAAATGACGGGTTGAGCTTGACTAGTGCTTGTGATTTGTTGACCATAGCCAAGGTCATGAGTGCTAGGGGTAAAAACCATATCGAGAATTTCAAGAGTTGAAATTTGCAATGAGATTGCATACCTTCCATATGATGGTTGGATTCCGATTCCACTGTGGGCAATAGTTGCTCTCAGGAGAGTTTTGGAGTTTACAATTAGCTAACTCATTAGGTGTCTAGAAAGGTGTTGACGAGGCTACACCTCTGGGAAGACGAGATTTGTATTAATTAGGTCCGTGCGAAAGCACGGTGAACCTCTCTCAAGTACTGACACTGGCCTGGCTGAACGGTTAGCGAAGTTGTAGATTGTAATTAATCCTGGCTAGTTTTCGTTTTTAGGTTTGAGGGGAAATTTGATAAAAGCAGTGGGAGACATCGATTAGATAAGATAATAACCAATCTGATCTTTGCAAGAACTTTCTTTGAGTGTATTCTTTTCTCTCTCTTAATGGCAGATACCAATGACAGGATTCAAGCTTCTACTAGATAAAAATAAACTGAATGGGACAAATTATAAAGACTGGCTGAGGAATCTTAACATTGCCTTGACTTATTATAAGGTATCATATGTCCTCACGGCTCCAGCCCCGCCCATCCCAGGTCCTAAATCTTCAGTTGCGGATAAGGAAGTCCACATGACATGGGACGCTGACTGTGCCACGGCCAAATGCCTCGCGCTTGCATCGATGGATAACACACATCAGAAGCAGCACGAGAATATGGACGTCTAAGACATATTCCTCCATACAAAGGAGTTGTATGGAAAGCAATCTCGTGTCTTACGATACGAAGCATCCAGAAAACTATTTCAGATGCGAATGGCCCCTGGCACACCAGTAGGAGACCATGTTCTGAAGATGATAGCTCTCATAGAGGAACTTGAGGACCTTGGGTGGACAATGGACAATGAGCATATACTGATATTATTCTGCAGTCTTTCCCCTCCACCTTTGCTCAATTTATAGTTAACTTCAACATGCACAACATGGAGAAGGAACTACCTGGACTCCTTAATATATTAAGGAGCGCAGAGAGCATGCTGAAGTCAGTGAAGACTCCCGTTTTGAGTGTTGGGTCATCTTCCTCCTCTCGCCCGAAGGCTAAGGCCAAGGGAAAGATGAAGAAGAAACCCACCAAACCTAAGGGTGGAGTCAAAAAAGCTAAGGGGAAAGACAAGTCCAAGGCTGGGGAATCGGGGAAAGGGGAATGTTATCACTGCCACAAAACAGGACACTGGAAGTGCAACTGCACTGAGTACTTGGATCTAAAGAAGAAGCATGGGGATGCTTCCGCTTCAGGTGTGTTTGTGACAGAAAACTGTTTTTCAATAAACTCTGCTTCCTGGGTATTAGAAACCGGTTCAGGTTCTCACATTTGCAATTCTATGCAGGGGCTGAGAAATAGCAAGGTTTTGAAGACAGGTGACCATACTCTCCGCATTGGAAATGGTTCCAATGTACATACAGTTACAGTAGGAGAGTATTACTTGGGGTTGCCGTCTAGATGTATATTGATTTTGAGCCCATGTTATTATGTACCTAGTATGCTTTGTAATATAATATCCGTTTCTTTGTTAGACAATGAAGGATATAATTTTGTATTGCAGAACAATGTTATGAACATTCACCTGAATCAAATGTTGGTTGGGTATGGTACACTTAATAACGGGATATACGTTCTAAATCAACACACAGTTTTCAGCATACAACTCACTAATAAAAGAAAATTTTCAGAAATAAATGAAGCTTTTCTTTGGCACTGTAGACTTGGTCATATTAACGAAACAAGACTAAACAAGTTACATAAAGATGGATATTTAAACCCTTTTGAATATAAATCTTATGTAACTTACCAGTCTTGTATCAAGGGTAAAATGACCAAAACTCTGTTTACAGGACACGGAGAAAGAGATACTTAGCTCTTAGGCCTCATACATAGTGATGTATGTGGGCCAATGTCTACACAGGCTAGAGGCGGGTTTTCATACTTCATTACCTTCACTGATGATTTCTCAAGATTCGGTCATGTATTTTTATTAAAGCACAAGTCCGAAGCTTTCGAGAAATTCACTGAATATAAACTCGAAGTAGAAAAACAAACCGGCTTGAGCATTAAAATGCTTCGATCAGATCGAGGTGGAGAGTACTTCAGTACAGAGTTTGCAGACTTCCTAAAAGAGAATAGGATTCTCTCTCAGCTCACTCCTCCTTATACACCGCAGCACAATGGTGTGTCAGAACGACAGAATCAGACCCTATTAGATATGGTCCGTTCCATGATGAGTGATGCTGAGTTACCCATCTCATTTAGGGGCATGCATTGGAGACTGCAGCGTTTCTACTGAACAGGGTCCCAACCAAAATCGTGTCTACCACACTATATGAGATATGGCATGGGAAGAGACTATCTCTTAAACGAATTAAGATTTGGGATTGTCCGGCCTATGTTAATAAGCAGAATCCGGACAAGCTCGAGACACGGTCAGTCATGTGTAATTTTGTGGGATATCCGAAGAATTCTTATGGATATCTATTCTACCACAAGGAGGAACAAAATGTGTTTGTTTCTCAGCATGCCACATTTTTAGAAAAAGAGGTTTTTACAAATGATACAGATGGCAGTGTGGTAGACCTAGAAGAAGTTCTAGAAACACAAATTACAAGTGATGACTTGGTTGAACCGGCTGTTGCAACAGAAACTGATGAACCTCGGCCACTCCGTAAGTTTGGTAGGACTTCTCGCCCACCGGAGAGGTACTATGGTTTCCTCATTGATGGTGACAGAGAAACTGCATCATGGAGGATGATGATCCTACCAGTTTCCAGCAAGCTATCACGAGTGGAGACTCTGTGAAGTGGCTGGATACCATGAGATCTGAAATGGAGTCTATGTACACAAACAAAGTATGGACTTTGGATGTTGTACCCACTGGGGTAAAATCCGTAGGGTGCAAATGGATCTTTAAAAGAAAGATTGGTGTAGATCGGCAGGTAGAGACCTATAAGGTAAGACTTGTGGTAAAGGGTTTTCGTCAAAGACCGGGTCTGGACTATGACGAAACATTTTCTCCCGTAGCCATGCTTAAATCCATTCGGATCCTACTTGCTATTGCTGCTCACTACGACTATGAAATCTGGCAGATGGACGTTAAAACAGCATTTCTAAATGGAGATTTAGAAGAATGCGTTTATATGGATCAGCCAGAGGGCTTCATTTATAGTGGTGTTTACCGCCGGAAACTGGGAAGACGGACGTCTTGCCTGAATCTGGGGGCAGATGCTAATTGGTGCTATCCGTCCACCTCTCCGAAGATGCCAAGTTGATTTATGGCACCGTGTATCGAAGGTTTAAACGGATGCGGCCGATGTAGCAGACTTCGTCAGATTCCCCCTCGTTCGAGGGTTTTTTTGATTGTGGGGACGTTCTTCCCTGCAGGCGCAAGCCCCTGCAGTTAATTACGCTACCGCATCGCGGTAACAACTTTCTCCTTCTCCAGATAGTCACTTCGTGTCGTGTATGTTTGTTTTGTTTGTGGTTGCCCGTGGATTGTATACGGAGACTAATTTATGTTGTCGCCCGTAGGGCGTGGATTAGTCCAAATCCGTATCTTCTTAGATTTGGGTTTTGGTTTGGGTTTAAGGATACGTTAGTCTCTTTTGAGACTAAGATCAACTTAAACGTTTGTTAAGGATACGTTAGTCTCATTTTAGACCAAAATCAACTTAACGGGATCATTTAGATCCAACAAGAGAGCAATTGGGCTCTATTGTTTAGTTTAGTGACATTACGGTCGATTTCCAGTTTAAGGAAATGGTGGTTCAAGGTTAAGGACATCATAGTCCGTGGGTTTAAATGGATCCCACAGTCCGAGGTTAAGCACATCGTAGTACGTGGGTTTAAAGACCACATAGTTCAGTGTTAGTTTAAAGACATCACGGTCGAGGTTAAGGACATCATAGTCCGTGAGTTTAAAGACCTCACAGTCAAGGTTAAGGACATCATAGTCCATGGGTTTAAGGACCCCACAGTCCATTGTTAGTTTAAAGACATCACGGTCGAGGTTAAGGACATCATAGTCCATGGGCTTAAGGACCCCACAGTCCAATGTTAGTTTAAAGACATCACGGTCGAGGTTAAGGACATCATAGTCCATGGGCTTAAGGACCCCACAGTCCAATGTTAGTTTAAAGACATCACGGTCGAGGTTAAGGACATCATAGTCCATGGGTTTAAGGACCCCACAGTCCAATGTTAGTTTAAAGACATCGCGGTCGAGGTTAAGGACATCATAGTCCATGAAATGTATGGTTGTCGGGACCCGTCACCTCTCTGAAGACGTTGAAGGATTACAACGACAAATATCAGAAGAGTGAAGAGATGTACCCTCGAACCAAAATGGATTAAGTGATCTGTAGTCCAATTTGGAACTAAGATCAATTAATTATATTTTGAGCCCATTGGCTTAGTTAAGTCTGAATTGAGGACTTATGGCCAACTTGGGCTAAGTCCAATTAAGTTTAAAATGTTGGCGTTTTGTTGGACCATTAGACATTTGTCTGGGTTCAAGCCCATATTATTTAGCCATGCTAAACCAGAGTTTGAAGGCTCTGATACATTTTTGTCTTTGACTGAGCATTAAACATTATAGCTCTGAGTTTTACTCAATTTTGAGATTTAGTTAAAGGAGAGGTTTTCGCCTCTGGAAACTTAGCCAATTTGGCTAAGATTGACTTTAAAATAGTGTTAAACACTAGAGGACAGCAGTGTTAAATACTGGAGACGAAATGTTCAAATTAGTGTTAAACATTAGAGAGGAAGGGGTCACGTGGGGACACGTGAGAGCGCTCAAAGGTGGGACCAGGTCCTTTTTACTTGTAAATAAGTGTTTAACACTTTCTTTATATTTTATTTTTAGCATTACGTGTTGGCACGTGATTGGGATTTATGCACAGATCATTAAAGCATTTACTAAGGGGTCACGTGAAGACACGTGAGAGCGCCCAAAGTTTTGCTTTCCTTCGCTTTTTCTTTCTGTGTTTCGTAAGTCACGTGGGAGCACGTGAGGCGTTGCCTCAAAGCTTCCTGCTTCTCATTTCTGGGGATCTCTTCAGGGGTCACGTGGGGACACGTGACCTTAGTTCTTTTCATGCACAGAGATCTTTTAAGTCTCCTTATTTTATTTTAAGATATAGATTCTCTGTAGGGTTAAACCCTAATCATGATTTTGGAGGAATTAAATTCATATTATGAAAGAATTAAATTCTTATGTAGGGTTAAACCCTAATTTCTTTTAGAGGAATTAAATTCCCATATATGTAAAAGAATTAAATTCTTATATAGGGTGAAACCCTAATTTCATTTTAAGAGGAATTAAATTCCTGTGGATTTAAGAGAATTAAATTCTCATTAGGGTTAAACCTTAGTTCTGTCCATCTCGAAGGAATTAAATTCGTATAATTTTAGGAGAATTGAATTCTAATATAGGGTTAAACCCTAGTTTTGTTTTGAGAGAATTAAATTCTCTAAACTCAATTCCCCCTCCAAGTTTTGGATCTGCATGGCAGGATCTCAACCCGATGAGAATTAAATTCTCAACCTATGGGGAGATGTGCTTCTGCAGATCTTCAACTAGAGGAAGAACAAAGTTCTTATGCAGAAGAGTTAAACTCTTAGATTTTGAGAATTAAATTCTCTGTTTGAAGTTTTGATTCCCTTTCTTTTCTCACCTAGGGTTTTCTTTGTTGAGAATTGAATTCTCCTTTCTTTTCTCTCTGCTTTTTTGCTTTTAGGAAATTTCAAGATCCCTCCATTTCTTTCTTTTCTCTTGGCTCCTATTTATAGGAGAAGGAAAAGAATCAATTTGTTTAATGAATCTTTCATTGAAAGATTTTGTTTGTTTTCATAATTAATATGAACCTTTATATCATTCAGTGAATTTTATTCACCGTTGGATTTTCAATCCAAAGATATTCTGTTTGTTATTTTCGGCGAGATTTAGGGAAATCTTTCCTTGTCTAAAATTTTTCCATAAATTGGTGATTTTTTAATCACCCTTGGACTTTTAATCCAACAGTTCCCTCTAACCTTTTCCATTTGGAAAGATTTAGAAGAATTTAGAATTTAATTCTATTCAGTTATAAGGCTTTCAAAGCCTGTCACGTGTTGGCACGTGACCCTTGGTCACGTGTGAGCACGTGACCCACCAATTGGGGTCTTTCTTCAGCCGTTTGCTTTCATTTCTGTTTGATGAGATTTTAACCATCACGTGTCATCACGTGATCATTGGTCACGTGTGAGCACGTGATACCTCATTGAGGTAATTCCTAATTTTAGAATTAAATTCTATTAATCTATAAGGCTTTAAAAGCCTGTCACGTGCTGGCACGTGACCCTTGGTCACGTGTGAGCACGTGACCCCCAATTGAGTCATCTTTTATCCGTTTGTTTTCATTTCTGTTTGATGAGATTTTAATCATCACGTGACCATTGGTCACATGTGAACATGTGATACCTCATTGAGGTAATTTCTGATTTTTAATCAGGAAACAAATGCCCCCACAACGTTGCTCTCACGTGTCTGCACGTGAGTGCAACGCTGTCACTTTTATGACCGTTGGATCCATCTAGGGAATAGGGGAGATAAAACGTTTCCATCACATCCTATAAATGCAGGGGTCTCTTCAGAAGTGCCTCCATTCTTTGCTCATCTTCTTCCTTGCAAACTTTTTCATTTTGAGAATTCAATTCTCCTTTCCAGAGCTTAGTTCTCTGCTTTGAATATTTTCAGAGTTTAACTCTGTTCAAAAAGACCCTTTCTTCAGGTAATGATCTTTGAACGATCGAAGAACCTTCACAGAAACCTTCACTGGATTTTAAATCCACACCAAGGGTTTTCCTTTTTAATCAAGAACCCATCTTTTTGAAGCTCTTAAAAAAACAGAAAACCATTTAATCTTCAAATAATAGATCTCTTAGGGTTTTCCTGATCTTTAGGGATTGGTGGTGGTGTTTGTCCTTTCCATGGAATTTAATTCCATCTCAAAAAGTTTTGGCTCTGAAAAATGTCTTTGGGAATTTAATTCCCCCTTTTTTAACAAGGAATTTAATTCCTATGAAGAACTCAGTTCTTCCCATAGAACTCCTTGTGTTTTCTTGTCCTGAGTTGTTTTCTTCACAACCAAGAAGAAGAAGTTTGCAATGTCGCTTTCTGGGAATTTAATTCTCTTGATTCTGTTTGATTTGTCACAGAGTCCAAGATGGATTTCTTCTAGGGGAATGTGTAGGGTCATTTGAAATCCACTGTTTATTTAATGAGAATCTTCCTTTTGTCTCATTATAATTGCTTTGCCTCATCATTAGCCAGCCGCCATCTTGATTTTGTGGGACCCATGTGTTTTGTTACCAATGTCCCATAAAATGAGTCCTCTGTCGCTGTCTTTTTATATATATATATATATATAATCACGGTTGGCTTCGCTTTAACAGTTTTCCCTTATCTTATTTCAGGTACGATGACGTCTGTTCCGTATTTCCCTTTCACCCGCTCGGAAGCCGCTTTTCCCTAGTCGCCATTTGACGAGGAAGTGATGGTGATGATCAGGGCTCACGACCCGAATCACACCAACTTACTTTTGTGGGGGACCTGGTACAGTCACATCATCCGGGGGCGCCGGAGTTTCCTTTGCGAAGTACCGACGGAGCCCACCTTCCCGTTCCTGCCGATGGATCCTCCAAGGACAGTCTTTGCCGTGGAGATGCCGAATTGGACCCCGATGGGACGGCTCGAGCCTTCGACGACTGGTATTCCGAACCATCCGATCCCGGCCATAGACATTCTGGGATGCCGCATTTTCCAGGGCGAGGCTCAGCCATGGGGGCAGATCTACAAAATAGGGCTCACCCCTCGACACCCCACGGGCTATCTCCTTTGGGCTCGATACATCCTGTCCGCCCATCGTGCACGACTGCAGAAGGTTGGGCTTTATCAGGCGATATATGCGTCGCTCTTCCACTACCAATCCCTACACGTCTGGTGGGTTAAGGCGTTCTTGAACTAGTGGAATCTCCCCACCAACACTTTTCTCCTAGGGGACTGCGAAGTTTCGATTTCTTTGAAAAAATTTCGCGAGATCTCGGGGTTGCCAATCAGGGCGACACTTTATGAGGAATTGCTTCCTCTTGACGAGTACGTCTTTGAGACTGAGCCCGCAATGCTCGACGGCTTGTGTCACGCCCCGCTTCCCAGTGTACGGCGAAGGGGACGTGATGAGGTCCGCTACGTATATACTCAGAAGTACATACGCTAAGCGTATCTAAGCAATATAAAATAAGTACACAAGAGACAAGAAATAAAAAGAACAGCAACTTTTATTTATTAACATTCTTTGTACAATGCATGAAGGAAATACAACTGAAATAAAATGATGCCTAAACAGTGGCATAACAGGAAATGAAAAAAATACAGAAAGGAAAAGTGTACAATGAAACTAAAGTGCAGGGTCTTCGGCAAACTGCTCCAAGTTTTCTTGAGATGGCTCGATATCCGCCAGGTCCAAACTACCTGATGACATTCAAAGAAGAAAGAAATAGAATATCGTCAGCGAACAGGTCGCTCGGTAAGTCCCAAAGATAAGGAAGAAATAGACAGAGAGTAAGAGAGAGAGAGAGAGTAGCTTTTAATGTCGTATTATAATATTGTAATGTTGTATTAACGCTGTTGTTTGTAGCCTGGTACAGAAGATGCCAGTGTATACGAGGGGAGTCCCACTTACACCGAGGACCTTGGTAACCTGTAGTACAAGGCTCCGTGGATAATACCACGGAATAACGGCATGGATGTAATTACGTCTTAAGTGACCACCTCGTGCCACCTTTAATATATTCCGTACTAGTCTACCCCTTCAACCCCGCGATGTCTTGTTTGTATTGTTATCTTGTAAATTGTATTGATTGTAAGATTGATTGACTGACCGAAATCATGATATCAGTAAGCGGTTGTAATCATAGAGTCATGTAAATGGAATAACTGAGAATCATGTAAAAGGAATAGGTATATCCATGGTTCGGTTCAGTCAAGTTGTATAAATTGATAATTGTATTCATGAATTCATGTGTTCATATTGAATTGGAATCTTGTATATTGTAGGTTGACTTGAATCATGTTCAAGTCAGATTAATCAGACTCAAATCCGAGTCAGACAATCAAAAATGTGAATCGAAGTCTTATAATTGCTAGGGTCCTTCGGGTAATTTATAAAACTTGAGGGGGTTTTATATAAAAATACTTTTATATACTTTTCAAAATACACCTCAAGTATTTATTATTCGTCTTTAGAGTTGTAATGAGGGTGGATTTTATGTTGTGACATTTCTAGTAAAAATGTCATAGTTATAGGTATTTATCTTTAATATTGATTCTTTGAAGTTCATGGTATTTTAGTGTAAAATTTATTATTGTGAGTTTTAGGAAAAAGTGAAAAATTTATATTATAGTAAAATAGATATTTAAATGATAAATATACATATGTTTATACAAAAATAATTTTTTATAAATATTTTATATTCCAAAAATCTCATTTTCTTAAGATGTCGTATTTTAAATCTTTCGAGACCGAATGCTCCTTGCGGAGGTCTGAATCTCGCACTACTAGATCGAGGGTGCGCGATAAACCGCACGATCCCGAACGGGTTCCCCCAAGATGGATTATAGCGGCGCTTTGCAAAGATTGTAAAATACTAATCCTTTAGAAAACGGTTTTATAAGGTAAAAGGTATTTATTTGCAAAGTGTAATTTTCCGTATTTTAGATTCTAGGGTTTCCTAAACCAACTAGCCTATTTATAAAAGGTCTAAACGACAAGTCGTTAGAAGCCTCAAATCGCCTCTTCACCGCCAATTGCGGCCAGGTAAGTGCCAGGTGAGTGGGAGGCTTTCCACTACAAGTAGTGGCCCTAATTAAGTAACCACTTGCCTTAGACACACTTGCCTAGACACCACAAAGTCAGGTTTAGATAAACGATCGATGTCCACAACTTATCGTATTTTTCCTATTAAAGATATTGTTTAAACAAATGTATCAAACCTAAACTTTTATAAAAGGTTTTATTAAGGAAATGGTATTTTAATGTAAAATCGTGTTTTATCGTATTAGGAGTTTTCAAGATAGCGTATTATGGTTGCATATGTGTGTGTGAGGAGGTAGGTCATTACCTCGTGATCTATTTTAAGGTATAGCAATGTTAACGGGTTAAATGTGAAATTGAAACATGATGGTATTAAAGTGAAAAAAATACGGTAAGTTAAAAAGGTTATCATTTCATGTGTGAAAACTTATTCAAATTGATTTTTACAAGTTTAATAATCATGATAAAGATGTTTAGACATGTTTGAATTGATTAGAAGTGAAATTTTATAGAAAACCGAATCGGAAATCGGATTTGTTCCGATTCCGTCGGGTTTCGTAATTTCGTATTTTTTGAGAATTAGAAAGGGAGATAGAATAGGACTTACGGGTTTCGATTAAGCAAGGGGGTGAGGGGGGACTAAAAGGGTTGCCGAGGCGTTGTTTCGTCGCCGGTTGTTCCTAAAAACGTCGCCGGAATTTCCGCCGGAATTTCGTCGGAGCTTCGCCGCGAGCTTATTTTCAAAGTACACAACTCTTAGAAAATTTTGAGAGAGTGAGCTTAGGATTTTTGGGATGAGAGGGTAGAGGGGAGGGGGTGTATTTATAGGGTAGGCTAGGGGTAGGGTAGGTGAAGGGTTTTTAAATAAAAAAAAATGTAAAAATATATAAAATCATTAAAAATTGGAGTAAATAGGGTATATGAAAGGTTTTAATGTAAAAATGTATTAAAAAATCATTAATATGGAGTAAATGGGGATTTCAAAGGTCTCTGAAACCGATCTAGGAATTTGAAGTGTACATGGGGGTTTAGAAGATGAAGAGACACAATATTGAAGAAAAATTTAAAACAAAATAAATATTAAAAATAATGTGGGGCATGGGATTTGAACTTTGGTGGCTTGGTTCAGCAATGCAAGGTATTACCAATGAGCTACAAGCTCCTTCTTGTAATTAAATTGCTAATCAATTACTTAAGTCTTGTACTCAGGTAATAAATACCCCTTTATGGATTTTAAAAAATATTTAAAAAAAATTTGTATAGGAAAAAGTGTATAAGAAAATTAGGGTTGTTACATTCTACCCTCCTTATAAAAATTTCATTCTAGAAATTTGTAAAAGGAAAGTGTAACAAATCTAAGAAAAGTTTGGTACTGATGTGCTGACAGTATGTGAAAAATAACAAGGTAGTGCAAGGGTTTTAAAAATGTGAAGAATGTGTGAAGGAATGAAAGGATGCGAAGGTTTTGGTAAAATTGTAAAAGAGGTGAGAGAATTTTGGGTTAGGACAGATTCAAGGTATATGATTCAAAGAATAAGAAATGATGAGATTCAAGGAATATGATTGTAAAGAATGTTTTAGTTGCTGGTTCTTGTGTTTTATATTGCTTAGGGTTCCATACAGCTCTGACCTGCATGGGCCGCCAACAAAACCTGTCACGCCCCGCTTCCCAGTATACGGCGAAGGGGATGCGACGAGGCCCGCTACGTATATACTCAGAAGTACATACGCTAGGCGTATCTAAGCAATATAAAATAAGTACACAAGAGACAAGAAATAAAAAGAATAGCAACTTTTATTTATTAACATTCTTTGTACAATGCATGAAAGAAATACAACTGAAATAAAATGATGCCTAAACAGTGGCATAACAGGAAATGAAAAAAATACAGAAAGGAAAAGTGTACAATGAAACTAAAGTGCAGGGTCTTCGGCAAACTTCTCCAAGTCTTCTTGAGATGGCTCGATCTCCGCCAGGTCCAAACTACCTGACGACATTCAAAGAAGAAAGAAATATAATGTCGTCAGCGAACATGTCGCTCGGTAAGTCCCAAAGATAAGGGAGAAATAGACAGAGAGTAAGAGAGATAGAGAGTAGCTTTTAATGTCGTATTATAATATTGTAATATTGTATTAACGCTGTTGTTTGTAGCCTGGTACAGAAGATACCAGTGTATACGAGGGGAGTCCCACTTACACCGGGGACCTTGGTAACCTGTAGTACAAGGCTCCGTCGATAATACCACGGAACAACGACATGGATGTAATTATGTCTTAAGTGACCATCTCGTGCCACCTTTAAAATATTCCGTACCAGTCTACCCCTTAAACCCCGCGATATCTTGTTTGTATTGTTATCTTGTAAATTGTATTGATTGTAAGATTGATTGACTGACCGAAACTATGATATCAGTAAGCGGTTGTAACCATAGAGTCATGTAAATGGAATAACTGAGAATCATATAAAAGAATAGGTATATCCATGGTTCGGTTCAGTCAAGTTGTATAAATTGATAATTGTATTCATGGATTCATGTGTTCATATTGAATTGGAATCTTGTATATTGTAGGTTGACTTGAATCATGTTCAAGTCAGATTAATCAGACTCAAACCCGAGTCAGAAAATCAGAAATATGAATCGAAGTCTTATAATTGCTAGGGTCCTTAGGGTAATTTATAAAACTTGAGGGGGTTTTATGTAAAAATACTTTTATATACTTTTCAAAATACACCTCAAGTATTTATCGTTCGTCTTTAGAGTTGTAATGAGGGTGGATTTTATGTTGTGACATTTCTAGTGAAAATGTCCTAGTTATAGGTATTTATCCGTAATATTGATTCTTTGAAGTTCATGGTATTTTAGTGTAAAATTTATTATTGTGATTTTTAGGAAAAAGTGGAAAATTTATATTATAGTAAAATAGATATTTAAATGATAAATATACATATCTTTATACAAAAATAATTTTTTATAAATATTTTATATTCCAAAAATCTCATTTTTTTAAGATGTCGTATTTTAAAGCTTTCGAGACCGAATGCTTCTTGCGGAGGTCTGAATCTCGCACTACTAGCCCGAGGGTGCGCGATAAACCACACGATCCCGAACGGGTTCCCCAAAGATGGGTTGTAGCGGCGCTTTGCAAAGATTGTAAAATACTAATCCTTTAGAAAACGGTTTTATAAAGTAAAAGGTATTTATTTGCAAAGTGTAATTTTCCGTATTTTAGATTCTAGGGTTTCCTAAGCCAACTAGCCTATTTCTAAAAGGTCTAAACGACAAGTCATTAGAAGCCTCAAATCGCCTCTTCACCGCCAATTGTGGCCAGGTAAGTGCCAGATGAGTGGGGGGCTCTCCACTACAAGTAGTGACCCTAATTAAGTAACCACTTGCCTTAGGCATACTTTCCTAGACACCACAAAGTCAGGTTTAGATAAACGATCGATGTCCACAACTTATCGTATTTTTCCTAGTAAAGATATTGTTTAAACAAATGTATCAAACCTAAACTTTTATAAAAGGTTTTATTAAGGAAATGGTATTTTAATGTAAAATCTTGTTTTATCGTATTAGGAGTTTTCAAAATAGTGTATTATGGTTGCATATGTGTGTGTGAGGAGGTAGGTCATTACCTCGTGATCTATTTTAAGGTATAGCAATATTAACGGGTTAAATATGAAATTGAAACATGATGGTATTAAAGTGAAAAAAATACAGTAAGTTAAAAAGGTTATCATTTCATGTGTGAAAACTTATTCAAATTGATTTTTACAAGTTTAATAATCATGATAAAGATGTTTACACATATTTGAATTGATTAGAAGTGAAATTTTATAGAAAACCGAATCGAAAATCGGATTTGTTCCGATTCCGTCGGGTTTCGTAATTTCGTATTTTTTGAGAATTAGAAAGGGAGATAGAATGGGACTTACGGGTTTCGATTAAGCAAGGGGGTGAGGGGGACTAAAAGGGTTGCCGAGGCATTGCTTCGTCGTCGGTTGTTCCTAAAAACGTCACCGGAATTTCCGCCGGAATTTCGTCGGAGCTTCGCCGCGAGCTTGTTTTCAAAGTACACAACTCTTGGAAAATTTTGAGAGAGTGAGCTTAGGATTTTTGGGATGAGAGGGTAGAGGGAAGGGGGTGTATTTATAGGGTAGGCTAGGGGTAGGGTATGTGAAGGGTTTTTAAATAAAAAAATGTAAAAATGTATAAAATCATTAAAAATTGGAGTAAATAGGGTATAAGAAAGGTTTTAATGTAAAAATGTATTAAAAAATCATTAATATGGAGTAAATGGGGATTTCAAATGTCTCTGAAACCGATCTAGGAATTTGAAGTGTACATGGGGGTTTAGAAGATGAAGAGACACAATATTGAAGAAAAATTTAAAACAAAATAAATATTAAAAATAATATGGGGCATGAGATTTGAACTTTGGTGGCTTGGTTCAGCAATGCAAGGTATTACCAATGAGCTACAAGCTCCTTCTTGTAATTAAATTGCTAATCAATTACTTAAGTCTTGTGCTCAGGTAATAAATACCCCTTTATGGATTTTAAAAAATATTTGAAAAAAATTTGTATAGGAAAAAGTGTATAAGAAAATTAGGGTTGTTACAGCTTGTCTACCGAGAACGCCGTCCGCCACAAGCGCCCGAGTTTGATCAAGGCCCTGGGTATCTTTGACAAACTGTTCACAGAATCTGAGGAGCAGGGCGTCACTTTTAAAAGCTTCATCGCTTGCTTCCTTTGCGAGGATGTCCTGTCGAAGATGGCTCCGAAGTTTGCAAATATCAATGACCCCTTTGGGTTTGGTTTGAACAGGCGGCCAACTAAGCAATCAGATTTACCGCAGTACTACATTCCTATTACGTCGCCGGTATCTTTCGAATCGATTGCAGCTCCCGGCATGGATGAGGAGACATTCTTTGTTGGTTTTATCAGTGTTTGGCTCAGCTAGTTCGTCATTCCCATGCATCGCCGCTTTATGAGAGTCTCGGTGATCTATCCGGCTCATCGTATCGCTGAGGGGACACGATTAGCCGTAAGCATCCCAGCGCTAGCGCATCTCTATCATGGCTTGGGTGCCGCGGCTAATACTTCGACTCCCGGCGTGGACGTAGTAAACTTTTCTCTCTATTATTTCACGTCTTGGATCGAAATGCATGTGTTGGGGGCCGTTACTGCGCACCAGTGACCCGCATTTTACGACGCCTATACTTTCCCGCGACTCATGCGGTTAGTGGATGCCTCTGCCCCTGACTCGACTCAATTTGGGGCCATTTGCGTATTGATTGCTCCTTATGCTACCACAGGCGGATTGGTATTCGTTGATTGGGTTCTATCTGCTCTTTCAGGTCCAGTTCAACAACTCTACGACCCATCGAAAGATGATGTGCCTTCTTTGAAGCCCCGGGAGGCCACGCACTTGTACACGATCAGGCCGGGTTATCTGGTATTCCGTCAGAACAGTGCGGCCCTTTTTATGCGGTACAACTCGCACCGCTTCGCCCGGCAGCTTGGCTATGATCAGGGTGTTCCCTTTGAGGCTTTTACGGTTGTGCCGGTTCCTTCACCTGAAGCTGTTCACGATGATACTCACCACTTTGTGAGGCTGAACACTGGTTCCCTCTTCATGATCCCTGAAGCTGACGATATTCCCCGATGCGTAGGGTCCTTTACGGGCTGGTACCTTCATCGGGTCAGCCCGATTATTGCTGAGGAGAAGAGGGTGCTCCTTAGATATGGTGCTCCTGGTCAGGTTCAGGCTACGGGAGTTCCGCCGCGACCGCGCGCACCGGTCCGCTTTCCCCTAAGAGATACCAGTGCCGCGCTCATTTCGGGGGAGTCGGAGGTGGACCTTACCCCCATAATTGGTATGCCATTGGATACCCGGGCTCAGTCGAGGGGTAAAAGGGCGCCAGTAGCAGTACCACCACCGGCGGCGTCGACAATGGTCATGTCGTCCTTGGCAGCACCGCCTAGCGAGGGTGCCGGTAACGAGGGTGTTGAAGGTGAGGTGGGTCGGCGTCGTGCCAAGGCTCCACGAGGGAGGAAACGGTCGTCCTCGGCGGTCGGCTCTGGATCCAAGCGGCTACCAACTTGCTCGATTCTTTAGTAGAGTCTGAGCCCATTCTTCAGGACAAACCATTGGTCCTGCAAGAGTCGGATGCTGGCCTGCTTTTTCCAAATTCAACTGCCGAGGAAGCCGCACAATTGGCTGAGGCTATAAGACGTTCTCAAGACGAGTCGGAGAACGTAAGGATTCCGAAGAAGCCTTATCCCGCCGTCATCTTTTATGAAGACCCTCCGTGGATCCGGCGACGATTCATCGGCCCTCTGGAGGAATGGGGTGAACGGGCCCTTAAACAGGCTGTTTCGGAGGATGCCGCGGACGCGCTTTCACTGTGGACCGGCGGCCATGAGTCCACCCTCGGACCTCGGCGAGCACACCTCCTTGGGAAGGAGCGTCGGCTTGAGCAAGCTATATTGAAAGCTTCTTTGCGCATTGGTATGTTTTTATATTTCTTTGTAATACTTCATATTGTCTGCGCGCATATATGTATTCTTATCCTTGTGTGAACTGTGCAGAGACTTCGGTGATAGGAGAGGTTCCCATAGGTTCACTGACCGTAGAGCCTGTTGATACCCTCAGTGAAACGCTGCTCAGTGTGGAGGGGGTTGATGAAACTGTCCCTCTCGCGATAGAGCCTCCTATGGTGGCTCCTGCTCCCGAAGCACTTGCTCCCTTGGGGGAGGCACCTTTGGTGATCGCTGTCCTAATGGCTCTCCCTGAGGGCGGCTCAGAGGTTGCGGCGGAGGCCGTTGAAGCTGCTATCCCTCCAGCTCAGAATGGGAGGAGCGTCGAAGGTAACCTTCTGCATTTTAAATTAGTAATCTTTCCATTATCTGAACTCTTTTGTCTTTTCAGAATTGCGCGGGTTGGCGGCTTCGATTGCCGACTTGTCTCCCAGGCAGTCTTTTCAGCGTCTGTTGGAGATGGCTGATCCACAAGCAATATCTCCTCAGCGCATCGTCCTTTCTTCTGGGCGAGGTTAATGTTGTCTACCTTCTTTTCACAGCATTGCTATTATTTCGCAAAATGACATTGATGTCCTTTACAGTCATGGAGGCCGATGATGAGGTTGAGGTTCTTGAAGGGCCAGGAGAATCTTCAGCTCCTTCTAGCATGACCGTGGGTAAGTAAAGTCCCAACATTCTTCCATTTGTTCTTTTGCTTACACATTCAGCTGACTGTTTATAAATCTGAACAGCTCTGCCAGTCCCTACTGCGTTAGAGTCGCGCATCACTATGCCACTCGACCCCTACGCTCTGAGAGCCTCGGAATGGATGGCCAAGCTAAGCATCGCCTCTCTGTCATCTTTAATCGAGGAGCTTCGTGCTGGCCACGTAATTATGGCCGAAGCATTTGCTGCCGAAGCTAACGGCTCTCTTCCCTTTCTTGCCACTTATCATAGCGAAGTAGTGGTGCAAGTCTGGGTTGAGTTTTGCCGGCAGGTGGAGGCTTGCTTGCACCTGCTTGAATGTACCCGCTTTTCTTTGGAGGCCGTGGCTGTGAAGGCGGGCTTGTGGGGTCTGATAGAGCGGTGCACGGCGAACATGGTGTCGTGCGAGAAGAGGCTCGGCCGCAAATTCTCGGAGAGGGAGATGGCTTCTAAGGCGCCGAACGAGCTCCAAGCCAACCTTACAGTCAAAGCCAACAAAGCGTATGAACTCTGGCGAGTACTTCAAGAGGCCATCAAGGAGGTGGTGGCCATCGATAAAGCCGCGGTGTTCACTCGCGAAAGGGTTGAGGCTCACAAGGCTACCGAGAAAGAGCTCGAAGGCCGGCTTGCCTCATATCAGGCCCAACAGGCTCAGGCGAAGGCCTGTCTTTTGGCGATATTGAACCATGAAGGCGAGGCCCAGCGAAAGAGAGATGAGCTGGCCAATCTGCTAAATCGCCCGCCGGCTTGAAGACTTGTAGATGTACATTTTTGTTCTTTCTTTCTACATACTCCTAAATAAGAGTATATATTTTTTTTCTCTTTTGCTTCTCTCGCGAATTGTACTTTGTATTCATTTTGGTTTATGAATAAAAGACATATTTTCCTTCTCAATGATGTGTCCCTTGCTATTGAATGTATTTCTGTGGGTAGTCTATCTCGGTTTCTTTGCAGGACAATGATGGCTTAGGATTCAGGGTTAAGATCTGCCTCCTAGGACTTTTCAACTTTATGAGCCGTGAGGGTCTCATAAAGAATTTTCTCCCTACCGGTCGAGAGGATCCCATAGGTGTAATTTCTCCTTAAGAATCGCGAGGATTCCTAAGTGAGTTTTTTCCTTTGAAAGTCGTAAGGATTTCACAAGAGAATTTACTCCCTTACGAGTCGTGAGGACCCGCAAGTGATGGGTGAAGTTGCCCTTATCCGCATTTCACGGAGTCAGGGGTTGCTCTGGATGCTTCCCACGGGTTCACTGCCGTATTCTGCGAGGACCAGGCTCCGCTCTGGACATTTTCCAGGATACCGTAGTTTAAAGACATCGCGGTCAAGGTTAAGGACATCATAGTCCATGGATTTAAAGACTCCACAGTCCGTTGTTAGTTTTAAGACATCACGGTCGAGGTTAAGGACATCATAGTCCATGAGTTTAAGGACCTCACAGTCCAATGTTAGTTTTAAGACATCACGGTCGAGATTAATGACATCTTAGTCCATGGGTTTAAGGACCCCACAGTCCGATGTTAGTTTAAAGACATTACGGTCGAGGTTAAGGACATCATAGTCCATGAGTTTAAGGACCTCACAGTCCAACGTTAGTTTTAAGACATCACGGTCGAGGTTAAGGACATCATAGTCCATGAGTTTAAGGACCTCACAGTCCAATTTTTGCTCTGGATGCTTCCCACGGGTTCACTGCCGTGTTCGGCGAGGACCAGGCTCCGCTCTGGATGCTTCACACGGGGTCATTGCCGTGCTCTACGAGGACCAGGATCTGCTCTGGACGTTTTCCATGGGGTCAGGAGTGACATAATTCGCGTTCCACGTAAGCAGGAATTTTGCTCTGGATGCTTCCTACGGGTTCACTGCCGTGTTCGGTGAGGATCAGGCTCTGCTCCGGATGCTTCACACGGGGTCATTGCCGTGCTCTGCGAGGACCAGGATCTGCTCTAGACGTTTCCCACGGGGTCAGGATTGACATAAGCCGTGTTTCACGTAACCAGGAATTTTGCTCTGGATGCTTCCCACGGGTTCACTGCCGTGTTCGGCGAGGACCAGGCTCCGCTCTGGATGCTTCACACAGGGTCATTGCCGTGCTCTGTGAGGACCAGGATCCGCTCTGGACGTTTCCCACGGGGTCAGGATTGACATAAGCCGCGTTCCACGTAACCAGGAATTTTGCTCTGGATGCTTCTCACGGGTTCACTGCTGTGTTCGGCGAGGACCAGGCTCCGCTCTGGATGCTTCACACAGGTTCACTGCCGTGCTTTGCAAGGACCAGGATCCTCTCTGGACGTTTCCCATGGGGTCAGGATTGACATTATCCGTGTTCCACGTGACCAGGAATTTTGCTATGGATGCTTTCCACGGGTTCACTGCCGTGTTCGGCGAGGACCAGGCTCCGCTCTGGATGCTTCACACGGGGTCATTGTTGTGCTCTGCGAGGACCAGGATCCGCTCTGGACGTTTCCCACGGGGTCAGGATTGACATAAGCCGCGTTCCACGTAGCCAGGAATTTTACTCTGGATGCTTCCCACGGGTTCACTGCCGTATTCGGCGAGGACCAGGCTCTGCTCTGGATGCTTCACATGGGGTCATTGCCGTACTCTGCAAGGACCAGGATCCGCTCTGGATGTTTTCCACGGGGTCAGGATTGACATAAGCCGCGTTCCACGTAGCCAGGAATTTTTCTCTGGATGCTTCCCACGGGTTCACTGCCGTGTTCGGCAAGGACCAGGCTCCGCTCTGGATGCTTCACACGGGGTCATTGCCGTGCTCTGCGAGGACCAGGATCCACTCTGGATGTTTCCCACAAGGTCAGGATTAACATAAGCCGCGTTCCACGTAGCCAGGAATTTTGCTCTGGATGCTTCCCACGGGTTCACTGCCGTGTTCGGCAAGGACCAAGCTCCGCTCTGGATACTTCACACGGGGTCATTGCCGTGCTCTGCATGGACCAGGATCCGCTCTGGACGTTTCCCACGGGGTCAGGATTGACATAAGCCGCGTTCCACGTAGCCAGGAATTTTGCTCTGGATGCTTCCCATGGGTTCACTGCCGTGTTCGGTGAGGACCAGGTTCCGCTCTGGATGCTTCAAACGGGGTCATTGCCGTGCTCTGCGAGGACCAGGATCCGCTCTAGACGTTTTCCACGGGGTCAGGATTGACATAAACCGCGTTCCATGTAGCCGAGAATTTTGCTCTGGATGCTTCCCACGGGTTCACTGCCGTGTTCGGCGAGGACCAGGCTCCGCTCTGGATGCTTCACACGAGGTCATTTCCGTACTCTGCGAGGACCAGGATCCGCTCTGGACGTTTCCCACGGGGTCAGGATTGACATAAGCTGCGTTACACGTAGCCAGGAATTTTGCTCTGGATGCTTCCCACGGGTTCATTGCCGTGTTCGGGGAGGACCAGGCTCCGCTCTGGACGTTTCCCACGGGGTCAAGATTGACATAAGCTGCGTTCCACGTAACCAGGAAGGGTTGACTTTATCTGTATTTCGCGGAGTCGGGAGTTTGACTCTCGGTCATCTGTGCACCGCCGAGTCATGGAACTGGGGGTTGCCGCTGTTCCACTTTGCTTGATGTTGTGTCCGTTGTAATAAGACGAATGTTGAGATGATCTTTAGGCTATCTGTGAACCATTGAGATTTGGGTTCTCCTTCTGATGAAGCTTGGGGAGGAAGGGCATGATTCCTTCTTTGTATGCGCCCCTGGTTTGTATACAGGGATTGACATGATATCACCTGTAGGGCATAAATTTCATTTTTTTATTTCTTTCCGCGATGCTCTATCATTTCAGCTTTTATATCGTGAAGGTCGCTATTGGCCAATCATTTCGGCTATTTTTCGCGGTGCCCAATCATTTCGGCTATTATTATTATTTTTTATTTTTACTCGCTGTTTTTTATTGCGAGTTGCCCAATCATTTCGGCTATTATTATTATTTTTTATTTTTACTCGCTGTTTTTTATTGCGAGTTGCCCAATCATTTCGGCTATTTTGCATGCATACACTTTTACTTGCTGATTTTGTTTGCAAGTTGCCCCATCATTTTGGCTATTTCGTATGCATGTGTTGCTTGCTAGATTTTTGCTGCAAGCTTGGAATTAGACACTGATTTCGGCATCAGTATCGCTACAACTGGGATATTGCCAGGAGCGAATCATCATTTGCTTCTGTCGATGACGAACAAAGGTGGCTTAGCGATCAGGGTTAAGATCCTGTCGACAAAGGCTTTTGACTTCATGAGCCGTAAAGGTCTTATAAAGGTATTTCTCCCCGCGAGTCGTGAGGATCTCGTAGGTGCGTTTTCTCCTTAGGAGTCGTGAGGATTCCTAAGTGCATGTTCTCTTGTAAGTCGTAAGGATCTTACAAGAGTGTTTTCTCCTTATAAGTCGAGAGGACTTACAAGGGTTGTTCACCATATAGACATATCCCTAGTCACGGATGGGACTTCGTTAGGGAAATGTTTATTCGCCCCCATGGATTGTATACAAGGGTCAGCATTGAGCCGCTTGTAGGGCAGTATTGGAGGTTGTGGGGGGTTGCTTAAGAACAGGTTCAGATCCCTGTAGCTTAAGACTTTTGAATCTTACAAGCCGTGAGGGTCCCATAAGAGGGTTCTCCTTACGAGCCGTGAGGATCTCGCAAGTGTAATTTCTCCTTAGGAATCGTGGGGATCCCTAAGTGTGTTGCTTCCTTGTGAGTCGTAAGGATCTCACGCAGGTGTTTTCTCCTTACAGGGTCGAGAGGACCTTGCAAGTGTGTTTTAACGAGATCGCGCCCTTTCGGGCTTTCACAAAACTTGCCGGTAGACCTGCTGTTTTTACTCACGGAGCCCTTTCGGGTTTTCATCCGTGTCCTTTTTGCTTGTGGACATACCGTTTTTCTTTTTCTTTTTTTTTATTCTAACAAGGTTGCGCCCTTTCGGGTTTTCACAAGTCTCGCCGGTAGCCCTGCTGTTTTTACTCACGGAGCCCTTTCGGGTTTTCATCCATGCCCATTTTGCTTATGGACATACCGTTTTCTTTTTTCTCTTTTTTTTTTCATTCTTTTCTTTTTGTATCAACTTTGGGATGCTGCAATCCACCGTAGTTTATCGACATCTCGGTCAACGGCTAGTTTTAGGACATAGTGGTCCGTTGTTAGTTTAAGGACGTTTCGGTCCGTCATTAGTTTAAGGACGTTTTCGGTCCATTGTTAGTTTAAGGACGTTTCGGTCTGTAGTAAAGGAAGCCAGCTACTACTTACGGAGTTTAGGCTTAGGAAGATAGCGAGCGGACATGGGCGTCGTCATCCATCATTGATCTAGGCCGTGAATCGTTAAGCGTAGTACTTCTTCACGAAGCGACCGTTTATTGGCCTGAAAGGTCTTTCACCATGCATGTACATGAGTAGATAGGCCCCACCCTGGTAGACCTTGTCTATGATATACGGGCCTTCATAGTTCGACTCGAATTTCCCTCGTTTAGCACGATTGGGGATCATAGGTCTTTTGACCACTAGCACGAGTTCGCCTTGGCGGAATGTTCTCGGCATAGCCAATCTTTCGTATGACCGCGTCATCTTTGCTTTATAAGCTTCCAGATTTTGTTGCGCTATGAGCCGGGTTTCATCAAGGGCATCGAGCTCCTCAAGCCGAAGGTGAGCATTCTCTTCGTCCGTTAGCTCATAATGAACTGCCACTCGCAGAGAGGGTAGCTCTATCTCGAGGGGGAGTACCGCCTCTGTACCGAATACCAATGCGTACGGCGTTGTGTTCGTGTCCGTCTTGAACGTAGTTCGGTACGCCCAGAGAGCTTCATGCAGTCTCTCGTGCCAGTCCTTTTTATTTCGAGACACCGTCTTCTTTACAATCTTCGTCAATGTCTTGTTAAAAGCCTCAGTCAGACCGTTAGCTCGAGGATTATAGACTGAAGAGTATCTTCAGTCTATATTATGCTGTTGTGCGAAGCGGCTGATCTTGTGGCTTCTGTAGGTTGGCCCGTTATCGGAGATAATACGTCGCGGAATGTCGAATCGGTAAATGTCGTGTGTCTTGAAGAAATGGAGTATATTCTCCGTCTTCACTTCCCTCAGCGGTACTGCTTCTGCCCATTTGGAGAAGTAATCAGTTGTCGCCAAAATGAATCGATGTCCTCTGGACGATGCTGGTTTGATGGGGCCGATTATGTCAGTTCCCCACATTTCGAACGGCCAGCTAGCCACCGTTGGATGTAGTGGATTTGGATGCTGATGGATAAAGTCCCCATGGATCTGGCACGAGTGGCATTGCATTGCATACTCGAGGCAGTCCTGGATCATCGTGGGCCAATAATAACCCATCCGTTTGATCTTCAGCTTCATCTTCGGCCTGGCTTGGTGAGAATCGCAGAGTCCATCGTGAGTTTCTTGAACGACTTTCTTTGCTTCTTCAGGTCCCAGGTATCTTAACCACAGAGAATCAAATGATCTCTTGTACAGAGTATCATTGACGAAGGCGAAAGATAGAGCTCGTTTCATAAGCTGATGTCTTGAGGACGCATCTTCAGGTGTTCGACTGGATTTGAAATAGTCTATAAAGACTTCTCTCCAATCCTTAGCCTTTTCTTGGTCTTTTACTTGTAGAGCCATTTGCTCGGTCGTTCCCTTTTCCTCGGACGACTTTGGAAATATTTCTGCCGGTGTGAGGACCCGACGACTTTGCACAACGATCCTCATGTCATCGAGGTTCTCATCGGCCAATTCTTTAGCAAGCTTGGCTAATGCATCCGCTTTGCTATTTTCCGCACGCGGTATGCTTTCTAAGGTGTAGGAAGGAATCTGAATTAGCAGTTGTTGTACTCTCTCGCCGTACTTCACCAACTCTGGTTTGCACGTTTGGTAGTCGCCATTTACTTGACTAACGACCAGCTGGGAGTCTCCGTATATGAGCAGGTTTTCAATTCCTATGTCGATGGCGATCTCGAGACCTGCTATCAAAGCTTCATACTCGGCTTCATTGTTTGTCCTCGGCTTTATTAAGGAGAAGGCAAAGCGCATTATCCCTCCTTATGGAGTTATGAAGATGAGGCTTACCCCTGATTTGATTATGGGGGTGTTTTGTTTGCGCTTCTTCATGGAGGATGCTCCATCGAAGTAAAGTTCCCACCGGGTGCCATTACTGTCGATCGTGTCAAACGCATGCTCACTGGCAGTTCGTAATTCAAAGGAGAATTGGCAGGTATCGGATGCTCAGCGAGGAAGTCGGCGATGGCCTGGCCTTTCACTGCCTTAAGAGGCCGATAAGTTATCGAGAACTCCATCAAGAGCAAGGCCCATTTAGCGAGCCACCCCGTCAATATGGCATTTGACATCAAATATTTGAGAGGGTCCACCTTCGATATGAGACGGACTTCATGCGCCAACGCATAGTGCCTGAGCTTTGTTATCGCGAAGATCAATGCCAAGCAGTGTTTTTCGATGGGAGAGTAATTGCTTTCTGCCCCCAGGAGAACTCGACTCAAGTAGTAGAGAGCTCTCTCCTTCCCTTGGTAGTTCTCTTGTGCCCATAATGCACTTAAGGAACCTTCAAGGGCGGTCGTATACAGAATGAGAGGTTTTCCTTTAATGGGAGCGGCCAGTACTGGCGGATTTTGCAGGTATTGCTTGATTTCGTCCAGTGCGCTTTGGCATTTATGATCTCAGACGAAAGGGGTTCCCTTCTTCATCAGGTGACTGTAAGGACGACACTTGCCGGATAGATTGGCTATAAATCGCCGGATATACGCGAGCTTCCCTTAGAGAGACCGCAATTGCCTGAGAGTCCTTAGCGGAGGCATCTCCATGATCGCCTTGATCTTTGATGGATCTATCTCGATGTCTCGGTGTCGGACGATGAATCCCAGGAATTTGCCCGAGGAAACTTCGAACGCGCATTTGAGAGGGTTCATCTTCAAGTTGTATTGCCGAAGGCGTTGAAATACGGGCTTCAGATGCTCTAAATGTTCCTCGTATGATTTGCTTTTAACCACGAGGTCGTCGATATAGAATTCGACAATTTCATGTATGAGGTCGTCGAAAATCTTCGTCATGGCCCTCTGATAGGTGGCACCGGCATTCTTTAGACCGAAGGGCATCACCTTGTAGCAGAATATACCCAAAGGGGTCCGGAAAGCGGTATGCTACTGGTCCCCTGGATGCATCTTTATCTGATTGTATCCTGACGAGCCGTCCATGAAGGAGAAAACTTCGTGAGTGGACGTATTGTCTATCATCAGCTCGGTGACCAGTACTGGGAAGTCGTCTTTCGGGCAGGCTTTATTGAGATCCCGAAAGTCCATACATATGCACACTGTCCCATTTTTCTTCATCACCGGGACGATGTTGGCGATCCAGTCAGGATATTGCACCTCTTGGATGAAGCCAGAGTCGATCAGCTTCTTGACCTCGGTGATTGAAAAGAATTCTTGATGTGTGTAGTGTTTGAAAATTGTAAAGAAATCACAATCAAAAATTATTTGACCGCAATCAACTACGGTGTCGGATTGTAGATTGTAAGTGAGTGCGGATCGTTCTCAGGGAAAGTGTAATCATTCGTCTTTTGAATTAGATGAGTTGAAACTTTAATGAAAAGAAAACAAAACAATTCATGATTTAAAATTGAAGTTCAAGAATTAGAAAAATCTAGATCTAATAACAAGAAAAAAGATAGAATCAAGAATTGATCGTTTGTTGATTTTTCCAAACCAAATATCAAGAATCGAAATGAGGCTCGTAGGAATCGATCGGATCAATAGACGTGATGTAATCTTACAATTACGTATTCTTATCCTTCGATGAATTGATACTAGATCGATGATGATCGATGAGAATTAGAGACTTCTTGTGAAACTAGGGTTTCATCTTATCTCTTGTTCTTTCATTGATATCATTCATATTCTAGCCTCTAGTAAATTCAAGAAACGATCGAAGATCCCTAATTTCGAGCGATCACAATCAAGAAAGCATCGCAACGAAACTAGGTCATCGATTCTTGAACTTGCTAGGGTTTACAACACTCATAGGACTTAAAAATCGTATTAAGATTTGTTACATCATCATTCTACAATCGTCTCGACTCCTTTACGAGCGGAGTTTTACTCAAACATCACAACAAGAACAACAATTACAAATTGAGATCTAATCATGATGCAAGAATTAAAAGAAAGCAAGATTAAAGAATTTCACCTTTTATTTATATCAACAATTTCATTACATTCGCTCAAGAACTACAAGAGGAAGAATTCGATCGTCGACTTGGCTTCGCTCGTCTCCGTGGATCGCGGATCGGCTTGGATCACTTGCCCGATTGAAGATCGGCTCGGCTCCTAAAAGGTTGAAGGCTTCTCGCTTGATTTGGTACTCAAGATCTTGGATTTGGAGTGGAATTAGGGTTAGGGTTTCGCACAAGCCTTGTCACTAGACTTATGGAAGAAGATGGTGTAGAATGAACCAAAGATTATTGATTAGCCTTTAATCCTAGGTCTAGGTTCCTATTTATAGATAACTAACCCTAGATCTAGGATTTCAAATTCTAAGTTTCCCTCCAAAAGTTTGTTGAGGAAATTCAAATTTCCCTCCAAAAGTTAGTTAGGGGAGAAGCTTCTAGATGAGGATTAGTTAGGAGCTTAATTAGGATTAGCCTTCCCTAATCTTCTTTGCTGATCTGGCAGTAGCTTCTAGAGAATTATGGAATTTTACATATTGGAAATGAATGTGGGCTCCTCTGTGAGAATTTTGCACTGAAATTGGGGAACTAATTCCCTGGGCCCACCGCGGATCCGCGGCCTTAGCAAGCCCATGCCGCGGATCCGCGGCCATGTTATAGGCTTGGGCCTTGCACTTTCTGGTACAATCTTATGATGATTGTTGGGCCTTCTTTTGATGTATTGATTTGTATAATTCCTTCTGCAATGCTACCAGATCTGAATTGATTTAGTTGGCGTATTTTTGATCAGCTCTTTTGCTTTTTCTTCCGTATTTCCTGCACATACTCAAGACAAGTGTTGCGCAAATACAGAAATGATGCGATGCCATGAAATGCGGTTAATTTCCTTTAAAGTGTCGGTTTAAAAGTCTAATACATGCAATCTCATATTTTGTGACAGATTTGCTAATATGTAGAATATGAATGCCGAACACTTCTAAATGTATGCAATTGTTAGGGAAATTGCCGGCTAAAATATACAATATTTTCGACTGATCAAATACCCCCAAACTTAATTTCGATCTTCTCGAGCGAATGTTTTATTAAAAAGAGAAGGAGAAAATAAAGAAAGAGAAAAACTAACTAGCACACTTTCGTAGGCAACACGATTGCACTGAGCACGTGCAACAAGCCTTTAAACCTCTAGGTGTCCCTAGTAGGAGGAGTGTTGTCTCCTGAGGGTTTTCTGCGGATTGCACCCACAAAATCCAATAATAAAAGGAAGATCATGAATATTACATTTAAAGACAAGAATTGTAAAAGAAAAGCCTTGAAAATTAGGGTTTCCAACTAAGCTAGCTTTTCGGTTGTCATGAGCCCTATCTTAATGGTCATGAAAAGATGTCAGAAATCACGTCCTCCCTCAATAAAACATCGTCTTATTCTTCATTCCTATCTTTCTTCCAAACACCGATCATATCACCCTGCGTGTGTGTAAAGACATCCCTACACCCGGAGAATTCAATTCAAGCTATCATACTCTTGCCCATCAGCCTCAGTACTTTTTTTTTCTCGATGAGCTCACACACTTTCATGCGACCGTTAATACTTCTTGAGGTACTAACCGACCGATTACTCATGTAATTGCTTATTTGGTGTATTTTCCTAATCTTGCACCACCTTAGGTATAGCAGTGACTCCCAGACCAGTTGGCCTTAGGGCACTAGGTGAAGAAGCACCCTTGCTATATATTTTTTTATTTATTTCCCTTGGTGATAACAAAACCAGTGTCCATTTTTCTCACCATTTTTCATTTTTTTCTTTCCTTCATACTTTTGGCTTTAAGACAAGAGCATTTCAAGGTATCCTCTACTATCCCAGGCTTCAAGACGTGTGTAAGTGCGAATAGCAGGGTAGCAACGTTCAAAATGTTTGGCTTTCAGAATAGAAACTATTTTTCAGACTTATTTTTATCCTCAGATTAGTGACGTCTTTCATCTTACTAACCCTTGGGACAACGGCTCATAACTACTTATTACTAGTTCGTATAAGAAAACTTCTAATTTTCTTGGTTTTCTTAAATTTTTCTAATCTCATGGATGTAATTTTTCACTATCTAAACTTTTATTATCTTATTTATGTACAAAAAATATTTTTATAATTTTTGAAAATTTTTAAATTTTTATAGTTTTTAAAGAAATGTTTTGTGCTTATGCAATGTATGATGCAAATGATGCGTAAATAAGCACAAACCTCCCCCAAACTTGTTTTCAACAGTGTCCTCACTGTTGCCATCTGTTAAATCTCGAAAAACCTGTAAGCTTGGGAGGAATTTATTAGTGGGGGCAAAATATTTAAGTGAAGAACCTCCCCGAAACTTATTTTTGGCTTAAAATTTTGTAAAACTTTTCTTTTCAAGAGCCAGAAAAAATATCCCCCCAAACTTGAGTTATGCAATGTTAATCTTTTAAAATCACAAGTGGGGGTCAAAAATCAGTAGTCGATGCCAAGCTTTGCAAAGACCGAATGTCAACACCAACCATTCAAAAATTTTATCAATGCAGTGCTCTGGTTGGTGAAAGAAGAAGTGTGGAAAGGGAAAGGGGTGGAAAAGAATGTGTGTGCGTCTCATTTTGGAGAGACGATACAGTGTATGTGATGGATTACTCACATTCTTTTTACAATTCAGAAGAAGGGGTGGAGGTTCAATTTCAATGACTGGGAGATGATTCATCTCAACACCCGTGTTGTTCAGAAATGCAAGTTTTTCAGCGAAGATTTCCTCAAAAGTTCTATCAATACCCCGGAGAATAATGTCATCACAAGGTGCGGGGTGATCTTCAGACTCTAAAAGCAGTTCATAATCCGTGTTAATTGTTGACCCGGACATCTCGGTGGAAGAGTCCGTATGTGTATGATACATAGTTGGGTCAAACAATAACATATGAAAAGAGTCAAGATCGATATCAGGAGGATCATCAAATTCGCTGCTGTCGACATCCATTAAGTCGACAGAACAGACCTGAGCAGTAGGTTCGAAGGGTACACTTCCCAACTTGTAAATGTTTAGCTCTATTGACCTATTCCCAAAAGATAAGGTCATAGAACCATTACGACAGTTGATTATTGCGTTGGAAGTGGCCAAAAAGGGGCGACCTAAAATCACCGGAATTTGATTCCGTGGGTTTACTACAGGCTGTGTATCAAGTACAATAAAATCCACAGGAAATACAAATTCCCCGATTTTTATTAACACATCCTCCAGTTTACCCCTAGGTTTGGTGATTGATCGGTCAGCCATCTGGAGAGTTATGCTCGAAGGCTTTAACACTCCGATACCTAGTTGCTCATATATCGAGTAAGGAGGTAAGTTAATACTAGCGCCAAGGTCAAGTAACGCACGGTTGATGTGTTTCTCCCCAATAAAAATGGAAATAGTAGGACAGCCAGGGTCCATACGTTTCCGTGGTAATTGTTGGGGAAAAGCCGTGTCTACAGTACTCGACATGAATATTTTTTTAGGCAGTTGAGTCTTCCTCTTCCTAGTGCACAAGTTCTTAAGAGTTTTTGCATAGGACGGAACTTGTTGAATAGCATCTAGGAGAGGGATGTTGATGTTAACTTCCTTAAACATGTCCACAATCTTCTCCATTTGGGCATCATGTTTCTTGGGCCTCAACCTATTTGGAAATGGAGCTCTATCAATAAGTGTTGGGTCCAACAATTGTGGAGAAGTTTGTGGGGGTGGAAAAAATGAGGTGGGTGGAGGGTTCGAGCCCTTGGGAATACGGAGAATAGGCTCGGAAGAAGAAGGTAAGTTAGACGAAATAGGGTAAGGAATAGAAGTGTGAGTGGAAGTGGAAGTGGAAGCCGGGGTGTTAATGATCAATTCATCATTATCAATTTGTTCACCCAAATGATTGTCTAGCACTCTTCCAGATCTCAACGTTGTAAAAGCGTCCACATTAGTGTAATGTGAAGGTCTAGGATCAGGTACGGGTTGAGATGGAAGATTCCCTTCTTCTCTAGCACTTATTTCGGTTGTTATTCGTTCAATTTGTGCTTCCATTGATTTGATATTCTCATTTTGAGTGAGAATGGTCTTTATCATATTATCGATGGAAGATTGAAAACTTGCCGACTCTTGGATGGATTGTTTCATGAAAATAACCAAGGTTTGCACCAGTGCAGAGATATTATCAGTACCGGCCAATTGCAAAGAGTTTTCATGTAGTGCAAAAGTGTTGGCAGGATTTTGAAAATTTTGTGGTTGGAAGGGGTGCTGACTCAATTGAAGTGGTGGTTGCTGTTGTGGTGGAGGGAGCCTTTGAAAATTGTTTAGGATTGGAACCGTGTTTTGAGATTGTGATTGGTTCCAAGCAAAGTTCGGGTGATTCCTCCAATCTTGATTATATGAGGAAGAAGAGGGATAGTTTCCAGGTCTTTGCTGAAGTGAAGCATTAGTGTGACCTTGAAACGGTACATTGAAAGGACATTCTTCCGTCAAATGTGAAGGGTTTGAACAGCAGCCACACACGGTTTTGGGAAGTGTGGATTGATTTAGGGAGGCTGAAGAGATTTTATTTTCTATAGCGTCGAGTTTCCTTTGTATTGCGGCCATTTCGGCTTTCAAGGTGACAGAAACATCGAGCTGATTGACATCTTCCCTAGGTGGTGGTGGTCTAATACTTTCCCATTGTGATGTGTTTTGAGCTAAATCTTCTAAGTATTTCCAAGCTTCACCATCATCTTTAGATAGGAATTGGCAATGACACATGGTTTCAAGCATCTGTCTAGTAGTGAGATCAACACCCTCATAGATAATTCGACACAAATCCCATCTGGGGATTCCGTGATGAGGGCATTGGATAAGAAGATCCTTGAATTGTTCAAAGCATTTCCAAAATGGTTCATTGGGAAGTTGGGTAAATTTAGAGATTTCGCTCCGAACACGGGCGGTCTTGTGATTAGGATAAAATTTCTTAAGGAATGCTGCAACGAATTCGTCCCATGTTGAAATAGAATGTGCGGGTGTGATGTAAAGCCACTTCTCGGCTAAATCGCACAAAGTGAATGGAAGAATACGTAAACGCAGAGCGTCCACAGACAGTTGTGAATTCCCCATCAAAGCACATACGTTTTCAAATTTGGAAATAAACATGTATGCGTTTTCAGAATCAAGACCGTGAAATTTTGGTAATAGTTTGATGAATTGGGGGTTGATTTCAAAATTTTCCCCGATGGCAGGTGGTATAGAAAGACAGGTGGGAAGGGTAACACGTGTAGGATAGCATCTCTCTTGGAGAGAAATGCGTGGAAGATTCTGCGCACCTGCGGGCGGTGGCAGAGTAGTGTTAAAGTTTGATGGATTTGGGTCCATCGCGGGTGTGGTGGGTGGTGGGGGAGAAGATGAAGAATTACCGACTGGGGTCGATAAAAGAAACGCGGACAAGACGGGAAATGGAATCCCGTGTCCAGCCTAACATTGTGCTAAATGGTTGTAGCACAAGTGGCAGCGTTGGAATAATTAGAGGAAATGATGTATGCGGTGTTTGTTTTGAAAAGATACGGATTTTTGAAAAATATGATGCAACAAAACAAATGCAACACACAAACCCTAGAATCTAGTGGTCACCTAGGTCAAACTCTAGACCGCTCCTAACTGCCAAAAGACAAGTCGCAGGATAAATCCTCCACTGCCTCTTTGTCTCCCTGTGGCCGGATAAGTGCCAGGTAAGTGGGAAGGTACTCCACTACGTAAGTAGTGGGCCTAATTAAAAACCACTAGCCTTAGACACACTCGCCTTAGGCACCACAAGAAAACTCGGATAAGCAATGGATTACCCACGGCCTTCTCTTGTCCTAATTGAGCGCGACGGTCCTTAGAGTCATCTCTAGATTTCTTTTAATTAATGAGGGTCAATGCGGATGCAAGTTTTGCGATTTTCGGGGCCTAGGAAGGGTAATGAAATCCCCACCTAATTTGGATTTGGTCGTGCCCCTTAAATTTCCGTATTAATATGCAAACAACCAAAAATCAAAAACACGCACAAATTTATTTTGCTTTTGCGGCACTGCGATTTATTTGCAAAGAATCCTGCAGCAAAATTGTTATTGGAGCAGATGAGGTAAGAGATAAGAAAGTTAGAGAGATACTGAGCAAAATTGGTGCAGTGAAGAGCTAGGGATGCCGCGGATCCGCCGCAGGAAAGGGTGTTTTGCCACGGAAACGCGCTTGAGTGGTGAGATCACTGCGCAAGAATTTTACAGAGAGCTTCTGTTCAGCTGCTGAGTCCTCTGGAATTTTCAGAATTTTTTTTTTCTCCAGCTCCAATGATTCCAGATTTTCTCGCAATCAAATCACAACACACGTATTAGTGTTTGCACGAATTTTTGATCTAAAAACTATAATGGAATAAATTGCTCAACTCAAATTTCAAAATACGAACTATTAGCGCACTATCCCCGGCAACGGCGCCATTTGATTGAAAAGAATTCTTGATGTGTGTAGTGTTTGAAAATTGTAAAGAAATCACAATCAAAAATTATTTGACCGCAATCAACTACGGTGTCGGATTGTAGATTGTAAGTGAGTGCGGATCGTCCTCAGGGAAAGTGTAATCGTTCGTCTTTTGAATTAGATGAGTTGAAACTTTAATGAAAAGAAAACAAAACAATTCATGATTTAAAATTGAAGTTCAAGAATTAGAAAAATCTAGATCTAATAACAAGAAAAAAGATAGAATCAAGAATTGATCGTTTGTTGATTTTTCCAAACCAAATATCAAGAATCGAAATGAGGCTCGTAGGAATCGATCGGATCAATAGACGTGATGTAATCTTACAATTACGTATTCTTATCCTTCGATGAATTGATACTAGATCGATGATGATCGATGAGAATTAGAGACTTCTTGTGAAACTAGGGTTTCATCTTATCTCTTGTTCTTTCATTGATATCATTCATATTCTAGCCTCTAGTAAATTCAAGAAACGATCGTAGATCCCTAATTTCGAGCGATCACAATCAAGAAAGCATCGCAACGAAACTAGGTCATCGATTCTTGAACTTGCTAGGGTTTACAACACTCATAGGACTTAAAAATCGTATTAAGATTTGTTACATCATCATTCTACAATCGTCTCGACTCCTTTACGAGCGGAGTTTTACTCAAACATCACAACAAGAACAACAATTACAAATTGAGATCTAATCATGATGCAAGAATTAAAAGAAAGCAAGATTAAAGAATTTCACCTTTTATTTATATCAACAATTTCATTACATTCGCTCAAGAACTACAAGAGGAAGAATTCGATCGTCGACTTGGCTTCGCTCGTCTCCGTGGATCGCGGATCGGCTTGGATCACTTGCCCGATTGAAGATCGGCTCGGCTCCTAAAAGGTTGAAGGCTTCTCGCTTGATTTGGTACTCAAGATCTTGGATTTGGAGTGGAATTAGGGTTAGGGTTTCGCACAAGCCTTGTCACTAGACTTGTGGAAGAAGATAGTGTAGAATGAACCAATGATTATTGATTAGCCTTTAATCCTAGGTCTAGGTTCCTATTTATAGATAACTAACCCTAGATCTAGGATTTCAAATTCTAAGTTTCCCTCCAAAAGTTTGTTGAGGAAATTCAAATTTCCCTCCAAAAGTTAGTTAGGGGAGAAGCTTCTAGATGAGGATTAGTTAGGAGCTTAATTAGGATTAGCCTTCCCTAATCTTCTTTGCTGATCTGGCAGTAGCTTCTGGAGAATTATGGAATTTTACATATTGGAAATGAATGTGGGCTCCTCTGTGAGAATTTTGCACTGAAATTGGGGAACTAATTCCCTGGGCCCACCGCGGATCCGCGGCCTTAGCAAGCCCATGCCGCGGATCCGCGGCCATGTTATAGGCTTGGGCCTTGCACTTTCTGGTACAGTCTTATGATGATTGTTGGGCCTTCTTTTGATGTATTGATTTGTATAATTCCTTCTGCACTGCTACCAGATCTGAATTGATTTAGTTGGCGTATTTTTGATTAGCTCTTTTGCTTTTTCTTCCGTATTTCCTGCACATACTCAAGACAAGTGTTGCGCAAATACAGAAATGATGCGATGCCATGAAATGCGGTTAATTTCCTTTAAAGTGTCGGTTTAAAAGTCTAATACATGCAATCTCATATTTTGTGACAGATTTGCTAATATGTAGAATATGAATGCCGAACACTTCTAAATGTATGCAATTGTTAGGGAAATTGCCGGCTAAAATATACAATATTTTCGACTGATCACTCGGCGTTGATGCTCATCTCAAGATCGAGCCGCATTCTTCTCGGTGCTTGTTTGATTGGCTTGACGTCCGGGGATATTGCCAGTTTGTGGACAGTAATCTCTGGATCTAGTCTTGGCATCTTGGAATAGTTCCATGCGAAGCAATCTTTATGTTGCATAAGCACGTCTTTTAGTGTAGCCAGCCTTTCTTCAGACAGCAACTCGCTGACGAACGTCGGCCGAGGGTCACTTGCCGTTCCCAAATCAATTTTCTTGAGCTCATCTGCAGTGGTATGTATTCCAACTTCCAGCTCTTTCGGCGCTGGCGGAAACTCCAAAATCACCTCGTCATCATTGTTTTCGAAGCACCAGGGGAGGTCATCCATATTCCCGGGCTCTTCTTCTGATAGCGTTATCATATGACAAGTACGAGCTCGCTTCCAAGACCGATGTTGATCCGGTTCTACTTGTAAGTCCATGCTACCTCTCCCGGTACTTTCGGGCAAGCGGAATTTGATAAAAAACGATTTTCTTAGAGGTGGTAACATGGACTTAAAACCCGGATCTTTGTTAAACATCTAACTAACAACCTAACTACGAGTTGCTAACTACTCGGTTAGGGGGTTATACCTTTCTTTTTCTTGAACTCCTTCGTCTTCAAGCTTCGATGGTCGTCCGAATCGGCTTCTCCCCATCGTCTCCTTGCGCCGAAGATAGATCCACCTGAAAGCTTCAATCTTTGGCTCCTTCTTCGAACTTTGAAGAAACTAGTTCACTCGGTTTGCTAAACCTTGTGAACTAGAGTGAGTAGAGAAGAGTTTGTATGGGATTTTATCTATGGTTCTTGGTTCTCAACTCATGAGACAAGTGAACCATAGAATCAAGAGAGGGAGAGCAAGAGGAGGAAGATGAGAGCTCAAGAACAAGAGAGAGAATGAGCATGAAAGAATGAGAGAAGACTTTTCTCATTTGGCTCTCATAATCCAAAACAATTATAACACCTCATATCAATCAAGTATTATGTGATGGTTTAAGCAACCATAGCCATATCATTTCATGCACTCATTTTGCACAAAAGAGCAAGCAAGCAAAAGTCTTTGCCATGAAATGATAGCTATAGTTATCATGATGGTCAACTAGTCAAGCCAAGTCAACCGGTCAACAAAGTCAACAAGTCAACAAAAGTCAACAAAGTCAATCCCTCAACAACCATGTCACCATAATACTTAATTAATATAATTGTTAATCACATATCATATTCTCATTAGGGTTGAACAAAAAGTCAATAGTCAACTGTCAACGGTCAACAACCCTAATGAGAATCCTCTGCCTCTGTCTCTCCGTCAACTGTGCATACACACCCGTATCCGCATTCCGAGGAACACGAATGCATACCGGATAAAACCAATCCCAAAAGGTACACTAGGATCTGGCTTAAACCAAAGCCCGCTAGTGTGAACTGTCCGGACACTGTACGTGCACAAGTGCACGGATGTGACCGAACCCTGTCGCAAAACCATGCGACCTGTCGCAAAACCATGCGACCTCTACTCTTTTGCCTAAAGGCGAATAGCTTTCTGTGTGAGACTCTAAAGACTCGACACTACGCTGGCAGTGGGTTTAACCACAGACCGCAAGCGGCACTAGCTGTGCGTAACGGTCCCCAGGTAGATGCCGACAAGAAGACTGACGAGGTGAAACCCATCTGAACTCCTACTGAGCCTGAATGTGACATTCTCCGTACAGTCCGGTCTGTTCGTCTGATACATCGCATGGCGGGCCTAGAGGGCGGTAAACGTCAGTCCCCCAATAGCGGTACAAGTCGTGTCGGAGTGAAGCCCAAAACACCCTGAGATAACACTGGAAGCCTACCAGTATATCTCGTTTGCCCTGGCCAGGGACTACTCGTGTAATGGCTCTCCTAGACACAGCGCGATGTCAACTCCCAATACCGGGAGAGACGAATCCTGTCTAACCGTCACTGCCTCCAAGTGCTTCGGGACTGCACCCAACTACCACCTGTTTGCACGACTCCTTTGAGCCGTGGTAGGGTAGTAATCAAAGTACAGTGGGAACACACTCGAGGCGAAGTGACAGTGTCAAGTCAGCGGACTAAGCTGTACTCATGTCACCTGGGAACTGATAACTGACGATAGGCATAATACTAACTAGTCAGTTCCCGACGAGTCCTGTCCAGTGTACTCGTAACCCAACGAGCACCCGCATACTATCTCAAGTACGACGTACCGACGGCTGTGGGACAGACCGTCTCCCACACTGGGATGAGAAGCGTATGCGCTAGTCTACTCCGGAGTATCGATGCCCTATCTCGATAGTCCTGCGACCAGGGACCTGCATAAGGATGTGCTTATAGATTACCCAGCCCCACTAGTGTGACTGCCATCACAATGCTGGTAATCAAGCAAAGATCCTAAGGGCTCCACTAATGTGTATAGGCGATATACTAAAATAAATACATGTACATATTGAAGTAGAAACAAACCAAGTAGCATACTACTATTTTGAGCAAGATTGTATATACAAGGTGAATATCCCAAGCTTCCATTAAGTAATATACAAACTAGTATGATACAGTAATGGCCTCTAGGGCATATACACTAACAATCTCCCACTTGCACTAAGGCCATGTACTGGCGTATCGAAGACCTATCATCTCGATCAGCCGCTCGAACTGAGTCTGGGGCAAGGCCTTGGTGAATGGATCTGCAGTGTTATCTTCTGAAGCGACTCTCCGAACCTCGATCTCCTGGCGATCCACGATCTCCCTGATCAGGTGATACCGCCTCAAGATGTGTCTGGATCTCTGATGGGACCTGGGTTCCTTCGCTAAAGCTATAGCCCTGTTGTTGTCGCAATACAGAGGTATTGGATCAACAATGGACGGAACCACCTGAAGCTCTTTCAAGAACTTCCTCATCCAGACAGCTTCTTTTGCGGCATCAGATGCAGCGATGTATTCCGCTTCCATCGTCGAGTCTGCAACGGTTTCCTGTTTGGAACTCTTCCAACACACCTCCCCTCCATTGAGGGTAAAGACAAAACCCGACATGGACTTGGAATCATCCTTGTCACTCTGGAAGCTGGAGTCAGCAAAGGCCTCGATCTGGAGGTCTTTTCTGCCATACACCAAGAACATCTCCTTAGTCCTTCTGAGGTACTTGAGAATGTTCTTTACTGCTATCCAGTTTTTCTCCCCAGGGTTTGACTGATACCGGCTTACCACACTCAGTGCATAAGCTACATCCGGTCTGGTACACAACATCGCATACATTATAGAGCCTACCGCAGAAGCGTAGGGTATAATAGACATGCGATCCCTCTCCAAATCAGTCTTGGGAGACATCTCTTTAGAGAGGGTGATCCCGTGACAAGCCGGTAGGTTATCGCGCTTGGAATCTTCCATACTGAATCTTTTCAGTATGGTGTCGATGTACCTGGACTGTGAAAGTCCTAATATCCTCTTGGATCTATCACGATGGATCCGGATCCCTAGGATGTATGAGGCATCACCCAGGTCTTTCATGGAGAACCTGTGCGACAAGAACCCCTTGACAGATTGTAGCATAGGAATGTCATTTCCTATTAAGAGAATGTCATTCATGTATAAAACGAGGAATACTACAGTTCTCGCTACAAATCTACTATAGATGCATGGTTCATCTGGATTTTTGATAAAACCAAATTCCTTGACCGTCTCATCAAAACAGATGTTCCAACTCCGCGATGCCTGCTTTAGTCCATAGATGGATTTAAGCAACTTGCACACCTTTCCGCTGCTCCCACTCTGAATGAAAGCCTCTGGCTGGTCCATATAGACACACTCCTCTAAATTTCCATTTAGAAAAGCTGTCTTTACGTCCATCTGCCAAATCTCATAATCGTGGAAGGCAGCAATGGCAAGAAGGATCCGAATGGATTTCAGCATAGCCACTGGAGAAAAGGTTTCGTCATAGTCCAAACCAGGTCTTTGACGAAAACCCTTTGCCACAAGTCTAGCTTTATAGGTCTCAATCTGTCCATCTACACCAATCTTCCTTTTGAAGATCCACTTGCATCCTATGGGTTTTACCCCGTCTGGAGCAATGTCCAACATCCATACTTTGTTGGTGTACATGGACTCCATTTCGGTCCGCATTGCATCCAGCCATTTTACTGAGTCAACGCTCTGAACGGCCTGCTGGAAGCTAGTAGGCTCATCATAATCTATGATGCAATCCTCTCTATCCCCGTCTATGAGAAAACCGTAGTATCTCTCGGGCGGATGAGACTGCCTACTACTCCTGCGGAGCGGCGTAGGAATGTCCTGTTCTTTTGAACCCTCTGGTTCCACTAAACTTTCAGTAATAGTCTGTGGTTCTGGAATTTCTTCCAGTTCTACTGCGCTCCCACTAATTTCCTTTTCTAAGAACCGGTGTTCTAGAAAGTGGGCATGACGAGAAACAATAACTTTTTGTTCCACTTCGCAGTAGAAGAAATATCCCTTGGAGTTCTTTGGATATCCCACAAACTTGCACTGTACTGAGCGTGCCTCGAGCTTGTCCGTATGCTGCTTTTTGACAAAAGCTGGACTTCCCCATGTCTTAATGTGATTAAGATGGGGCCTCTTCCCACACCACATCTCATATGGTGTGGTAGGCACAGTCTTAGTGGGAACTCGGTTCAAAAGGTACGCAGCTGATTCTAGCGCATACCCCCAGAATGATCGCGGTAACTCAGCGTTACTCATCATGGACCGTACCATATCCAATAGGGTGCGGTTCCGTCTCTCCGATACACCGTTATGTTGCAGAGTGTATGGAGGAGTAACCTGAGAGAGAATTCCATTCTCTTTTAAATAGTCCAGGAACTCGGCACTCAAGTATTCACCACCTCGATCCGATCTTAGAATCTTGATACTTTTGCCGGTTTATTTTTCTACTTCATTCTTATATTCCAGGAATTTTCCAAAGGCTTCGGACTTATGTTTCATTAAGAAGACATAACCGTACCTTGAAAAGTCATCCGTAAAAGTAATGAAGTAAGAAAAACCGCTTCGTGCATGTGCAGACATTGGACCGCACACGTCGCTGTGTACGAGTCCCAAGAGCTCGCTCGCTCTTACTCCGTGTCCAGTGAACGGAGACTTTGTCATCTTTCCTTTGAGACAGGATTGACAAGTGGCATACGATTGATATTCGAACGGATTCAAATATCCTTCTGTATGTAACTTTGTCAACCTTCTCTCATTGATGTGACCCAGTCTACAATGCCATAAGAAAGTCTGATTTATTTCCGGAGACTTTCTTTTGTGTGTATTCTGGACATTGAAAATCTGTGGTTGGTTTAATACGTATATACCATTGCTCAATGTACCTGACCCAATCAGAACTTGATTAAGGTGAATGTTTACAACATTGCTTACAAACGCAAATTCATAACCTTCTTTAGAAACCAAAGATACAGAAATGATATTACAAGTTGCGTTGGGTACAAAAAAGCAATTACGCAAAACCAAAACATGTCCATCTGACATTCCCAGGTGATAGTCCCCTACGGCTTTAGCATCCATGCTAGCTCCGTTCGCAACTCTGAGGGTCATGTCACCTGCTTTCAAAACACTACGGTTTCTCAACGCCTGCAAAGAATTACAGATATGAGATCCTGATCCGGTATCCAATACCCAGGAAGTAGAGTTTATTGAAAGACAGTTTTCAATAACATACACACCTGAAGCTGAAGTTGCAACCTGCTTCAATTCCTGTGTTCTGGCCTTTCAGGCCCTGCAATCATTCTTCCAGTGTCCTTTCTTATGACAATAGAAGCATTCTTCCTTATCCACAAGCTTCCCCGCTTTCTTTGTTGCTTTAGCTTTTCCCTTCGTATCCACTTTACTAACATCGCCTCTTGGTTTGGCGGGGGCTTTCTTCTTCTTTCCCTTGGCTTTCGCCTTGGACTTAGAAGAAGATGATCCTCCTACAAACAAAGTGGATGTTTCCCTACCTTTCTGTAGGGTGCCTTCTGCGCTCCTCAGCATGTTGAGGAGCTCTGAAAGTTCAACTTCTTTTTCTTGTAAGTTGAAGTTCAGTATAAACTGGGCGTAAGTGGAAGGAAGGGACTGGAGAACTAAGTTCGTATAGAGCTTACTCTCCAATGTGGTCCCTAGGTCTGCGAGCTCCTCAATGTTGCCGATCATCTTAAGCACATGTTCTGCTACTGATGATCCGACGGCCATCCTTGCCGAAAATAACTTTTTCGACGCTTCGTATCTTGCGATACGAGATTGCTCTCCATACAGTTCTTTTGTATGAAGAAATATTGATTCCAAGTCCATATTCTCGTGCCTCCTCTGATGTTCATTGTCCATAGAGGCAAGTACGAGGCACTTGGCCTTCGCGCTATCAATCTCCCAAGTCTTACGGATTTCCTTATCCGCGACGCTGGAAGTGGGACCAGGAACAGAGGGAGCTTTGGTGGTAAGAAGATACCCCAGCTTGTCGTAAGTGATTGCCATTTTGACATTCCTGAGCCAATCTTTGTAGTTTGGCCCTGTCAGTATGTTTTTATCTAGAAGTAACTTAAGTCCAGTCATGTCGATTGGTCGCTGGAATTAGGAGAGAGAGAAGAAACACTCAGCATGATGCTCTTGCAAGTTTAGAGTGGTTTTTAGTTTGTCTAAACAGGATGGCTCCCACTGTTTCTCGAATCCCTCCTCAAACCATAAAGGAAGAATTAGTCGGGATCAATCCCACCGCACAATACTTGCTTAACCGTTCAGCCAGGCCAGTGTCGGTACTTCGAGGGAGGTTTTCCAACGCTTTCGCGAAGTTCCTTAATTCAAGAACCTCTTTTCCCTGGGGGCGTAGCCCCGCTAACACCTTTCTAGGCACCTACTAGGTTTATAGCATTGATCGTTTAGTGAGAAATTTTCCGAGGAGTAGCATATACTCACAGTAGGATCGGGATCCAAATATCATCGCGTGACGAAACTGAAGGAATCCTACCAGAATCATCACACTCCAAGTGGTATGCAAATCTAGCAAGTTTCAGTACTTATGAAACTCCCGATGTGGATTTTTGCCCCATGCTCTTATGACCTTGACTTTGGCCAAAATATCATAAGTCACATGTCAAGTTCTACCCGTCATTATCCAGGTTAATTTGGATCCATTCGCACCTACCCTTGACTTTGGCCAAAATGGCAGTACGACTGTCCCAAACCAACGCATCTATCTATGCTACACATGAACACCCAATAGCTACCAATCACTATACCTTGACTTTGGCCAACATACATAGCTTGAATACTATTGACTATTCATGTGAAACGACGGAGGGCTACGAATGGTTTTGGTGAAACCGTGAATGTAGTGAACTTGATATAGTCGATGGAACGAGATAGCTTTTAAAAGGAGTGGCTCAAGCTCCGCATTTAAAAGTTGGTTTTGAAAAGAACCGAGTGGTTTTTCGAAAGTGTTCCAACGACTTTTGCTTGGTTTATTATCTTGCATTAGTTCTTTTAATGCGTGATATTCTTGCATTAGTTCTTTTAATGCGTCCCATCATTTAATCCTACTATTGCAGAAAACAACCAAAATATGACGTACGCTTATGCCATTCGCATTTGCCACTGGGCCCCGTCATTACCCGTTAGGTTACTTAACTAAGGACAGAGCGGGGGCTGGGCTAGCGCGGCTGTAAAACATAAGCAATGCCTAAATAATATCATATATAGATATATTGCAATGATAGCCATTTCAGATCATAGATGAATACATTGGATATACTAGAAATCCGCAATTCGTACGAGCCTGTAACGAAAAGTAGATTACACGGTCGCGGTGAATAGCCAATACCCCACCCAAGACCCCTACGGGTGCGGCAAACTACCCGCCAAGTACCCAAAGTGGAGCAACCTCCCTCAACACCGTGAGTAGGCCACTCGGCACTTCGAGATACCCGGTAGTTTGTGCACCCCCTCTATGGGTCTATCCTAGGAGCAAAAACAGTAAAAAGAAATTATACAATGACGGCTACAACCCCGACCCGGTTGTGCGGTCATACAAATAATATTACATCAATTTACAAATTTACATGAATTGAAAGAAAAGAAAAAACTCTCGTCTCACAACCCCCCGGCTATTCACCCGCGACAATCCAACAAATTCATATACACATTCCAGCAACATTACAGATCACAGATTTGTATAACCCCCACTAATCGACATATAGCGATTAGTAGACGTTCAATACAAATATCACATTACAGAAAAACCCGTCAGCTAAAGTCTTTTAGAAGTTCGATCAAAAATACGGATTTTTAGGACCCCAAAAATAAAATTTTCGTTCTGGAAAATCTGGGCAGAAAATATATATTCCAAAAATCCCAAAATACCCCTATAAGCATACTGTAGCAAAGAACAACCAGAGAGGAGCCAAGACGGCCGCGGAACCGCGGCAATAGCAAGCTATTGCCGCGTTTCCGCGGCGCAATGATGAGATCAGGGGACCGTCTTTCTACAGTGCACTCTAAAAACCCTGAGTCGATTTTTGATGCATGATTTATTATTTTTACAGAACATAAAAAATCGACAGCAAATATGAAATCGGGGTTCATTTCGGGACTTTTTCTTTGATCGATCTTCTAGCTACTTTGCTAACATGTTAGATAGAGTTTAACTAGGCTCTGATACCACTGTAAGTCCATGCTACCTCTCCCGGTACTTTCGGGCAAGCGGAATTTGATAAAAAACGATTTTCTTAGAGGTGGTAACATGGACTTAAAACCCGGATCTTTGTTAAACATCTAACTAACAACCTAACTACGAGTTGCTAACTACTCGGTTAGGGGGTTATACCTTTCTTTTTCTCGAACTCCTTCGTCTTCAAGCTTCGATGGTCGTCCGAATCGGCTTCTCCCCGTCGTCTCCTTGCGCCGAAGATAGATCCACCTGAAAGCTTCAACCTTTGGCTCCTTCTTCGAACTTTGAAGAAACTAGTTCACTCGGTTTGCTAAACCTTGTGAACTAGAGTGAGTAGAGAAGAGTTTGTATGGGATTTTATCTATGGTTCTTGGTTCTCAACTCATGAGACAAGTGAACCATAGAATCAAGAGAGGGAGAGTAAGAGGAGGAAGATGAGAGCTCAAGAACAAGAGAGAGAATGAGCATGAAAGAATGAGAGAAGACTTTTCTCATTTGGCTCTCATAATCCAAAACAATCATAACACCTCATATCAATCAAGTATTATGTGATGGTTTAAGCAACCATAGCCATATCATTTCATCCACTCATTTTGCACAAAAGAGCAAGCAAGCAAAAGTCTTTGCCATGAAATGATAGCTATAGTTATCATGATGGTCAACTAGTCAAGCCTAGTCAACCGGTCAACAAGTCAACAAAAGTCAACAAGTCAACAAAGTCAATCCCTCAACAACCATGTCACCATAATACTTAATTAATATAATTGTTAATCATATATCATATTCTCATTAGGGTTGAACAAAAAGTCAATAGTCAACTGTCAACGGTCAACAACCCTAATGAGAATCCTCTGCCTCTGTCTCTCCGTCAACTGTGCATACACACCCGCATCCGCGTTCCGAGGAACACGAATGCATACTGGATAAAACTAATCCCAAAAGGTACACTAGGATCTGGCTTAAACCAAAGCCCGCTAGTGTGAACTGTCCGGACACTGTACGTGCACAAGTGCACGGATGTGACCGAATCCTGTCGCAAAACCATGCGACCTGTCGCAAAACCATGCGACCTGTCGCAAAACCATGCGACCTCTACTCTTTTGCCTAAAGGCGAATAGCTTTCTGTGTGGGACTCTAAAGACTCGACACTACGCTGGCAGTGGGTTTAACCATAGACCGCAAGCGGCACTAGCTGTGCGTAACGGTCCCCAGGTAGATGCCGACAAGAAGACTGACGAGGCGAAACCCATCTGAACTCTTACTGAGCCTGAATGTGACATTCTCCGTACAGTCCGGTCTGTTCGTCTGATACATCGCATGGCGGGCCTAAGGGGCGGTAAACGTCAGTCCCCCAATAGCGGTACAAGTCGTGTCGGAGTGAAGCCCAAAATACCCTGAGATAACACTGGAAGCCTACCAGTATATCTCGTTTGCCCTGGCCAGGGACTACTCGTATAATGGCTCTCCTAGACACAGCGCGATGTCAACCCCCAATACCGGGAGAGACGATCCTGTCTAACCGTCACTGCCTCCAAGTGCTTCGGGACTGCACCTAACTACCACCTGTTTGCACGACTCCTTTGAGCCGTGGTAGGGTAGTAATCAAAGTACAGTGGGAACACACTCGAGGCGAAGTGACAGTGTCAAGTCAGCGGACTAAGCTGTACTCATGTCACCTGGGAACTGATAACTGACGATAGGCATAATACCAACTAGTCAGTTCCCGACGAGTCCTGTCCAGTGTACTCGTAACCCAACGAGCACCCGCATACTATCTCAAGTACGATGTACCGACGGCTGTGGGACAGACCGTCTCCCACACTGGGATGAGAAGTGCATGCGCTAGTCTACTCCGGAGTATCGATGCCCTGTCTCGATAGTCCTGCGACCAGGGACCTGCATAAGGATGTGCTTATAGATTACCCAGCCCCACTAGTGTGACTGCCATCACAACGCTGGTAATCAAGCAAAGATCCTAAGGGCTCCACTAATGTGTATAGGCGATATACTAAAATAAACACATGTACACATTGAAGTAGAAACAAACCAAGTAGCATACTACTATTTTGAGCAAGATTGTATATACAAGGTGAATATCCCAAGCTTCCATTAAGTAATATACAAACTAGTATGATACAGTAATGGCCTCTAGGGCATATACACTAACACTACTCTCGCTGTATGCATGGCTTTCAGTTCATGCTTCTGTGGCGGGCTTACCCTCCAACTGCTGGACAACACGAACTTGCCCTATTGATATTGGTCTTCGACCCAGTTCTTGAAGGTGAAGCAGTCTTCAAGAGGATGTACTATTGCTTGGTGATAAGAGCAATAGTCTGGGTGAGAGATCTCGTTGGCTTGCTCGGGGTGTTTGGACTCCGGAAGTGTAATCATTTGATGTCTTATTGCGAGATCAAGTATCTTCCGTGTTTTGTTTTGAGGAAAAGAGTATGCTCGACCCATCTTCTTTATAAGAGATGAATCCGGATTGCTCGATTCCCGATCGCGTGGCTTCTTGGTCCCGCTTCGTTGCTCTCGAACGCTTTTCCCGTTCTTTGACTTATTTCTGCCTCTGCGTCGGGCCTTTTGTATGACAGGTTGATAAGGAAGAGCATTTCCATTCTCCGTGGCCTGTTGAAGGAGGCGCTGTGTCCTGGCTTTTTCGTAAATGGCCATCTCGCGGTGATGGTCATCTCGGATCTTTTGACCCGCTTCCCTTACTAGCTTGTCCATTCGTTCTTCAAACGATGGACTCGGCATCTTGATGACAGGACCTTGTTTTGGTTCAGGATCAGCGTCTTTTAACAGAATGCCTCCTTCTTCATCGAAGTCATGTATGACGTAGCTGCCATGGATTCGTTCTCGCTTTTTGGACTGAAGATATCCAAGCCCCTTTGTTTCCATTCTCCCATTGGGCAACTTGCGCTGAGTTCCAGGGACATCCCAAATCCTGTTGTAGAATCGAGCTTGTCGAGCAGTCTGTCTGAAGGGTACCACTTGACGCTTCAATAGCCTTTTCAAGCCATCCGTGTAATATCTGGGCAGAAGGATGGGTTGGAGCCTGTCGAGCGTGGAATCGGCGCCGTGCCAGATTTCCTTCTCCACTTTGGTTTCCCCGGATCGGTAGAATAGGATTGCCTTTTCATCTCTTCATCTGGGAGGGACGTAAAATGTCTGCAGTTCTTGCACACTACAAGTTTCGAGTGTATCGAGATCTTTGTAATGCTCTGTGGAACCAAGGTAATTTGCAGATTCTGATTATCACCAGCAAAGGCTTGTATTGATGTCCGGGTGGGAAATATAGCGCTGACCTCATCTTCCGAGTCGCTGCCGAAGGTCAACATGAGGGCGGACGGTCCTGGTTTGTTGTACTGGGGCGGACCTGAGTAAACTATCTCTTCTTCCTCCTCGGTATCACTCCCGAAGACTGGAATTGTCACGACCCGAAAGTACGGAACGTGACCGGCACTTAGATTACGAAGCGTCTAGAGGCGCCACGTAACCTAAGTAAGCCGAAACCCAGAAATCTAAACCATGAAAAAGAAGAAGAAGCAGTAAAAGAAAACATGAAGGAACAAGTTTAAAAGCATCAGCAAATTTTCCCAAAAATTTCAGCAGAGTCTCCTCTGTAAAAACTGGCCCCAAACGGGTACAACAAGTATAATATACATAAACAATAAAAAGCATCCCCAAACGGGAGCTAGCTCAACGCCAACAGACGGAAACAACCGCAACAAGCACAATAATATATAACGCCAAAGGGCGAGGCTCAAAACTCAAAGAACACAAACCACCAGATCAGAATAATACATGCGCGACTCTAAGGTCGAAATAAAAGACTGGTCCAATAAACTTATCAAGTAATGCAAGTATGGTTGATGGAGCTTACTAGATACAAATGAATGAATAAAATACAATGGTGGTTCAGATACAAGTGAACCAACCTACCGTGCAAATCACCCTGAAAGAAAAGATGTGCCAGCCAGCTCCCAGGGAAACCTGTACATCGAACCCGTAATAAAATTTGGCACAACGGGGGTGAGTTGCCAACTCGTGAGTAGAATACATCTACGAAAAGAAATCGAATGCACGACGCTATCCTAGGTCATAATAATACACTATTATATCCTAATCATCTAGTAATAGCAGGGTAAAACTACGTGTAAATGCAGATACTCCGTGCTCGTGTCAGTGCCTCATATAATACTATGTCATATGAAATGAAATGCATGCACCATGAATGTAAAGTAACAAATCCTGAAATCCAGATATATATGTATAAGAAATCTTTAGCTGTTATCATAGTAAAATGTGTATAAGAATCTGAAATCTCAACAATGAAATCCATGGAAATCCGTGTCAAGCGTCGACACAACACATGTAATCTCAAGTCTCAATATCTCGGGCTCCGTCAGTCCGGATCGGCCCATATCATCAAATCTCACGACAACGGTCGGTATCCTCCGGATATCCGCCGCGCCAGACATCACCGGTAGGTAGCCTTCCCCTGCCAGGCTCATCGTCTACAACTCGATCTTCTTGCCCCGGGGTACCATACCGGGCCCACCATGTACCCGAGACGGTTCATCCACTCCTCGAATCGGGTCTCGAAATCCAACAGAAAACATGAAATCTCATGGTGGACGACACATACATCACGAGAAAACCGCATCTTATATTTTTAAAAAGAGAGGAGGAGGAGAGAGAGAAGTTTTTTACATATTCTTGCGGTTTTCCCCAAAATCCAGAAATCTCATAGAAATCCAAATCTCAAAATCATGAGTAACTATATGATAAGTGTCGGCATATGCCCATAATACTGCATGATAACATGAAAATATGAATGCATGAATGTCTAAGTAATAAATATCATGTCTATACTAACATCAGAGAATAATCACAATATTATATCGGTCTAGTTGTTAACTGATTCTATCCATAAAAGACAATATGACCTAAAGTGTACGTGACATAGCAATTACCGATGATGATGTGTGTGAGCCGGCAAATAAGTGTGCGTGGAATATGTGCATCATCGGTAATGGTGCTGGTGTCCTAACAGGTAAAGTTTATACTGATTATAGCAACATATGTAAGAACATGCAACATTATGATTACAATGTGAAAGTAAAGACGGATGTGTGTTATCCACTCATTTGATATACAATTACCACTACCACTATACGATTCGAACCTAACGTAGTGTCCATCTAACCCCCCTAAGGAAAACTAAACCTAAGAACTGGTCGATAGAAGTATACCTAAAGCCTGAGTCCATATCTCTAATAGTCGGCGATCCTGCCTCAATAGCGTCACGTACATAGTACGACTTCCTCAAATCAAGAGTGCGGATCAATCATCACATCTATGCCTCGTACGGTAAAATCCATCGTACGGCATCCCAATATCCGGGTACGGGTCAAATATCACCTACGTGTCTCATTATTCGTATAATATCATCATCAACACATGTCATGATCGAGGTGCTATGCTGTAATCGCATACATCAATTATATAACATTGCCATCATAAATATACCTTATTAATTTATCCTCAGAAATAGCATGTCATATGTATCATGTTGTGATCGAGTCATACTGATATCATATCGTCATCAAGTCACACCTATATGATATCGACATCAGGTCACACCTATATGATGTCGTAATCAAGTCATACATATATCATATCGTGATCAGTCACAAGTTACAGTTCGGGTTCTATTTTAGAGTCCCATGTACCTCAATATCATCACTACCCATTATAATTTAGGTATACCTGTTCATTTTCTCATTCTCTAATGATCCGCTAACACTTTAATACGACTGTATAGTCAAGAATCACGGCATCAAGCCCAGTTATCCTGTTTCATTCCCGTGTATCAATGTATCCCACATACGTGTTGTATATATCTATATATATACCTCTACCTAGTCCTATATATATATACACATACCCGTATACACCATGTCGAGTTTCAGTGTGTGCGTGTGTGTGTGTTTCTACCTGAAACCTACGAACCTCTTCCAGGGTATTCGTCCTCTGGTATGGTCTTCCTAAATCAGTCTGGTCCAGCCTAGGGTCATTACTAGGGTCCTACTCATTAAGAATCTAGGGTCACATCTGGTTTCCCAATGTCAATAAGTACTATTCCTATTCTACGTTGCGGGGGTGCTAAACGCCATCCACCCGACTTCCCCCCGTAGATATACATCTACTCACCTGGTCCATGTCTGCCGAAGACGGTGTCGCCATCATCCTCTTCATCGCCCGCAGTCCACGTGAGGGGTACCTAAACGCAAACATATAAATAGTATCGTAAACTGAATCACATACAAAAGCCAAAACGACGCAAGGAACAAGCATAGGTTAAAACCTATGTCCCGTCCACGCAAAAGAACCAAATATCGCTCGATATCGGCGTACAAACTCCGATGGATCGAGATAAACATCAACAAATAACTCGTAGTTTTAAAACACCTTACTTATATTATAAAACATGATTAAATCCATCGAAACCCTAAAATCCATCAAACCGTCCAATTTCGTAAAACCCGAAAATACCAATTTACCGTTTTTCATCAAAACTTGACATTTAAATAAAACCAATGGTCATAAAACTCATTAAATAGCATAACTAGACTATACAAACCATTACTATATTTTTATTACACAAATTTGTATTAATTTGAAATTTCTAGTTTGCAACCTTTAACAATTTTCAACATTTTTCAAGCAAAATACCTAAATTCCACCACAAAACATGATTTTGCATGAATTAATGTACTAAAATACAATTCATGATGATAATGATATGATGAAACCATGATTATATTTTTAATTTCATTTATATAGGAATTTCCAAAAATCTAGTTTACAAAATACTAGCATTTTATTACTATTTTCCAATTATCAAAGGAAACTAGTGATCAAACTAAGTTTTTCATTCCTTTAATATGCTAATATTCTCATTAAAACTACCATCTAATGATAACCACCTTAATAAGAATTTTATTTTACCCACAAACACATTTTAGAAAAATCTAGTTAGCTATATAGTTTAATTAAAACAATTTGAATAAACAATTTATTATACAACAACCATGCAATATTTTTCCACTCTAAAAGATGTTAAACTAGCTATTATAACCTTATTTAATTAATAAAAACCACAACTTGAATTTACAAACCCTAACTTTAATTTTAAAATTTGCAACTAGAATTAATATATTAAATCTAATTATGCTTTAAAAGAAACATCTAATAGAAATAAAACAAAAGAAGGAAATTTATACCTTCAAAATATGAAACCCAAACATGAAAATGAGCCTCCAAAATGCATGCTTTCCATCTCCAAAATCCATGCTAAATAGGTCAAAGGAAAATGGTAGAGGTTGAATGTTGATTTTTGAGATTTATTTTTGGAATTTTTGAAGAATTTTGATGATTTTTATTGCAAAAATGATGGGGGAAAATTTTTGGGGCTACCCATGGAGGGGAGGCCGGCCATGGAGAGGGAGGAGGGTGGAGAGAGAGAAAAAATGTGTGGTATTGTGTAGAAAGTTCATAAATAATGCATTTTTTTCACTTAAACCCTTTATTATCTAACTTTTTCAATTTAACCCTTTTCCTAGGAATTTCTAGAACCATGGAGAGATTTTGGAAAAGATTTTGCATATTACACACTTGATTCTAATATACCATGGCTCATTTTTACAAATTAAAACCATTCAAATTTGTAATTTATACTAATTTAGTTTAAAAAATAAAGCTTATGTTAATATTTAAAATATTTAATTTAGGAAAAATATTTAATTGAACTAAAAATTTATAAGTGGTTAAATAAACACCATTTACTAGTAATAACATAATTAAAATAGATATTTTTAAATTTATAGTGAAAAATAATTACGGTTTAGTTTTACGAAAAATACATTTTACTTTACCGAAAATCCTAAAATTCACTTAAATTTTTTTTTATTTAATTATTTTTAAAATGTTACAGTCTTCCCCCCTTTAAGAAATTCGGTCCCCGAATTTAAATTAAAACTCCCTCTCCAAATACTAAAACATCGAGCAAAACGCTCAAGTCGTCGGGGCTCCGAAATCGTCAATATATAACTAAAATCAACTCCGTCAAGCTTAACGCAATCATCGGAGTTATGGTGAAGACAAAATATCAAAACCCAATACGAAAACCAGCATAATATTCATCAAAACTATAACTTAAATATAGTGCGCATCATAGTAAAATCGTCCAAATATCTGGATAAGGAAATATGCAACACCCCTTTTTGAAAATCGCCGTGTGATGCACGTGTCACGGCATAAGTAGCGGACGTTTATTTAAAAAAAATAACTATATATATATATCTTTTATTTAACATACACGTCCCGCCTGGTTACTAAATCAAATAATAATGACTATGAAAACATACTGCTCAAACTGAAATCAATCCCAATCACATCATTAAAATATCATTTGCGTCCGGTGCGCACTGAAATCGAAATCACAGTACAAAAATGCGTGAAAACTAGGTCGAAACATATGTCAAAATCATGTGTAACCATATGCACGAAATCAAATCAAAATCACAAAAGGTATTAAAACCAAATCAAGTGCACTGGGTATGTACTAAACAACATCAATACAACCGATATATGAAACACACTAGAATGTAATGAAGGTACACACATGGAATACCAATAGTAGAACAAGGTCCTCAAAATACCAAAATCCAATCAACGAAAAGATGAAATTCAAATCACCAAATCGCAATCGTAAACACTATCGTTAATGTGCGCCTCTTTCCTCTGATGTCGATTGCTTCGAACTCGTCTCTTCGTAGCTGTGCCGACTGCGCTACCAACGGCAATACTCATATCTAGAGTCTCCCACGTAGTCGATCCCTTCACATGATATCCGGACTACATTAAACTTTTCGATCAATCCATCAAAATCCCATAAGTCCCCGAGAGCTCAACACTCAAGTACAGTTTAAAAATATCCGGTACATACCCCAGCATCGATGATCCAGCCGTAGAAGGGCAAACCCAAGCCTCACTAATGGCACCGCGAAACTGCCGTAAACCCTAAGGTTCAAGGGCGTTCTCGTGGTCATTATGTCGAGTTAGGGTTTCATTCTTCTAGAGGGTCCATCGAAATACCTGCATGTTCTTCCGAATACTTTAAACTTGGGAAAATGGTTTTCTGATAATCGTTCGAACCCTTTAACTTCATCCGGACGGCATGTGAATACCCTTCGTCCACACGCTAAGCAATGCTTCAATCCTCAAGAATAACCAATACTCTAATGGTTATCGTATTCGAGCCGCAGCTCCTTCTGCCCGTATGCCCGTGGTAGCAGAAACTACCATCCGATATCGACGAAGATAGATCAAAGGAACGAATGAAATACGGTGCAAACAATGTACATCCTAGGGCTCCTTAAGCAGAGTAGCGTATCGTAAGTATGCCGCGGACCATACCCACGGTACGTTACTCTACCTAAATCGCCTACTCCATCAACCAAGGGTCACCTAGACTTATACAAGGTTAAACCTAGCGCTTTGATACCAACTTTGTCATGACCCGAAAGTATGGAACGTGACCGGCACTTAGATTACGAAGCGTCTAGAGGCGCCACGTAACCTAAGTAAGCCGAAGCCCAGAAATCTAAACCATGAAAAAGAAGAAGAAGCAGTAAAAGAAAACATGAAGGAACAAGTTTAAAAGCATCAGCAAATTTTCCCAAAAATTTCAGCAGAGTCTCCTCTGTAAAAACTGGCCCCAAACGGGTACAACAAGTATAATATACATAAACAATAAAAAGCATCCCCAAACGGGAGCTAGCTCAACGCCAACAGGCGGAAACAACCGCAACAAGCACACTAATATATAACGCCAAAGGGCGAGGCTCAAAACTCAAAGAACACAAATCACCAGATCAGAATAATACATGCGCGACTCTAAGGTCGAAATAAAAGACTGGTCCAATAAACTTATCAAGTAATGCAAGTATGGTTGATGGAGCTTACTAGATACAAATGAATGAATAAAATACAATGGTGGTTCAGATACAAGTGAACCAACCTACCGTGCAAATCACCCTGAAAGAAAAGATGTGCCAGCCAGCTCCCAGGGAAACCTGTACATCGAACCTGTAATAAAATTTGGCACAACGGGGGTGAGTTGCCAACTCGTGAGTAGAATACATCTACGAAAAGAAATCGAATGCACGACGCTATCCTAGGTCATAATAATACACTATTATATCCTAATCATCTAGTAATAGCAGGGTAAAACTACATGTAAATGCAGATACTCCGTGCTCGTGTCAGTGCCTCATATAATACTATGTCATATGAAATGAAATGCATGCACCATGAATGTAAAGTAACAAATCCTGAAATCCAGATATATATGTATAAGAAATCTTTAGCTGTTATCATAGTAAAATGTATATAAGAATCTGAAATCTCAACAATGAAATCCATGGAAATCCGTGTCAAGCGTCGACACAACACATGTAATCTCAAGTCTCAATATCTCGGGCTCCGTCAGTCCGGATCGGCCCATATCATCAAATCTCACGACAACGGTCGGTATCCTCCGGATATCCGCCGTGCCAGACATCACCGGTAGGTAGCCTTCCCCTGCCAGGCTCATCGTCTACAACTCGATCTTCTTGCCCCGGGGTACCATACCGGGCCCACCATGTATCCGAGACGGTTCATCCACTCCTCGAATCGGGTCTCGAAATCCAACAGAAAACATGAAATCTCATGGTGGACGACACATACATCATGAGAAAACCGCATCTTATATTTTTAAAAAGAGAGGAAGAGGAGAGAGAGAAGTTTTTTACATATTCTTGCAGTTTTCCCCAAAATCCAGAAATCTCATAGAAATCCAAATCTCAAAATCATGAGTAACTATATGATAAGTGTCGGCATATGCCCATAATACTGCATGATAACATGAAAATATGAATGCATGAATGTCTAAGTAATAAATATCATGTCTATACTAACATCAGAGAATAATCACAATATTATATCGGTCTAGTTGTTAACTGATTCTATCCATAAAAGACAATATGACCTAAAGTGTACGTGACATAGCAATTACCGATGATGATGTGTGTGAGCCGGCAAATAAGTGTGCGTGGAATATGCGCATCATCGGTAATGGTGCTGGTGTCCTAACAGGTAAAGTTTATACTGATTATAGCAACATATGTAAGAACATGCAACATTATGATTACAATGTGAAAGTAAAGACGGATGTGTGTTATCCACTCATTTGATATACAATTACCACTACCACTATACGACTCGAACCTAACGTAGTGTCCATCTAACCCCCCTAAGGAAAACTAAACCTAAGAACTGGTCGATAGAAGTATACCTAAAGCCTGAGTCCATATCTCTAATAGTCGGCGATCCTGCCTCAATAGCGTCACGTACATAGTACGACTTCCTCAAATCAAGAGTGCGGATCAATCATCACATCTATGCCTCGTACGGTAAAATCCATCGTACGGCATCCCAATATCGGGGTACGGGTCAAATATCACCTACGTGTCTCATTATTCGTATAATATCATCATCAACACATGTCATGATCGAGGTGCTATGCTGTAATCGCATACATCAATTATATAACATTGCCATCATAAATATACCTCATTAATTTATCCTCAGAAATAGCATGTCATATGTATCATGTTGTGATCGAGTCATACTGATATCATATCGTCATCAAGTCACACCTATATGATATCGACATCAGGTCACACCTATATGATGTCGTAATCAAGTCATACATATATCATATCGTGATCAGTCACAAGTTACAGTTCGGGTTCTATTTTAGAGTCCCATGTACCTCAATATCATCACTACCCATTATAATTTAGGTATACCTGTTCATTATCTCATTCTCTAATGATCCGCTAACACTTTAATACGACTGTATAGTCAAGAATCACGGCATCAAGCCCAGTTATCCTGTTTCATTCCCGTGTATCAATGTATCCCACATACGTGTTGTATATATCTATATATATACCTATACCTAGTCCTATATATATATACACATACCCGTATACACCATGTCGAGTTTCAGTGTGTGCGTGTGTGTGTTTCTACCTGAAACCTACGAACCTCTTCCAGGGTATTCATCCTCTGGTATGGTCTTCCTAAATCAGTCTGGTCCAGCCTAGGGTCATTACTAGGGTCCTACTCATTAAGAATCTAGGGTCACATCTGGTTTCCTAATGTCAATAAGTACTATTCCTATTCTACGTTGCGGGGGTGCTAAACGCCATCCACACGACTTCCCCCCGTAGATATACATCTACTCACCTGGTCTATGTCTGCCGAAGACGGTGTCGCCATCATCCTCTTCATCGCCCGCAGTCTACGTGAGGGGTACCTAAACGCAAACATATAAATAGTATCCTAAACTGAATCACATACAAAAGCCAAAACGACGCAAGGAACAAGCATAGGTTAAAACCTATGTCCCGTCCACGCAAAAGAACCAAATATCGCTCGATATCGGCGTACAAACTCCGATGGATCGAGATAAACATCAACAAATAACTCGTAGTTTTAAAACACCTTACTTATATTATAAAACATGATTAAATCCATCGAAACCCTAAAATCCATCAAACCGTCCAATTTCGTAAAACCCGAAAATACCAATTTACCGTTTTTCATCAAAACTTGACATTTAAATAAAACCAATGGTCATAAAACTCATTAAATAGTATAACTAGACTATACAAACCATTACTATATTTTTATTATACAAATTTGTATTAATTTGAAATTTCTAGTTTGCAACCTTTAACAATTTTCAACATTTTTCAAGCAAAATACCTAAATTCCACCACAAAACATGATTTTGCATGAATTAATGTACTAAACTACAATTCATGATGATAATGATATGATTAAACCATGATTATATTTTTAATTTCATTTATATAGGAATTTCCAAAAATCTAGTTTACAAAATACTAGCATTTTATTACTATTTTCCAATTATCAAAGGAAATTAGTGATCAAACTAAGTTTTTCATTCCTTTAATATGCTAATATTCTCATTAAAACTACCATCTAATGATAACCACCTTAATAAGAATTTTATTTTACCCACAAACACATTTTAGAAAAATCTAGTTAGCTATATAGTTTAATTAAAACAATTTGAATAAACAATTTATTATACAACAACCATGCAATATTTTTCCACTCTAAAAGATGTTAAACTAGCTATTATAACCTTATTTAATTAATAAAAACCACAACTTGAATTTACAAACCCTAACTTTAATTTTAAAATTTGCAACTAGAATTAATATATTAAATCTAATTATGCTTTAAAAGAAACATCTAATAGAAATAAAACAAAAGAAGGAAATTTATACCTTCAAAATATGAAACCCAAACATGAAAATGAGCCTCCAAAATGCATGCTTTCCATCTCCAAAATCCATGCTAAATAGGTCAAAGGAAAATGGTAGAGGTTGAATGTTGATTTTTGAGATTTATTTTTGGAATTTTTGAAGAATTTTGATGATTTTTATTGCAAAAATGATGGGGGAAAAATTTTGGGGCTACCCATGGAGGGGAGGCCGGCCATGGAGAGGGAGGAGGGTGGAGAGAGAGAAAAAATGTGTGGTATTGTGTAGAAAGTTCATAAATAATGCATTTTTTTCACTTAAACCCTTTATTATCTAACTTTTTCAATTTAACCCTTTTCCTAGGAATTTCTAGAACCATGGAGAGATTTTGGAAAAGATTTTGCATATTACATACTTGATTCTAATATACCATGGCTCATTTTTACAAATTAAAACCATTCAAATTTGTAATTTATACTAATTTAGTTTAAAAAATAAAGCTTATGTTAATATTTAAAATATTTAATTTAGGAAAAATATTTAATTGAACTAAAAATTTATAAGTGGCTAAATAAACACCATTTACTAGTAATAACATAATTAAAATAGATATTTTTAAATTTATAGTGAAAAATAATTACGGTTTAGTTTTACGAATAATACATTTTACTTTACCGAAAATCCTAAAATTCACTTAAATTTTTTTTTTATTTAATTATTTTTAAAATGTTACAGGAATAGTGGTGATAGCTTTGTCCTTCGGTTTGTGACACCTCTCCGTATCCTCGAAATCTGGTAAGAAGTATTTCGCATCCTCGTACTTCCGAACTTCGTTCATGGAGAATGGGTTTGTAGGGTTCCTAGGCACACTAATGAGGTCTCATAATAGATCAAACATGCCCAATTCAAATTTTTTCATGAGCCTACAAACCCTAATACTGATCGTTAACTAGAGGATAAGGCGATGCAAGCATGTAAACGACTTTATTGCTAAAGGAAAGTGACTACAACCTTTGTAGATCCGGTCCTCCACTTCCTTGGCTCCGTGCTGACATCCCTCCGCTGTACCAATCGGAATCCTAGACTCTTGCGGTGGTTTCATCGGAGAAAAGATCGGGCTAGGTCGTCGACTTCGATGCCGAAGATGATCTACGTCGGGGCAACTCAAGATCAAGCTCCAACTTCACCAAGTCATTAAACTTATGAAGAAAACACCCTATACTACTTGGCAAGTGGTAGAGAATGAAGAAATAGGAAGTGGGTTCACTTTTGAATTGGATTTCTCACTCTTTTTCTCATGTTGCCATTAATGGTAGCAAGCTTTCTTCATGTTGAAGAAGAAGAAGAAAAAGAAAAAGAAATATGATAAGTATATTGAAAAATAGCAAATAAAATGATACTTATCATATTTGCAACCATGGTTTAGTGTAGAGAATTAACTAGGGTTTAGTTGAATGGTTAGGGTTAGGAGATGAAGACAAAAATGGTCACTTAGTCAAAGATGCATGAAGCATCAAGAAGCTTCTTGTATGAAAGCAACCATTTTGTTTTCCTTTTTCTTTTAACCAAAATAAATAGATAAATAAATAAGTGAAATGAAACCCTAACCATTCACTAAACATGGTTTAAGTCTTACACAAACCCAAGTTTGCTTGTATCATCAAACATGATACAAACAAGTGCACAAAAATATATCACATATACAACTTGTGCATTTCAAGTGAGAAAGTCAATCTTGAGTGAACCAATATTAGTTAATGTAAAGTAATATATCAAATATATAATTATACATTAAATCATTAAATCAACACTTGATTTAACGATCCGGTCATATCGCATATAACCGACTAATATCCAATGCATCGACTTATCGAATCAATCCTTGATTCGATAACTAGATTATATCGTATGCAACCAATCGATACATTCATCGCGAGAATAGAATAAGGTATCACATACACGCATTATTCTCGGTCCCGCACATATCTCATATGCGCTCCTATTTCGTTTCGCTTGAGCCAGGAAACCTCTGTGTAGAACTCTAAAGACTCGTCAATACGCCGGCAGCAGGTGATGATCATATCAAACACCCACAAGCCGCAAGCGGTCTGCTAAACGTAACGGTCACCCGGGTATTGAGCGATCAGAAGATCGACGAGCAAGCTCGCTCACACTCCTGTGAATCCAACCAGTAACACTTACCGTACAGTCCGGTCTGTTCGTTTGATATGTCGCATATCTTGCCTAGGGGTGGTAAACGTCAGACCCCAGTAGCTCGATAAGTCATGTCGATATAAGGTCCATAACATGTGTGAAACTACTGATAACACTTACTAGTAGATCACTGCAACCCTGGCCAGGGATTTCCAGTTATGGCCAGTCGTGCATAGCGCAACATCAACCCCTAATACCGGGAGAGACGAATCCCCTCCTATCGCTCATTGCCTCCATGTGAATCGGGACTGTACCCAAAAACTACCTGTTTGCACGACTCAGTAGAGCCGTGGTAGGGTGGAAATCAAAGCACAGTGGGAGACACACAAGACTCTATGACGATCTCGGGTCAACAGACTAAGTTGTACCAGTGTCACCAGAGAACTACCATCTGACGTGAGGTATAATACCATCTGGGAGTTCTCAGCGAGTCCGTTCAGTGTACCCAGTCTCCACTGAGCACCCGCATACCATCTCTGATGTCAAACACCAATGGATATGGGATCATCCATCGCCCATCATATGGGTCGAGAAGATATACGCTAGTCTACTCTGGAATATCGATGCCCCGTCTCGATATTCCCACGACTAGGAACATTGAAGGATGTACTCATGGACTACCCAGGCCCCACTAGTATGATCTGCATCACAGTCCTGGAAGTCGAGTACACATCCTAAGGGCTTTATCAACATGTAACAGAGAGACAGAAAGTATACATGTTAAGATAAAGAGCAACCAGATAGCGTACTATCATGTCGAGCAAGAAAGTCCTACCTATATATGTCCCAGCATCCATTACAATATACATCCAATGCACAGTAATGGCCTCTAGGGCATACATATAACTAACAATCTCCCACTTGCACTAGGGCCATCTATAGCAGTAGTTGCAGTATCACATACTCAACCATCCCATATAAGTCTCTCTCTGGGAAAAAACCTTTGTGAGTGGATCCGCCGTGTTTTCCTCTGAGTCTACTCTCCTAACCTCGATCACCCTGGAGATCAACTATCTCCATGATCAGGTGATGCTGCCTCAGAATATGTCTGGGTCACTGATGGGATCGGGGTTCCTGGGCCAAAGCCACACTTCCATTGTCACACAATGGTAGGAACCTAGTTCATCTTATGAACCAATATACACCCAAACTTCCTCTTTAGTAGTATCTTTAATAGCGATGTTACCAGCCTTTATCGTCTAGTTTGCCACGGTATCTAGCTTGGAACTCTTCCAACATACCATCCCTTCACTAAGGGTAAAGACAATGCCTGCGACTGACATTCAGTCGTCCTTATCACCCTGGAACCTTTCCAGTGATTCTCCCCAGGATCAACTGATACCATCTCACTACAACTAGTGAGAATCCTAACATCCATTTAGATCTATCTCATAGATCCAAAACCCAGGATTTAGGAGGTATCACTTTGATCCTATATGGAGAATCTATGTGATAAGAGGATATCGACCGATCGTAGCATAGGAAACTCCTTTCCTATCAAGAGTATGTCATCCGCGTACTCTACGAGGATCATCACCATACTCCATACTACCTTTTTGTATATACAAGGTTCATCTACTATTTTGATGAAGTCAAATACTTTGACTATCACATCAAAACAGACGTTCCAACTCCGCGATGCCTGCTTCATTATGTAAAGCAACTTGCATACATTTTCGCTGCTCCCACTGTTTACGAAGCCCTCTGGCTATGTTCTTATAGACGTTCTCTTCTAAATCATTATTTAGAAAAATAGTCATGGCACCCAACCACCAGATATCGTAGTCATGGTATGTAGCAATGGCAAGTAGGATCTGGATGGACTTAAGCATATCCACTAGAAAAGGTTTCATCATTATCCACGCCTGGTCGATGATGAAAACCTTTAACAGGTCTGGCTTTGAAAGTCTCAACCTTTCCATCTACACCAAGTAATCTTCTCAAGATATACTTACTCCTGATGGGGATTTAACCCTTCAGATATAGCAGCCAAAGTCCATACTTTGCTGGTGTACATGGATTCCATCTCAGATCGCTAAGCATCCAGCCATTCTTACTCTCGATGGCCTGCTCGAAACTAGTTAGCTCATCATCTCATGATGTAATCCTCGCTCCCACTGTCATCGAGAAACCGAAGTATCTCTCAAGCGGATGAGGAATTTTGCTAGTTCGGCGGAGAGGCTGAGGTTCGTCGGGAACTATTGAATCCTTTGGTTCTTTCAAATCATCAGTTGCAGTTTTGTATAGCTGGAACCTTTCCAATTCTATAGAACTGACCTTGCCTCGATCTTGTCCGGATTTTTCTTTAGACATAGGCCGGACAATCCCAAATCTTAACTAACTTAAGAGATAGGCTCTTCCCATACCATATCTCATATGGGGTGGTAGGCACTGATTTGATTCGAACCTAATTCAATAGGTATGCAGCTTCTCAAGTGCACAACCCCAAAAAGAAATAGGTAACTCAGTAGTACTCATCATAGAGCACACCATATCTAATACGGTGCGATTGCTCCGCCCTGATACACCATTGTGCTGTGGTGTATTCAGAGGAGTAATACTGAGAGAGAATCTCATTCTCCTTTAGAATAATCCAGGAATTCTATCCACAAGTATTCTCCTCCCTGATCACATCAAAGGACATAATACTTATACCCGTATTGGTTCCCTACTTCTAGCTTATATTCTGTGAATATCTCAAAAGGTTCGGACTTGTGTTTCAACAGGAACACATGATTGAATCTTGAGAGATCATCAGAGAATATAATGAAGTATAAAGAACCGGTCGTGGCATGTGTCGACATGAGACCTTACATACATCATCATGTATCAGTCCCAAGAGTTCACTAACTCTTTCTCTGTTTCCAATAAACAGAGCTATGGTCATTTTATCTTTGTGGCATGACTGGCAAGTTTCACAAGATGTAAATTCAAACTGATTTAAATATGCATCTAAAATGTAACTTAAGCTAGTCGGGTCACATTGATATGACCTAGTCTACAATACCTCAAGAAGGAATCGTTCATATCTGAACTCTTCCTCTTGTGTGTATTCTGTATACTAGGAACTATAGTTTGATTTAGAACATTAATGCTTTTAGATAACGTGCCTGAACCGATCAACTTTTGATATAGGAAATGTTCAAAACATTATCCAACAATACAAAATTATATCCTTTCTTTACTAATAAAGAGACTGATATGATTTTGTATATCAGGTTCGGTATCTAATAACATTCGTTCAGAATCAATGTACTGGTCATACAGGGTGACAGTGACCAACAGACTTAGCTGCAACACTTGCCCCGTTTTCTGTCTCATGAAACTTATCACCCGTTCTTAGTTCTCTACCTTTTTGTAGCCCTATGTAACAGATTACATATCTGGGATCCTGATCCGGTATCAAATACCCAGGATGCATAGGATATTGAGAAACAGTTCTTTATAATGAACACACCCGAAGGAGATGCATCATATACACTTTCTTCGTTTGGGCGGCATAGGAATTCTGGTATTCCCTATTTCCTGCTCGGTCTTATAACAATTATAAGTTGGAGCGGGACCAACGTTCCCCAGCTCAGTATAACAAGATGGTTCGGTCAATACATCCATATTATTGTCTTGATTAAGGCGTGATATGGTCGCTACCTGGAGAGAGAGAAAAGAAAACATTCTGCGTGCGCTCTTGTAAGATTAGATTGGTTATATTTTTTATCTAATCAGGATGGCTCCCACTGTTTTTATCAAATCTTCCTTCAAACCTTAAAAGGAAAGACTAGCCGGGATTAATTACACTCTACAAGTTCGCCAATCTTTCAGCCAGGCCAGTGTCGGTACTTTGAGGGAGGTTCCCCGTGCTTTCGCACGGACCTAATTACAGTAAACCTCATTTTCCCAGAGGCATAACCCCGTTGACACCTTTCTAGACACCTACTTGATCGGCTAATTGCAAAGTGCAAAACTCTTCCAGGAGTAACAATTACTCGCAGTGGGTATCGGGATCCAACTATCATATAGAAGGTATGCAATCTCATTGCAAATTTCAACACTTGAAACTCCCGATAATGATTTTCACCCCTAGCACCTATGACCTTGGCTAAGGTCAACAAATCATAAGCACTAGTCAAGTTCTACCCGTCATTTCGTGATTAATTAGACCCACCCACATGACCCTTGGCTAAGGTCAACAAAGCCACATGACTGTCCTAACTAATCGCATCATATGCGGTGTAGGAAGACATCACTTAGCTACCGCATACTACGCCTCGGCTATGGTCGACAAACGTAGCACGAATACTAAGTACTCTACTTCCTAAAATGACGGAGGGTTGCGGATGGTTTTTAAGAAAACCTTTAACGCTTTAAACTTGATCTCATTGCGGAATCAAATGGTTTTTAAATGGAGTGTTTTTTAGGCTTTTCTAGTTTTGCTAAAGGGGTCACTCCCGGTGAAGGGATCGTCGGCCCTTTCCTCGTCGAATGAGGTGCGGGATATATCATATATATCACTGTGCAAAGCAGAAACTATAGAAGCAAAATCAAAAGACAAACCGAGTGTGTAGCATCTGCCAGTTATTGCTAAAGGAGTCACTCCCGGTGAAGGGATCTCGGTCCTTTCCTCATCGAATAAGGTGCAGGATGTTCTATAAGGAACACCGCGATGCAAAGCAAGAACTGTAGCTACCTGTTTTTATTTTGAAATTCGATTCCACAACATCTTTTAGGTTTATTTTCTTTCATTAATCTCATTAATGAATATCCCATCATTTAAGTCCACCTAAACATCACAGATAAATATAACATACGCTTATGCCATCCGCATTCGCCTCGATGTCCCGTCTGCACCGTTAGGTTAGGTAACTAACGCCAGAGCGAGGCAGGGCTAGCGCGGGTGTAAAACATAAGCAACGTCTATATAATATATCATATATACTATATACCAAATCTATCTGAACATATCACATGATCACATCACAGATAACGCAGCAGAAAATATCATATGAAATATTGGATATACTAGGACGTCCGTGTTTTTAATACGAGCCAGTATAAAATATGGATTCCACGGTCGTGATGAATATCCAATCCCACACCCCTAGACCCCTACGAGAGCGGCAAGCAACGCTACCAATTCTAGGGTTAGGAGACCCGAACTCGACTCCTCGAGATGGTCTCCCACTGGACCCTAGAACCCGGTTACTTGTGCTCCCCTCCTTGGGTCTATCCTAATGCGGAAAATTAAATAATATACATCAATGGTGACATCTTCCACAACCTGGAAGTGCCCCAATAAAAGAATATTACATACAAGTTTTTACATGAATGAAAATGAAAAACACTCATCTCACATAAAAACCCCCCGGCTATTCAAACACGACGATCCAATATAACATATCCAGCAACGCATAACATCACATGTCATCAACGTAAGTAAATATGCGCATCCCAATTGTCGTTGACACATATCAACGAAACCGGCGATATCACATATTACACTTACGGTCACAGAAAAGAAAGTGTAAAACTACAACAGTTGGAATCCGCAACCTCTTTAGACATCGCATGCCTAATCAAATGAAATACTTAGACATCGCATGCCTAACAATTATAAACCCCGCATTTTAGTCTCATTATCGAAAACACTTTTCAATATTAAGTCGGGCAATTCAACAAGATTCCTGACATCCTGATCGAATGCTCGTCGCAAACTTCAGTAGACGGCCGCACCCCTGATACCGTCGACGAAGTGCACCAAGGTGGAACACCGCTGCCGCGAGCACCCAAACGGATGCTTTCGGCGATGGGGTTCTCCTACAGTCACTTGGTCGGGGCTATGGGGTGAGGCTGTCTATTAAGTTTACCCGGCGAGTATCCGCGTACGCTACGTGATTGCGACGGACTTTTGATCACATCAAAATTCCGTGGCAACCGATCAAGTGAGACTAAACTGCTATGTTTATAACATTCATTCAGTTATCTCATAACTACTTGTGGATTCCAAATATTGTATCACATTCCGGATAAATAGAAAATGTTAAACTTTCCGATCGAACAATCGAACACCCAAGTTTTCCCGAAACAGCTCAACACATGAAATAACTTTAAAAACATTCACTTCGTGCCTCAGTACCAACGGTCCAGCTGTAGAAGGGTCATGCCAACGCCTCACATGTGGCACGCCGTACTGCCCCAAACCCTAAGGTTCAAAGGGCAGTTCAAAGGGCAGTTCAAGACGGTCACATAATCGAGTTAAGGTTTGTTGTCTTCTAGAGGGACCATCGCGTTACTTGCACTACTTAGAACGTCGTTAAACTACGGAAAAATCCAACAATTGGAAATTTCCCGGCAGGGGAAAAAGTGGGTATTTATATCCGGTCGAACTTTTTAACATATTCTAAAATTATCCGGAAAAACACATAGACAAAGTTTGATAATCCGATAGAATCTACGAACTTCCAATACAACCCAGAATACTCAACTCTTGAGTAAGATTTAAAAATTCCCATAAAATACAGAACCAAAATATAAGAATTACTGTGCAAAGATCAATTGAAGAAGCGACTAAGTGGCCGCGGAACCGCCGCATTAGCCATGCTAATGCCGCGATTCCGCCGCGCTTTGATGGAATCAGGAGTATGGGCTTCACAGTAATTCTTAGAAACTCCTGCTGATTTTTCTGCATATTTTTAATTCTCAAAAATCCCCGATTTCAAAAAATGTACAGAGAGCAATTTGAGATTAGGGTTTCGGTTCGATCGGACTTCTAACTCCGTCTACGCATCGCCTAAGGCTCTAGCTAGGCTCTGATACCACTGTAGGGTTCCTAGGCACACTAATGAGGTCTCATAATAGATCAAACATGCCCAATTCAAATTTTTTCATGTGCCTACAAACCCTAATACGGATCGTTAGAGGATAAGGCAATGCAAGCAAGTAAACGACTTTATTGCTAAAGGAAAGTGATTACAACCTTTATAGATCCGGTCCTCCACTTCCTTGGCTCCGTGATGACGTCCCTCCGCTGTACCAATCGGAATCCTAGACTCTTGCGGTGGTTTCATCGGAGAAAAGATCGGGCTAGGTCGTCGACTTCGATGCCGAAGATGATCTACGTCGGGGCAACTCAAGATCAAGCTCCAACTTCACCAAGTCATGAAACTTGTGAAGAAAACACCCTATACTACTTGGCAAGTGGTAGAGGATGAAGAAATAGGAAGTGGTTTCACTTTAGAATTGGATTTCTCACTCTTTTTCTCATGTTGCCATTAATGGTAGCAAGCTTTCTTCATGTTGAAGAAGAAGAAGAAGAAAAAGAAATATGATAAGTATATTGAAAAATAGAAAATAAAATGATACTTATCATATTTGCAACCATGGTTTAGTGTAGAGAATTAACTAGGGTTTAGTTGAATGGTTAGGGTTAGGAGATGAAGACAAAAATGGTCACTTAGTCAAAAATGCATGAAGCATCAAGAAGCTTCTTGTGTGAAAGCAACCATTTTGTTTTCCTTTTTCTTTTAACCAAAATAAATAGATAAATAAATAAGTGAAATGAAACCCTAAACATTCACTAAACATGGTTTAAGTCTTACACAAACCCAAGTTTGCATGTATCATCAAACATGATACAAACAAGTGCACAAAAATATATCACATATACAACTTGTGCATTTCAAGTGAGAAAGTCAATCTTGAGTGAACCAATATTAGTTAATGTAAAGTAATATATCAAATATATAATTATACATTAAATCATTAAAACAACACTTGATTTAACGATCCGGTCATATCGCATATGACCGACTAATATCCAATGTATCGACTTATCGAATCAATCCTTGATTCGATAACTAGGTTATATCGCATGCAACCAATCGATACATTCATCACGAGAATAGAATACAGTATCACATACACGCATTATTCTCGATCCCGTACATATCTCATATGCGCTCCTATTTCGTTTCGCTTGAGCCAGGAAACCTCTGTGTAAGACTCTAAAGATTCGTCAATACGCCGGCAGCAGGTGATGATCATATCAAACACCCACAAGCCGTAAGCGGTCTGCTAAACGTAACGGCCACCCGGGTATTGAGCGATCAGAAGATCGATGAGCAAGCCCGCTCACACTCCTGTGAATCCAACCAGTAACACTTACCGTACAGTCCGGTCTGTTCGTTTGATATGTCGCATATCTCGCCTAGGGGTGGTAAACGTCAAACCCCAGTAGCTCGATAAGTCATGTCGATATAAGGTCCATAACATGTGTGAAACTACTGATAACACTTACCAGTAGATCACTGCAACCCTGGCCAGGGATTTCCAGTTATGGCCAGTCGTGCATAGAGCAACATCAACCCCCAATACCGGGAGAGACGAATCCCCTCCTATCGCTCATTGCCTCCATGTGAATCGGGACTGTACCCAAAAACTACCTGTTTGCACGACTCAGTAGAGCCGTGGTAGGGTGGAAATTAAAGCACAGTGGGAGACACACAAGACTCTATGACGATCTCGGGTCAACAGACTAAGCTGTACCAGTGTCACCAGAGAACTGCCATCTGACGTGAGGTATAATACCATCTGGGAGTTCTCGGCGAGTCCGTTCAGTGTACCCAGTCTCCACTGAGCACCCGCATACCATCTCTGATGTCAAACACCAATGGATATGGGATCATCCATCGCCCATCATATGGGTCGAGAAGATATACGCTAGTCTACTCTGGAATATCGATGCCCCGTCTCGATATTCCCACGACTAGGAACATTGAAGGATGACTCATGGACTACCCAGGCCCCACTAGTATGATATGCATCACAGTCCTGGAAGTCGAGTACACATCCTAAGGGCTTTATCAATATGTAACAGAGAGACATAAAGTATACATGTTAAGATAAAGAGCAACCAGATAGCGTACTATCATGTCGAGCAAGAAAGTCCTACCTATATATGACCCAGCATCCATTACAATATACATCCAATGCACAGTAATGGCCTCTAGGGCATACATATAACTAACAGGGTTCAGCTCTCCCGTCACAGTGTATTCGAGACCATCCTTGAAGTATTTCATGCACTGATGTTGTGTAGAAGGGATGATGTTGTACTCGTGTAACTAGGGCCTGCTGAGCAAAGCATTGTAGCATGTCTTGGCATCGATGACGTGAAATTTAATATCTGTGATGAGTAGTCCGAAGCGCAGCGTCAGTATCACAGACCCGAGAGTTCGTAATGACTGAGAGTCGAACCCGGAGATGGTGATTTTATCACGAGCGAGGTGCTGAATGCTCATGCATATTTCCTTTAGCACTCGCACGTTGAGGAGATTGATGGAAGACCCATTGTTGACCAGGATTTTTCCTATCTTGATATCGTGACAATATCCAGAGACAAATAGGGGACGTCGTGCTCGCACGTCCCAAGGAGGAGATCTTCATCGCCGAAGGTAATATCGGCTGTATGTACCTCTTCCAGCTCGTCCTTCATCTTTTTTTCGGCGAGGAAAGCTTGGAATTGCTCTGGCTCTTGTAGCGCCTTGATCAATGAATCTCTCGTCTCTTTGGATAGCATAAGAGCGTCGAGAATGCTGAGCTGCGAGGGTATCTTTCTCAAGTGTGCCAGAACGTTGTAGTCCACTTTATTTTTCTTTGGCGGGTCCTTGGCTGCTAGCTCTTTCATGACTTGGTCATCTATGGCGATATCTTCAGAGACTTTCTCTTTTCCCTTATCTTTTCTGTTCGCGGGTCCGAGATTCTTTTCGGGCAGCGTACGATTGCGCAGCTGGATATTTTCACAGGTCTTTGATTCTCCCTCCATTCCCGAGGTGGATTCCTTGAATAGAGGGCCGAGAGTCATCTCTTCATCGGAGTCGCTCCCGAACGTGAGGACTTGCGATCTCCCGGCGTTGACCGTGCGACAGTTACCGGTAGTTCTTTTATGATCCTCTGTCATACTTCTTCGCTCCCGACGAGTTTTGCGTTTCATCCGCTTAAAATATTGCTGGTGAGCAACATATCCCTGCCACCATCTTTTAAAAGCGTTGCACTCTTCGGTGTGGTGTGCGATCTTTCGATGATATAGGCAGTAGCTAGGATGCATCTCTGCTTCACCGAAAGTGTTTCCTTCGGAGGGCGGTAGCTTCATTCCCATTGATATGGCTTTAGCAAACCTTTTCCCCGTCTTGAACTTATTTTTATTCGCAATGGAGGTATTTTGATTCGGCAGGAGTGTCTCGACTCTTTCGTCCAATCGCTGGCGTTTGGCCTTTTCAAATATGGCCACCTCACGCTCCTGATCAGCTTTACTTTCAAGAAGAGCTTCATTCAAGAATGCATCAATCATTTCGTCTGACGGCCCTGAAAGTTCCGGTTCAGGACCTTCCCCCAGTCTCTCGGTGCAAGGAGCTTCTTTATCGTCTGTCGACGAGTGAGAGATCATATGGCAACTTGCTACGTAATCCTCAGATTCATCCGACGAGTCTTCTTCATCATCTCCGTCTTCAAAGAAGTGGCCGAGAAACTCTTAGAGCGTGATTGGAGTCCGCGCCTTCTGGTTATACTCTTCTAGCGCGTCGATCTGTTTCTGCAAGTCCGTGCGCTTGTCGCCAGGCTTCACGGGTTTCTTGGATTTCTTCTTCTTTTTCGAAAATTTCGACGGCTGGGTGTGAACACTTTGGCTATCACCACCGATTCTTGGAGTCGGGCGCGGTTTTAGCATTCCTTTGATGATATGGGATTCCAGCGGATTCTTCCATCTAATCGCCGGGCATGTCTGGGGATCATTCAACATCCTTTTGGTTTTAGCCGAAAGAGCCACCTCCCATGGAGCTTCTTCAACAAAAGAGCACGTTTCCCCCGGTGTGTCCATCTTCTTAGGAGTGTGCGGTTATGGTGGGCTTACTTTCCACTTCTTAAACAGCGCAAACTTGCCTTGTTGGTATTGATCCTCGATCCATCCCTTAAAGATGAAGCAATCCTCAATTGGATGGCTTACCGTTTGGTGGTAAGGGCAATAATTTAGATTATTCGCTTCGCCGGGTTGCAACGGTCGCTTTGGATTCGGCAAATTGATAAGCCTGTTGCGCATTGCTAGTTCGAACAGCCTCTTCGTTTTATCCTGCGGGAATGAGTAAGGGCACTTCATTTTCTCATTATAATAGCGCCGTCTCTCTTCCAATTGATCCGTTAATCTTGGAACACTAGGCTGCTGTTGGGTGCTTGCAACAAAGGTCGCCTTCCCTTTACCCTTTTCGTTCCGCGGCTCCGGTTTTGGAGGAGACGGTCTATGACCCATCTGATCCATCTGGGCTAGCTTGTCGATTAAAGCCTAGAATGTAGTCGGTTTGAAGAACATCATGAACTGTGAAATAGTTGCATGAGGGTCTAGGGTGCCCATGAACATGTCTACCGCTGGTGCTTCTTCGATGCGCTGTTCGCACTTCGACCACAGATTCCGCCATCGGATTGCGTACTGAACCCACGTCTCGCCCGGCTTCACCCTGGCATTGATTAATGCCGTTATTGGGGTGCGTTCACTAGCACTTGGGAATCGCTGGGTGAACAACAACTCCATTTCTGTGAAAGTTTTGACGGAGTCGTTTGGAAGTTCGGAGTACCACTCAAACGCCGTTTCCGATAAGCTGCCGACGAATTGGCGGAGCAAAAGTTTATCATCGCCAACGGTATTGCCACAAAGAGCCCGGAACTGAGTGACATGTTGATGAGGGTTGCTTGCCCCTTTGTACACATGGAATTTGGGGATCGTGTAGCTCGACGGGTATTTTATTTGGTCATACCAGCCTGGATACGGCCGCCCAGTTTTAACAATTTGCCCAGCTGCTTCATTCGCCTGGTGAACTCATATTTGCTGAGCAATATAGTCATCCAGGGCAGCTTTGGAGATTGTCTCCTCCTTGGCTGTTGACAGAGCCGGCAGAGGATTCGATGTTTCTCCTCTGTCATCTTCAATTATTACTGAAGGATCTTCGGCTGGAGGGTCCGACTGGATCATCATGCCCACCATATCCTGGAATAGAAGGGCCATTTGCTTTATATTGGCCGCTTGTTCCGCAGCCTCCTTGTCCTTCTTTTCGAGCATTCTCCGAAGGAATTCAGCATCAGTCTCGTGTTCGTGACATTGTTCCGAAGATGCCTCCGGGCTTTCTTTTAGCCCGGTAAGTGCGGCCATTGCAGTCAGCATCTCTTGAAGCTTCTTCTGTTGTTCCTAAGCCCTTGTTATTGATCGGGTGAGCGGTAGGTGGCCCGTCGAAGTGCGGCTTTCCTCTTTTTTGGAAGCCATGTAAATAGTATGTACCACCATGGCCCCAGACTTAGGGCGTTTGGGCTCAGTGTTTTTATGGTCTACCACGTTTACAGGGGCTTTCTCTGGCCTCCTTTTCTTTTGAGTAGTCGACGTGGAGGGGGCCGTTGTAGCAGGCACCCAAGTGGTTGTCGTCTTTTGCGGCTTACTGGGACGGTTCCCTTCCGGCTGAACCTTCAGCTTCTTCTGTCGGCGGTGGTAGTCTTAATCGATCACTGACTCTTGGACGCATCGCCAGACTTTGTAAACTTTGGAGGACAGCCGCTGAGGGGGCTGTTTCGGTTTTGCTTCTGCGACAGTCTCTACCGGTGGAGGAGATCTTTTTAATACGGCGGTAGGCGAATTCCTGCGCACCTTGTTCAGCAACTCAAAGCTGTTCCCGGTTGGAACAGCAGCATTAATTTCTACCGTTGGAGCCGGTGGAGTTAGCCCAGAGGGAGAGTTGCCTTCGGCCTTCCTTACTCGGCGCCAGTGGCGACGTCGAGTGTGTCGAGCTGTTGGGGCTGGTTCGGCGATGAGGATGGCTTTGTCTTGCCCTCTGTCCAGATGAGGCGCCGCTGGTGCCAGCCTCTTGAAGACTAATGTCCGTTGAGAAGCGGTATCCAGCCGGTCAAAAATAGACTTCTGAGCAGGGACAGGAACCGTAATAGGAACCGGAACAGTCAGTCTTGTAAAAACTGACCCTTTGGTAGGAGAAGCCGCCTTGACGACTTCGGGAGCAGGATTGGTTACTCTTTTCAAAATAACCTTTTCTTGAGGTGCAGGCTTCATCATGGGCCCACCTGAACTTTGGCCCAGTCTAGCGAAGACTGAGGCGCTGGAGCTGGACGACCCGTTGAGAGGGGCCGCAGTAGTAGCAAGCCGATCAAAGACCGACTTCTTGGGAGCTTCCGGTGTTGGTGTAGGAGCGTTGAAGCTCGTTGGCGAGAGCATGGTCGCGAAAAACAATCCAGCAGTGGCCTGAGTGACCTGTTCCACCGGCATCATGAACAGGGAAGCCGCTTGGGGCCCGTAGGATATGCCTCCAGATGAGGAGGAGCGGGAGTTGCAACTGCAGTTAGAACACTTTGCACAAGTGGACGCCATTGATCTTTCGCTTTCTGTACCGAGCAAAACGCCAAATCTTAGTACCTCGAAACCCAAGGGCAACCATGAGCAAACCGCGATGGGCTCGCGAACACGACGCACGAAGTGTGGAGTGGAAAGAGGAAAACGTCCCACCGGGCATGCCAGAATCTGTTTACCGCCGGAAACTGGGAAGACGGACGTCTTGCCTGAATCTGGGGGCAGATGCTAATTGGTGCTATCCGTCCACCTCTCCGAAGATGCCAAGTTGATTTATGGCACTGTGTATCGAAGGTTTAAACGGATGCGGCCGATGTAGCAGACTTCGTCAGATTCCCCCTCGTTCGAGGGTTTTTTGATTATGGGGACGCTCTTCCCTGCAGGCGTAAGCCCCTGCAGTTAATTACGCTACCGCATCGCGGTAACAACTTTCTCCTTCTCCAGATGGTCACTTCGTGTCGTGTATGTTTGTTTTGTTTGTGGTTGCCTGTGGATTGTATACGGAGACTAATTTATGTTGTCGCCCGTAGGGCGTGGATTAGTCCAAATCCGTATCTTCTTAGATTTGGGTTTTGCTTTGGGTTTAAGGATACGTTAGTCTCTTTTGAGACTAAGATCAACTTAAACGTTTGTTAAGGATACGTTAGTCTCATTTTAGACTAAGATCAACTTAACGGGATCGTTTAGATCCAACAAGAGAGCAATTGGGCTCTATTGTTTAGTTCAGTGACATTACAGCCGATTTCCAGTTTAAGGACATGGTGGTCCAAGGTTAAGGACATCATAGTCCGTGGGTTTAAATGGACCCCACAGTCCGAGGTTAAGGACATCGTAGTCCGTGGGTTTAAAGACCCCATAGTCCAGTGTTAGTTTAAAGACATCACGGTCGAGGTTAAGAACATCATAGTCCATGAGTTTAAAGACCTCACAGTCAAGGTTAAGGACACCATAGTCCATGGGTTTAAGGACCCCACAGTCCATTGTTAGTTTAAAGACATCACGGTCGAGGTTCAGGACATCATAGTCCATGGGCTTAAGGACCCCACAGTCCAATGTTAGTTTAAAGACATCACGGTCGAGGTTAAAGACATCATAGTCCATGAGCTTAAGGACCCCACAGTCCAATGTTAGTTTAAAGACATTACGGTCGAGGTTAAGGACATCATAGTCCATGGGTTTAAGGACCCCACAGTCCAATGTTAGTTTAAAGACATCACGGTTGAGGTTAAGGACATCATAATCCATGAAATGTGTGATTGTCGGGACCCGTCACCTCTCTGAAGACGTTGAAGGATTACCACGACAAATATCAGAGGAGTGAAGAGATGTACCCTCGAACCAAAATGGATTAAGTGATCTGTAGTCCAATTTGGAACTAAGATCAATTAATTATATTATGAGCCCATTGGCTTAGTTAAGTCTGAATTGAGGACTTATGGCCAACTTGGGCTAAGTCCAATTAAGTTTAAAATGTTGGCGTTTTGTTGGACCATTAGACATTTGTCTAGGTTCAAGCCCACATTATTTAGCGATACTAAACAAAAGTTTGAAGGCTCTGATACATTTTTGTCTTTGACTGAGCATTAAACATTATAGCTCTGAGTTTTACTCAATTTTGAGATTTAGTTAAAGGAGAGGTTTTCGCCTCTGGAAACTTAGCCAATTTGGCTATGATTGACTTTAAAATAGTGTTAAACACTAGAGGACAGCAGTGTTAAACACTGGAGATGAAATGTTCAAATTAGTGTTAAACACTAGAGAGGAAGGGGTTACGTGGGGACACGTGAGAGCGCCCAAAGGTGGGACCAGGTCCTTTTTACTTTGCTTTGTAAATAAGTGTTTAACACTTTCTTTATATTATATTTTTAGCATCACGTGTTGGCACATGATTGGGATTTATGCACAGATCATTAAAGCATTTACTAAGGGGTCACGTGAGGACACGTGAGAGCGCCCAAAGCTTTGCTTTCCTTCGCTTTTTCTTTCTGTGTTTCGTAAGTCACGTGGGAGCACGTGAGGCGTTGCCTCAAAACTTCCTGCTTCTCATTTCCGGGGATCTCTTCAGGGGTCACGTGGGGACACGTGACCTTTGTTCTTTTCATGCACAGAGATCTTTAAAGTCTCCTTATTTTATTTTGAGAATTAGATTCTCTGTAGGGTTAAATCCTAATCATGATTTTGGAGGAATTAAAGTCCTATTATAAAGAATTAAATTCTTATGTAGGGTTAAACCCTAATTTCTTTTAGAGGAATTAAATTCCTATATATGTAAAAGAATTAAATTCTTGTATAGGGTGAAACCCTAATTTCATTTTAAGAGGAATTAAATTCCTGTAAATTTGAGAGAATTAAATTCTCAATTAGGGTTAAACCCTAGTTCTGTCCATCTTGAAGAAATTAAATTCGTATAATTTTAGGAGAATTGAATTCTCATATAGGGTTAAACCCTAGTTTTGTTTTGAGAGAATTAAATTCTATAAACTCAATTCCCCCTCCAAGTTTTGGATCTGCATGGCAGGATCTCAACCCGATGAGAATTAAATTCTCAACTTATGGGGAGATGTGCTTCTGCAGATCTTCAACTAGAAGAAGAACAAAGTTCTTCTGCAGAAGAGTTAAACTCTTAGATTTTGAGAATTAAATTCTCTGTTTAAAGTTTTGATTCCCTTTCTTTTCTCACCTAGGGTTTTCTTTGTTGAGAATTGAATTCTCCTTTCTTTTCTCTCTACTTTTTTGCTTTTAGGAAATTTCAAGATCCCTCCGTTTCTTTCTTTTCTCTTGGCTCCTATTTATAGGAGAATGAAAAGAATCAATTTGTTTAATGAATCTTTCATTGAAAGATTTTGTTTGTTTTCATAATTAATATGAACCTTTATATCATTCAGTGAATTTTATTCACCGTTGGATTTTCAATCCAAAAATATTCTGTTTGTTATTTTCGGTAAGATTTAGAGAAATCTTTCTTTGTCTAAGATTTTTCCATAAATTAGTGATTTTTTAATCACCCTTGGACTTTTAATCCAACGGTTCCCTCTAACCTTTTCCATTTGGAAAGATTTAGAAGAATTTAGAATTTAATTCTATTCAGTTATATGGCTTTCAAAGCCTGTCACGTGTTGGCACGTGACCCTTGGTCACGTGTGAGCACATGACCCCCTAATTGGGGTCTTTCTTCAGCCATTTGCTTTCATTTCTGTTTGATGAGATTTTAACCATCACGTGTCATCACGTGACCATTGGTCACGTGTGAGCACGTGATACCTCATTGAGATAATTCCTGATTTTTAGAATTAAATTCTATTAAGCTGTAAGGTTTTCAAAGCTTGTCACGTGCTGGCACGTGACCCTTGGTCACGTGTGAGCACGCGACCCCCAATTAAGTCATCTTTCAGCCGTTTGTTTTCATTTCTGTTTGATGAGATTTTAACCATCACGTGTCATCACATGACCATTGGTCACGTGTGAACACGTGATACCTCATTGAGGTAATTTCTGATTTTTAATCAGGAAATAAGTGGGAGCAGCAGGAAAGCATGTAGATTGCTTAAATCCATTTATGGATTAAAGCAGGCATCACGGAGTTGGAACATCTGTTTTGATGATGTTATCAAAGAGTTTGATTTCATCAAAAATCCAGATAAACCTTGTGTTTATAAGAAGACTGTAGGGAGAGTTGTCACGTTCCTCGTATTGTATGTGGATGACATTCTTCTGATAGGAACTGATATTCTTATACTACAGTCGGTCAAATCTTTCTTATCACTAAGGTTCTCCATGAAGGACCTGGGTGATGCCACATACATTCTGGGCATTCAGATCTATAGGGATAGATCCAAGAGGTTATTGGGATTGTCCCAAACCAGGTACATTAACACCATCCTAAAAAGGTTTAGTATGGAAGACTCCAAGCGGGGTGCCTTACCCGCTTGCCATGGGGTCACTCTCTCTAAAGACTTTTGCCCAAAGACCGATGAAGAGAGAGCTCGCATGAGCATTATACCCTATGCTTCGGCGGTAGGATCTATAATGTATGCGATGTTATGTACACGCCTAGATGTAGCTTATGCACTTAGTGTAGTAAGCAGGTATCAATCCAACCCAGGGGAGAATCACTGGATAGCTGTGAAGAACATTCTTAAGTACTTGTGAAGGACTAAAGAATTTTTCTTGGTGTATGGTAATGGAGATCTCCAAATGGAGGCCTTTACCGATTCGAGCTTCTAGAGCGATAAGGACGACAGCAAATCTATCTCTGGGTTTGTATTTACCCTCAATGGAAGGGCGGTAAATTGGAAGAGTTCCAAACAGGATACCGTTGTTGACTCTATGATGGAAGCTGAGTACATTGCTGCAAAAGATGCCGCCAAGGAAGCCGTCTAGATGAGGAAGTTCGTCTCAGAGCTAGGAGTAGTTCCAATCATTATTGATCCAATACCATTGTATTGTGATAATAATGGGGCTATGGCGTTAGCCAAGGAGTTCAGGTCCCATCAGTGGTCCAGACACATCCTGAGGCGCTTTCATTTGATCCGAGAGATTGTAGATCGCCGCGAGATCGAGATTAGAAGAGTAGACACAAAGAATAACACCGTGGATCCACTCACCAAGGCCCTCTCCCAGCCGCAGCATGAACGACTTTTTGAGATGTTGGGTATGAGATACGCCAATAACTGGCCTTAGTGCAAGTGGGAGATTGTTGGATATATGTATACCCTAGAGGCCATTATATGATAGTGGATGTATTTATACATACATACATATATATATATATATATATATATATATATATATATATATATATATATTCAGTGTACATTCTTGCTCGACATGATAGTATGCTATCTGGTTCTTCTTTATCTGACATGTTGACTTGATCATGCTTTTATTCATTTACACATGTCGATAAAGCCCTGAGGATATTTGCTTGACTACAGTGATTATGATGGAGATCATACTAGTAGGACGTCTGTAGTTTATAAGCATATCCTGAAATGTCCCTAGTCGTAGGTGTATCGAGATGGGGCATCGATATACTAGAGTAGACTAGCGTATAAGATACTAGACTCCTATGATGGGCGATGGATGTTCCCATATCCATTGATGTTTGACATCGAGATCATATGCGGGTGCTCAGTGGAGACTGGGTACACTGGACGGACTCGCTGAGAACTCCTATATGGTATTATATCTATCGTCGGATAACAGTTCTCAGGTGACACTGATACAGGTTAGTCTGTAGACCCGAGATCGTCATAGAGTCTTGTGTGTTCTCCCACTGTACTTTGATTACCACCCTACCATGGCTCTACTGAGTCGTGCAAACAGGTGGCTTTTGGGTACAGTCCCGAGACATATAGAGATAGTGAGCGATAGGAGGGCTTTCGTCTCTTCCGGTATTGGGAGTTGATGCTGTTCTGTGCTCGATTGGCTATATCAGTAAGTCCCTGTCTAGGGCTGTTGAGATTTACTGATAAGTGCTATCAGTAGTTTCTCGATCCGTTATAGACCATTCATCGGCACGACTTATTGAGTTATTGGGGTCGACGTTACCATCCCTAGACTCGATATGCAGCATATCTGACGAAGAGACCGGACTGTCCGGTAGTGTTGCCGGTTGGCTCGACGGGAGTTGTGACAAGTTTGCTAGTTTTCTTCTGATCGCTCAATACCCGGGTGGCCGTTACGTTTAGCTGACCTCTTGCGGCTTGGGGGTGCTTGATATGATCATCACCCACTGCCGGCGTATTGACGAGTCATAGAGTCCCACAATGGAGTTACCTAGCCCAGACGAAACGATATGGTGTGCATATGAGATATGCGCGGGGACCCGATTAAATACGCGTATGTGACACCGTATATTAATCGGGCGGTTTGCTATTGGTCGGGTCGTTTGTGCTATGACCGGTTTGTTAAATCAAGTGTTGATTTAACATTGACCATTAGCATTTTCACTTTAGACCCTTTTGTGTTTTGTTGTATGCATGCATGTATGCACATGTTTACATTGATGTACATATGGATGTGCATGCACACATACATGCATACACATTTCTATCATGGTTGTTGATACATTAGATGGTGGCAATATAGGACTCTTGAAATACAACCTTTGTAGATCGGTCCTTCACTTCAATAGCTCCTAGTAGTAGTCCCTTCGCTGCGATGAAATGATCTTGCAGACTCTTGAATGGCTCTATGAAAAGAAAGCAACGATCTTGCTTGAAGTCTTCGAGGCCGAAAAAAATCTACGTCGATGAGACACTAACCCAAGCCACCCTCTTCGCTAATGTGGGATTAGTGAAGCTAAAACCTTATACTAAAGTGCTAATCTAGTTGAGGATGATAAAGTAGTATTTTTGCTCACTTTGGAATTAATTTTCTCACTAGGGTTTCTCACTTGATCAAGAGCTAGAGAGCTCTTGAGCTTTGAAAAGGAAGATGAAGAGAGATAATGTTGTGTGAGAGAATGGAAACCATGGGTGAGAAAATATCTAATATGTCTCATGTAGAGACTTAACCATGAGTTAAGATAGGTTGGGTTAACAAATATCTAGTCTAAAACAAAACTAGTGGACTAGTCAATGGGTCTCCAAGCTTCTCAAAGCTTCATTCCATGTGACCATTACCCAACTAATAATTGATTTACACTAAATAAATAAACCATACATTATCTTTATCATGGTGTAAGTCTCATACACCCATGTAGCTTGTATCATCAACCATGACACAAAATAAAACACAATTAATATATATCACATATATATTACGTGTGCACATGTGAGAAAAGTAAATGTTTAAGTGAGCTAATATTAGTTAATGTAAATTAATATATCAAATATATAATTATACATTAAATCATTAAATCAACACTTGATTTAATAATCTGGTAATATCTCATATGACCGACTAATATTATTTGTATCATTATATCGAATCAACACTTGATTCGATAACCCGGCTATATCGCATATAACCGACCAATACAATATCGACTTCTCAAATCAGCATTTGATTCGATAACCCAGCTATATCATATATAACCGATCGATACTTTATTTCGCGAGAATTGAATACGGTATCACATACTCATATTAATCTCGGTCCCGTACATATCACATATGTGCTCCTACTTCGTTTTGCCTGAGCCAGTGAAACCTCTGTGTAGGACTCTAAAGACTCTCAATACGCCGGCAGTAGGTGATGATCACATCAAGCACCCACAAGCCGTCAGCGGTACTAGCTGGACGTAAGGGCTACCCGGGTATTGAACAATTAGAAGATCAGCAAGCAAGCCCGCTCTAACTCCTGCAAAAGCCTGACAGTAACACTACCGTACAGTCCGGTCTCTTCGTCTGATATGTCGCATATCATCACCTGGGGGTGGTAAAACGTCAGACCCCAATAGCCTGATAAGTCATGCCGATGCAATGTCTATAATGGTTCGAGAAACTACTGATAACACTTGCCAGTAAATCTCAGCAACCCTGGCCAGGGATTTCATGTTATGGCCAATCGAGCAGAGCGCAACATCAACTCCCAATACCGGGAGAGACGAATCCCCTCCTATCGCTCAATGCCTCCATCTGACTCAGGACTGTATCCAAAAACCATTGTTTTGCATGATCTCTTGACCGTGGTAAGGTGGAAATCAAAGCACAGTGGGAATCACACGAGATTCTATGACGATCTTGGGTCGACAGACTAATCTGTACAAGTGTCACCAGAGAACTGCTATCTGACGATAGGTATAATACCATCTAAGAGTTCTCGGTGAGTCCGTTCAGTGTACCCAGTCTCCACTGAGCACCCGTACTCCATCTTTGATGTCAAACACCAGTGGATGTGGGATCATCCATCACCCATCATATGGGTCAAGATGCGTATACGCTAGTCTACTCTGGAACATCGATGTCCTATCTCGATACTCCCTCGACTAGGAACAATTATAGAGTGTACTTGTGGACTACCCTTGGCCCCACTAGTATGATCTCTATCATAGTCCTGGGTGTCAAGTACACATCCTAAAGGTCTTTGTCAACATGTGAGAGCAAGACAACATCACGTATACAAGTCAACATGTTAAGACAAAGAGCAACCAGATAGTATACTATCATATCGAGCAAGAAAGTCCTCCCTATATATGTCCAAGCATCCACTACAATATACATCCCATGTACAGTAATGGCCTCTAGGGCATACATATAACTAACAATTTTCCACTTGCATTAAGGCCATTTGTCGTAGCATCACATACTTAACAATATAGCAATGGTTGTAGTATCCCATACTCAACCATCCCAAAATCACTCAAATTGTATTTGGGAAAGCAGGCCTTGGTGAGTGGATCCGTCGTGTTAACCTCAAAATCTACTCTCCTTACCTCGATCCGTTGGAGATCAACCATCTCCCTGATTAGGTGATACTAGTCTCAGAATATGTCCGGATCGCTGATGGGACCGGTGTTCCTAGGCGAAAGCCACAACTCCATTATTGTCACAATAACAGTTATTGGACGCTTAATGGTAGGAACCTTGCTCATCTCATAAACAAGTAATTTCCAGACAACCTTTTTGGTAGCATCGTTGGTAGCAATATATTCAGCCTTTATCGTCTAGTATGCCACGGTATCTAGCTTGGAACTCTTCCAATCATACCGTCCCTCCACTGAGGGTAAAGACAATGCCTGTGACTGACTTTCAGTCGAACTTATCACTCTGGAAGCTAGAACCAAGAACTTTCTTTTAGTGCTTCTCAAGTACTTAAGAATGTCCTCCACAGCTGTCCAGTTATTCTTCCAAGATCCGATTGATTCCTGATCACTACACCTAGTGAGTCATCTACATCTGGTCCGGTACATAAAATCGCATACATGATAGACCCTACTGCCGAAGCATAGGGTATCCCTTGCACGCGAGCTTTCTCCAAATCAGTCTCGGAAGACATCTTTTTGGAGAGAGTAATTCCTGAGGTAGTGGGCGAACCACTACGCTTAGAATCATCCATACTAAACCCCTTTAGTAGGGTGTTAATGTACCTGGATTTGGGACACTCCCAACATCCACATAGATCTATCACCATAGATCATAATCCACAAGATGTAGTTGGTATCATCCAGATCTTATATTGAGAATCCTCGTGATAAGAGGAGCTTGACCGAGTGTAGCATAGGAAACACTTTCCTATCAAGAGTATGTCATCTACGTACAATACGTGGAAAAAAACCTTACTCTCTACAACCTTCTTGTATATACAAGGTTCATCTACCTTTTTGATGAAGTCAAACACTTTGACTGCCACATCAAAACAGATGTTCCATCTCCGTGATGCTTGCATTGATCCTGATGGACTTAAGTATAGGTTTGAAAGTCTCAACTTTTTCATCTACACCAAGAATCTTCTCAAGATCCATTTGCTCCCAATGGGTTTTACCCCTTCAGGTACAACATGCAAAGTCATACTTCGTTGGTGTACATGGATTCCATCTTTGATCGCATAGCTTCCAGCCATTTCACAGAGTCCCCCACTCGTGATGGCCTGCCTGAACCTAGTTGGGCCATCATCTTCCATGATGCAATCTTCGCTCCCACTGTCACCGAGAAGACCGTAGTATCTCTCAAGTGGATGAGAAACCCTACAAGATTTGTGCAGAGGCTGAGGTTCGTTGGAGACTATTGAATCCTTTGGTTTCACCAAATCATCAGCTGCTAGTTCGTATAGCTGGAACTCCTTCCAGTTCTACCTCATGACCACTAATTTCTTTACAAGAAATTCTTTTTCTAAAAAGGTGGCATGCTGAGAAACAGAACACCTTTTGCTCCTCAGAGTGGTAGAAAATATTCCCTTATTAATGTTTGGGATATCCTAACAAACTTATACAGAACCGACCTTGTCTCGAGTTTGTCCGGATTTTGCATTTCGACATAGGCCGGACAACCCCATAGCTTAACTCGTTTAAGACACGGTCTCTTCCCATTTTATATCTCATATGGAGTGGTAGGCACTGATTTGGATGGAACCCCATTCAATAGGTATGCAGCTTCTCAAGTGCATAACCCCAAAAGGAAATAGGTAACTCAGCAATACTCATCATAGAGCGCGCCATATCTTATAGGGTACGATACCTCCGCCCCGATACACCGTTGTGCTGTGGTGTCTACGAAGGAGTAAGCTGAGAGAGAATCACATTCTCTTTTTAGAAAATCCAGGAATTCCATGCTCAAGTATTTTCCTCCTCGATCACATCGAAGGACTTGAATACTTCTACCCATTTGGTTTTTCAACTTCAAGCTTATATTCCTTGAATTTCTCAAAAGTTTCAGACTTATGTTTCAACAGGAACATATGTCCGAATCCTGAGAGATAGTCGATGAATATAACGAATTACGAAGAACCAAGCCTGGCATTTGTAGACATAGGACCGTATACATCATCATGTATCTATCCCAAGAGTTTACTAACTCTTTCTCTGTTTCCAGTAAACGGAGTATTGGTCAATTTACCTTTGAGACAATACTAGCAAGTATCATAAGATGAAAATTCGAACGGATTCAAATATTCATCCATATGTAACTTAGCTGGTCGTGTCGCATTGATATGACCTAGTCTACAATGCTACAAGAAGGATTCGTTCATTTCTGAACTATTCCTCTTGTGTGTGTTCTATACTTTGAACTGTGGTTTGATTTAGAACGTATATACTATTATATATCGTGCCTGATTGATTCAACTCTTGATTCGGGAAAATGTTCACAACATTATCCACTAATACAAAATTATATCCTTCTTTAACTTAATAAATAAACCGATGTAATGTTGTATATCAGGTTCTGTATGTAACAACATTCGTTCAGAATCAATGTATTAATACAAGGTGATATTTGCCAACTAATTTGGCTGCTACAATTGCACCATTCTCTAATACTTAGAGACATATCACCCATTCTCAGTTCTCTACCTTTCAGCAGCCCATGTAATAGATTACATATGTGGGATCCTGATCCGGTATCACATACCCAGGACGTAGAGGATACTGAGAAACAGTTCTCGGTAATGAACACACTAGAAGAAAATGCATCAACATGCACTTTCTTCGATTGGGTGGCATGGGAATCCGGATATTCCTTTATTTCCTGCTTGGATTTATAACAATTATAAGATTGAGCGGAACCAACGTTCCCAAGCACAGTATAATAAGCAGGTTCGGTCAATACATCCATATTATTATCTTGATTAAGGTGTGACATAGTCGCTACCAGGAAAGAGAGAAGAAAACACTCTGCGTGCGCTCTTTGTAAGATTAGATTGGTTATTATTTTATCTAATCTGAATGGCTCCCACTGTTTTTATCAAATCTTCCTTCAAACCCTAAAAGGTAAGATTAGCCGGGATTAATTACACCCTACAAGTTCGCCAATCTTTCAGCTAGGCTAGTGTCGGTAGTTTGAAGGAGGTTCCTCGTGCTTTCGCACGGACCTAATTAAAATAAACCTCGTTTTCCCAGGGGCGTAATCCCATTAACACCTTTCTAGACACCTACTTGATCGGCTAATTGTAATGTGTAAAATTCTTCCAGGAGTAACTCTTACTCGCAGTGGGTATCGGGATCCAGCTATCTCATAGAAGGTATGCAATCTCAAATTTCAACACTTGAAATTCCCGATAATATTTTGCCCCAAGCGATCTATGACCTTGACAAGGTCAACAAACCATAGACCGGATGTCAAGTTCAACCCGTCATTTCCTGATTGAATTAAACCCACCCGCACGACCCTTGACAAGGTCAACAAGGCCGCATGACTATCCTAATCCAATCGCATCATATGCTAGCATATAAGCACTAATCAGCTACCGCATACTACGCCTTGACAGGTCAACAAACGCAGCACGAATACTAAATACTTCTTATCTGAAATGGCAGAGGGCTACGATAGGTTTTCATGAAAACTTTTTGCGTAATGAACTTGATATCGTTGTAGAATCGAGTGATTTTGAAAATGAGTGTTTTTGAGGCTTTTACTAGTTTTGCTAAAGAGGTCACTCCCGGTGAGGGGATCTCGGCTCTTTCCTCATCGAATGAGGTGCAAAATATTTCACAAATACCACCATGCAAAGCAAAAAATATAGAAGCAATCAAAAGACAATCCGAGTTTAGCATCTGCTAGTTTCGCTAAAGAGGCCACTCCCGTTGAAGGGATCTCGGCTCTTTCCTTATCGAATAAGGTGCTGGATATTCTATAAGGAATACCGCTATGCAAAGCAAGAACTAGAGCTACCAGTTTTTAAAACAAATTTCTACAACATCTTAAGGTTTATTTTTCTTTCATTAATCTCATTAATGAAGTCCCAATAATTTTGCTTCCCAAGCATCACATATGAAATGAAAGCATCAATATATATATATATATATATATAATATAGGCATTCGTCTCAGAATATCTAGTGATCACATCACAGAATAACAGCAGCAGAAGAATCACATATAAAATATTGGATAAACTAGGAATTCCGTGTTTTAATTTAAGCCAGTATAAAACACGGATTCCACGGTCGCTATGAATAGCCAAACCCACATCCCTAAACCCCTACGAGAGCAGCAAGCAACCCTACCAATTCTAGAGTTAAGAGACCCGGTCTTGACTCCTCAAGATGGTCTCCCACTGGACCCTAGAACCCGGTACTTGTGCTCCCCGCCTTGAGTCTATCCTAATGCGGAAAAGTAAATAATATACATCAATGGTGACATCTTCCTTAACCCGGAAGTGCCCCAATAAAAGAATATTACATACAAGCTTTTACATGAATTAAAATAAAAAAACTCTCATCTCACATAAAACCTCCGGCTATTCAAACACGATGATCCAATATAACATATCACAGCAATACATAACATCACATGTCATCAACGTAAGTAAATATGCGTATCCCAGTTGTCATTGACATATAGCACTGAAACGGGCGATACACCACATATTACACTTACGGTCACAGAAAAGAAAGTGAAAAACTACAACAACTGGAATCCGTAACCACCTTAGACATCAAAAACCCAATGCATCACATACTTTGGATTTCATGCCCAACAAATGAATTCTTTAGATATCACATGCCTAACATTTATAAACCCCGCATTTTAGTCTCGATATTGAAAACACTTTTCAATAACCTGTCGGGTAATTCAACAAGATTCTTGATAACCTGATCGAATGCTCGTCGGAAACTTTAGTTGATGGCCGCACCCCCGATGCCGTCGACGAAGTGCACTAAGGCAGAACACCGCTGCCGTGAGCACCCGAACGGATGCTTTTGGCGACGGGGTTCTCCTACAGTCACTTGGTCGGAGTTATGGGGTGTGGCTATCTAGTAAGGTTACCCGGCGAGTATCCGCGTACACTACGTAATTGCGACGGACTTTTGATCACATCAAAATCCCGTGGCAACCGATCAATTGAGACTAAATTGCTAGATTTATAAAATTCAAACTAGTTATCTCATAACTAATTTTGGATTCCAAATATTGTATCACAATCACAGATAGCTAGACGAAGTTAAACTTTTCAATCGAATAAACAAGAACCCAAAATTTCCCAATAAGCTCAACACTTTTGAAACTGCCACAGCTCCTATGAACCAGCCGTAGAAGGGTCAACCAATGCCTCACATGTGGCACCGCTGAACTACCACAAACCCTAGGGTTTGGTGGCGGTTCTGACGGTCACATAATTGAGTTAAGGTTTCGTTCTTCTGGAGGGTCCACAAAAGCTCTTGCAAGGTTTTCTGAAAATCTTAAACTCGGAAAAAGTCCAACACTTGGAAAATTTCCAGCGGGGAAAAACTTGGTTATTGATATCCGTTCAAACTTTTTAAGATCATCTAAATAACCCGAATACATGTTAGAATTACGACTATGAAACACTCCGAGTTGCTTTTGCAGAAAGTTAATATCACATGCAAATTTAGCAAAAACAAACAACACCTGAAACATCAAAACCCAGAGACTGGAACACAGGTAGAATTTTAGGGGTAGTGCTCGGTTTTTGGCCGATATGGGGGGGGGTTATGTGGCCGGACACTTTTTCTCCAAAATGCCTTAAATTTTTCCAGTGTTTATGTTATATCAGATACAACATTCTGTAGTTGTTTGGAAATTTTTTGACAACATTAAAAATCGACAGAAACTGCAGTTTTGTAGTTTCAAGTTTCGGAGCAGTTTCGGTTTCGTAATCTAACAAACATCGTTTAAATTTCTAGTTTGGCTCTGATACCACTATAGGGTTACCTAGGACGGCAGCAAGGTTTCGGGAGGCATCATCCATGCCGTTTTTAAATTTTTTGCCGTTCTAAATAACTCTAACCTAGAATCTTTAACTAGAAATTTAAACAAACAAGCAATGTTAATAACTTAACATCTAAGTGAGCTAGAAATACAACCTTTGTAGATCGGTCCTTCACTTCAATAGCTCCTAGTAGTAGTCCCTTCGCTTCGATGAAATGATCTTGCGGACTTTTGAATGGCTCCATGAGAAGAAAGCAACGAGCTTGCTTGAAGTCTTCGAGGCCGAAGATGATCTACGTCGATGAGACACTAACCCATGCTACCTTCTTCACTAATGTGGGATTTGTGAAGCTAACACCCTATACTAAAGTGCTAATCTAGTAGAGGATGATGAAGTAGGATTTTTGCTCACTTTGGAATTTAATTTTCTCACTAGGGTTTTTCACTTGATCAAGAGCTAGAGAGCTCTTGAGTTTTGAAGAGGAAGATGAAGAGAGATAATGTTGTGTGAGAGAATGGCAACCATGGGTAAGAAAATATCTAATATGTCTCATGTAGAGACTTAACCATGAGTTAAGATAATGGTTGGGTTAATAAATATCTAGTATAAAACGAAACTAGTGGACTAGTCAATGGGACTCCAAACTTCTCAAAGCTTCATGCCATGTGACTATTATCCAACTAATAATTGATTTACACTAAATAAATAAATACATTATCTTTATCATGGTGTAAGTCTCATACACCCATGTAGCTTGTATCATCAACCATGACACAAAATAAAACACAATTAATATATATCACATATATATTAAGTGTGCACATGTGAGTAAAGTAAATGTTTAAGTGAGCTAATATTAGTTAATATAAATTAATATATCAAATATATAATTATACATTAAATATTAAATCTTAAATCAACACTTGATTTAATAATCCGGTTATATCTCATGTGACCGACTAATGTTATTTGTATCATTATATCGAATCAACACTTGATTCGATAACCCGGCTATATCGCATATAACCGACCGATACAGTATCGAATTATCGAATCAACATTTGATTCGATAACCCGGCTATATCACATATAACTGATCAATACTTTATATCGCGAGAATAGAATACGGTATCACATACTCGTATTAATCTCGGTCCCGCACATATCATATATGTGCTCCTATTTCTTTTTGCCTGAGCCGGTGAAACCTCCGTGTAAGACTCTAAAGACTCGTCAATACGCCGGCAGTAGGTGATGATCACATCAAGCACCCATAAGCCGTCAGCGGTACTAGCTGGACGTAACGGCTACCCGGGTATTGAACGATCAGAAGATCAACAAGTAAGCCCGCTCTAACTCCTGCAAAAGCCTGACAGTAACACTACCGTACAGTCCGGTCTCTTCATCTGATATGTCGCATATCATCGCCTGGGGGTGGTAAAACGTTAGACCCCAATAGACTGATAAGTCATGCCGATGCAAGGTCCATAACGGTTCGAGAAACTACTGATAACACTTACCAGTAAATCTCAGCAACCCTGGCCAAGGACTTCATGTTATGGCCAATCGAGCATAGCGCAACATCAACTCCCAATACCGGGAGAGACGAATCCCCTCCTATCGCTCATTGCCTCCATGTGACTCAGGACTGTACCCAAAAACCACAATTTTGCATCATCTCTTGACCGTGGTAAGGTGGAAATCAAAGCACAGTGGGAATCACACGAGACTCTATGACGATCTCGGGTCGACAGACTAATCTGTACAAGTGTCACCAGAGAACTGCTATCTGACGATAGGTATAATACCATCTAGGAGTTCTCGGCGAGTCCGTTCAGTGTACCCAGTCTCCACTAAGCACCCGTACACCATCTTTGATGTCAAACACCAATGGATGTGGGATCATCCATCGCCCATCATATGGGTCAAGATGCGTATACGCTAGTCTACTCTGGAGCATCGATGTCCTGTCTCGATACTCCTTTGACTAGGAACAATTATAGGGTGTACTTGTGGACTACCCCTGGCCCCATTAGTATGATCTTCATCATAGTCCTGGGTGTCAAGTACACATCCTAAAGGGTTTTGTCAATATGTGAGAGAAAGACAACATCACGTATACAAGTCAACATGTTAAGACAAAGAGCAACCAGATAGCATACTATCATATCGAGCAAGAAATTCCTCCCTATATATGTCCAAGCATCCACTACAATATACATCCCATGAATAGTAATGGCCTCTAGGGCATACATATAACTAACATATTGTTGAGCATTGGTGACAAATGCCGCTTTTCCCTTGCTTTTGTCATTTCAGAAGTCTTTATCAGAAGAGGAAGGGTTTTGACCCTTTTGATCCAATTGAGATAATTTATCCATATGCTCTTGGAAGGCAGCAAGCTTGAAAAAGGTCATGAATGAATACACCTACGAATGTCGGGCTATAGTAGCCACAAACATTCTGACGGCTGGAGTTTCGTCTATCCGCTGGTCACATTTAGATCAATGGTTTCACTATCTGGTAGCATATTGGACCCCTGTCTCGTTCGGTCTAACATTTTCATTGATTAACGCCATCATGGTAGTGCGTTTATTTGCACCGGCGAATCTTTGGCAGAAGAACAGTTCCATTTCATCGAAGGTTTTCACAGAGTCGTTTGGAAGCTCCGAATACTATTTGAAAGCAGTTCCTACCAGATAGCTGACAAACTGTCGGAGAAGCAGCATATCATCTTCTCCAGTGTTGCCGCACATGGATTTAAACTGCGCAATGTGCTGGCGAGGATTCCTAATCCCTTTCTATATATGAAACATCGGAAATGTTTATTCTGGAGGGTACTGCCTCTGGTCATAGCATGCCGATATGGTCGACCAGTCTTCATCAGTTTGCTTGCAGCTTCGTTGGCTTGATATGTTTTGAACTGCTGGACAATGTATTCATCCAGCTTTGACTTGGAGATCATCTCCTCCTTCACTGCTGGTTGGATTTGTGGAAGATTTGATGTGCCCATCTTTTCGTCGGTAATATCCACCGGCGGTTTCTCTGCTGATTGTTCGGGCTGAGCCATCCTGACCATACTCTAAAATAGGAAGGCCATCTTGTTCATTTTAGCTGTCATTTTCGCTGCTTCTTCATCTTTCTTTTTGAGAATGCGCTTCAGGAAGTCAATATCCGACCCCTGCTCCGTCCTTACTTTGGGTGCGTCTTTTGGGTTTATTTTAAACAGTAGATTAACGAGTTCTGCCGCCTGAGCAAGAATCTCCTGCGGCTTTTCATGTTGCTACTAAGCTTTTGTCAGAGATCGAGTATGCGGTCTGTGACTAATAGAAGCTCGTATTTCATCTTTGGAGCTCACCATATAGACCGTGTGAACTATTATGCACCCAGACTTGTGGTGTTTGGGATATCAGCCCTTGGAATTTTCCTCGGGCGCTTGAACTTTCTCTGGTCTCTCTCTTTTATGAAAAGCTGCTTTAGGAGGAACTATCATATTAGGAACCGCGTTGGGATGAGTCCCCTTGTATTTAGAAGGGGAGTTGTCAGTGTTTGGTTGACGCCTCGTTTGCTTGAACTCGGGAGAAGAGCTACAGATAATGACAGAGTTTTTCACCTCCTTCCACACCTTATATATATATATATATATATATATATATATATGAGGAAAGCCTCTTTGAAGAGCGAACTGGCTTCTGTTCTCTTTGGATCTCCACGGGCTGCTGAGATTTCTTCAATACTGCAGTGGGGGAATTTTGTCTGACCATTCACAGCAGTTCGAAGCTGTTCCCAGTTGGAACAATAACATTCACCATTGGAGTTGGAGCGGGTGGAGTCAACCCGGACGGAGAACTGTCCCCATCTTGTCTTATTTGACGCCGATATCGACGTTGATCATGTCCTTCAACCGGAGCTTCTTTAGTCTCAGGAACTTGCTGGGCTTGCTGCCTATTTTATTTCAGAGCATGACTATTATTCCCCCCGTGTTGGTCTTGGCCTTCGACAGATGCCAGTCGTATGAATACTGAAGTTGTTAGTAAAGCTGAAGCTTGAGGAGCCAACATATGGAAGACTTACTTCTTATGGGCTTCCTTCTTCGATGTTGAGACACCGAGGGTAGGAGGTGGGAGCATCGACCCAAAGTGAAACCTGTTCATTTCTTGAGGAGTCGGAATGCAGAGAATGGAGGTTGCAAGTGGCCCATACTTGACTCCATTGTATACAGCAGAGCTTGAGTTGCAATTGGAAACCATTGATTTCTGTTTAGAGACAAAATACCAGCTTCAGTATGGCAAGAACCAAGGGCAACTATAAACATATATACCGCAATTTTTGTTCACGAAGAACACGACACACAAAGTGTGGAGTGGAAAGAGAAAAAAGTCCTACCGGGTGTGCCGGAATCTGTTTACAGCCGGAAACCGAGAACTGAGGCGCGGGGAGCACGTACAGCCGGAATACGGGGACGGATGCTATATGGAACATATCCATCCACCTCTCCAAAAATACCAAGTTGATTTATGGCACCGTATATCGGAAGTTTGGATGGATGCAACCGATGTAGCTGAACTTATCAGATCCCCCTTATATGTGAGGTTTTTTTTGATTATGGGGAAGTTTTCCCTGCAGGCGCAAGCCCTTATAGTTAATTATGTTATTGAAAAGAGATAACAACTTTCTCCTTCTCCATGTGTATCACTTCGTGTCGTGTTGTAATTTTTATTTATTTTGGGATTGCCCTTGGATTGTATACGGAGACTAATATTGTCGTCGCCTATAGGGCGCGGATTAGTCTAAATCCTTATATATTAGATTTGGGGTGAACTTAGATATTATTTGCCATCAGTTCAGTCATTTAAGGATAGTTATTCTTGTTTTAGATTAAGATCGACTTAAACATGTGAGCATATGGGCTCAAAAAAATTTAAACTTCACAGACTTAGCCAATTTGGAGCTAAAATTGGGTTTCTATATCACCCAGTAGTGCTAAGCACTCAATCATATAATGCTCAAGTATATATCATGTGAGCTGCTGAGTTTCAAATGCTCACGGGGATATCACGTGAGGCATTGTTTTCTTGGGCACTCACGTGCTATCACGTGAGCTACTTCTGTTTGCTTTTCTTCTCAGCACTCACGTGCATTTCACGTGAGCCGTTGTCTTCATGGGTGCTCAGGTGTATATCACATGAGCTCATATGTATATCACATGAGTTGATGTTTCCTTGTATACTCACGTGCTATCATATGGGATTCTGAATCTCTGAGCTTCTGGGCGCTCACGTAGATATCACGTGAGACACTCCTCTTTGATTTGTTCTTTGTCACTCATGTGCATATTACGTGAGGTGCTTCTTCTTTAGAGATTTAATCTCTGTTTATTTTTGAAACTTAAGTTTCAAAGAAGCTTAAACTTCTGTTAATGGTATTTTGACCATTAACGATCACCAAAATCGATATTTGACGATCTGGGATTAAGAGGAAGCAAGTTCTTTAAGAACTTGAAAATCTTGTTCATATAAGATTTAAGTTCTTGATTATTTGAGGGAACTAATTCCTAGAAATAAAAATATGTCTTTCTTTCTTCTTTTTTTTATGATGATGGGAAAACATCAAAATTCTTCTCTGGACTCTAAGTTTAAGATCAAGATCCCTTTGTCAGAATTAAATTCTCTTTTTGTGGGGAACTTGTCTTATATATTCTAGATCCAGAGAAAGAACTAAGTTCTTTGAAGGGTTATACCCTGTTTTTATATACATGATAAGTAAAAAGAGTCATATTTCTCCTTTATTTTTACTTAGGGTTTGAGAGGTTGAAGATGATCTTTCAAGAGAATTAAATTCTCGATTTTTTGTGGAAGCTTATGGGAGGGTCTCTCTTCTGTGAGATTTAATCTCTTGGGTCTTTTATATAGGAGAAGAGAAAAATCAATTTGTTTGAGTAAATTTCTCATTGAGAGATTTTAATTGATTTTATGATCAATCGGAGATATTTAAATCACTTTTGGATTTTTTGATCCAACAGCTCTGTTTAAAAGAGAATATATTTCTTGTTTATTTAACAAGATTAGGAAAATATTTTCCTAACATAGAATTTAATTCTATCTTCTAACTGATCAGTGATTTTTTGAACTTGTCTTATAGATTCTAGATCCAGAGAAAGAACTAAGTTCTTTGAAGGGTTATACTCTGTTTTTATATACTTGATAAGTAAAAAGAGTCATATTTCTCCTTTATTTTTACTTAGGGTTTGAGAGGTTGAAGATGATCTTTCAAGAGAATTAAATTCTCGGTTTTTTGTGGAAGCTTATGGGAGGGTCTCTCTTCTGTGAGATTTAATCTCTTGGGTCTTTTATATAGGAGAAGAGAAAAATCAGTTTGTTTGAGTAAATTTCTCATTGAGAGATCTTGATTGATTTTATGATCAATCGGAGATATTTAAATCACTTTTGGATTTTTTGATCCAACAGCTCTGTTAAAAAGAGAATATATTTCTTGTTTATTTAACAAGATTAGGAAAATATTTTCCTAACATAAAATTTAATTCTATCTTCTGACTGATCAGTGATTTTTTTAATCACCGTTGATCTTTGATCCAAGGGTTTTCTGTTTAACAGAGCAGATCTTTCTTATTTAAGAAAGATTAGGGAAAATATTTTCCCATGTAGAATTTAATTCTACTTGAAGCAAATCGCTCCGATTTTGGGCTCTAGTGCTGACGTGCTTCGTATGTGAGTACTTACGTGTTTAACACGTGGGTGCTATCATAGGACTTAATCTTATATGAAGTTGGTATTCACGTGCTTTGCACATGAGTGTCCACGTGTTCAACACGTGAGGCACTGCCAAAGATATGGCATCGATGCTCACGTGCTTTACACGTGGGCGCTACCATATATATACGGCTGTGGTGCTCATTTGGTTTCCACGTGGGCAGTTCCAATGATATTCTGGCGCATGATTTTAAGTTCTGTTTTATTTATTTATTTTTAAATTACCTATTTTGGGATTTTCAATGCTTAAGCTCAAGAACTTTACTTCATTATGTTTCAAGTACCCACTTTGGAGTTTTCATAACTTAAGCCTAAATTTTTTCAGGAAACAAACACGACTCAGTCTTTCTATTGAATGTATCAACGATCATGAATCTGCGCTGTCGAACAATACGATAGTATGACGTGATATCGGCCAATTGATTGTCATATCTCAAGATTTTATGAATCCACCTAGGGAATCTTCAGCTAATGTACAGAAGAAACGTGTTAGGTAATGAAATTGAAATAAATTTTTTAAATTGTATAATGATAATAAGTAATAAAATAATATTTGGATATATTTATATAAGGTCTGATGGCAGGCCTAAGCCAATCTAGATGTCAGAAGAAAAGAAGTCTAGTCGAGCTTGGCGAGAGCTCTATGCAAGCTCCTGCAGATCCGGCCACTGCTAAGAGTGCCCCAACAGCCCTAGCCTACCTTTATTAGTGCGCCAGCAGCCTCTACTAGCGCCCCAGCAAATTCATGCACCCCAGCCACTCCTGCACCCGGTTATAGTTTACTTATTTAAAATTTAATATATCATTACAATGTAGGAAAACGGCACGTGACTGGCACATAAATCATATAACGTCATTCAAATATCAATGCGACCCAAGTAAGCCAAAACCAAGATCTAAAAGCTTTTATAAGAAAATAATGGAGGCGCAGTTTTGAAAAAGGGTTTCTAATATGAAATTAAGTTTGTTTTGGAAGATAAATAAGTTCGATTTAAAATCATGTTCTTCATTTGAAAATCGGACAGCGGCTCCTTTGTAAATTTTGAGTAAAACATGCAAACAATAATATATAACTATAAAAAGTATCCCCAAACGGGAGCTAGCTCATGCCTAATGGCGGAGACACAATCCACGTAAATATATGACGCCTAATGGCAAAGATAAATACAAGCAATAAACCAAAAGATATGTAATAAGAAACTCAAGTCGGATCCAAACGAGTCCGACACCCAAAAATAATACATATCTAAATCTTCTCTCTAAATCGTGGATTATAGAAATATACAAATGGTTGATGGAGTTTTTAACTAGATCCAAAAATAATAATAATACATATACAATAGGCGGTTATGATCCAACATGTAACCCAAACAAACGAAATACGCCGAAAACAATAACAGAATAGCAAAACCATCAAAAATCCTGAAGGACAGACGTCAAACCTATACTAGGTAGACGTCTGACCAAAGGGTCACAGTCGTATAGAAACTAAGCAGACGTCTGACCAAATGGTCACAATCGAACAAAAAGTAGACATACGTCCGAACAAGGGTTCTCAGACGTCTGAAAAACAAATCTCAAGAAATCCAAATCAAAAGCAGATGTCTGTTGACTTGAGTATCAGACGTCTAAAAATCAACAAATCAAATATTCACATATCATCGATAGATGCCTGAAGCCTTGGTAGATAGACGTCTGAAGAAAGGAAAACATGAAAAATGTATACGAGCCAGACGTCTGAAGCTCAAATGAGCATACGTCTAAAAAAGGATTTTCTGGACGAAAATTGTAAAAACTGGAAAATTCCAAAATCTTAAAAATCCATTCTTTTGCTCTAAAATACTCTATACTTCCCAAAATAAGGTATAGTCACTAAGTAAACCATACTAAATTCACCACTAGTAGTGGATCACTTCAAAAACTAAACTACAAAGAATCCAACCCCATAAAAATACCATTTTTAATATAGAAACCATATTTTACCATGGCCAAACATATCAAAACCGGTATATCTTGAATTAAAGAGGGATTCTACCAATTGAAGTGATAAAAAGTGAAGATCCAAGCCGTAAAGATGTCCACTTGAAGATCTTAGAGGTTTTGGTAGCTTCACTTGAAGCTTTGATTTGTTTAAATGAAGAAAGCATGGATTTTTGGTGGAGGAAGATGGGTTTTTGGTTTGGGTTTTGGGCTGAGGGGTTAGGGTATTTTGAGAGGGAGATGAAAGATATTTTTATGAGGAGAGAGAAATGAATGGTGAAAATGAGAAGATGAGAGGGTGCGGGTATAGAAATGGGTAAGAGGTATGGGCCTCTCTCTCTATACAATAATAACACCAATAACATAAAAATCCCATATAATTTCCCAAATACAAAATACTTATCATTTCTAAAATATCTCACATTTACCAATTCCCAAAAATAAGTATACATATGGATGTTAATCCGAAAAAACCCAAATCCATACTCGGTATTATTTTCATAAAACTCGTAATACCTATATTTTAATTATAAAATAATATTTATAAATTTCAAAATGTTACAATATCTCCCACTTGAAAAAAACTGGTCCCCGAATTTAAATTTAACCTCCCAGATCTTAAAAACATTTTGTCCATTCAAATCAAATCGAATCAAATCCAATCAACGGGGCCCATTTCTAAAAACATTTAGTCTGCTTAAATCAATGGGACTTCAAAGTCCCACACGAGCTAAAACTACAATAGCGCAATGCGTAGACATAAAACTAAAAGTGTAAAACTCAAAAGAACCAAAACTTTAGCAAATGCTAGGAGAATCACACAAGCTATGATGAAAGGTACAAAACACAATTTCAATCGTTTAAATCAAATACACAATCATAACCATAGCCGTAGTGCAATATCTATTGCATGACTAAGCGCAAATATATTGAAAGCTATAATATATATAGCATAATCTATATCATCAAATGCAATGCACGAAAACGAAATCAATCTCAATGGGTTTGCACAAAAACCAAAACACATGCAACGAGTATGCACGAAAGCAACATCAAGTGCATCGGGGTGGACGAAATCAACATCAAGTGTATCAGGGTGCATGAAAATCAAAATTAAGTGCAGCTGGGTGCATGGAAACATCTAGTGCATCGGGATGCACAAAAATCAAAATCAAGTGCGACCGGGTGCATGGAAACATCTAGTGCATTGGGTACACAAAAATCAATATCAAGTGAACCTGGGTCCACAGAAACTTCTAGTTTATCGGGATGCACAAAAATCAAAATTAAGTGCAACTGGGTGCACGGAAACTTCTAGTGCATCGAGGTGCACAAAACATCTAGTGCATCGAAGTGCACAAAAAATTAATATCAAGCAAGTGCGTTAAATGTGCACGAAAATGTCTAGTGCAGCTGGTGTGCACAAAACATCAATCAAGTGCAACTACTGTGCACAAAAACATCAATATGTGCAACTGGTCTGCACAAAATATCAATATATGCAATTGGTGTGCACAAAACATCAATCAAGCGCAACTGCTGTGCACGAAATAACATATGGATCTAATGTGCATGAAAACAAAATCAGGTGCATCTGGTATACACAAAAACATCATGTGCATCTAATGTTCATGAAAATATCAATCATCAAAACATAAGAGTCAAAATAACCATCATCAAAGTATTCCTTCTTCAATGTCAAAAGTGTGATACTCAGATCATAAAAACCCCAATTAAACAAATGATATTGAAGTATACCTCCTTCAACATCGATAGGTGCTGGAGCACCCAAAGCTTGCAGATCAAGAACTCCTACTTGCCTTCTGCCAACGGTCTGGCGTCCTCTGCCTCTAGGTCCTCCTCCTCCTGATACAGGACCACCAAATCCACAGCCACTTAGCACAATTGCTGGGTGTGGAATTGTCGCCTCGCTTTGATGCCTCATGGTACAAGCCCCGGGCGAAATGACCTGACCTCTTACACTCGTAAAACACCGGCGGTGGCCTCTAGCCTTGCGGATACAAGCTAAACATCTGGCCCTAGGTCCGGCCTCTATTACTACTGCATCCTGGAAAGAACTCGCTGTAACGTTTTATAAATCGTTTTGCGAATTTTCCGTTTTAGGGTAAATAGTCGGTGTTTTCCGTTTTAATCCGATTGTGATCAAATTCTGTTTAGGCTTGTCGGCACCTAGTTTAGCTAGAATGAAGCTAGTGTGCGGGCTTTGGGGGTCAATGAAAAGTTTTGGTTCACATAGAATTTTTCCCTAATTAAATATTATTTTAATGTGTTATTTATGCACTTAATTAGTGGAAATTATATTTTTGTGTGGGTTAATTAGTTCTAATTGGGATCATTGCTAATCTAATCACTAGAATTAGTTTAGAACCTTCTCTTCTAATATCTAGATATTTTTTGATGACAATTGGTTTATTTTTTAAAAGAAAATAAAGAAGGAAAGAGGTGGCATTTTCATTTAATGTAGCAATTAATGTTTTGTGCTAGAAAATTCCTTGCATTTTACATAAAACACCCCCCATCCCTTTGGCCGAGCCCCCCAAATCTGTCCCAATTATTTTCCTTGCTCATTTCTTCATTGTCTTGCTTCAAAACTCATCAAAAAATTCCAAAAATAAATCCACAAATTCCTAAATAAAATTAAACCATCATTTCCCTTCACTAATCTAGCTTGGATCATCAAGAAAAAACATGGTTTTTGGAGGCTAAGGTTGATGAATCTAATTGCTTTGGGTTGTTCTTGAAGAGGTATAATTTCTTATCTTAATCCTTAATTATTATGTTTAATCATCATGTTAGCTAATTAATTGGTTAATATAGCTTTTAACTCTTGTTTAATTCATTCATGATATTTTTTTAATGAAGTTCAAGTTAGGATTTAACTTGATGAAATGGTTAATTGTTATTTGAAGATTATGAAAACTTAACCAAGTTACTAATTTGTTAAATGATATTTTCCTAATCGGATAATTAAGCTAATTAGAAAACTAAAGTTTTACTAATCATATTTGAGTGAAATCTTATATTATAGTAAATGTTTAAATGGTTTAATCTTGCTAATTAATGATGTTTGTAAATTCTAGTTTGGTAAAAAGTTGTAATTTGGTGCTAAAATGATATTTATTGCTTATTAGGTTTCGGTGAATTTTAGGCGTGAGTTTTTTTTGACGTTGCGACGTTAATTATATTGATTCCACGCTATTTACTGTGTTTTAATGCGCGATCGGTACGATCAAAGTCTAGGCTTGGTAGTTGTGTCGCTTTGCGTTCCTAGCTAGGGTCGTGCCGATATCGTTTGTGTCTTTGTGTAGCTTTTGCTCTTGAGTTGGTTTCGTAGTGTCGCTACACGCGTTAGCCATTTGATGAACACTTGAGAGTATGTTTGGAGTTGGTGCGTCGGTCAAACGTAGTTGGTACGTATTATTGGTCGATTGCTAATATATACTTGTTATATTGTTATATGCTTTTAGAATCGCACGCGGGGACTTCGGGCGCTGCGAAGGAGGGAAAGTGAGTTGTTGGCTTTACTTAGCCAAGATGGTTGGTGAGTAGATTTAAAATCTACAGGAGGATCGCCCGTATGGCGTTATGCGTCTGGGCTAGATCAAATGACATGACTATTAGTTAGATGTATACGGATATTGATTGTGCATGTATACCTTTGTTGCTTATCTCATTTCCTTGTGTATCGACTTAGTATTAATGAGACACAACACCATTATTGACGGTTCATGTTTCACGAGTACTAATTGTATGCAACACACACACCGTCAATAATTGTTATGATACGCACAACACCTATACATATGTGATATTGTATTGTTTAGGGAAATTGAGACATGATCCTTATTTTTCCTTGGCGCATATGATAGTAGCATACCTGTATACCTACATGCTTACACATATGCCTTGCTATACATACATACTTACATGTATACTCACTTACCTAGTTAAGGCTACACATACCTATGTGGTACGGTTTTGTCTTTGACGTTGGGTCATTGATTTTTATGCGTTGGCGCATATGATAGGTAGTATACCTTGCCATGCCTACTTGCTAGTTACCTATATACCCATATGGTATCATACCATTAGTGACAGATATATACACATATGAGACATAGCTACATGTACAGCTTGCATACCTACTTACACATATATCTGGAGGGTATTACATCATTATTGATGGTAGATACACATATCTTTCTATATCGACATGGTTACGCATACCTGGCTATAGCTACATGTTCACCTTTATTTGATGTTGTATGGACTTGGAGGAAATTAGGAACTGCATGATATGTATATTAACTTGTTGCAGTTAAATAGCGGTTTTCCTTTATAGGCTCATATTACTGTTTCATGTTGCATATATTACATTCATGGATTTCATATTATGTTCTCTGATATTCTTACTCCTAAGTATATATATATCAGTGGAATGGGACGCTGTTATATATGCCTATATATATATATATATTAGTCGAATGGGACGCTAATATATATGTATTGATTCATGCATTTATACTTATTCATTACTTGATGTTTTCTGGATTTAAGGACCGTGGTTGTTTCATGAAATTATGTATTATTTGAAAAACCCGATTTCTCTTGATATGATATTTCAGCGTCCACCATGAGATTTCTTGGTTCTGAGATGGTGATATATACCCGACGCGAGGAGTGCAGTGGGCTGTGTGCGGGTACATGGTGGAGCCCGGTATGGTTCCCCTCGGCAAGATGGTCGACGGTACATGCCGATGAGCCTGGAAGGTGGGCAAGTACCTACCGGTGACAGTACCTTTGACTCGACGGGTATCGTGGGGATACAAGCCGGGGTCATATACGTATGGATACATACATATCAGGGGGCCAGTCGTGGTGACAATACCTGATAGATCAGTATTTATGTGTCGATGCTAGACATTTGTTTCATGATGTTTTTGGGTGTCGATATTGGACACTCACTTAATATGAAACTTACTCGATACTGGATATTGGATATATGAGATATACTTTATACTGTACATTCAGGATATATGAGATTTACTTGAAACTGTACATTCAGGATATATGAGGTTTACTTGATATTGTACGTTCAGGATATATGAGATATACTTGATATTGTACATTCAGGATATGAGAGCCAATTTGGGGGCTGATTTGAGGAAATTTGGGATTTAGATTGTCTTGATGGACGTTGGTCCTGTCACGAGGTCAGGATTCTGTGAGAATGACATGTTTTAGTCCATACTCCTCATTTATGTTATATGCATTGCTTCATGTATTAGTAGTACCTGATAGAGTACCTTTCATGACTGTTGCATATACATATTGTCATATTATTGCTTCATGTAATAGTTGTACCTGCTAGAGTACCTTTCATGACTGTTGCATACATATGACCATTTATTGCTATTCTCTTGCATGTATTAGATTCGCGCTGTATGTGCATACTTGCGATTACCTGTATATGTTATTTACTATTCACGAGTTGGCAACTCACCCCCGTTGTGCCATAGTGTTTTGCAGGTAGTCCCTCAGGGCAGTCACGGCGGGCTTTTCATCTTTCGTATCATCTTTTGCTGCGGATACTGCTACGGCCGACTGTGTAAAGTTTTGCTATAGGTGGGTTTTACGGTTATCCGATGTTTCTTATTGTATATTAGTTGTATCCTGTACTCTCCATCTACCACTTTCATGTGTATGACTTAGAGACTTGATGTGAGGACGATATTGTATATTTTGGTGACTTGGATGTCTTTTATACAGTTTTACTTATATCGTCTTTTATTTCTTCGCTACGGCGTCGTATATCTGTTGTGGTGGTTATTTTCCGCCGTTGGGCATGGATTTGCTCCCGTTAGGGATGCTTTACTTTATATTTATATTGTACCTATTTTGGGATTTGTTTTTACAAAGAAAGTGCTGCCAAAATTTTTAAGAAAGTAAAGTTGGACTTTAAAGAATTTGGTTTGAGATTTCAAAAGTTTTGAAAATGCTATTATCACTTACTACTTTTGATGGTTTAGATTGCTGGGTTTTCGGCTTACTTAAATTGCATTACGCCTGTAGACGTTGCGTAGTTTAAGGGCCGTCACGTGCCAATTTCGAGTCGTGACAAAATTGGTATTAGAGCGCTAGGTTTTACCTTTCGTGTTAGTTATATGTATGCCCAAGAGGCCATTACTGTACATTGGATGTATATTGTAGTGGATGCTGGGACATATATAGGTAGGACTTTCTTGCTCGACATGATAGTACGCTATCTGGTTGCTCTTTATCTTAACATGTATACTTTCAGTCTCTCTGTTACATGTTGATAAAGCCCTTAGGATGTGTACTCGACTTCCAGGACTATGATGTAGATCATACTAGTGGGGCCTGGGTAGTCAATGAGTACATCCTTCATTGTTCCTAGTCGTGGGAATATCGAGACGAGGCATCGATATTCCAGAGTAGACTAGCGTATATCTTCTCGACCCATGTGATGGGTGATGGATGATCCCATATCCATTGGTGTTTGACATCGGAGATGGTATGCGGGTGCTCAGTGGAGACTGGGTACACTGAACGGACTCGCTGAGAACTCCCAGATAGTATTATACCTCACGTCAGATGGCAGTTCTCTGGTGACACAGGTACAGCTTAGTCTGTTGACCCGAGATCGTCATAGAGTCTCGTGTGTCTCCCACTGTGCTTTGATTTCCACCCTACCACGGCTCTACTGAGTCGTGCAAACAGGTGGTTTTTGAGTACAGTCCCGATTCACATGGAGGCAATGAGTGATAGGAGGGGATTCGTCTCTCCCGGTATTGGGGGTTGATGTTGCGCTATGCTCGACTGGCCATAACTGGAAATCCCTGGCCAGGGTTGCTGTGATTTACTGGTAAGAGTTATCAGTAGTTTCACACTTGTTATGGACCTTGCATCGGCATGACTTATCAAGCTACTGGGGTTTGACGTTTACCACCCCTAGGAGAGATATGCGACATATCAGACGAACAAACCGGACTGTACGGTAAGTGTTACTGGTTGGATTCACAGGAGTGTGAGCGGGCTTGCTCGTTGATCTTCTGATCGCTCAATACCCGGGTGGCCGTTACGTTTAGAAGACCGCTTGCGGCTTGTGGGTGCTTGATATGATCATCACCTGCTGCCGGCGTATTGACGAGTCTTTAGAGTCCTACACAGAGGTTTCCTGGCTCAAGCAAAACGAAATAGTAGCGCATATGAGATATGTGCACGACCGGGAATAATACCAGTATGTGATACTGAATTCTATTCTCGCGATTTGTATCATTGGACGGTTATATGAGATATAGCCGGGTTACCGAATCAAGTGTTGATTCGATACATTGATACACTTGATATTAGTTGGTTATATGCAATATGACCGGATCATTAAATCAAGTGTTGATTTAATGATTTAATGTATAATTATATATTTGATATATTACTTTACATTAACTAGTATTTGTTCACTTAAGATTATTTTCTCACTTGAATGTGCACATTGTATATGTGATATATTTTTGTGCACTAGTTTGTATCATGTTTGATGATATATGCAAATTTGGGTGTATGTTTGATTTAAACCATGTTTAGGTTAATGGTTAGGGTTTTGTTATCTTTACTTAATTATTTGTTTTATTCATTTATTTTTGGGCAAGAAATAAAATGGAGGCTTCTTTTGTTTTTACTTGAAGCTTCATGAAGCTTTGACCATTTTGTTTCTTTCCTTAACCTTCACCTAAACCCTAGTTTAGTCTCTACACTAGTTACACTCACCCATGGTTGCTAAATAATAAGAATCACTTGGATTTTCTTTTTAAAATATAATGCACTTTCTTTTCTTTCTTCTTCTTCTTCTTCATGAAGAGAAGAAACCATTGCTAGATTTTTCCAAGTGATGATTCCAAGTGAGAAATCCAAATCCAAAGTGAACCCACTTCCTATTTCTTCATCCTCTACCACTTGCCATGTAGTAGAGTGTGTTATCTTCACAAGTTCCATGACTTAGTGAAGGTGGAGCTTGAGTTTGAGTCGCCTCGACGTAGATCATCTTCGGCATCGAAGTCAACGACCTAGCCCGCCCATTTTTCCGATGAAACCGACGCTAGAGTCCGGAATTCCGATGATCGCAGCGGAGGGACGTCAACACGGAGCTAGAGAAGTGGAGGACCGGATCTACAAAGGTTGTAGTCTCTTTCATTTAGCAATTAAGTTGTTAACTTGCATATTGTTTCGCCTTACCTCTAGTAACGATCTAGTTTAGGGTTCTTTGGCATACATAATTTTTGAATTGGACATGTTTGATCAGTTGTAGAACCTCATGGGTGTGCCTAGGAACCCTACAGTGGTATCAAAGCTTAGCTAGAGTCTTAGGCGATGAGTAGACGAAGTTAGAAACCCGATCGAACCCGAAACCCTAATCCAAAACCTTTCTCTGTACAATTTTTCAAAACTGGGCTTTTTGTGAAATAAAAATATGCAGAAAAATCAGCAGGCTTTTTGAAGAATTACTGTGAAGCACGTGCACATAACTCGACCTAGTGGCCGCGGAACCGCGGCACGAGCATAGCATGTGCGGCGGTTCCGCGGCCATATAGGAGTATCTTGTCACGTGCTTTGCACAGTAATACCCGTATGCAATGCCTGTGTTTTCTAGGAATTTTTAAAGTTTACTCAAGAGTTGAGTTTTCTGGGTTGTATTGGGAGTTCGTAGATTCGATCGGATTGTCTAATTTTGTCTATGTGTTTTTCCGGATAATTTAGAATATGTTAAAAAGTTCGACCGGATATAAATACCCAATTTTTCCCCTACCGGAAAATTTCTAAGTGTTGGATCTTTCCGTAGTTTAATGACGTTCTAAGTAGTGCAAGTAACGCGATGGTCCCTCTAGAAGACAACAAACCTTAACTCGATTATGTGACCTTCTTGAACTGCCCTTTGAACCTTAGGGTTTGGGGCAGTACGGCGTGCCACATGTGAGGCGTTGGCTTGACCCTTCTACGGCTGGACCGTTGGTACTGTGGCATGAAGTGAATGTTTTTAAACTTATTTCATGTGTTGAGTAGTATCGGGAAAACTTGGGTGTTTGATTGTTCGATCGGAAAGTTTAACATTTTCTGTTTATCTGAAATATGATACAATATTTGGAATTCACAAGTAGTTATGAGATAACTAATATGAATGTTATAAACATAGAACTTTAGTCTCACTTGATTGGTTGCCACGGGATTTTGATATGATCAAAAGTCCGTCGCAATCACGTAGCGTACACAGATACTCGCCGGTAAACTTAATAAACAGCCACACCCTATAGCCCCGACCAAGTGACTGTAGGAGAACCCCGTCGCCAAAAAGCATCCGTTCGGGTGCTCGCGGCAGCGGTGTTCCGCCTTAGTGCACTTCGTCGACGGTATCGGGGGTGCGGCTGTCTACTGAAGTTTGCAACGAACATTCGTTCTGGATGCCGGGAATCCTGTTGAATTACCCGACTTTACATTGAAAAGTGTTTTCGATAATGAGACTAAAATGCGGGGTTTATAATTGTTAGGCATGCGATGTCTAAGAAATTCATTTGATTAGGCATGCGATGTCTAAAGAATTTGCGGATTCCAACTGTTGTAGTTTTACACTTTCTTTTCTGTGACCGTAAGTGTAATATGTGATATCGCCGGTTTCGTTGCTATATGTCAACGACAATTGGGATGGGCATACTTGCTTAAGTTGATAACATGTGATGTTATGTGTTGCTGGATATGTTATATTGGATCGTCGTGTTTGAATAGCCGGGTTTTTTTTATGTGAGATGAGTGTTTTTCATTTTCATTCATGTAAAAACTTGTATGTAATATTCTTTTATTGGGGCACTTCCAGCTTGCGGAAGATGTCACCTTTGTATATTATTTACTTTTCCGCATTAGGATAGACCCAAGGAGGGGAGCACAAGTAACCGGGTTCTAGGGTCCAGTGGGAGACCATCTTGAGGAGTCGAGTCCGGGTCTCCTAACCCTAGAATTGGTAGGGTTGCTTGCCGCTCTCGTAGGGGTCTAGGGATGTGGGATTGGCTATTCATCACGACCGTGGAATCCATGTTTTATACTGGCTCGTATTAAAAACACGGACGTCCTAGTATATCCAATATTTCATATGATATTTTCTGCTGCGTTATCTGTGATGTGATCATGTGATTTGTTCAGATAGATATAGTATATAGTATATATGATATATTATATAGACGTTGCTTATGTTTTATACCCGTGCTAGCCCTTCCTCGCTCTGGCGTTAGTTACTTAACCTAACGGTGCAGACAGGACATCGAGGCGAATGCGGATGGTATAAGCGTACGCTATATTTATCTGTGATGTTTAGGTGGACTTAAATGATGGGACATTCATTAATGAGATTAATGAAAGAAAATAAACCTAAAAGATGTTGTGGAATCGAATTTCAAAATAAAAACAGGCAGCTACAGTTCTTGCTTTGCATCACAGTGTTCCTTGTAGAACATCCTGCACCTTATTCGATAAGGAAAGGACCGAAATCCCTTCACCGGGAGTGACTCCTTTAGCAATAACTGGCAGATGCTACAACTCTCGGTTTGTCTTTTGATTGCTTCTATAGTTTCTGCTTTGCACATCGGTATATATGATATATCCTGCACCTTATTCGATGAGGAAAGGGCCGACGATCCCTTTACCGGGAGTGACCCCTTTAGCAAAACTAGAAAAGCCTAAAAAACTCTCCATTTGAAAACCATTTGATTCCGCAACGAGATCAAGTTCAAAGCGTTAAAGGTTTTCTCAAAAACCATCCGCAACCCTCCGTCATTTTAGGAAGTAGAGTACTTAGTATTCGTGCTGTGTTTGTTGACCATAGTCAAGGCACAGTGTACGGTAGCTAAGTGATGTCTTCCTACATCGCATATGATGCGATTAGTTAGAACAGTCGCGTGACTTTGTTGACCTTAGTTAAGGGTCATGTGGGTGGGTCTAATTAATCATGAAATGACGGGTAAAACTTGACTAGTGCTTATGATTTGTTGACCATAGTTAAGGTCATAAGTGCTAGGGGTAAAAACCATTATCGGGAGTTTCAAGTGTTGAAATTTGCAATGAGATTGCATACCTTCTATATGATAGTTGGATCCCGATACCCACTGCGAGTAATTGTTACTCCTGGGAGAGTTTTGCACTTTACAATTAGCCGATCAAGTAGGTGTCTAGAAAGGTGTCAACGGGGTTACGCCCATGGGAAAACGAGGTTTACTGTAATTAGGTCCGTGCGAAAGCACGGGGAACCTCCCTCAAAGTACCGACACTGGCCTGGCCGAAAGATTGGCGAACTTGTAGAGTGTAATTAATCCCGGCTAGTCTTTCCTTTTAGGGTTTGAAGGAAAATTTGATAAAAACAGTGGGAGCCATCCTGATTAGATAAAATAAATAACCAATCTAATCTTGCAAGAGCGCACGCAGAGTGTTTTCTTCTCTCTCTCTCCAGGTAGCGACCATATCACGCCTTAATCAAGATAATATTATGGATGTATTGACCGAACCCGCTTGTTATACTGAGCTGGAGAACGTTGGTCCCGCTCTAACTTATAATTGTTATAAGACAGAGCAGGAAATAGGGGAATACCAGAATTCCTATGCCGCCCAAACGAAGAAAGTGCATATGATACATCTTCTTCGAGTGTGTTCGTTACACAAAACTGTTTATCAGTATCCTCTGCATCCTGGGTATCTAATACCGGATCAGGATCCCAGATATATAATCAGTTACATAGGGCTACAGAAAGGTAGAGATCTGAGAACGGGTGATAAGTTTCATGAGACAGAAAACGGGGCAAGTGTTGCAGCCAAGTCTGTTGGTCACTGTCACCCTGTATTACCAGTACATTGATTCTGAACAAATGCTGTTAGATACCGAACCTGATATACAAAATCATATCAGTCTCTTTATTAGTAAAGAAGGATATAATTTTGTATTGATGGATAATGTTTTGAATATTTCCTATTTCAAAAGTTGATCGGTTCACGCACGTTATCTAGAAGCATTGACATTCTAAATCAAACTACAGTTCCTAGTATACAGAACACACACAAGAGGAAGAGTTCAGAAATGAACGGATCCTTCTTGAGGTATTATAGACTAGGTCATATCAATGTGACCCGACTAGCTTAAGTTACATTTAAGATGCATATTTAAATCAGTTTGAATTTACATCTTGTGAAACTTGCCAGTCATGTTACAGAGATAAGATGACCATAGCTCTGTACAGAGAAAGAGTTAGTGAACTCTTGGGATGATACATGTTGATGTATGTAGATCCCCTGTCTACACATGCCAAGACCGGTTCTTTGTATTTCATTACATTCTCTGATAATCTTTCAAGATTCAGACATGTGTTCCTGTTGAAACATAAGTCCGAAGCTTTTGAGATATTCACAGAATATAAGTTAGAAGTAAAGAACCAAAAACCCAGTATAAGTATTATGTCCTATGATAAAATCAGGGAGGAGAATACTTGTGCATAGAATTCTAAAGGAGAATAAGATTCTCTCTCAGCATTACTCCTCCGTATACACCACAGTACGTCAGTGTATCGGGGCGGAGCAATCACACCCTATGTGATATGGTGTGCTCTATGATGAGTACTACTGATCTTCTTATTTCCTTTTTGGAGTTATGCACTTGAGAAGTTGTATACCTATTGAATAGGGTTCAAATCAAATCAGTTGCCTATCACTTCATATGTGATATGGTATGGGAAGAGCCTATCTCTTAAGTAAGTTAAGATTTGGGATTGTCCGGCCTATGTCAAAAGCAAAATCCGGAAAAGATCGAGGCAAGGTCAGTTCTGTAGAACTGGAAAAGTTCCAGTTATACAAACTACAGCTAATGATTTGATAGAACCAAAGGATTCAATAGTCTCCGACGAAGCTCAGCCTCTCCGCCGATCTAGCAGGGTTCCTCATCCGCCTGAGAGATACTTCGGTTTCTCGATGACAGTGGGAGCGAGGATTGCATCATGAGATGATGACCCAATTAGTTTCGAGCAGGCCATCGAGAGTAGGGACTCTGTAAGAATGGCTGGATGCTAAACGATCTGAGATGGAATCCATGTACACCAACAAAGTATGGACTTTGGTTGCTATATCTGAAGGGTTAAATCCCCATCAGGAGCAAGTATATCTTGAGAAGATTACTTGGTGTAGATGGAAAAGTTGAGACTTTCAAAGCTAGACTTGTTAAAGGTTTTCGTCATCGACCAGGCTTGGATAATGATGAAACCTTTTTCAAGTGACTATGCTTAAGTCCATCCGGATCCTACTTAACATTGCTACATACCATGACTACGATATCTGGTGGTTGGGTGTCATGACTGCTTTTCTAAATAATGATTTAGAAGAGAATGTCTATAAGTACACAGCCAGAGGGCTTCGTAAACAGTGGGAGCAGCGGAAACATGTGCAAGTTGCTTTACAGGTTAAAGCAAGCATCGCGGAGTTGGAACGTCTGTTTTGATGTGGTAGTCAAAGTGTTTGACTTCATCAAAATGGTAGATGAACCTTGTATATACAAAAAGGTAGTAGAGAGTAAGATGGCCGTCCTCGTATTGTACGTGGACAACATACTCTTGATAGGAAAAGAGTTTCCTATACTACGATCGGTCAATCTCCTCTTATCACATGGATTCTCCATATAGGATCAAACTGATACCTCCTAAATCCTAGGATTTGGATCTATAAGATAGATCTAATTGGATGTTAGGATACTCACTAGTTGTAGTGAGATGGTATCAATTGATCCTGGGGAGAATCACTGGAAAGGTTCCAGAGTGATAAGGACAACTGAAAGTCAGTCACAGGCATTGTCTTTACCCTCAGTGGAGGGACGGTATGTTGGAAGAGTTCCAAGCTAGATACCGTGGCAAACTAGACGATAAAGGCTGGTAACATCGCTATTAAAGATACTACCAAAGAGGAAGTTTGGGTGTATATTGGTTCATGAGATGAACTAAGTTCCTACCATTGTTTGACAATGGAAGTGTGGCTTTGGCCCGGGAACCCCGATCCCATCAGTGACCCAGACATATTCTGAGGCAGCATCACCTGATCATGGAGATAGTTGATCTCCAGGGTGATCGAGGATTGGAGAGTAGACTCAGAGGACAACACGGCGGATCCACTCACAAAGGCCTTTTCCCAAAGAGACACTTTTATGGGATGGTTGAGTATTAGATACTACAACCACTGCTACAGATGACCCTAGTGAAAGTGGAAGATTGTTAGTTATATGTATGCCCTAAAAGCCATTACTGTACATTGGATGTATATTGTAGTGGATGCTGGGAAATATATAGGTAGGACTTTCTTGCTCGACATGATAGTACGCTATCTGGTTGCTCTTTATCTTAACATGTATACTTTCAGTCTCTCTGTTACATGTTGATAAAGCCCTTAGAATGTGTACTCGACTTCCAGGACTATGATGTAGATCATACTAGTGGGGCCTGGGTAGTCAATGAGTACATCCTTCATTGTTCCTAGTCGTGGGAATATCGAGACGGGGCATCGATATTCTAGAGTAGACTAGCGTATATCTTCTCGACCCATGTGATGGGCGATGGATGATCCCATATCCATTGGTGTTTGACATCGGAGATGGTATGCGGGTGCTCAGTGGAGACTGGGTACACTGAACGGACTCGCCGAGAACTCCCAGATGGTATTATACCTCACGTCAGATGGCAGTTCTCTGGTGACATTGGTACAGCTTAGTCTGTTGACCCGAGATCGTCATAGAGTCTTGTGTGTCTGCCACTGTGCTTTGATTTCTACCCTACCACGGCTCTACTGAGTCGTGCAAACAGGTGGTTTTTGGATACAATCCCGATTCACATGGAGGCAATGAGCGATAGGAGGGGATTCGTCTCTCCTGGTATTGGGGGTTGATGTTGCGCTATACTCGACTGGCCATAACTGGAAATCCCTGGCCAGGGTTGCTGTGATTTACAGGTAAGAGTTATCAGTAGTTTCACACTTGTTATGGACCTTGCATCGGCATGACTTATCAAGCTACTGGGGTCTGACGTTTACCACCCCTAGGCGAGATATGCGACATATCAGACGAACAGACCGGACTGTACGGTAAGTGTTACCAGTTGGATTCACAGGAGTGTGAGCGGGCTTGCTCGTTGATCTTCTGATCGCTCAATACCCGGGTGGCCGTTACGTTTAGCAGACCGCTTGCGGCTTGTGGGTACTTGATATGATCATCACCTGCTGCCGGCGTATTGACGAGTCTTTAGAGTCCTACACAGAGGTTTCCTGGCTCAAGCGAAACGAAATAGGAGCGCATATGAGATATGTGCGGGACCGGGAATAATACCAGTATGTGATACTGAATTCTATTCTCGCGATTTGTATCATTGGACGGTTATATGAGATATAGGCGGGTTACTGAATCAAGTGTTGATTCGATACATTGATACACTTGATATTAGTCGGTTATATGCAATATGACCGGATCATTAAATCAAGTGTTGATTTAATGATTTAATGTATGATTATATATTTGATATATTACTTTACATTAACTAGTATTTGTTCACTTAAGATTATTTTCTCACTTGAATGTGCACATTGTATATGTGATATATTTTTATGCACTAGTTTATATCATGTTTGATGATACATGCAAACTTGGGTGTATGTTTGATTTAAACCATGTTTAGGTTAATGGTTAGGGTTTTGTTATCTTTACTTAATTATTTGTTTTATTCATTTATTTTTGGGCAAGAAATAAAATGGAGGCTTCTTTTGTTTTTACTTGAAGCTTCATGAAGCTTTGACCATTTTGTTTCTTTTCTTAACCTAACCATTCACCTAAACCCTAGTTTAGTCTCTACACTAGTTACACTCACCCATGGTTGCTAAATGATAAGAATCACTTGGATTTTCTTTTTAAAATATAATTCACTTTCTTTTCTTTCTTCTTCTTCTTCATGAAGAGAAGAAACCATTGCTAGATTTTTCCAAGTGATGATTCCAAGTGAGAAATCCAAATCCAAAGTGAACCCACTTCCTATTTCTTCATCCTCTACCACTTGCCATGCAGTAGAGTGTGTTATCTTCATAAGTTCCATGACTTAGTGAAGGTGGAGCTTGAGTTTGAGTCGCCTCGACGTAGATCATCTTCGGCATCGAAGTCAACGACCTAGCCCGCCCATTTTTCCGATGAAACCGACGCTAGAGTCCGGGATTCCGATGATCGCAGTGGAGGGACGTCAACACGGAGCTAGAGAAGTGGAGGACCGGATCTACAAAGGTTGTAGTCTCTTTCATTTAGCAATTAACTTGTTAACTTGCATATTGTTTCGCCTTACCTCTAGTAACGATCTAGTTTAGGGTTCTTTGGCACACATAATTTTTGAACTGGACATGTTTGATCAGTTATAGAACCTCATGGGTATGCCTAGGAACCCTACATTTCGGAGTGTAGGATGACTTTGGTATGATGGAGCAGGTAGCTGTAGGGTTCCTAGTGAAGGGTTAGCCTAGCACCCTATGAGGGGTTTGGAAGCATCACATGTACCAAAGATTGCATTTTAGGGTGCTAAGCTAACATGCATTGGATCGTTCCTAGAATCGATTAGGGTTTCAAATTTTTCCATATCAACATATGAAAGATAAGCTAGGGTTTAGAGAGTACAACCTTTGTAGCTCCCTACGCTAGACTCCTCGGCTACTTGGGGTTTGAGAGAACTCCGCTTGAACTCCTCGACGTCACCGATGATCCACCCGGAGTCCGCTTTGTCCAAGCTTGCAACTTTATCCGATCTAGTGAACGAAATCAAGTTAACACTCTAAACAAGTGGGCTAGACTTGTGTAGAATGGTGTTGTGGTTCTCTTTCTCACTTCAAAATCCAATCTTGATGAGTATATTGCTCACTACTAAGAACTAGAGAGCAAAAGAGAGAGGTTGATGAAGATGATGGCCTTTTTGAAGAAGATGATAAGTTCCACCCTTTTGAAAAATAGAAAAATATATCAATATATATTTTCTATCTATCATCTCAAACCATGGTTGAATCATTATTGTACTAGAGTTAAAACACAAAAGGAAACTTAACCTAAGGTTAAAAGGTGGGTGAGAATGGTTAGGTCAAAAGAAGAGTGTAGAAGAAATCAATAATGAACCTTTTCTTTCCTTTTATGTTTTAGTATAAATACAATAATAATTCATAAATAAAACCATGGTGTGAGTCTTATATTGCCACCATTTTCATATATATACAACCATGAAAGATGTATGTATGTATGTATGTGTATATGTACATTCACATGTGCATGAATCAAAAAGAAGGCATACATGCATGCATACATCCAACTAACTCAAGAAAGGATTTCAAGTGAGAAGCTAATGGTTAAATGATAAATCAACACTTAATTTATCAATCCGACCATATCACATATGACCCCTACCAAAAGCAAGCCGCCCGATCAATATACGGTATCCCATACGCGCATTTTAATCGGGTCCATGCGCATATCGCATACGCGCACCACAACGTTTCGCCTGGACTAGGAAACTCCATTGTGGGATTCTGAGACTCGTCAATACGCCGGCAGTGGGTGATGATCATATCAAGCACCCCCAAGCCGCAAGCGGTCAGCTAAATGTAACGGCCACCCGGGTATTGAGCGATCAGAAGAGAACAAGCGAACCTGCTACAACGCCCGTCGAGCCGATCGGCAACACATCCTATACAGTCCGGTCTCCTCGTCTGATATGTCGCATATCAAGTATAGGGGTGGTAAACGTCAGACCCCAATAACCGATAAGTCGTGCCGATGTGAGGCTTATAACGGGTGTAATGACCCCAAAATCTTTATACATTTGTATTATCCCTCTTCAATAATATACCGTATTTATTTGTACTTGGTATTTTCCTTTTTCTATTAAATTTATTATTATTTTATTCCTCAATCTATTATGTATTTTTTCTAGGTACAATTTCTTTTTCTTATATTTAAGTTTTTAACTTCTCATTCTTATTTTTCCTTTCATAAATATTTAACCCAAATCCATTATTCTTATTCTCTACAGCCCATCTGAAAAGCCCATTTTCTTTTTAAGCAACATCATATATTTAATTCTAGTTAAATATATGCATGAACAACCTTATAGCTCATTGGTTAAGTCCTTGCATTGTTATTCCATAAGTCACATGTTCAAATCCCCATTCTTGCAATTATTTTTTTATCATTTTTTTTATTCTTCTCATAACCTACAAATGAGACCTTTCATTTCCAAAATGAATGGTGACCTTTCATTTCTCTTTTAATTCTTATGTTAAATGCATATATTATTATACATAATTCACCATTACACCATCTTAATTGTCCTCCTCCATCTTTTCCTTCCTCATATTTTTTTCTATCTCTCATTTCTCCCTCTTCACCTAAAGTCCAAGAAGAAGAACATGAAGAACTCTTCAAGAAGGTCTCGCTAGTAACGCGAGGCTATCGGCGGATAGACAAGCCCGGTGACAATACCGGCTTGTGCATGTAAGTCCCTTCTCTCTCCTTTCCCCTCACCTCTATTTTTTCCTCTTGTCATGCATCGTGAACCCCCTATTCTTTTCATATCATAATCCATAAGAGAAGACACACATAAACATATACATATACATATACATAAGTATAGATATATATGATTCTATATGGTTTAATAATATCTTATTATCTCTTGTTCAAATTAAAGTATTTTTAATTCTTTCTTCATGATTATGATGTTTATTACAAGTTGTGAGAACATAGATTTCAATCCATAATATATCTACGATATCTCATGGAATCGGTTTGGTTATTAAAAGAAAGGATAAAGCTTGCATAAAAATACTAGTTAATCTTTTTGCCGATTTTAGTATACACATCAATACCTTTAGGTTTAAAATAATTTTTAGACATTGATTTTTACTTCAGAAAATTTCATGGAATTTACATATGATAGATTATATTATTTTATACATGCTGTAAAAATTTTAGATTGATCCGCATAACGGTTTATGAATTACATCGTATTTATTCACTGATCGTAAAACAGAAAACTGCAGTTATCGGTCAATTTCTAGGACATATAACTTGGTATACCGGTATCCAAATTGAGCAAACTCAGGTGTTTTTCATATCTACATCGAATGATCTAGATTTTCTTAGTTTTATAGTTTTACTGAAAACCCATCTAAGATAAAGAAAACTGCATTACAATATTAAGTGACGGATCTGGACAGAATCTGTTCCGATTCGCACACTGTTTTTAAATTGGACATAACTCGAACACCCGATGTCCGTTTGTGACAAAATTTAGATGTGTAGATGCAACATTGATAGAACTATAATTTTATGTATATTATATTACTTAGGAATGCATGAAACAACCTGATATAGGCTTTGCAATACAATATATAGTTGCTGTCCAGAAATCTGAATTTCTGTTTTAAATGCTGATATTAAAATGATCATAACTAGAGCTTCATAAATCCAAATCATGTGAATCTTGGTGTTTTCGATAAGTACATCTAAATACCTACAATTTTCTAATAATTTTCGTAACCTGAAACCTGATACAAATTAACTCAAACTGCGTTTTAAAAATATGTGACGGTGCCGAATAGATTCTGATCTGTTTTGCGCGACGATACGAAAACATATATATCTCTCCAACCGGTAGTCATATTTAGGTAAAACTGGAACTCACGCATGCAAAACATTTAGAGCCATATTTCTGTTTATATTTCGCATTCGTTCAACTTGATTAATTAGTCGTACATAATATTTCTTTACAGCATTGTTTATGGTAGTTACTCGAATAATATACTTGACTCATTTCATACTATTCGAACATGTATACATATTTATCTTGATCATTAAATTGTTGTATGTACTTAAAGACGATAATTAAATACTTGAGTTATATTTTGAAAACTATACAAAAATATTTTTACATAAAACCCCCTCAAGTTTTATAAATTACAATAAGGCCCCTAACAAATAAAGAACTACAAATTATCTTTCTTTTAGTCTGACTCGGGTTAGAGTCTGACTAATTCTGACTTGAATATAATTCAAGTCAATCTATATTTCAATTATATTCCAATACAACTTGAATACATGAATCCCAGAATCCAGTTAACAATCTGTTTGAATGAACCGAACCATGGATATTCCTTTTACATGATTTCCAGTATTCCATTTACATGACTCTACGGTTATAACCGTTTCCTGATATCATGGTTTCGGTCAGTCAATCAAGTCAATCAAAGTTAATCAAGCAATCATTACAAGTTTACAAGATAACAATACAAATATGATATCGCGGGGTTTAAAGGGGTAGATTGGTACGGAAGATGTTAAAAGTGGAATGAGGTGGTCAGATTAAGACACCTAACCTATATTCAGTTGCTGTTGTACCGTGGCATAAACGGTTCCTTGTACTATACGTGCCCTTAGTCTCTGGCATATAGAGACTCCCCTCGTATACACTGGCATCTTTCTGTACCAAGCTACAAACAACATCGTTAAACAATATTCCACAATTTACTACAATACAATACTTTAGAAAATACTATACTCTGTCACTCTCATTCTTCATTATCCTTTGGGACTTACCGAGCGACCTGTTCGCTGACGACATTCTATTTCTCTCTTCTTGGAATGTCGTCAGGTGCGTTGGACCAAGTTGAGACCGAGCCAACAACTGAAGATTTGGAGCAGTTCCAAGAAGATCCAGAGCTCTAGACTTTGTACTTGTTCTTTCCAGCATTTCCTTTTATTATTATTATGCCACTGTTTAGGCATTGCTTTTTCATTCCAGTTGTATTTTCATTTCATGCATTGTACAAAGAATGTTATTAATAAAAGTTGCTGTTCTTTTATACTCTTGTCTCTTGTGTATTTATATTGCTTAGTTACGCTTAGCGTATGTACTTCTGAGTATATACGTAGCGGGCCTCGTCGCGTCCACTTCGCCGTACACTGGGAAGCGGGGCGTGACAACGGGTCGAGAAACTACTGGTAACACTTACCAGCAAATCTCTGATCAGCCCTGGCCAGGGACTTCCCTGTTACGGCCAATCGGGCACAGCACAACATCAACCCCCAATACCGGGAGAGACGAAACCCCTCCTATCGCTCACTGCCTCCATGTGATTCGGGACTGTACCCAAAAACCACCGCTTTGCACGCCCTCATGGACGTGGTAAGGTGGAGATCAAAGCACAGTGGGAATCACACAAGACACTATGACGATCTCGGGTCTACAGACTAACCTGTACAAGTGTCACCTGAGAACTGCCATCTGACGTGAGGTATAATACCATTTGGGAGTTCTCGGCGAGTCCGTCCAGTGTACCCAGTCTCCACTGAGCACCCGTATACCATCTCTGATATCAAACACCAATGGATATGGGATCATCCATTGCCTATCTCATGAGTCGAGAAGCGTATACGCTAGTCTACACTGGTATATCGATGCCCTGTCTCGATACACCCACGACTAGGGACCTTGAAGGATGTACTTATGGACTACCATGTCCCCACTAGTATGATCTGCATCATAGTCCAGGTAGTCAAGCACACATCCTAAGGGCTTTACCAACATGTAACTATAAGACAGTTTAAAGAGACTAGTATACATGTTAAGATAAAGAGCAACCAGATAGCATACTATCATATCGAGCAAGAAAGTCATCTCTCTATATGTCCAAGCATCCAATATAATATACATCATCTGTACAATACTGGCCTCTAGGGCATACATACAACTAACAATCTCCCACTTGCACTAGGGCCAGCTGCTGTAGTATCGCATACCGAGCATCCCGAAGAGTCTCTCAAACTGTATCTGGGGAATGGCCTTCGTGAGTGGATCCGTCGTGTTGTTCTTCGTGTCAACCCTTCTGACCTCGATCTCCCGGCGATCAACTATCTCCCGGATCAGATGATACCGCCTCAGAATATGCCTGGATCGCTGATGGGACCTGGGTTCCTTGGCCAAAGCCACCGCTCCATTGTTATCGCAATACAAAGGTATTGGATGCTCAATGGATGGAACCACTCCAAGTTCAGTAATGAACTTCTTGATCCAGACAGCCTCTTTAGCAGCATCGTTGGCAGCGATGTATTCAGCCTCCATCGTCGAGTCTGCCACGGTTTCCTGCTTGGAACTCTTCCAGCTAACCGCCCCTCCGTAAAGGGTAAAGACAAATCCCGACTGCGACTTAGAGTCGTCCTTATCACTCTGGAAGCTCGAATCGGTAAAGGACTCTACTTGGAGTTCTCCGTTACCATACACCAAGAGCATCTCTTTAGTCCTTCGTAAGTACTTGAGAATGCTCTTCACAGCTGTCCAGTGACTCTCTCCAGGATCAGCTTGATACCTACTCACTACACTTAGTGAGTATGCTACATCGGGTCTGGTACATAGCATCGTGTACATGATAGAGCCTACAGCCGAAGCATAGGGTATCCCTTACATGCGAGCTCTTTCCAAATCAGTCTTGGGAGACATCTCTTTGGAGAGAGTGACTCCAGAGATCGTGGGTAAGTTCCCACGCTTAGATTCTTCCATACTAAACCTCTTTAGTATGGTGTCAATGTACCTGGATTGGGACAATCCCAGTATCCGTTTGGATCTATCTCTATAGATCCTAATTCCCAATATGCAGGAGGCATCACCAAGATCTTTCATTGAGAATCTTTATGATAAGAAGAGCTTGACCGATTGCAACATAGGAATATCATTTCCTATCAAGAGTATGTCGTCCACGTACAATACGAGGAATACAACCTTACTCTCTGCCACCTTCTTGTAGATACAAGGTTCATCTACATTTTTGACGAAATCAAACTCTTGATAACGACGTCAAAGCAGATGTTCCAACTCCGCGATGCTTGCTTTAATCCATAAATGGATTTAAGCAGCTTGCACACCTTCCCGCTGCTCCCACTGTCTACGAAGCCCTCTGGCTGAGTCATGTACACGCACTCTTCTAAATCACCGTTTAGAAAAGCGGTCTTAACATCCATTTGCCAGATTTCATAGTCATGATATGCAGCGATGGCAAGCATGATCCGGATGGATTTAAGCATAGCCACTGGAGAAAAGGTTTCGTCATAGTCCACACCTGGTCTTTGACGAAAACCCTTTGCTACAAGTCTAGCTTTGAAAGTTTCCACTTTCTCATCTACACCAAGTTTTTTCTTGAAGATCCACTTGCTCCCAATGGGTTTTACCCCTTCAGGAGCAACATCCAAAGTCCATACTTTGTTGGTGTACATGGATTCCATCTCAGACCGCATTGCATCCAGCCATTTCACTGAGTCCTTATTCGTGATGGCCTGCTCCAAGCTAGTTGGGTCATCATCTTCCATGATGCAATCCTCGCTTCCACCATCAATGAGAAAACCGTAGTATCTCTCAGACGGATGAGAAACCCTGCTAGATCGGCGGAGCGGCTGGGGTTCGTCAGGTACTACTGAATCCTCTGGTTCTACCAAGTCTTCTGTTATAGTTTGTGTCGCTGGAACCTCTTCCAGTTCTACCTCAATGCCACTTGTTTGTTTCATAAGAAAACCTTTTTCTAAGAAAGTGGCATGTCGAGAAACAAACACATTTTGTTCCTCGGGGTGGTAGAAGATATACCCTTGTGAATTTTTGGGATATCCTATAAACTTACATAAGACTGATCTTGCCTCGAGTTTGTCCGGATTTTGTCTTTTGACATAGGCTGGACAACCCCATATCTTAATGTAATTAAGATGTGGTCTCTTCCCTTTCCATATCTCATATGGAGTGGTAGGCACAGATTTGGTAGGAACTCTATTCAATAGGTCCATGGCTGTCTCAAGCGCATATCCCCAGAAGGAAATAGGTAACTCAGCTGTACTCATCATAGAGCGCACCATATCTAATAGGGTGCGGTTTCTTCGTTCTGATACACCGTTTTGCTGTGGTGTATAAGGAGGAGTGAGCTGAGAGAGAATCCCATCCTCTTTTAGATAATCCAGAAAATCATTGCTAAAGTATTCTCCTTCTCTATCAGATCGAAGGATCTTAATACTTTTGCCCGTTTGGTTCTCTACTTCGTGCTTATATTCTCTGAATTTCTCAAAAGCTTCAGACTTGTGTTTTATCAGGAACACATGTCCGTATCTAGAGAGATCGTCAGTGAATGTAATGAAGTAGGAAGAACCGTCCCTGGCATGTGTAGACATGGGACCGCATACATCACTATGTATCAGCCCTAAGAGTTCCTTAACTCTTTCTCCGTGTCCCGTAAACGGAGTTTTGGTCATCTTGCCTTTGAGACATGACTGGCAAATGTCATAAGATGAAAATTCTGTAGGGTTCCTAAGCACACTAATGAGGTCTCACAAGGCATTAACCATACCAATTTCAAATTTTACAAGTGCCGAGAAACCCTAATACGGACCGTTAACTAGATTTTAGGCGAAACATGAAGCTAGTTAACAATTTAACTAAGTGAACGGAAATACAACCTTTGTAGATCCGGTTCTCCACCTCCATAGCTCCATGATGAAGTCCCCTTGCTATCTAAATCCAATCTTGGGCTCTAGCGTCGGCTTCATCGGAGAAATGGGCGGGCTAGGTCATCGACTACGATGCCGAAGATGATCTACGTCGAGGCATCACAAGATCAAGCTCCCACTTCACCAAGTCATGAAACTTGTGAAGAAAACACCCTATACTACTTGGCAAGAGGTAGAGGATGAAGAAATAGGAGGTGGGTTCACTTTAGAATTGGATTTCTCACTCTTTTCATCAAATCACCATTGATGGTTGCAAGCTTCTTCATCTTCAAGAAGAAGAAGAAGAAGAAGAAGAAGAAAATATTATGATCAGTTTATTAAATCCAAAAGAAAATCAATCCTTATCATAATATGAACCATGGTTATATGTAGAGAATTGACTAAGGTTAGATGAATGGTTAGGGTTAAGGATGAAGAAAAAATGGTCACTTCGGTCAAAGCTTCATGAAGCTTCAACAAGCTTCAAGAATGAAAGAAACCATTTTGTTTTCTTATCCCATTTCTTTTTAATCCAAATTAAAAAGATAAATGAATGAATAAATAAAAACCCTAACCATTTACTTACAAACCCTAGCATTCATGTATCATCAAACATGATACAATCAAGTGCACAAAAGTATATCACATATACAACTTGTGCAATGCAAGTGAGAAAATCCATTTAAAGTGAACAAAAACTAGTTAATGCAAAGTAATATATCAAATATATAATTATGCATTAAATCATTAAATCAACCCTTGATTTAACGATCCGGTCATGTCGCACATAACCGACTAGTATCCTATGTATCGGCTTATCGAATCAATCTTTGATTCGATAACTAGGTTATATCGCATACAACCAATTGATACATACATCGCGAGAATGAAATACGGTATCACATACACGCATTATTCTCGGTCCCGCACATATCTTATATGCGCTCCTATTTCGTTTCGCTTGAGCCAGGAAACCTCTGTGTAGGACTCTAAAGACTCGTCAATACGCCGGCAGCAGATGATGATCATATCAAGCACCCACAAGCCGCAAGCGGTCTGCTAAACGTAACGGCCACCCGGGTATTGAGCGATCAGAAGATCGACGAGCAAGCCCGCTCACACTCCTGTGAATCCAACCAGTTACACTTACCGTACAGTCCGGTCTCGTCGTCTTATATGTCGCATATCTCGCCTAGGGGTGGTAAACGTCAGACCCCAACAGCTCGATAAGTCGTGTCGATATGAGGTCTATAACAATTCGAGAAACTACAGGTAACACTTACCAGTAAATCTCAGCAACCTTGGCCAGGGATTTCCGGTTATAGCCAATCGAACACAGCGCAACATCAACTCCCTATACCGGGAGAGACGAATCCCCTCCTATCGCTCATTGCCTCCATGTGATTCGGGACTGTACCCAAAAACCACCGTTTTGCACGCCCTCTTGGACGTGGTAAGGTGGAAATCAAAGCACAGTGGGAACCACACAAGACTCTATGACGATCTCGGGTCAACAGACTACTCTGTACCAGTGTCACCAGAGAACTGCCATCTGATGTAAGGTATAATACCATCTGGGAGTTCTCGGCGAGTCCGTCCAGTGTACCCAGTCTCCACTGAGCACCCGTATATCATCTCTGATGTCTAACACCAATGGATATGGGATCATCCATCGCCCATCTGTATGGGTCGAGAGGGTATACGCTAGTCTACTCTGGTATATCGATGCCCCATCTCGATATACCCACGACTAGGGACCTTGAAGGATGTACTTATAGACTTCCATGTCCCCATTTGTATGATCTGCATCATAGTCCAGGTAGTCAAGTACACATCCTAAGGGCTTTACCAACATGTAACAGAGAGACAATCAGTATACACGTTAAGGTAAAGAGTAACCAGATAGCATACTATCATGTCGAGCAAGAAAGTCCTCCCTATACATGTCCTAGTGTCACGACCCGCAGGGTACGGAACGTGACTGGCACTTAAGTTTACGAAACGTCTAAAGACGTCCGTAAAATAAGTAAGCCAAAGCCCAGAAAACAAAACCAATTAAGCAAAAGAGTGAAGAAAACCCAATCAATTGAAAGCGAGTTTATCAAATAAGTCATGTAAAACCCTTTTTAAAAACAATACCAATTTTTCCGAAAATTTCGGCAGAGTCTCCTTTGTAAATACTGGCCCCCAAAATGGGTACAACAAAAATATATATGAATCCAACAAAAAAAGGGCATCCCCAAGCGGGAGCTAGCTCTTCGCCACAAGGCGGTCATAAATCCCACGCAATATAAAGCAACAACAAGCAAAATAATCATAATGAAGCATAAGAAAAACAGCATGTCGACTCAAGTGAGCTCGACCCCAAAATACAGCATAAAAGTCTATAAATCTCACAGTCTCATCTCTATGTCAATACAATAATACTGGTAGAAACAGTAGATGGAGTACACTAGATACAAAGAATATACAAGGTGGTACAAAAATAATAACATGACCCACCTATGAGCAAAACCTCGAGTCCAGGCAAAAGAGGCAAAAGAACAAGTGCGCCCGCCGCTACTGTACTGACGGAGCGGACCTGCAAAAGGCTGTGGCACAACGGGGGTGAGTTGCCAACTCGTGAGTAATAAATAACATCTACAAAGGCTATCGTATGCATGCACACAAGCATCCTAGCATCTAAAATACAGGTATGAATGGATGCACTAGCAGGTGTGTATACAACATCAGTGTACGAATATGTATGCAACATGAATATCTGAGGTCTCAATAGGTATCTATAAGAAACATTTTATCTTTTTTTGTTTTTGAAACTCTTTTAGAATGCCAGCATAATACTCAAGGAATCGACGAGAACCGGTGTCCAGCAACGACACCTAAAAGCTGTCTCAAATCTCATAAATCCATGTCATAGTGTCTCTGGCCTCAGCCGTCCGGCTGACCCATCTCAAATATCAATATCTCATCATCTAGCGGCCACGGTCGGTATCCTCTGGATATCCGCCGTCCCAAACAGTCACCGGTAGGTAATCCGTCCCTTGCCAGGCTCAACGTCAACACCACATTCCTCTTGCCCCGGGGTACCTTACCGGGCCCACCATGTACCCGTGACGGTTCCTCCACTCCTCGACACGGATTTCCAAAACCACAGCAAACTCATGGTGGACGACACTTACATCACTAGAAAACCGCAATTTACATATTTTAAAAAATATAGTAAGTTTAGAAATTTTGCGGCTTTCCCCCGAAATCCAGAAATATCATAAAATCTCAAGAAATCCTCATAAGTGCATATGTCAATGATAATGAATGTATATGGTATCAATAATCAAGTTGCGATGTGTGATTAATAGATTAGGCATGAACAATTAATATGATGAAGTACATGCACATGAATAGCAATCCTACGGTTTCATTTTAAGGAATTAAAGGCAATAGCACAAGTTTTAGTATCAATTAGTAAAAGGTTTCAATTTAAAGGTTATCTAGTGTGGTGGCATGACAATTACCAGGGTGTGTGTGTAAGCATGAATAGTGCTCGTGCTGCATATAAAAACCCTGGCAATGGTGCAGGTGTCCTATAAAATGGTTTCGTATAGGTATGTCAATATAATGCATGGATGCAGCAAATAATCAAATAAGTATTTCACCCCTAATTACTAACACCACTAAGAATCTTGTAAGTTACTAAAACTATCGGGCGGCTTGCGCCATCCAACGATAGTCCCCCGTAGATGTTACATCTACTCACCGGAATCCCTGGCTAGCTGTGTCCAATCACCGCTTTCCCCTTTCGCGCCGCGTCTGACGTCTCCGCGACCGAACCTGGAATTTATATCAATACCAAACATAAGGTTACATATCAAGAACGACGCAAAACCCAAACGAAACTACTAAAGTTCACTAGCTAGGTACAACGTGCACAGGGTCCGCGGAACACACGCGAAATTCGCAAAAACTGCCAAAAATCGCCGATTTGGTCGCCCGGCAAAACTAAAACCCGACTACTCAAAACTCCGCACTCACGCATCCTAAACGTCATAGGAGATGCTAAAAACATCCCCAAGGTATCACAAATAATTCACCAGTTAATTTTAACAAAAACCTAGTAAGCACAAAACTAGCAATTTTGGTGCAAATATCGAAACTTAGCGATACGGTTATCACAATCCAACACAATATCCAACCACACAACTAGTTAGCCACAATCACATAAATTCAACTCATTTATCATGCCTCACAACCCATTTCCATACACAAACCCCTTTTTTGATTTTCATAAAACAACAATTACAAACTAATTTCACACATTAAAATTAACTAAATTAGCATAATTTGAAGACCACATAACAAGCAATCTACAACACTATAATTACAACACATTAGCAAAGATTCAAAACCTATTTTCTATAAACAACCATTACTTGAATTATATAACCTAGCAAATCTTAATCCAAACTATATATGAAAACCTTAAATTAACACTAATTTATAACTCAATTAGCAAGTTAACCTACTAAATTAGGTTAGCAAAACAACTAGATAACAATTAGATTTAATCAACTAAATAATGGTTTCTAAACCCTAATTCAATTCAAACCATTCACTTTAAAAAAACTAGTATGCAATTAACACTAAAATTAACTCTAAAACAATTTTCAAAGTTCAATTAGCACACTTTAAACTACAATTTAACCATTTGATTTAGAAATTATACCTCAAAAGATCAATCCCTAAGTTGCTAAAACCTCCCAAGATACCATCTTTCTCCAAGATTTGAACCAATTTGGGTTTGAGAAGAGAGGGAATAAGGTTTTGTGTTGAAAAAGTGAAGGATTTGTTGATTTTTATTGAATTTTGTTGCAAATTTTTGAAGGAAATGAGAGAGAAAGAGAAGGAAAATAATGGAAATGGGGGAGGGTGCAGGTCTCGGCCAGGAGAGGTAAGGGGAGGAGTGGGGGAGAGTTATGTGGAATTTTCCAAGGTCAAAGCTCTCACATCTCACTAAAAACCCACATGCAAATTACTATATTTAAATCCTACTCCAAACAATTCATTAACATGATTTAAAAGTCAAAAAGAGAGGGATGGGGGCTGCTGCAGCAGTGGTGGGGCCGGCCTAGGGGAGTGGGGGTGAGTGGGAGTGGATACAAAGAGGTTTTATGCAAAAAGACCCCCCCACAAGTCCAAAATTGCAAGTTTTAGCTTAAAATTCAATAAATTTCGTTTTCTATAATAAAAATTAGTTAAAAATCAAAATAAAATACTAAAAATTTATGTTACAACTAGATTTTAATTAACATGATTTTAAAGCTTAATTTTAGCCCATTTAAATTTGTATTTATCGCTAATTTAATGTATTTTCTTACCGGCTTAAAATAATATTAAAAAATTGAAAAATTAGGGAAATTTTTTAAACGACCAGAATTTCATAATTAACTCATTAGCTACTAAAAACAAGCAATTACCTATCCATTTTAGGTATAATTAGTCCTAAACTGCAAAATAACAAAAAAGACGGTTTTCGGAAAAATACCGAATTTTCACCGAATTTCAGGAAAACACCAAAACGACTTTTCAAGACGCTACACCCAGCATCCACTACAATATACATCCTATGTATAGTAATGGCCTCTAGGGCATACATATAACTAACAATCTCCCACTTGCACTAGGGCCATCTGTAGCAGTGGTTGTAGTATCTCATACTCAACCATCCCATAAAAGTCTCTCTCTGGGAAAAGGCCTTTGTGAGTGGATCCGCCGTGTTGTCCTCTGAGTCTACTCTCCTAACCTTGATCTCTTTGGAGATCAACCATCTCCATGATCAGGTGGTACTGCCTTAGAATATGTCTGGATTACTGATGGGACCGGCGTTCCTTGGCATAAGCCACAACTCCATTGTCTCACAATGGTTGGAACGTAGTTCATCTCATGAACCAATATACACCCAAACATCCTCTTTGGTAGCATCTTAAGTAGCGATGTATCCTTCCTTTATCGTCTAGTTAGCCACGGTATCTAGCTTGGAACTCTTCCAACATACCGTCCCTTTTACTGAGGGTAAAGACAATGCCTGTGACTGACATTCAGTCGTCCTTATCATTCTGGAACCTTTCCAGTGATTCTCCCCAGAATCAATTGATACCATCTCACTACAACTAGTGAGAATCCTAACATCCAATTAGATCTATCTCATAGATCCAAAACCCAGGATTTAGGAGGCATCACTTTGATCCTATATGGAGAATCATTGTGATAATCGGAGATTGACCGAGCGTAGCATAGAAAACTCCTTCCCTATCAAGAGTATGCCATCCACGTACTCTACGAGGATTACTACCATACTCCCTACTACCTTCTTGTATATACAAGGTTCATCTACCATTTTGATGAAGTCAAACTATTTGACTAACTCATCAAAACAGATGTTCCATCTCCGCGATGCCTGCTTTATCCTATAAAGCATCTTGCACACGTTTCCGCTGCTCCCACTGTTTACGAAGCCTTCTGACTGTGTACTTATAGACTTTCTCTTCTAAAACATCATTTAGAAAAGCAATCGTGCCACCCAACCGCCAGATATCGTAGTCATGGTATGTAGCCGTGGCAAGTAGGATCTGGATGGACTTAAGCATAGATCTTTAGAAAAAGTTTCATCATGATCCACACCTGGTTAATGATGCAAACCTTTAACAAGTCTAGCTTTGAAAATCTCAACTTTTCCATTTACACCAAGTAATCTTCTCAAGATATACTTGCTCCTGATGGGGATTTAACCCTTCAGATATCGCAACCAAAGTCCATACTTTGTTGGTGTATAAGGATTCCATCCCAGATCACTAAGCATCCAGCCATTCTTATAGAGTCTTACTCCTGATGGCCAGCTTGAAACTAGTTGGGTCATCATCTCATGATGCAATCCTCGCTCCCACTGTCATAGAGAAACCAAAGTATCTCTCAGGTGGGTGAGGAACCCTACTAGATCGGCGGAGAGGCTGAGATTCGTTGGATTCTACTGAATCCTTTGGTTCTACCAAATCATCTGCTGTAATTTGTATAGCTGGAACCTTTCCAGTTGTACATAACAGATCTTGCCTCGATCTTGTCCCGATTTTGCTTTTAGACATAGGCCGGACAATCCCAAATCTTAACTAGCTTAAGACATGGGCTCTTCCCATTCTATATCTCATATGGAGTGGTAGGCAGTGATCTGATTCGAACCCTATTCAATAGGTATGCAGCTTCTCAAGTGCATAACTCCCAAAAAGAAACGGGTAACTCAGTAGTACTCATCATAGAGCGCACCATATCGAATAGGGTGCAATTGCTCCGCCCCGATATACTATCGTGCTATGGTGTATACGGAGGAGTAATGCTGAGAGAGAATCTCATTCTCCTTTAGAATAGTCCAGGAATTCTGTGCTCAAGTATTCTCCTCCCTGATCGCATCAAAGGACATAATACTTATACCCTCAATTTGGTTCTCTACTTCTAACTTATATTTCGTGAATATCTCAAAAGGTTTGGACTTGTGTTTCAACAGGAACATATGTCTGAATCAAAAAAGATCATCAGAGAATTTAATGAAGTATAAAGAACCGGTCTTGGCAAGTGTAGACAGGGGACCTACATACATCAACATGTATCATCCCAAGAGTTCACTAACTCTTTCTCTGTTTTCAGTAAACGGAGCTATGGTCATCTTATCTCTGTGACATGACTGGCAAGTTTCACAAGATGTAAATTCAAACTGATTTAAATATGCATCTATGTGCAACTTAGCTAGTCGGGTCGCATTGATATGACCTAGTCTACAATACCTCAAGAAGGATTCGTTCATTTCTGAACTCTTCCTCTTGTGTGTGTTCCGTATACTAAAGAACTGTAGTTTGATTTAGAACATCAATGCTTTTAGATAACGTGCCTGAACCGATCAACTTTTGATATAGGAAATGTTCAAAACATTATCCAAATATACAAAATTTTATCATTTCTTTACTAATAAAGAGATAGATATGATTTTGTATATCAGGTTCGGTATCTAATAACATTCGTTCAGAATCAATGTATTTGGGATACAGGGTGACAGTGACCAACAGACTTGGCTGCGACACTTGCCCCGTTTTCTGTCTCATGAAACTTATCACCCGTTCTCAGTTCTCTACCTATCTATAGCCCTATGTAACAGATTACATATCTGGGATCCTGATCCGGTATCAAATACCCAGGACGTAGAGGACATTTGAGAAACAGTTCTATGTAATGAACACACCCGAAGGAGATGCATCATATGCACTTTCTTCGTTTGGGCGGCACGGGAAATCTGGTATTCCCCAATTTCCTGCTCGGTCTTATAACAATTATAAGTTGGAGCGGGACCAACGTTCCCCAGCTCAGTATAACAAGCGGGTTCGGTCAAATATCCATATTATTATCTTGATTAAGGCGTTATGGTCGCTACCTGGAGAGAGAGAGAGAAGAAAACATTCAGCGTGCGCTCTTGCAAGATCATATTGGTTATTATTTTATCTAATCAGGATGGCTCCCATTGCTTTTTATCAAATCTTCCTTCAAACCCTAAAAGGAAAGACTAGCCGGGATTAATTACACACTACAAGTTCGCCAATCTTTCAGCCAGGCCAGTGTCGGTACTTTGAGGGAGGTCCCCCGTGCTTTCGCACGAACCTAATTACAGTAAACCTCGTTTTCCCAGAGGCGTAACCTCGTTAACACCTTTCTAGACACCTACTTGATCGGCTAATTGTAATGTGTAAAACTCTCCCAGGAGTAACTCTTACTCGCAGTGGGTATCGGGATCCAACTATCTCATAGAAGGTATGCAATCTCATTGCAAATTCCAACACTTGAAATTCCCGATAATATTTTGCCCCGAACGATCTATGACCTTGACAAGGTCAACAAACCATAGATCGCAAGTCAAGTTCAACCCGTCATTTCTTGATTGAATCAAACCCACCTGCACGACCCTTGACAAGGTCAACAAGGTCGTATGACTACCCTAACCCAATCTGCATCATATGCATAAGCAGATAAATACTGGTTAGCTACCGCACACTGTGCCTTGACAAGGTCAACAAACGCAGCACGAATACTAAACAGGACTTATCTGAAATGACGGAAGGCTACGACAGGTTTTTCGGAAAACCTATTGCGTAATGAACTTGATATCGTTGTAGAATCAAATGATTTTTAAATGGAGTGTTTTTGAGGCTTTTCTAGTTTTGCTAAAGGGGTCACTCCCGGTGAAGGGATCATCGGCCCTTTCCTCGTCGAATGAGGTGCGAGATATATCATATATATCACTGTGCAAAGCAAAAACTCTTAAAAGCAATCAAAAGACAAACCGAGTGTGTAGCATCTGCCAGTTATTGCTAAAGGAGTCACTCCCGGTGAAGGGATCTCGGTCGTTTCCTCATCGAATAAGGTGCAAGATATATCATATATACCGCTGTGCAAAGCAAGAACTGTAGCTACCTGTTTTATTTTTGAAATTCGATTCTACAACATCTTAGGTTTCTTTTATTTCATTAATCACATTAATGAAGTCCCATCATTTAAATACCTAAACATCACAGATAAATACGACGTACACTTATGCCATCCGCATTCGCCTCGATGTCCCCTCGTGCACCGTTAGGTTAGGTAACTAACGGCAGAGCGGGGCAGGGCTAGCACGGGTGTAAAACATAAGTAACGCCTATATAATATATCAAATATACTATATAAAGTATCCATCACAGAACATATCACATGATCACATCACAGATATCGCAGCAGAAGAATCATATGAAATATTGGATATACTAGGACGTCCGTGTTTTCAATACGAGCCAGTATAAAACACGGATTCCACGGTCGCGATGAATAGCCAAACCCACACCCCTAGACCTCTACGAGAGCGGCAAGCAACCCTACCAATTCTAGAGTTAGGAGACCCGGACTCGACTCCTCGAGTTGGTCTCCCACCGGACTCCAGAACCCGGTTACTTGTGCTCCCCTCCTTGGGTCTATCCTAGTGCAGAAAAGTAAATAATATACAAATGGTGACATCATCCGCAACCTGGAAGTGTCCCAATAAAAGAATATTACATACAAGTTTTTACATGAATGAAAATGAAAAACACTCATCTCACATAAAAACCCCCGGCTATTCAAACACGACGATCCAATATAACATATCCAGCAACACATAACATCACATGTCATCAACGTAAGTAAACATGCGTATCCCAATTGTCGTTGGCATATAGCAACGAAACCGGCGATATCACATATTACACTTACGGTCACAGAAAAGAAAGTGTAAAACTACAACAGTTGGAATCCGCAACCTACATAGACATCGCATGCCTAATCAAATGAATTCCTTAGACATCGCATGCCTAACAATTATAAACCCCGTATTTTAGTCTCATTATCGAAAACTCTTTTCAATATCAAGTCGGGCAATTCAACAAGATTCCCGACATCCTGATCGAATGCTCGTCGCAAACTTTAGTAGGCGGCCACACCCCCGATACCGTCGACGAAGTGCACCAAGGAGGAACACCGCTGCCGCGAGCACCCGAACGGATGCTTTCGGCGACGGGGTTGTAGGGTTCCTAGGCACCCTAATGAGGTCTCACAAGGCATCAACCATGCCAATTTCAAATTTAAACGGTGCCGAGAAACCCGACTACAGATCGTTGGCTAGAAAACTAGGCGAAACAAAACTAGTTAACAACTTAACTAAGGTTTATACGGAAATACAACCTTTGTAGATCCGGTGCTCCACCTCCATAGCTCCGCAACGAAGTCCCCTTGCTGTCCAAGTGAATTCCCGGGCTCTAGCGTCGGCTTCATCGGAGAATAGGCGGGCTAGGTCATCGATATCCATGCCGAAGATGATCTACGTCGAGGCATCGCTAGATCAAGCTCCCACTTCACCAAGTCATGAAACTTGTGAAGAAAACACCTTATACTACTTGGCAAGAGGTAGAGGATGAAGAAATAGGAAGTGGGTTCACTTTAGAATTGGATTTCTCACTCATTTTCATCAATCACCATTGATGAAGTGAAGGTTTCTTCATTGAACAAGATGAAGAAGAAGATGATGATAATTATGATGAGTTCATCAAAATAGAAAAGAAAAGTAATACTTATCATAACTTTAACCATGGTAAAGTGTAGAGAATTAACTTTAGTTAGGTGGAATGGTTAGGGTTAGAGAAGAAGACAAGAATGGTTGCTTTGGTCAAAGTTGCATGAAGCTTGAAGAAGCTTCTAAGAAAGCAACCATTTGTTTTCTTTTCTCATTCTTTTCATCCAAAAAGAAATAGATAAATGAATGAATAAATAAATAAGCAAATAATAAACCCTAACCATTTCATTACCCAAGGTTTAATTCTTTATACTTAACCAATTTTACATGCACCATCAAACATGATACAAGCATGTGCACAAAATCATATCACATATATAATGCGCACATCCGAGCGAGAAAATCCATTTAAAGTGAACCGATACTAGTTAATGCAAAATAATATATCAAGTATATAATTATGCATTAAATCATTAAATCAACACTTGATTTAACGATCCGGTCATATCGCATATAACCGACTAATATCCAATGTATCGATTTATCGAATCAATCTTCGATTCGATAACTAGGTTATATCGCATACAACCATTCGACACATTGTTCGCGAGAATGAAATACGGTATCACATACACTCATTATTCTCGGTCCCGCACATATCTCATATGCGCTCCTATTTCCTTTCGCTTGAGCCAGGAAACCTCTGTGTAGGACTCTAAAGACTCGTCAATATGCCGGCAGCAGATGATGATCATATCAAGCACCCACAAGCCGCAAGCGGTCTGCTAAACGTAACGGCCACCCGGGTATTGAGCGATCAGAAGATCGACGAGCAAGCCCGCTCACACTCCTGTGAATCCAACCAGTAACACTACCGTACAGTCCGGTCTGATCGTCTGATATGTCGCATATCTCGCCTAGGGGTGGTAAACGTCAGACCCCAATAGCTCGATAAGTCGTGTCGATATGAGGTCTATAACAATTCGAGAAACTACAGGTAACACTTACCAGTAAATCTCAGCAACCCTGGCCAGGGATTTCCTCTTATAGCCAATCGAACACAGCGCAACATCAACTCCCTATACCGGGAGAGACGAATCCCCTCCTATCGCTCATTGCCTCCATGTGACTCGGGACTGTACCCAAAAACCACCGTTTTGCACGCCCTCTTGGACGTGGTAAGATGGAAATCAAAGCACAGTGGGAACCACACAAGACTCTATGACGATCTCGGGTCAACAGACTACTCTGTACCAGTGTCACCAGAGAACTGCCATCTGACGTAAGGTATAATACCATCTGGGAGTTCTCGGCGAGTCCGTCCAGTGTACCCAGTCTCCACTGAGCACCCGTATATCATCTCTGATGTCAAACACCAATGGATATGGGATCATCCATCGCCCATCTGTATGGGTCGAGAAGGTATACGCTAGTCTACTCTGGTATATCGATGCCCCGTCTCGATACACCCACGACTAGGGACTTTGAAGGATGTACTTATGGACTACCATGTCCCCACTAGTATGATCCGCATCATAGTCCAGGTAGTCAAGTACAGATCCTAAGGGCTTTACCAACATGTAACAGGGAGACAATCAGTGTACACGTTAAGGTAAAGATCAACCAGATAGCATACTATCATGTCGAGCAAGAAAGTCCTCCCTATATATGTCCCAGCATCCACTACAATATACATCCTATGTATAGTAATGGCCTCTAGGGCATACATATAACTAACAATCTCCCACTTGCACTAGGGCCATCTGATAGCAGTGGTTGTAGTATCTCATACTCAGCCATCCCCTAAAAATCTCTTTCTGGGAACAGGCCTTTGTGAGTGGATCCGCTGTGTTGTCCTCTGAGTCTACTCTCCAAACCTCTATCCCTTGGAGATCAAGCATCTCCATGATCAGGTAATACTGCCTTAGAATATGTCTGGATCACTGATGGGACGGGCGTTCCTTGGCATAAGCCACAACTCCATTGTCACACAATGGGAGGAACTAAGTTCATCTCATGAACTAATATACACCCAGACAGCCTCTTTGGTAGCATCTTAAGTAGCGATGTATTCAGCCTTTATCGTCTAGTATGTCACGGTATCTAGCTTGGAACTCTTCCAACATACCGTCCCTTTACTGAGGGTAAAGACAATGCCTGTGACTGACTTTCAGTCATCTTTATCACCCTGGAACCCTTCCAGTGATTCTCCCCAGGATCGATTGATACCATCTCACTACAACTAGTGAGAATCCTAATATCCATTTAGATCTATCTCATAGATCCAAAACTCAGGATTAAGGAGGTATCATTTTGATCCTATATGGAGAATCAATGTGATAAGCGGAGATTGACTGAGCGTAGCATAAGAAACTTCTTTCTTATCAAGAGTATGTCATCCACGTACTCTACGAGGATCACCACCATACTCCCTACTCCCTTTTTGTTTATACAAGGTTCATCTACCATTTTGATGATGTCAAACTCTTTGACTAATCCATCAAAACAGATGTTCCAACTCCGCGATGCCTGCTTTATCCTATAAAGCATCTTTCACACGTTTCCGCTGCTCCCACTGTCTACGAGCCCCTCTGGCTGTGTACTTATAGACGTTCTCTTCTAAAACATCATTTAGAAAAGTAGTCATGGCACCCAACCGCCAGATATCGTAGTCATGGTATGTAGCCGTGGCAAGTAGGATCTGGATGGACTTAAGCATAGCTACTTAGAAAAAGTTTCATCATGATCCACACCTGGTCAATGATGCAAACCTTTAACAAGTCTAGCTTTGAAAGTCTCAACCTTTCCATGTACACCAAGTAATCTTCTCAAGATATACTTGCTCCTGATGGGGATTTAACCCTTCAGATATAGCAACCAAAGTCCATACTTTGTTGGTGTATAAGGATTCCATCTCAGATCGCTAAGCATCCAGCCATTCTTACAGAGTCCCACTCCTGATGGCCAGCTCGAAACTAGTTGGGTCATCATCTCATGATGCAATCCTCGCTCCCACTGTCATAGAGAAACAGAAGTATCTCTCAGGTGGGTGAGGAACCCTACTAGATCGGCGGAGAAGCTGAGGTTCGTTGGTAATTATTGAATCCTTTGGTTCTGTCAAATCTTCAGCTACAGTTTTGTATAGCTGGAACATTTCCAGTTCTACATACCTGACCTTGCCTCGAGCTTATCCGGATTTTGCTTTTCAGACATAGGCCGGACAACCCCAAATCTTAACTAACTTAAGAAATGGGCTCTTCCCTTTCCATATCACATATGAAGTGGTAGGCAACTGATTTGATTTGAACCCTATTCAATAGGTATGCAGCTTCTCAAGCGCATAACACCCAAAAGGAAATAGGTAACTCAGTATTACTCATCATAGAGCACACCTTATCACATAGGGTGTGATTGCTCCGCCCCGATATACCATCGTGCTATGGTGTATACAAAGGAGTAATGCTTAGAGAGAATCTCATTCTCCTTTAGAATAGTCCAGGAATTCTATGCACAAGTATTCTCCTCCTTGATCTCATCATAGGACATAATAATTATACCCGTATTGGTTCCCTACTTCTAACTTATCTTCTGTGAATATCTCAAAAGGTTCGGACTTGTGTTTCAACAGGAACATAGGTCTGAATCTTGAGAGATTATCAAAGAATGTAACGAAGTATAAAGAACCAGTCCTGGTATGTGTAGACAGGGGACCTACATACATCAACATGTATCATCTCAAGAGTTCACTAACTCTTTCTCTGTTTCCAGTAAACGGAGCTATGGTCATCTTATCTTTGTGACATGACTGGCAAGTTTCACAAGATGTAAATTCAAACTGATTTAAATATGCATCTACATGTAACTTTAGCTAGTCGGGTCGCATTGATATGACCTAGTCTACAATACCTCAAGAAGGATTCGTTCATTTCTGAACTCTTCCTCTTGTGTGTGTTCCATATACTAAGAACTGTAGTTTGATTTAGAACATCAATGCTTTTAGATAACGTGCCTGAACCGATCAACTTTTGATATAGGAAATATTCAAAACATTATCCAACAATACAAAATTTTATCGTTTCTTTACTAATAAAGAGACTGATATGATTTTGTATATCAGGTTCGGTATCTAATAACATTCGTTCAGAATCAATGTATTGTAATACAGGGTGACAGTGACCAACAGACTTGGCTGCAACTCTTGCCCCGTTTTCTGCCTCATGAAACTTATCACCCGTTCTCAGTTCTCTACCTATCTGTAGCCCTATGTAACAGATTACATATCTGGGATCCTGATCTGGTATCACATACCCAGGACGTAGAGAATACTGAGAAACAGTTCTTTGTAATGAACACACCCGAAGATGATGCATCAGCATGCACTCTCTTCGTTTGGGCGGCACGAGAAATCTGGTATTCCCCAATTTCCTGCTCTGTCTTATAACAATTATAAGTTGGAGCGGGACCAACGTTTCCCAGCTCAGTATAACAAGCGGGTTCGGTCAATTATCCGTATTATTATCTTGATTAAGGCGTGATATGGTCGCTACCAGGAGAGAGAGAGAAGAAAACACTCAGCGTGCGCTCTTGCAAGAATAGATTGGTTTTAATTTTATCTAATCAGGATGGCTCCTACTGCTTTTTATCAAATCTTCCTCCAAACCATAAAAGGAAAGACTAGCCGGGATTAATTACACACTACAAGTTCGCCAATCTTTCAGCCAGGCCAGTGTCGGTACTTTGAGGGAGGTCCCCCGTGCTTTCGTACGAACCTAATTAATGCAAACCTCGTTTTCCCAGAGGTGTAACCCCGTTGACACCTTTCTAGACACCTACTTGATCGGCTAATTGTAATGTATAAAACTCTCCCAGGAGTAACAATTACTCACAGCGGGTATCGGGATCCAACTATCTCATAGAAGGTATGCAATCTCATTGCAAATTTCAACACTTGAAATTCCCGATAATATTTTTCCCCTAACGTCCTATAACCTTGACGGAGGCCAAACAACCCATAGTCCGCTAGTCAAGTTCAACCCGTCATTTCCTGATTGAATTAAACCCACCCGCACGACCCTTGACGGAGGCCAAACAACGCCGTACGAATACCCTAATCCAATCGCATCATATGCTAGCAGATAAGCACTAGTTAGCTACCGTACACTACGCCTTGACGGAGGCCAAACAACCGCAGCACGAATACTAACTAGTACGTATCTGAAATGACGGAGGGCTACGACAGGTTTTTCTGAAAACCTATTGCGTAATGAACTTGATATCGTTGTAGAATCAAATAATTTTAAAATGGAGTGCTTTTGAGGCTTTTCTAGTTTTGCTAAAGGAGTCATTCCCGGTGAAGGGATCGTCGGTCCTTTCCTCGTCGAATGAGGTGCGGGATATATCATATATATCACTGTGCAAAGCAAAAACACTTAAAAGCAATCAAAAGACAAACCGAGTGTGTAGCATCTGCCAGTTATTGCCAAAGGAGTCACTCCCGGTGAAGGGATCTCGGTCCTTTCCTCATCGAATAAGGTGCAGGATATATCACATATACCGCTGTGCAAAGCAAGAACTGTAGCTACCTGTTTTATTTTTGAAATTCAATTCTACAACATCTTTAGGTTTCTTTTATTTCATTAATCACATTAATGAAGTCCCATCATATAAATACCTAAACATCACAGATAAATACGACGTACACTTATGCCATCCGCATTCGCCTCGATGTCCCCTCATGCACCGTTAGGTTAGGTAACTAACGGCAGAGCGGGGCAGGGCTAGCGCAGGTGTAAAACATAAGTAACATCTATATAATATATCATATATACTATATACAGTATCTATCACAGAACATCACATGATCACATCACAGATATCGCAGCAGAAGAATCATATGAAATATTGGATATACTAGGACGTCCGTGTTTTCAATACGAGCCAGTATAAAACACGGATTCCACGGTCGTGATGAATAGCCAAACCCACACCCCCAGACCCCTACGAGAGCGGCAAGCAACACTACCAATTCTAGAGTTAGGAGACCCAGACTCGACTTCTCGAGTTGGTCTCCCACTGGACTCCAGAACCCGGTTACTTGTGCTCCCCTCCTTGGGTCTATCCTAGTGCGGAAAAGTAAATAATATACAAAGGGTGACAACTTCCGCAACCTGGAAGTGCCCCAATAAAAGAATATTACATACAAGTTTTTACATGAATGAAAATGAAAAACACTCATCTCACATAAAACCCCCCGGCTTTTCAAACACGACGATCCAATATAACATATCCAGCAACACATAACATCACATGTCATCATCGTAAGTAAATATGCGCATCCCAATTGTCGTTGACATATAGCAACGAAACCGGCGATATCACATGTTACACTTACGGTCACAGAAAAGAAAGTGTAAATCTACAACAGTTGGAATCCGCAACCACCTCAGACATCACATGCCTGACCAAATGAATTCCTTAGACATCGCATGCCTAACAATTATAAACCCCGCATTTTAGTCTCATTATCGAAAACTCTTTTCAATATCAAGTCGGGCAATTCAACAAGATTCCCGAAAAACTGATCGAATGCTCGTCGCAAACTTTAGTAGGCGGCCGCACCCCTGATACCGTCGACGAAGTGCACCAAGGCGGAACACCGCTACCGCGAGCACCCGAACGGATGCTTTCGGCGACGGGGTTCTCCTACAGTCACTTGGTCGGGGTTATGGAGTGAGGCTGTCTATTAAGTTTACCCGGCGAGTATCCGCGTACGCTACGTGATTGCGACGGACTTTTGATCACATCAAAATTCCGTGGCAACCGATCAAGTGAGACTAAACTGCTATGTTTATAACATTCATTCAGTTATCTCATAACTCTTTGTGAATTCCAATTATTGTATCCCATTCCGGATAATTAGAAAATGTTAAACTTTTCGATCGAACAGTTAAACACCCAAGTTTTCCCGATACAGCTCAACACATGAAATAAGTCTAACAACATTCAGTTCGTACCTCAGTACCAACGGTCCAGCCGTAGAAGGGTCAAGCCAACGCCTCACATGTGGCACGCCGTACTGCCCCAAACCCTAAGGTTCAAAGGGCAGTTCAAGACGGTCACATAATCGAGTTAAGGTTTGTTGTCTTCTAGAGGGTCCATCGCGTTACTTGCACTACTTAGAACGTCGTTAAACTACGGAAAAATCTAACACTTGAAAATTTCCCGACAGGGGAAAAATTGGGTATTTATATCCGGTCGAACTTTTTAACATATTCTAAAATTTATCCGGAAAGCCACACAGACAAAATTTGATACTCCGATCAAAACTCCGAATCCCCAAAACAACTCCAGAAAATTCAACTCTTGAATAAATTTTAAAAATACCCAGAGAACTCAGCACCTGAAATAATGAATTACTGTGCAAACAGTTAGGGCTGACGTCATGATTCTGCCGCGGAACCGCCGCATAAGCTAGGCTTATGCCGCGGTTCCGCCGCCGTTTACACTGTTCATTCAAAACTTTTTGCGCCGTAATTCTTAGATTTCCCTGCTGGGTTTTCTGCATATTTTTAATTTGGAAAAATCCCAGTTTTTGAAAAAAGGACAGAGAGCATGTTTCGAGTTCGGGTTTTGGTTCGATCGGACTTCAAATTGCGTCTAGACTTCACCTAAGGCTCTAGCTAGGCTCTGATACCACTGTAGGGTTCCTAGGCACCCTAATGAGGTCTCACAAGGCATCAACCATGCCAATTTCAAATTTAAACGGTGCCGAGAAACCCGACTACGGATCGTTGGCTAGAAAACTAGGCGAAACAAAACTAGTTAACAACTTAACTAAGGTTTATACGGAAATACAACCTTTGTAGATCCGGTGCTCCACCTCCATAGCTCCGCAACGAAGTCCCCTTGCTGTCCAAGTGAATTCCCGGGCTCTAGCGTCGGCTTCATCGGAGAATAGGCGGGCTAGGTCGTCGATGTCCATGCCGAAGATGATCTACGTCGAGGCATCGCTAGATCAAGCTCCCACTTCACCAAGTCATGAAACTTGTGAAGAAAACACCCTATACTACTTGGCAAGAGGTAGAGGATGAAGAAATAGGAAGTGGGTTCACTTTAGAATTGGAATTCTCACTCATTTTCATCAATCACCATTGATGAAGTGAAGGTTTCTTCATTGAAGAAGATGAAGAAGAAGATGATGATAAATATGATAAGTTCATCAAAATAGAAAAGAAAAGTAATAATTATCATAACTTTAACCATGGTAAAGTGTAGAGAATTAACTTTAGTTAGGTGGAATGGTTAGGGTTAGAGAAGAAGACAAGAATGGTTGCTTTGGTCAAAGTTGCATGAAGCTTGAAGAAGCTTCTACGAAACCAACCATTTGTTTTCTTTTCTCATTCTTTTCATCCAAAAAGAAATAGATAAATGAATGAATAAATAAATAAGCAAATAATAAACCCTAACCATTTCATTACCCAAGGTTTAATTCTTTATACTTAACCAATTTTACATGCACCATCAAACATGATACAAGCATGTGCACAAAATCATATCACATATATAATGCGCACATCCGAGCGAGAAAATCCATTTAAAGTGAACCGATACTAGTTAATGCAAAATAATATATCAAGTATATAATTATGCATTAAATCATTAAATCAACACTTGATTTAACGATCCGGTCATATCGCATATAACCGACTAATATCCAATGTATCGATTTATCGAATCAATCTTCGATTCGATAACTAGGTTATATCGCATACAACCATTCGACACATTGTTTGCGAGAATGAAATACGGTATCACATACACGCATTATTCTCGGTCCCGCACATATCTCATATGCGCTCCTATTTCCTTTCGCTTGAGCCAGGAAACCTCTGTGTAGGACTCTAAAGACTCGTCAATACGCCGGCAGCAGATGATGATCATATCAAGCACCCACAAGCCGCAAGCGGTCTGCTAAACGTAACGGCCACCCGGGTATTGAGCGATCAGAAGATCGACGAGCAAGCCCGCTCACACTCCTGTGAATCCAACCAGTAACACTACCGTACAGTCCGGTCTGATCGTCTGATATGTCGCATATCTCGCCTAGGGGTGGTAAACGTCAGACCCCAATAGCTCGATAAGTCGTGTCGATATGAGGTCTATAACAATTCGAGAAACTACAGGTAACACTTACCAGTAAATCTCAGCAACCCTGGCCAGGGATTTCCTGTTATAGCCAATCGAACACAGCGCAACATCAACTCCCTATACCGGGAGAGACGAATCCCCTCCTATCGCTCATTGCCTCCATATGACTCGGGACTGTACCCAAAAACCACCGTTTTGCACGCCCTCTTGGACGTGGTAAGATGGAAATCAAAGCACAGTGGGAACCACACAAGACTCTATGACGATCTCGGGTCAACAGACTACTCTGTACCAGTGTCACCAGAGAACTGCCATCTGACGTAAGGTATAATACCATCTGGGAGTTCTCGGCGAGTCCGTCCAGTGTACCCAGTCTCCACCGAGCACCCGTATATCATCTCTGATGTCAAACACCAATGGATATGGGATCATCCATCGCCCATCTGTATGGGTCGAGAAGGTATACGCTAGTCTACTCTGGTATATCGATGCCCCGTCTCGATACACCCACGACTAGGGACTTTGAAGGATGTACTTATGGACTACCATGTCCCTACTAGTATGATCCGCATCATAGTCCAGGTAGTCAAGTACAGATCCTAAGGGCTTTACCAACATGTAACAGGGAGACAATCAGTGTACACGTTAAGGTAAAGATCAACCAGATAGCATACTATCATGTCGAGCAAGAAAGTCCTCCCTATATATGTCCCAGCATCCACTACAATATACATCCTATGTATAGTAATGGCCTCTAGGGCATACATATAACTAACAGGGGTTCTCCTACAGTCACTTGGTCGGGGCTATGGAGTGAGGCTGTCTATTAAGTTACCCGGCGAGTATCCGCTTACGCTATGTGATTGCGACGGACTTTTGATCACATCAAAATTCCGTAGCAACCGATCAAGTGAGACCAAAGTGCTATGTTTATAACATTCATTCAGTTATCTCATAACTGCTTGTGAATTCCAATTATTGTATCACAATCCGGATAAACAGAAAATGCTAAACTTTCCGATCGAACATTCGAACACCCAAGTTTTCCCGAAACAGATCAACACATGAAACAAGTTTAAAAACATCCAGTTCATGCCTCAGTACCAACGGTCCAGCCGTAGAAGGGTCAAGCCAACGCCTCACATGTGGCACGCCTTACTGCCCCAAACCCGAAGGTCCAAAGGGCAGTTCAAGACAGTCACATAATCGAGTTAAGGTTTGTTGTCTTCTAGAGGGTCCATCGCGTTACTTGCACTACTTAGAACGTCTTTAAACCACGGAAATATCCAACAATTGGAAATTTCCCGACAGGGGAAAAAGTGGGTATTCATATCCGGTCAAACTTTTTAACATATTCTAAAATTACCCGGAAAAACACATAGACAAGATTAGACAATCCGATCGAATCTACGAACTCCCAATACAACCCAGAAATTTCAACTCTTTAAAAAATATTAAAAATTCCCAGGAAAACCAGCACTGCAAAGTAGGAGTTACTGTGCAAAATTCAGTGCATGATAAGACAAATCGGCCGCGGAACCGCCGCACGAGCCATGCTCGTGCCGCGGAACCGCGGCGGCTTGATGGAATTAGGGCATCGAATTTTACAGTAACTCTTAGATATTCCTGCTGATTTTTATGCATATTTTTAATTCTCAAAAATCCACAATTTTCAAAAATGTACAGAGAGCAATTTTTGGGTTAGGGTTTCGGTTCGATCGGACTTCTAACTCCGTCTACGCATCGCCTAAGGCTCTAGCTAGGCTCTGATACCACTGTAGGGTTCCTAGGCACACTAATGAGGTCTCACAAGGCATCAACCATGCCAATTTCAAATTTTACAAGTGCCGAGAAACCCTAATACGGATCGTTAACTAGATTTTAGGCGAAACATGAAGCTAGTTAAAAATTTAACTAAGTGAACGGAAATACAACCTTTGTAGATCCGGTTCTCCACCTCCATAGCTCCATGATGAAGTCACCTTGCTGTCCAAATCCAATCCCGGGCTCTAGCGTCGGCTTCATCGGAGAAATGGGCGGGCTAGGTCATCGACTACGATGCCGAAGATGATCTACGTCGAGGCATCACAAGATCAAGCTCCCACTTCACCAAGTCATGAAACTTGTGAAGAAAACACCCTATACTACTTGGCAAGAGGTAGAGGATGAAGAAATAGGAGGTGGGTTCACTTTAGAATTGGATTTCTCACTCTTTTCATCAAATCACCATTGATGGTTGCAAGCTTCTTCATCTTCAAGAAGAAGAAGAAGAAGAAGAAAATATTATGATCAGTTTATTAAATCCAAAAGAAAATCAATCCTTATCATAATATGAACCATGGTTATATGTAGAGAATTGACTATGGTTAGATGAATGGTTAGGGTTTCATGAAGCTTCAACAAGCTTCAAGAATGAAAGCAACCATTTTGTTTTCTTATCCCATTTCTTTTTAATCCAAATAAAAAAGATAAATGAATGAATAAATAAAAACCCTAACCATTTACTTAACCAAGGTTTAATTCTTTACACAAACCCTAGCATTCATGTATCATCAAACATGATACAATCAAGTGCACAAAAGTATATCACATATACAACTTGTGCAATGCAAGTGAGAAAATCCATTTAAAGTGAACAAAAACTAGTTAATGCAAAGTAATATATCAAATATATAATTATGCATTAAATCATTAAATCAACACTTGATTTAACGATCCGGTCATGTCGCACATAACCGACTAGTATCCTATGTATCGGCTTATCGAATCAATCTTTGATTCGATAACTAGGTTATATCGCATACAACCAATTGATACATACATCGCGAGAATGAAATACGGTATCACATACACGCATTATTCTCGGTCCCGCACATATCTCATATGCGCTCCTATTTCGTTTCGCTTGAGCCAGGAAACCTCTGTGTAGGACTCTAAAGACTCGTCAATACGCCGGCAGCAGATGATGATCATATCAAGCACCCACAAGCCGCAAGCGGTCTGCTAAACGTAACGGCCACCCGGGTATTGAGCGATCAGAAGATCGACGAGCAAGCCCGCTCACACTCCTGTGAATCCAACCAGTAACACTTACCGTACAGTCCGGTCTCGTCGTCTTATATGTCGCATATCTCACCTAGGGGTGGTAAACGTCAGACCCCAACAGCTGGATAAGTCGTGTCGATATGAGGTCTATAACAATTCGAGAAACTACAGGTAACACTTACCAGTAAATTTCAGCAACCCTGGCCAGGGATTTCCGGTTATAGCCAATCGAACACAGCGCAACATCAACTCCCTATACCGGGAGAGATGAATCCCCTCCTATCGCTCATTGCTTCCATGTGATTCGGGAATGTACCCAAAAACCACCGTTTTGCATGCCCTCTTGGACGTGGTAAGGTGGAAATCAAAGCACAGTGGGAACCACACAAGACTCTATGACGATCTCGGGTCAACAGACTACTCTGTACCGGTGTCACCAGAGAACTGCCATCTGACGTAAGGTATAATACCATCTGGGAGTTCTCGGCGAGTTCGTCCAGTGTACCCAGTCTCCACTGAGCACCCGTATATCATCTCTGATGTCAAACACCAATGGATATGGGATCATCCATCGCCCATCTGTATGGGTCGAGAGGGTATACTCTAGTCTACTCTGGTATATCGATGCCCCTCTCGATATACCCACGACTAGGGACCTTGAAGGATGTACTTATGGACTGCCATGTCCCCACTAGTATGATCTGTATCATAGTCCAGGTAGTCAAGTACACATCCTGAGGGCTTTACCAACATGTAACAGAAAGACAATCAGTATACACGTTAAGGTAAAGAGTAATCAGATAGATACTATCATGTCGAGCAAGAAAGTCCTCCCTATACATGTCCCAGCATCCACTACAATATACATCCTATGTATAGTAATGGCCTCTAGGGCATACATATAACTAACAAATTCAAACGGATTTAAAGATCCATCCTTATGCAACTTAGCTAGTCGTGTCGCATTGATGTGACCAAGTCTACAATGCCACAAGAAGGATTCGTTCATTTCTGAACTTTTCCTCTTGTGTGTGTTTTGTATATTGAGGACTGTATTTTGATTTAGAATGAATATGCCATTATGTAGCGAGCCTGATGCAATCAACTTTTGATCTAGGAATACGTTCATAACATTATCCTTTACTACAAAATTATATCCTTCTTTACTTAATAAGGAAACTGATATAACGCTGCACATCATGTTTGGTATATAATAGCATTCATTTAAAATCAGTGTATTACCACTTGGTAATACTAGGTGATACTCGCCAACTGCTTTGGCTGCAACATTTGCCCTATTCCATACTTGAATGGAATGATCACCTTTTCCCAGTTCTCTACCTTTCCGTAGCCCATGTAACATTTTACATATGTGGGATCCTGATCCGGTATCTAATACCCAGGACGTAGGGTGAATAGAGAAACAGTTCTCAATAACTAACACACCTGAAGAAGATGCATCAACATGCATGTTCTTTTGGGCGGCTTGAGAATCTAAATATTCTCCTATTCCCTATTCAGTCTTATAACTCTTATAAGAAAGAACGGGTCCAACGTTTCCCTGCACAGTATAACATGCGGGTTCGGTCAATACATCCATATTATTATCTTGATTAAGGCATGACATGGTCGCTACCTGGAGAGAGAGAGAAGAAAACACTTTAGCGTATGCTCTTGCAAGATCAGATTGGTTATTATCTTATCTAATCAGGATGGCTCCCACTGGTTTTTATCAAATCTTCCTTCAAACCCTAAAAGGAAAGATTAGCCGGGATTAATTACACCCTACAACTTCGCCGATCTTTCAGCCAGGCCAGTGTCGGTACTTTGAGGGAGGTTCCCCGTGCTTTCGCACGGACCTAATTAAAGTAAACCTCGTTTTCCCAGAGGCGTAACCCCGTTGACACCTTTCTAGACACCTACTTGATCGGCTAATTATCCTGTGTAAAACTCTCCCGGGAGTAACAATTACTCGCAGTGGGCATCGGGATCCAACTATCTTATAGAAGGTATGCAATCTCATTGCAAATCTCAACTCTTGAAATTCCCGATAATATTTTGCCCCTAGCGTGCTATGACCTTGACGCATGCCAAACAACCCATAGTCCGCTAGTCAAGTTCAACCCGTACAATTCGTGATTGAATTAAACCCACCCGTACGACCCTTGACGCATGCCAAACAACGCCGTACGAATACCTTAATCCAATCGCATCTCATGCTACAGATAAGTAATAATCAGCTACCGTACACTACGCCTTGACGCATGCCAAACAACCGTAGGACGAATACTAAATATTACATATCTGAATTGACGGAGGGCTACGCAGGTTTTTTCTAAAAACCATGAGCATAATGAACTTGATATCGTTGTAGAATCAAATGAAGTTTTGAAATGGAGTGATTTTGAGGCTTTTATTAGTTTTGCTAAAGAGGTCACTCCCGGTGAAGAGATCTCGGCTCTTTCCTCATCGAATAAGGTGCGGGATATATCATATATATCACTGTGCAAAGCAAAACTCCAAAAGCAGTCAAAAGTCAAACCGAGTGTTGTAGCATCTGCCAGTTTCGCTAAAGGGGTTACTCCCGGTGAAGGGATCTCGGACCTTTCCTCATCGAATATGGTGCACGGTATATCATATATACCGCTATGCAAAGCAAAACTGTAGCTACCCTTTTATTTTAAAATTTGATTCTACAATATCTTTTAGGTTTCTTTTCTTTCATTAATCACATTAATGAAGTCCCATCATGTAAGTCACCTAAACATCACAGATAAATATGACGTACACTTATGCCATCCGCATTCGCCTCGATGTCCCCTCGTGCACCGTTAGGTTAGGTAACTAACGACAGAGCAGGGCAGGGCTAGTGCGGGTGCAAAACATAAGTAACGTCTATATAATATATCATATATACTATATACTGTATCCATCAGAACATATCAAATGATCACATCATAGATATCGCAGCAGAAAGATAGATATAATGTGGGATATACTAGGACGTCCGTATTTAGTATTTAGCCAAAATAGAAAATACAGATTCCACAGTCGCGATGAATAGCCAAGCCCACACCCTGGACCCCTACGAGAGCGGCAAGCGACCCTACCAATTCTGGAGTTTAGGAGACCCGGTCTCGACTCCTCGAGATGGCCTCCCACTGAACCCCAGAACCCGGTCACCTGTGCTCCCCTCTTTGGGTCCATCCTAATGCGGAAAAGTAAATAATATACAACACAGGTGGCATCTGTAAGTTTACGGTAGCGCCCCGGCCGTCTTTCAGACGCCAAAATGCGGAAAAAAACTTTTAAAACTGGCGCTATCGCATACTAAAACCCGGATCTGCCATTAACGCTAAACTAACAATCTACAAAGAGGGAAGAAAGGTTATACCGAACGATCCGAGTCTTTCGTTCTTTAACCATCATCCCACGCTCCGTTGCGGCTACTCTGATCTCGTCGATCTCCGATCTCCTCGTCCAGGTGGCACCACATCATCGGATTTTTAAACGGGCTCCCGCCTCTGACTCGAGACAACTCGATCGTTAAGTTTGCTAAAAGAGATGACCAAGATTGATGTAGAGAATGAGTGGAATACTTTGTCTCGCTTCGTCCAAAACCATGGACGAACGGTTAATGAAGCTGCCGTGGGAATCGGGTGATGGAATGAAATGAGCTGTGAAATTCCATACACCCCAAAATCTATCATAATCTTTTTACCAGATAAAACATCAAGTGTGAGAGTTGTTAGTTGTATGTATGCCCTAGAGGCCAGTATTGTACAGATGATGTATATTATATTGGATGCTTGGACATATATAGAGATGACTTTCTTGCTCGATATGATAGTATGCTATCTGGTTGCTCTTTATCTTAACATGTACACTTATCTCTTTAAACTGTCTTATAGTTACATATTGGTAAAGCCTTTAGGATGTGTACTTGACTACCTGGACTATGATGCAGATCATACTAGTGGGGACATGGTAGTCCATAGGTACATCCTTCAAGGTCCCTAGTCGTGGGTGTATCGAGACGGGGCATCGATATACCAGTGTAGACTAGCGTATACGCTTCTCGACCCATGAGATGGGCGATGGATGATCCCATATCCATTGGTGTTTGACATCAGAGATGGTATACGGGTGCTCAGTGGAGACAGGGTACACTGGACGGACTCGCCGAGAACTCCCAGATGGTATTATACCTCACGTCAGATGGCAGTTCTCAGGTGACACTTGTACAGGTTAGTCTGTAGACCCGAGATCGTCATAGAGTCTTGTGTGATTCCCACTGTGCTTTGATCTCCACCTTACCACGTCTATGAGGGCGTGCAAAACGGTGGTCTTTGGGCACAGTCCCGAGTCATATGGAGGCAATGAGCGATAGGAGGGGTTTCGTCTCTCCCGGTATTGGGGGTTGATGTTGCACTGTGCTCGATTGGCCGTAACAGGGAAGTCCCTGGACAGGGCTGATCAGAGATTTGCTGGTAAGTGTTACCAGTAGTTTCTCGACCCGTTATGAGCCTCACATCGGCACGACTTATCGGTTATTGGGGTCTGACGTTTACCACCCCTAGACTTGATATGCGACATATCAGACGAACAGACCGGACTGTACGGTAAGTGTTACTGGTTGGATTCACAGGAGTGTGAGCGGGCTAGCTCGTCGATCTTCTGATCGCTGAATACCCCGATGGCCGTTACGTTTAGCAGACCGCTTGCGGCTTGTGGGTGCTTGATATGATCATCATCTGCTACCGGCGTATTGACGAGTCTTTAGAGTCCTACACAGAGGTTTCCTGGCTCAAGCGAAACGAAATAGGAGTGCATATGAGATATGTGCGGGACCGAGAATAATGCGTGTATGTGATACCGTATTTGATTCTCGCGATTAATGTTTCGATTGGTTGTATGCGATATAACCTAGTTATCGAATCGAAGATCGATTCGATAAGCCGATACATTGAATACTAGTCGGTTATGTGCGACATGACCGGATCATTGAATCAAGTGTTGATTTAATGATTTAATGTATAATTATATATTTGATATATTACTTTGCATTAACTAGTATTGGTTCACTTTAAAGGGATTTTCTCACTTGATGTGCACATTGTATATGTGATATATTTTTGTGCACACATGTTTGTATCATGTTTGATGATACATGTTAACTTGTGAGTGTGTAAAGATTAAACCATGGTTATGTAATGGTTAGGGTTTTCTTTTTCTTAATCATTTATTTATTTATCTATTTAGAAAAGATTTTGAAGAGAATGGTGGCTTTCTTTGTTTCTAGTTGAAGCTTCATGAAGCTTTGACTTTGTAACCATTCTTGTCTTCATCCTTAACCCTAACCATTCCTACTAACCTTGGTCTATTCTCTACACTCTACCATAGTTAGTATATGATAAGTATTCATTTTCTTTTCTTTTTGAATTAACACTTATCATATTCTAGCTTCATCTTCTTCTTCATCTTCAAAGAAAAAGCTTAAGTCCATTAATGGCAACTTGAGCTAAAGTGTGAGAAATCCAATTCTAAAGTGAACCCACCTCCTATTTCTTCACCCTCTACCTCTTGCCAAGTAGTATAGGGTGTTTTCTTCACAAGTTTCACAACTTGATGGAGTTGGAGCTTGAACTTGTGATGCCTCGACGTAGATCATCTTCGGCACGAAGCCGACGACCTAGCCCGCCCATTTCTCCGATCAAGCCGACGATTGAGTCCGGGATTCGAGATGGACAGCGAGAGGACGTCTACATGGAGCTAAGGAAGCGGAGAACCGGATCTACAAAGGTTGTAGCATCTTTCTTTTAGTTAAGTAGTTAACTAGTTTCACTTTATCGCCTAAAATTCTAGTTAACGATCTAGTCTAGGGTTTCTCGGCACCGTAAAATTTGAAATTGGCATGGTTGATGCCTTGTGAGACCTCTTGAGAGTGCCTAGGAACCCTTCGGTGGTATCAGAGCCTAGCTAGAGCCTTAGGTGAAGTCTAGACGACGTTTTAAATCCGGACGAACATCGAAACCCTAATCGTTCTTGCTCTCTGGACTTTTTTCAAAAACCGGGTTTTTTCCTAATTAAAAATGCTTAAAAAATTCAGCAGGGAATTATAAGAATTACGGTGCAAAAATTATTTCCTGATACCTGTAAACCGCGGCGGAACCGCGGCAGAAGCCTGGCTTCTGCGGCGGTTCCGCGGTCACTTGATGGCATTAGACTCCAAACTTTGCACAGTAATTCATTTTTCCAGGTACTGAGTTTTCTGGGAATTTTTAATTTGCACTCAAGAGTTGAGTTTTCTGGGGTGTATTGGAGCTTCGATGATTCGATCGGAAATTTCAAACGTCGTCTATGTGTTTTCCGGATATTTTAGAATATGTTAAAAGGTTCGACCGGATGTAAATACCCAATCTTTCCCCTGCCGGGAAATTTCCAATTGTTGGACTTTTCCGTAGTTTAATGACGTTCTAAGTAGTGCAAGTAACGCGATGGTCCCTCTAGAAGACAACAAACCTTAACTCGATTATGTGACCGTCTTGAACTGCCTTTTGAACCTTCGGGTTTGGGGCAGTACGACGTGCCACATGTGAGGCGTTGGCTTGACCCTTCTACGGCTGGACCGTTGTTACTGAGGCATGAAGTGAATGTCTTTGAACTTATTTCATGTGTTGATCGGTTTCGGGAAAACTTGGGTGTTCGAATGTTCGATCGGAAAGTTTAATATTCTCTATTTATCCGGAATGGGATACAATAATTGGAATTCACAAACAGTTATGAGATAACTGAATGAATGTTATAAATCTAGCAGTTTAGTCTCACTTGATATTGAAAAGAGTTTTCGATAATGAGACTAAAATGCGGGGTTTATAATTGTTAGGCATGTGATGTCTAAGTATTTCATTTGATTAGGCATGTGATGTCTAAAGAGGTTGCGGATTCCAATTGTTGTAGTTTTACACTTTCTTTTCTGTGACCGTAAGTGTAGTATGACGATATCGCCGGTTTCGTTGCTATACGTCAACGACAATTGGGGTATGCATACTTACTTACGTTGATGACATGTGATGTTATGTGTTACTGGATATGTTATATTGGATCGTCGTGTTTGAATAGCCGGGGGTTTTTATGTGAGATGAGTGTTTTTCATTTTCATTCATGTAAAAACTTGTATGTAATATTCTTTTATTGGGGCACTTCCAGGTTGCGGAAGTTGTCACCCTTTGTATATTATTTACTTTTCTGCACTAGGATAGACCCAAGGAGGGGAGCACAAGTAACCGGGTTCTAGGGTCCAGTGGGAGACCATCTCGAGGAGTCGAGTCCGGGTCTCCTAACCCTAGAATTGGTAGGGTTGCTTGCCGCTCTCGTAGGGGTCTAAGGGTGTGGGATTGGCTATTCATCACGACCGTGGAATCCGTGTTTTATACTGGCTCGTATTGAAAACACGGACGTCCTAGTATATCCAATGTTTCATATGTTTCTTCTGCTGCGATATCTATGATGTGATCATGGGATGTTCTGTGATAGATACAGTATATAGTATATATGATATATTATATAGATGTTACTTATGTTTTACACCCGCGCTAGCCCTGCCCTGCTCTGTCGTTAGTTACCTAACCTAACGGTGCACGAGGGGACATCGAGGCGAATGCGGATGGCATAAGTGTACGTCGTATTTATCTGTGATGTTTAGGTGACTTAAATGATGGGACTTCATTAATGTGATTAATGAATGAAAAGAAACCTAAGATGTTGTAGAATCAAATTTTAAACAAAACAGGTAGCTACAGTTCTTGCTTTGCATAGCGGTATATATGATATACCCTGCACCTTATTCGATGAGGAAAGGATCGAGATCCCTTTACCGGGAGTGACTCCTTTAGCAATAACTGGCAGATGCTACACACTCGGTTTAACTTTTGATTGCTTCTATAGTTTCTGCTTTGCACAGTGATATATATGATATATCCCGCACCTCATTCGACGAGGAAAGGGCCGACGATCCCTTCACCGGGAGTGACCCCTTTAGCAAAACTAGAAAAGCTTCAAAATCACTCCATTTCAAAACATCATTTTGATTCTACAACGATATCAAGTTCATTACGCTCATGGTTTTCAGAAAAACCTGCGTAGCCCTCCGTCATTTCAGATAAGTACTACTTAGTATTCGTGCTACGGTAGTTTGGCATTCGTCAAGGCGTAGTGTACGGTAGCTAACTAGTATTTATCTGCTTATGCATATGATGCAGATTGGATTAGGGTATTCGTACGGCGTTGTTTGGCATTCGTCAAGGGTCGTACGGGTGGGTTTAATTCAATCAAGAAATGTACGGGTTGAACTTGACTAGTGGACTATGTGTTGTTTGGCATTCGTCAAGGTCATAGAACACTAGGGGTAAAATATTATTGGGAATTTCAAGTGTTGAAATTTGCAATGAGATTGCATACCTTCTATGAGATAGTTGGATCCCGATACCCACTGCGAGTAAGAGTTACTCCTGGGAGAGTTTTACACATTGCAATTAGCTAATCAAGTAGGTGTCTAGAAAGGTGTCAACGGGGTTACGCCTCTGGGAAAACGAGGTTTACATTAATTAGGTTCGTGCGAAAGCACGGGGGACCTCCCTCAAAGTACCGACACTGGCCTGGCTGAAAGATTGTCGAACTTGTAGTGTGTGTTTTCTTCTCTCTCTCTCTCCAGGTAGCGACCATTTCATGCCCTAACAAAGATAATAATATGGATGTATTGACTGAACCCGCTTATTATACTGAGCAGGGGAACGTTGAACCCGTTCTATCTTATAAGTGTTATAAGAATGAACAGGAAACAGGAGAATATCTGGATTCTCACACCGCCCAAACGGAGAACATGCATGTTGATGCATCATCTTCGGGTGTGTTTGTCATTGAGAACTGTTTCTCAGTTCACCCTACGTCCTGGGTATTAGATACCGGATCAGGATCTCACATATGTAAGATGTTACATGGGCTGCGGAAAGGTAGAGAACTGGAAAAAGGTGATCATTCCATTCAAGTTGGGAATGGGGAAAATGTTGCAGCCAAAGTAGTTGGCAAATATCACCTAGTATTACCAAGTGGTGATACAATGATTCTGAATGAGTGCTATTATATACCAAACATGATGTGCAACATTATATCAGTTTCTTTATTGAGTAAAGAAGGATATAATTTTGTAGTACAGGATAATGTTATGAACATATTCCTAGATCAAAAGTTGATTGCATCAGGCTCGTTACATAATGGCATATTCATTCTAAATCAAAATACAGTCCTCAATATACAAAACACATACAAGAGGAAAAGTTCAGAAATGAACGAATCCTACTTGTGGCATTGTAGACTTGGTCATATCAATGCGACACGACTGGCTAAGTTACATAAGGATGGTTATTTGAATTCGTTCGAATTATCATCTTATGATACTTGCCATTCATGTCTCAAAGGAAAAATGACCAAAGCTCCGTTTAGTGGACACGGAGAAAGAGTTACTGAACTCTTAGGACTGGTACATAGTGATGTATGCGGTCCCATGTCTACCCATGCCAGGAATGGTTCTTCCTACTTCATTACATTCACTGACGATCTCTCTAGATACGGGCATGTGTTCCTATTGAAACACAAGTCTGAAGCTTTTGAGAAATTCAGAGAATATAAGCAAGAAGTAGAGAACCAAACGGGCAAAAGTATTAAAATCCTTCGATCTGATCGAGGAGGAGAATACTTGAGCAATGAGTTCCAAGATTATCTAAAAGAGAATGGGATTCTCTCTCAGCTTACTCCACCTTATACACCACAGCACAACGGTGTATCGGAACGAAGGAATCGCACCCTATTAGATATGGTGCGTTCAATGATGAGTACAGCTGAGTTACCTATTTCCTTCTGGGGGTATGCGCTCGAGACAGCCATACACCTATTGAATATGGTTCCTACCAAATCAGTGCCTACCACTCCATATGAGATATGGAAAGGGAAGAGACCATCTCTTAAGTATGTTAAGATATGGGGTTGTCCAGCCTATGTCAAAAGACAAAATCCGGACAAACTCGAGGCAAGATCAGTCTTATGTAAGTTTGTAGGATATCCCAAAAATTCACAAGGGTATATCTTCTACCACCCCGAGGAACAAAAGGTGTTTGTTTCTCGACATGCCACTTTCTTAGAAAAAGGTTTTCTTATGAAACAGATTAGTGGCATTGAGGTAGAACTGGAAGAGGTTCCAGCAACACAAACTATAACTGAAGATTTAGTAGAACCAGAGGATTCAGTAGTACTCAACGAACCAGAGGATTCAGTAGTACCCGACGAACCCCAGCCTCTCCGCTGATCTAGCAGGGTTTCTCGTCCACCTGAGAGATACTACGGTTTTCTCATTGACGGTGGAAGCGAAGATTGCATCATGGAAGATGATGACCCAACTAGTTTCGAGCAGGCCATCACGAGTAGGGACTCAGTGAAATGGCTGGATGCTATGCGGTCCGAGATGGAATTCATGTACACCAACAAAGTATGGACTTTGGATGTTGCTCCTGAAGGGGTAAAACCCATCGGGAGTAAGTGGATCTTCAAGAAAAAACTTGGTGTAGATGGGAAAGTGGAGACTTCAAAGCTAGACTTGTAGCAAAGGGTTTTCATCAAAGACCAGGTGTGGACTATGACGAAACCTTTTCTCCAGTGGCTATGCTTAAATCCATCCGGATCATGCTTGCCATCGCTGCATATCATGATTACGAAATCTGGCAAATGGATGTTAAGACCGCTTTTCTAAATGGTGATTTAGAAGAGTGCGTGTACATGACTCAGCCAGAGGGCTTCGTAGACAGTGGGAGCAGCGGGAAGGTGTGCAAGCTGCTTAAATCCATTTATGGATTAAAGCAAGCATCGCGGAGTTGGAACATCAGCTTTGACGTCGTTATCAAAGAGTTTGATTTCGTCAAAAACCCAGATGAACCTTGTATCTACAAGAAGGTAGCAGAGAGTAAGGTTGTCTTCCTCGTATTGTACGTGGACGACATACTCTTGATAGGAAATGATATTCTTATGCTGCAATCGGTCAAGCTCTTCTTATCACAAAGATTCTCAATGAAAGATCTTGGTGATGCCTCCTGCATATTGGGAATTAGGATCTATAGAGATAGATCCAAACGGATATTGGGATTGTCCCAATCCAGGTACATTGACACCGTACTAAAGAGGTTTAGTATGGAAGAATCCAAGCGTGGGAACTTACCCACGATCTCTGGAGTCACTCTCTCCAAAGAGATGTCTCCCAAGACTGATTTGGAGAGAGCTCGCATGCAAGGGATACCCTATGCTTCGGCTGTAGGCTCTATCATGTACGCGATGCTATGTACCAGACCCGATGTAGCATACTCACTAAGTGTAGTGAGCAGGTATCAAGCTGATCCTGGAGAAAGTCACTGGACAGCTGTGAAGAGCATTCTCAAGTACTTACGAAGGACTAAAGAGATGCTCTTGGTGTATGGTAACGGAGAACTCCAAGTGGAGTCCTTTACCGATTCGAGCTTCCAGAGTGATAAGGACGACTCTAAGTCGCAGTCGGGATTTGTCTTTACCCTTTACGGAGGGGCGGTTAGCTGGAAGAGTTCCAAGCAGGAAACCGTGGCAGACTCGACGATGGAGGCTGAATACATCGCTGCCAACGATGCTGCCAAAGAGGCTGTCTGGATCAAGAAGTTCATTACTGAACTTGGAGTGGTTCCATCCATTGAGCATCCAATTCCTTTGTATTGCGATAACAATGGAGCGGTGGCTTTGGCCAAGGAACCCAGGTCCCATCAGCAATCCAGGCATATTCTGAGGCGGTATCACCTGATCCGGGAGATAGTTGATGGCCGGGAGATCGAGGTCAGGAGGGTTGACACGAAGAACAACACGGTGGATCCACTCACGAAGGCCATTCCCCAGATACAGTTTGAGAGACTCTTCGGGATGCTCGGTATGCGATATTACAGCAGCTGGCCCTAGTGCAAGTGGGAGATTGTTAGTTGTATGTATGCCCTAGAGGCCAGTATTGTACAGATGATGTATATTATATTGGATGCTTGGACATATATAGAGATGACTTTCTTGCTCGATATGATAGTATGCTATCTGGTTGCTCTTTATTTTAACATGTACACTTGTCTCTTTAAACTGTCTTATAGTTACATGTTGGTAAAGCCCTTAGGATGTGTACTTGACTACCTGGACTATGATGCAGATCATACTAGTGGGGACATGGTAGTCCATAGGTACATCCTTCAAGGTCCCTAGTCGTGGGTGTATCGAGACGGGGCATCGATATACCAGTGTAGACTAGCGTATACGCTTCTCGACCCATGAGATGGGCGATGGATGATCCCATATCCATTGGTGTTTGATATCAGAGATGGTATACGGGTGCTCAGTGGAGACTGGGTACACTGGACGGACTCGCCGAGAACTCCCAGATGGTATTATACCTCACGTCAGATGGCAGTTCTCAGGTGACACTTGTACAGGTTAGTCTGTAGACCCGAGATCGTCATAGAGTCTTGTGTGATTCCCACTGTGCTTTGATCTCCACCTTACCACGTCCATGAGGGCGTGCAAAACGGTGGTCTTTGGGCACAGTCCCGAGTCATATGGAGGCAATGAGAGATAGGAGGGGTTTCGTCTCTCCCGGTATTGGGGGTTGATGTTGCACTGTGCTCGATTGGCCGTAACAGGGAAGTCCCTGGCCAGGGCTGATCAGAGATTTGCTGGTAAGTGTTACCAGTAGTTTCTCGACCCGTTATGAGCCTCACATCAGCACGACTTATCGGTTATTGGGGTCTGACGTTTACCACCCCTAGACTTGATATGCGACATATCAGACGAACAGACCGGACTGTACGGTAAGTGTTACTGGTTGGATTCACAGGAGTGTGAGCGGGCTAGCTCGTCGATCTTCTGATCGCTCAATACCCGGATGGCCGTTACGTTTAGCAGACCGCTTGCGGCTTGTGGGTGCTTGATATGATCATCATCTGCTACCCGCGTATTGACGAGTCTTTAGAGTCCTACACAGAGGTTTCTTGGCTCAAGCGAAACGAAATAGGAGCGCATATGAGATATGTGTGGGACCGAGAATAATGCGTGTATGTGATACCGTATTTGATTCTCGCGATTAATGTTTCGATTGGTTGTATGCGATATAACCTAGTTATCGAATCGAAGATCGATTCGATAAGCCGATACATTGAATACTAGTCGGTTATGTGCGACATGACCGGATCATTGAATCAAGTGTTGATTTAATGATTTAATGTATAATTATATATTTGATATATTACTTTGCATTAACTAGTATTGGTTCACTTTAAAGGGATTTTCTCACTTGATGTGCACATTGTATATGTGATATATTTTTGTGCACACATGTTTGTATCATGTTTGATGATACATGTTAACTTGTGAGTGTGTAAAGATTAAACCATGGTTATGTAATGGTTAGGGTTTTCTTTTTCTTAATCATTTATTTATTTATCTATTTAGAAAAGATTTTGAAGAGAATGGTGGCTTTCTTTGTTTCTAGTTGAAGCTTCATGAAGCTTTGACTTTGTAACCATTCTTGTCTTCATCCTTAACCCTAACCATTCCTACTAACCATGGTCTATTCTCTACACTCTACCATAGTTAGTATATGATAAGTATTCATTTTCTTTTCTTTTTGAATTAACACTTATCATATTCTAGCTTCATCTTCAAAGAAAAAGCTTAAGTCCATTAATGGCAACTTGAGCTAAAGTGTGAGAAATCCAATTCTAAAGTGAACTCACCTCCTATTTCTTCACCCTCTACCTCTTGCCAAGTAGTATAGGGTGTTTTCTTCACAAGTTTCACAACTTGATGGAGTTGGAGCTTGAACTTGTGATGCCTCGACGTAGATCATCTTCGGCACGAAGCCGACGACCTAGCCCGCCCATTTCTCCGATCAAGCCGACGATTGAGTCCGGGATTCGAGATGGACAGCGAGAGGACGTCTACATGGAGCTAAGGAAGTGGAGAACCGGATCTACAAAGGTTGTAGCATCTTTCTTTTAGTTAAGTAGTTAACTAGTTTCACTTTGTCGCCTAAAATTCTAGTTAACGATCTAGTCTAGGGTTTCTCGGCACCGTAAAATTTGAAATTGGCATGGTTGATGCCTTGTGAGACCTCTTGAGAGTGCCTAGGAACCCTTCAAGAGTGTGAGAGGGGGAAGGGGGCCGGCCACCATATATAGAGGTGGGGGGGTGAGTGTAGGAGAGGGGAGGTGACAATAAGAAAATATCTCTAGTGTGAACACACTTAATGAAATGATGAATCATTAAGCTAGTCATCAAGCATTAATGGAATCATTAAATGCAACCATGACTCACTAAACACCTCACCACTTCTAGAACCTTCTAGAAGCTTCCACACTCACCTCAAGAAAAGATAAATCCGTCTTTAACCGAATGTTAAAAGACGACTGATAGAAAACTGGAAACTGGCAACTTCCAAAAGTGATCCCGAAACGAATTTCAGGATAACCCCGTAACTGTATAAATATACCCGCATTTGTATTACGACCGAACACAAATGCCACTGAGACAAAGATATTATATCTACTCTGTATAATACATGGATCCGGCTTAAAACAAAGCCCACCAGTATTATCTGCCCGAAAGATGACACGTGCGTAAACGCACGTGCATTTTCCGAACCCTGCCATAAAACCATACGGCCTCTACAATGTTTCGCCCGAACTTAGAAAACTATCTGTGGGGGACTCTAATGACTCGTCAGTACCCTGGCAGTGGGTTTAACCACAAGCCGTCAGCGGCACTAGCATGCTTAACGGCTGCCCATGGACTGACCTCAAGGGAGGCTGATGAGTGAACTCATCCAGAAACCCTACTGAGCCTAACAGTGACAATGTATATACAGTCCGGTCCGTTCGTCTATGAGTATCGCATATCCGGCCTAGGGGCTAGTAACGTCAGACCCCCAATAGCTGTATAAGTCGTGTCGGAGACAAGCCCTGAACACCCTGAGATACTACTGGAGTACCTACCAGTAAATCTCACCTGCCTTGGCCAAGGACTTGGTGTAATGGCTTTCCTAGACACTGCGCGACCTCTACCCCCAATACCGGAAGAGACGAATCCCCTGCCGATCCGCTCACGTGCCTCCATGTGGCTCGGGACTGTACCCAAAAACTACCTGTTTGCACGACTCTTTTGAGCCGTGGTAGGGTAGAAATCAAAGCACAGTGGGAACTCACACGAGACAAATGACGACCTCAGGTCGATGAACTAACCTGTACACATGTCACCAGGGAACTGCTATCTGACGATATGTATAATACCAACTAGCAGGTTCCCGGCGAGTCCTGTCCGGTGTACTCATAACCCAATGAGCACCTGTATACATCTTAGGTGATCCAACTGACACCAGTGGCTTGTGAGACCGGCCATCGCCCCTCGTCGGGGTCTCGACTGTATACACTAGTCTACTCCGGAGTATCGATGCCCTGTCTCGAAACTCCCACGACTAGGGACCACTATTAAGGATATGCTTATAGACCACCCAACTCTCACGTATATGATCGCCCTCATACTGTTGGTAGTCAAGCAAGATCCTAAGGGCTCTATCAAAGTGTAATCATGATCAGTCACCTGAACCTATACACGACTGATAAAAGCAAACCAGATAGCATACTATCATCTCGAGTAAGACTGTCCTACCGGTATAGGTCCTCCTCAATCATTGCAATCACGTACCTGCGATCCAATAATTGACTTTGAGGGCACTATATCCAACAACATCGACCTCAACCCGGAAGTGCCCCAAATAAAAGAATATTACATTACATTTGAATTTACATGAATGAAAATATAAAACTCTCATCTCATATAAAAAAAACCCCCGGCTATTCAATCGCGACAATCCTGCACATCATATCTCAGCAACACATAATATCTCATATCATCAACGTAAGTAAGTATGCATATACCTATTGTCGTCGACGTATAGCAACGACAATCGGCAATACCACTACATACTACACTTACGGTCACAGAAAAGAAAGTGTAAAACTGCAATATCTGGAATTCACATTCTCCTCAGACATCGTAAATGCGAAATATCACATACCTCGTATTTCATGTCTTATAATATGAATTCCACACATTGCATCACATTCCAGATAAACAGACAGTATTAAAGTTTTCGAACGAACGATTAAATACCCAAGATTCACTAAAGCTCAACACTTGAGCAGGGTTCAAAAAGTTGGAGTGTGACACAGTAGTAGCGGTCCAGCCGTAGAAGGGTCAAGCCAATGCCTCACATGTGGCACGCCGTACTGCCCCAAACCCCAAGGTTCAAAGGGCAGTTCAAGACGGTCACATAATCGAGTTAAGGTTTGTTGTCTTCTAGAGGGACCACCACAAAACTTGCACGAACCTCCGAAGGAATTAAACCCCGTGAAAAGTGAGCAAATGATACTCGTTCAAACACTTCACTACTTTCTGGTTTACCCGGAAAAGTCACGAAATCAAAATTCCGATCGAATCGATGAGTCCAAAACCATCTCCAGAATTTTTCAGCACCAATTACAGATTAAAAATACCCTAAAAATATACTAGCAGAAGTAAACATTACGGAATAAAAATTATACAGTAATAGAGGAGTACGGCCGCGGAACAGCGGCCTAAGCAAGCTTAGGCCGCGTTTCCGCGGCAGAAAGGACTGTTCATGGGAAAATTTTTATGCCGTAATCATTATTTTTACCTGCTGAATTTTTTACATATTTTTAATTCTGAAAATAACCAGATTTTGAAAAAAGTCCAGAGAGCATGCTAAAAGTCCGTATTTCGGTTCGATCGGAGTTTTGACTTCGTAAAAGGGTCGCCTAATGTTCTAGGTCGTCTCTGATACCAGTGAAGGGTTAGCCTAGCACCCTATGAGGGGTTTGGAAGCATCACATGTACCAAAGCTTGCATTTTAGGGTGCTAAGCTAACATGCATTGGATCGTTCCTAGAATCGATTAGGGTTTCAAATTTTTCCATATCAACATATGAAAGATAAGCTAGGGTTTAGAAAGTACAACCTTTGTAGCTCCCTACGCTAGACTCCTCGGCTACTTGGGGTTTGAGAGAACTCCGCTTGAACTCCTCGACGTCACCGATGATCCACCCGGAGTCCGCTTTGTCCAAGCTTGCAACTTTATCCGATCTAGTGAACGAAATCAAGTTAACACTCTAAACAAGTGGGCTAGACTTGTGTAGAATGGTGTTGTGGTTCTCTTTCTCACTTCAAAATCCAATCTTGATGAGTATATTGCTCACTACTAAGAACTAGAGAGCAAAAGAGAGAGGTTGATGAAGATGATGGCCTTTTTGAAGAAGATGATAAGTTCCACCCTTTTGAAAAATAGAAAAATATATCAATATATATTTTCTATCTATCATCTCAAACCATGGTTGAATCATTATTGTACTAGAGTTAAAACACAAAAGGAAACTTAACCTAAGGTTAAAAGGTGGGTGAGAATGGTTAGGTCAAAAGAAGAGTGTAGAAGAAATCAATAATGAACCTTTTCTTTCCTTTTATGTTTTAGTATAAATACAATAATAATTCATAAATAAAACCATGGTGTGAGTCTTATATTGCCACTATTTTCATATATATACAACCATGAAAGATGTATGTATGTATGTATGTGTATATGTACATTCACATGTGCATGAATCAAAAAGAAGGCATACATGCATGCATACATCCAACTAACTCAAGAAAGGATTTCAAGTGAGAAGCTAATGGTTAAATGATAAATCAACGCTTAATTTATCAATCCGGCCATATCACATATGACCCCTACCAAAAGCAAGCCGCCCGATCAATATACGGTATCCCATACGCGCATTTTAATCGGGTCCATGCGCATATCGCATACGCGCACCACAACGTTTCGCCTGGACTAGGAAACTCCATTGTGGGACTCTGAGACTCGTCAATACGCCGGCAGTGGGTGATGATCATATCAAGCACCCCCAAGCCGCAAGCGGTCAGCTAAACGTAACGGCCACCCGGGTATTGAGCGATCAGAAGAGAACAAGCGAACCTGCTACAACTCCCGTCGAGCCGATCGGCAACACATCCTGTACAGTCCGGTCTTCTCGTCTGATATGTCGCATATCAAGTCTAGGGGTGGTAAACGTCAGACCCCAATAACCGATAAGTCGTGCCGATGTGAGGCTCATAACGGGTCGAGAAACTACTGGTAACACTTACCAGCAAATCTCTGATCAGCCCTGGCCAGGGACTTCCCTGTTATGGCTAATCGGGCACAGCGCAACGTCAACCCCCAATACCGGGAGAGAAGAAACCCCTCCTATCGCTCACTGCCTCCATGTGACTCGGGACTGTACCCAAAAACCACCGCTTTGCATGCCCTCATGGACATGGTAAGGTGGAGATCAAAGCACAGTGGGAATCACACAAGACTCTATGACGATCTCGGGTCTACAGACTAACCTGTACAAGTGTCACCTGAGAACTGCCATCTGACGTGAGGTATAATACCATCTGGGAGTTCTCGGCGAGTCCGTCCAGTGTACCCAGTCTTCACTGAGCACCCGTATACCATCTCTGATGTCAAACACCAATGGATATGGGATCATCCATTGCCCATCTCATGAGTCGAGAAGCGTATACGCTAGTCTACACTGGTATATCGATACCCTGTCTCGATACACCCACGACTATGGACCTTGAAGGATGTACTTATGGACTACTATGTCCCCACTAGTATGATCTGCATTATAGTCCAGGTAGTCAAGCACACATCCTAAGGGCTTTACCAACATGTAACTATAAGACAGTTTAAAGAGACTAGTATACATGTTAAGATAAAGAGCAACCAGATAGCGTACTATCATATCGAGCAAGAAAGTCATCTCTATATATGTCCAAGCATCCAATATAATATACATCATCTGTACAATACTGGCCTCTAGGGCATACATACAACTAACACCTAGGCACTCTAACAAGGTTCTACAAGGCATCTACCATGCCCGATTCAAAAAAAATAGCCGTGCCGAACAACCCTAACCAAGATCGTATACTAGAGATTATGCGAAAACTAGCAAGTTAAACATTTTAACTACAAGTGAAAAGGATTACAACCTTTGTAGATTCGGTCCTTCACTTCTAAACCTCCGTGTTGACGTCCCTTCGCTGCGATCATTGGGATCCCGGACTCTAGCGATGGTTTCTTCGGAGAAATGAGCGGGCTAGGTCGTTGACTTCGAGGCCGAAGATGATCTACGTTAGGGAGACACTAACTCAAGCTATTCCTTCACTTGGTCATGAACTTTGTGAAGAGAACACCCTATACTACATGGAAAGTAGTAGAGGATGAAGAAGTAGGAAGTGGGCTCACTTTAGAATTGATTTTCTCACACTTTTTCTCATGGCACCATTAGAGCTAGCAAGCTTTTCATGGAGCTTGATGAAGAAGAAGAAGAAGAAAGAATAATTCATCATATGAATTAATTCCCTCAATAATGTAACCATGGGTGAGTTAAGCTATCATGCTTAACTCATGTAGAGAATTGACCAAGGTATTAGGTTAAGGGTTATGTTAAAGAATATCAAGAGAAATGACAAAAGAGTGGACTTTGTCAAAGTTTCTCCAAGCTTCTTCAAGCTTGATAACTTTGACTAAGTTCAACACTTTTGTTAAATCTCTTGATAAAACAATAACCCTAATCTTAAACCTAATCTTGGTACAAGTCTCATACACCCATCTTGTGTGTATAATCAAGTAAGACACAAACATATGTACACAAATATATATCACATATACACTTATGCACAAACTAGTGAGAAAATAAATCTTAAGTGAGCTAATACTAGTTAATGTAATGTAATATATCAAATATATAATTATACATTAAATTATTAAATTAACTCTTGATTTAATAATTCGGCTATAACCGACTAATATCAAAAGTAACAACTTATCGAATCAACACTTGATCCGATAACCCGGATATATCATATACAACCGATCAATGTCACAAATCGTGAGAATAGAATACGGTATCTCATATCGTATCAATCTCGGTCCCGCACATATCACATATGCGCTCCTACTCCATTTCGCTTGAGCCTGGAAACCCCTATGTAGGACTCTAAAGACTCGTCAATACGCCGGCAGTAGGTGATGATCATATCAAACAACCACAAGCCACAAGCGGTCTGCTAAACGTAACGGCCACCCGGGTATTGAGCGATCAGAAGATCAACAAGCAAGCCTGTACATTCTCCTGTGAATCTAATCAGTAACACTCCCGTACAGTCCGGTCTGGTCGTCTGATATGCCGCATATCTCGCCTAGGGGTGGTAAACGTCAGACCCCAGTAGCTTGATAAGTCATGCCGATGTAAGGTCCATAACAAGCATGAAACTACTGATAACACTTACCAGTAAATCAGTGCAACCCTGGCTAGGGATTTCCAGTTATGGCCAGTCGAGCATAGCGCAACATCAACCCCCCAATACCGGGAGAGACGAATCCTCTCCTATCGCTCATTGCCTCCATGTGAATCGGGACTGTACCCAAAAACCAACTATTTGCACGACTCAGTAGAACCGTGGTAGGGTGGAAATCAAAGTACAGTGGGAGACACACAAGACTCTGTGACGATCTGGGGTCAACAGATTAAGCTGTACCAGTGTCACCAGAGAACTGCCATCTGACGTTAGGTATAATACTATCTGGGAGTTCTCGGTGAGTCCGTTCAGTGTACCCAGTCACCACTGAGCACCCGCATACCATCTCTGATGTCAAACACCAATGGATATAGGATCATCCATCGCCTATCACATGGGTCGAGAAGATATACGGTAGTCTACTCTGGAATATCGATACCCTGTCTCGATATTCCCACGACTAGGAACATTGAAGGATGTACTCATGGACTACCTATGCCCCACTAGTATGATCTACATCATAGTCCTGGAAGTCGAGTACACATCCTAAGAGCTTTATCAACATATAATAGAGAGACAACAAGTATACATGTTAAGATAAAGAGCAACCAGATAGCGTACTATCTTGTCAAGCAAGAAAGTCCTCTCTATATATGTCCCAGCATCCACTACTATATACATCTCATGTACAGTAATGGCCTCTAGGGCATACATATAACTAACAATCTCTCACTTGCACTAGGGCCATTTGTAGCATTTGTTGTAGTATCTCATACTCAACCATCCCATAAAAGTCACTCTCTGGGAAAAGGCCTTTGTGAGTGGATCCGCCGTGTTGTCCTCTGAGTCTACTCTCCTAACCTCGATCACCCTGGAGATCAACTATCTCCATGATCAGGTGATACTGCCTTGGAATATGTCTGGGTCACTGATGGGACCGTGGTTCCTAGGTCAAAACCACACTTCCATGGTCACACAATGGTAGGAACCTAGTTCATCTTGTTGCGCCACGGCAGCGCCCCGGCCTCGTACCCGAGGCCAAAATGCGGAATAAAAATTTTTCCCTTGCTCGGAAACCGGCGCTACCGCGGACAATTACCCGGATCGAAACCATTAACCTATACTAGCTAACTAAAGAGATAGAGTGAGAAGATATACCAAGCGATCCGTGTCCTTCGGTGTTCGTCTCCACTCCGATCTCCCGCGGAATCTCCGTCACCTCCTCGCTCGTCGGAAAGGGCACCACGTAGCCGGAATCTTTTACGGGCTCCCGCCTCTAGACCGAGGCAACTCGGGCGCGAAGTTGGCTAGCCGACGCGTCCAAGGCTTGCTATAGAATAGTGTAGTGAACTTGTCTCTTGGGGTTATGAGGTTGCCTTGATGTGGAGGAAATGGAGAAGAGAAGGAGAGAAGGACTTGAGCTTTGAAGCTAATTTTACAACCATGGAATGAGATGAAAAATGCCACACCACATAATTATCCCTCTCCCTCTCCTATGTGGCCGGCCCCTCTCACTCAAGAATAGATTGGAGAGAGAAAAACAAAAGCACCACAATTTGTATAGAATAAAAGAATGGAAAAACAATAACAAAAAGAAAATGGTCACAACCATTTCCTTTCACAAACCATCAAATGAAAAGCCAAGAATAGACTAGAAAGGCATCTCATGATGAAACAAGTCTCATCATAATGCAAACTTGCAAGAAAACCCTCCACTAAATGTTAATTGCGAACTTGCAATTAACACCCTCCACCTGGAAAGTCCGACCGAGAAGGAATGAAGGAAAACCGGACGGAACGGAATGCAAACTGGCAACCCCAGAAAACCGATCCCATAATAAATTACAGGAAAACCCCACTGCTGCAAATACATGCCCGCATTTGTATTCCCACTGAACACAAATGCAAAGAGACAAAATCTACACTGTACTAGACTAGGACCGGCTTAAGCCAAAGCCGGCTAGTTAAATCCGTTCGATCCTGATCTGTGCAATACCGCACGTATCAGATCAAACCCTGCCATATTACTATACGGCCACTAGTACAAAACTGTCCGATCCTGATCCGTGCAATACCGCGCGAATCTGATCGGACCCTGCCATATCTCCATACGGCCTCTACAGCGTTTCGCCCGAAACTTGAGTAACTGAAACTGAGTGTGGTGGACTCTAAAGACTCGTCAATACCTTGGCTGTGGATTTAACCACTAGCACGTCAGAGGTATAAGCCAATACGTGACGGGCCACCAGGTATTGACCAAATGGGACGTCGATGAGGAAGCTCACCCCGACACCCAACTGAGCCTGTCAGTGACAATATCCGTACAGTCCGGTCCGTTCATCTATGAGTATCGCATGGCGGGCCTAGGGGGTTGGTAAAAGTCAGACCCCCAAAAGCGGTACAAGTCGTGTCGGAGCGTAGCCCAGAACGCCCTGAGATACTACTGGAATACCTACCAGTAAATCTCCTGCCTCGGCCGAGGGCTTTGCGTAATGGCTCTCCTAGACACAGCGCGACCTCACCCCCAATACCGGGAGAGACGAACCCCTGCAGATCCGCTCACTGCCTCCATGTGGCTCGGGACTGTACCCAACTAAAACCTGTTTGCACGACTCCTTTGAGCCGTGGTAGGGTAGTAATCAAAGCACAGTGGGAACTCACACGAGACAAATGACGATCTCAGGTCGATGAACTAACCTGTACACATGTCACCAGGGAACTGCTATCTGACATCTGGTATAAGACCAACTAGCAGGTTCCCGGCGAGTCCTGTCCGGTGTACTCATAACCCAATGAGCACCTGTATACATCTTAGGTGAACCAACTGACACCAGTGGCTTGTGAGACCGGCCACCGCCCCTCGTCGGGGTCTCGACTGTATACACTAGTCTACTAACGGAGTATCGATGCCCTGTCTCGAAACTCCTACGACTAGGGACCTTTTAAGGATGTGCTTATAGACCACCAGCTCCCACGTATATGATCGCCATCATACTGCTGGTAGTCAAGCAAGAATCCTAGGGGCTTTATCAACGTGTAATAGCGACATGTCAGGTCACCTAAAGCAGTACACAATGATAAAGATAAACCAGATAGCATACTATCATCTCGAGTAAGACTGTCCTACCGGGATAGGTCCTCCCTCAATCATTGCAATCACGTGCCTGTGATCCAATAATTGACTCTGAGGGCACTAACTCCAACAATCTCCCACTTGCACTCAAGGCTAATTATTGCGATGTCGCATACTCACAGCCCGTGTGATACCGAACACCCAACTCCTCTACTAGTCAGTCTCACAAAACCTGTTTGCGAAACTATTGCGTTCGAGGAATAGCCTCAGTGAGTGGATCCGCTCAGATGTTTCTTTCTATGTCTCCCTATATCTCATGTTCGCGGAGAAAGCCATCTCCCGAAACGAGCAATACCTGTCTTAGAATGTCTGGATGTTTGATGGGACCTAGCTCATAAATGAACTCCAAATCCAAACTTCTTAGACTGTATCATCAACCGAACTTAATCAGTATCCTGCGCCATGCCTCCCTCAGTATTGCCTTGGACTACCTGTCCAAAATACTGCCCCTCGTCAGAGGGAGAACTATAACTCTGACAACCTCCTTGTCGTCCATGTCACCTTGGAAGCCTGGAGTGATAACCGTCTCCTAAAGGAGGCAGCCGTTATCATATCCCTAGAACATTCACTTATGTTCTAAAACTGCTTCCGACTGTTTTTCCAGGATTGGATTAATATCAACTTATTGCATCTAGTGCAAGAACAACATCTGGTGTGGTACTTGACATCTCATGATTGACTCAAATGCCTAAGCAAGTGATCTGCCAATCATGCACATCCTCTCCCCTTTAGTCTGTAAGACACCTTTAGAGAGGGTGACTCCATTACCTGCAGGTACACTACCATGCCAGGAGTCGTCCATTCTAAATACTCATAGAATGCTGTCAAGGTACCCTGATTGGGAAACCACCCAAATCTAGATCTAAAACCATAGATCTAGTGACCAGTATGTCTGATATAATATCCAAGTCCCTTGTGGAGAAAACACTGTGTGACGACCAAAGTATAACCGATCGTAGTATAGGAATATCACTTCCTACTACCTTCTCAACAGATCCATCCCCTATTCTGATGACGTCAAACCCATGACTGTCACATCAGAAACAGATGATCTATCTCCGCTACATCTGCTTTAGTCTATAAATAGACATAAGCCTGATGTTCACCAATGCTTCCGCTGCTCCCACTGACTACGACAACCCTCTGGTGGAGTCATATAGACGCGCACTTCTAAAGCTAGTTTAGAACGACGCTATACTCATCCTCTCACCGGGTCTCACAGCCTGGAACAACAGCAATGGCAAGTGTGGGTAAACAAGAACTTCCCTGTCACCGTCCTTGAGGCTACCGGAGTACCTCTCTGGTGCCTGAAGTTACCCACCGTATCTGCGGAGTGGCCAATGGAATGTCAGTCCAGATTGAATCTTTAGGTTCCTTATCAAATCTTCAGTAATCGTTTGTGGTTCTGGAATCACTTCCAGTTCTACCATACTCCCACTACCTTTTTGGAAAAAACCATTTTTAATAAAAACTGTGGCGAGTCTTGAACAATATTTCTACTGTTCATCCAGATGGTAGAAAATCAACCCTCGTCATAGCCTGGGTCAACCCACAAACAGCCATTACAGAAACGTGCCTTGAGTTGTCCAGTGTCTGGTTTTAAGCATAAGCCGGACAACTCCCCGTACCTTAACATCGTTAAGATATGAACTGTTCTATATCCAATATAGAACCAGAGGCACAGATTCAATTGAACCAGATTCAAATCATGCAGCTATCTCCAGTGCATGTAAACTAAATGGAAGAAGGCCGATCAGCGTTACTCAACTTAGGAATGCTTCCAATTATGAGTAACCTGAAAGAGAAGCAATCTGTCTTCATCATTACTATCAACTGAATACCATACACAAGTATCTACATCTTCGATCTCTTTGAAGAATCCCGATACTTGCTATACCTGGTTCTCTACTCTATTCAAATACCTATAACTCCTCAAAACTTAGACCCTGTGTTTCCACGAAACACATGTCTAAGAACTAGAGAAGTTAAAAGTAAACAGAATATAGTACGAGGACCAACCCCTCTGTCCTAATGGACACTGGACAACATACAATACTCTGTATAAGTCCGCTGAGTCTAACAACTCTTTCACTGTGTGTCGTAGGTTGAAAACTGTACTTATGGTTAAGAAGAATTACACCGCTGTTTAATGCTCCTTACCTAACCATCCACTGATATAGGTAAATGTCATCGACATAATATCAAAAGGTATATCTCACTCTATGAAAATAGACGTACAGATATATCAATTTGAAATTGGTGCACAACAGCGGATATTCAAAACCAAATATTTGCCGACCGGCAAACAACCCAGGTGACTTCCTCAAATATCACCGATTACAACGAATCCCGATATAATGAGGATGATCACCCAATTCCCAATAACTTACTCCCACTCAGCATCTGTAAAACCATACAGATGTGAGAATCCAACCTGGTAAATACATACCCTGGAGCAAGTGTCTAACTGGGAAATCAGTTTTCCATTAACAGTACACAGTGAAACTGAAACATTGAAATGTTTCGTTGGGGTATCCTGGTATTCCTAGTAATGCCTCTTCCATTATCCAGATTCACAACCATAACCGTATAATTCTTTGCCACCTCTCCAAATCCCTTTATATGTCTTTAGTCATTACCTTCTGTACACCCCTTTAAGCCAAATGGTTTTCTTCCTTCCCTACCGTTCGGCACCAGCCTATGGTTTGGAAGAAGACTATCCAAAAAAGCATAAAGGGTGTACTGTCCTAATCCTAGGAGCACTCGCAACGCGAGAGAAGGTGAAGATAAAAGACACCTGAATGTACTTTATTCCTATTTCTCCTGAACTAGGATCCATCCCCGAACTGGAACAAGTTCCTTTCGAGTTCGTATATAACCATACGATGGATTATCCAATAAACTGGGATCTTCGTAGTAATACGGAGTGTCCTGGAGAAATACAAAGGTGATTTAGGATTGGCGAAGAAATACTTGGTTTGGTCGTGAATATCAGTCGCAATTTACTTTGCCCTTTTACTAATCCCTTTCTTTGTCTGAACTTAATACCTTCTGTACACCGTTTTAGGCTAACTGGTTTTCTTCATTCCCTACCGGTCGGCACCAGCCTATGGTTTGGAAGAAGACTATCCAATTTGCGTAATAGGTGTACTACTCCTAAACTAAGGAGTACTCGCAACCTGAGAGAAGGTGAAAAGAAAAGACAACTGAATAATCCTATCCGTTTTCTCCAGAACCAGAAACCATCCTCGAAGTCCTTCGAGTTCGTATATAACCATACGATGGTTTTGTCCAATGGAAGTGGACGTTCGTAGTAATACGGGGTGTCCTGGAGAAAAGGGTAAAAGTAGGAGTGGCAATGAGGTCTGCAACTCTGACAATCCAAAAGCCAGTGTTAAGAAGGTTCGGTCAACTTGGTCACTGAGTCATAGTCCAGGGTCGGGTCAATGGTCGCTGCCAGAGAGAGAGAAAAGAAACACTCAACGTGCACTCTAACCTAGATCAGAATGGTTATCACTTTGTCTAATCAGGAAGCCTCCCACTGTATCTCAAATTCTCCTCCAAACCTAAAAGAAGAATTAGTCGGGGTCATCCGAGGAGTAAACTAACTCATCAGTGGGAATCGGGATCCAACTCTCATCGCATGATAACGTGACGGAATCCACTCACGTCACCACACTCCAGAAGGTATGCGCATGCCTGGCAAGTTTCAGTTCTTTTGAAACTCCCGATGAAAGTTTTACCCCTAGGACCCAAGTGACCTTGACACAGTCAACAAATCAAAGAGTCCTAGTCAAGTTCAACCCGTCATTATCCTGGATTGCATTAAACCCACCCGTACGAGCCCTTGACACAGTCAACAAGGCCGCACGACTGTCCTAACCAATCCCATTAATATGCTGCAAACAAACACTACTTAGCTACCGCACACTACGCCTTGACACAGTCAACAAACGCAGCACGAATACTAAGTAATACTTGTAAGAAATGACGGAGGGCTACGTCTAGTTTTTGGCGAAAAACTTTTAACGTAATGAACTTGATATCGTTGAAGGAACTGCATAGTTTTTATAAAAATATAGTGACGAGAGCCTTTGCTAAAGAGGTCACTCCCGGTGAAGGGATCTCGGCTCTTTCCCCGTAGAATGAGGTGCAGGATATTCCAACTGAATACCACGATGCAAAGCAAAAGTAATCGGCTATAGTGAAGTTAATGCCCTGACGCAAACTTCTGTCCAAGGGGTCACTCCCGGTGAAGGGATCTCGGCCCTTGCCTCGTCGACTGAGGAGCAGGATATTCCAAATGAATACCACGATGCAAAACAAAAGTGAACGTCCTTGCAATAACAGCTTTTTGAAAAGTGTTCCAACAACATCAGAATAGGTTTGTTTAAACTTGCATTGATCCGAATCAATGCAGTCCCATCAATTGATCACACCACAAAGAACGAAAATATACTGACGTACGTATATGCCATCCGCATTCGCCACTGGGTCCCGTCATCACCCGTTAGGTTAGCTAACTAACGGCAGAGCGGGGACTGGACTAGCGCGGATGTAAAACATATACAACATCTACTAATATATATATACCAATATATAGTATTTCGCTCAAGGCGTGAATAGAATGCAACAACACAGAAATGTATAGCAACACAGAACAATACAGATATCTGGAAACCCCGGGTTTCACAGAGCCGCTGCTGAAACCCGACGTTCCCCTGGTCGTGTGGATAGCCTGTGCAATAAAATCCTAGACCCCTACGGGCGCGGCAAGTCACCCGCCAAAACCTGAAGCGAGGCAGCCCCCTTCAGCTCCGTGAATGGACCACCCAGCACTCCACGGAATCCGGCAACTTGGGCACCCCTCCTGGGTCAACCTGTACCCCCTACGAGTGCGGCGAATAGCCCGCCAATCCTAGAGTGAAGCCCCCTCCGTCTCAATGCCATGAGATGCGGGCTTGTTGCCCTCTAGAACCCGGCTATCCGTGCACCCCTCCGCGGGGTAATCCTAGTACAGAAAGTAAAATATACATACACCGGGTACATCGACTGCAACCAGGCCGTGCCCCAAAAGAATAATACAAACAGGCAGTGACGGCAGTCCACATGTCGGACGCTCGCCCCGCAATAACAAATGTACATAATACAACAAAACTGTACTAGCATTGCATCCAGGCTATCCCCCACGACCGATCCGCAACATCACAGCATAAACATAGAACATCAACGTGAAAGTCACGTTCGCAAATCCGTCTAACCGGGCTATAGCAGTTAGACCGGATTTACCGATCGAGTGACATTCACGGTCGCAGATATAATGTAAATACTGTGAAATAATGTGTTTAAAAATATCCGATCGATCAAACAATTAACAAGTGGGCCCCAAAGAAAACTGTAGCACTCACAGAAATAATTGGCCCAATTTTAATATCCCAAAAGCCCTAAAATTATCCCACAAGCCCACTGTAACAATTTGACACAGAGAAGACAACAGTGCGCGGCGGAAGCGCGGCCCAAGGGGGGGTTTGGCCGCGCTTCCGCGCTAGGGTTGTCGACTGAATGTGTCGAATTTTTGCAGAAGTCTTATAATGTCCAGTAGATAAGATTTATACAACCTGAAAAATTTTCTGAGGCCAAAAATTTTCAACAGAAACTGATGTGAACAAATATGGGGTTTTCGGGATTTCGGTCGATCGGATAAGTAAAACACATTAGAACAAGCTAGGTAAGGTTAATGGCCTGGCTCTGATACCATGTTGCGCCACGGCAGCGCCCCGGCCTCGTACCCGAGGCCAAAATGCGGAATAAAAATTTTTCCCTTGCTCGGAAACCGGCGCTACCGCGGACAATTACCCGGATCGAAACCATTAACCTATACTAGCTAACTAAAGAGATAGGGTGAGAAGATATACCAAGCGATCCGTGTCCTTCGGTGTTCGTCTCCACTCCGATCTCCCGCGGAATCTCCGTCACCTCCTCGCTCGTCGGAAAGGGCACCACGTAGCCGGAATCTTTTACGGGCTCCCGCCTCTAGACCGAGGCAACTCGGGCGCGAAGTTGGCTAGCCGACGCGTCCAAGGCTTGCTATAGAATAGTGTAGTGAACTTGTCTCTTGGGGTTATGAGGTTGCCTTGATGTGGAGGAAATGGAGAAGAGAAGGAGAGAAGGACTTGAGCTTTGAAGCTAATTTTACAACCATGGAATGAGATGAAAAATGCCACACCACATAATTATCCCTCTCCCTCTCCTATGTGGCCGGCCCCTCTCACTCAAGAATAGATTGGAGAGAGAAAAACAAAAGCACCACAATTTGTATAGAATAAAAGAATGGAAAAACAATAACAAAAAGAAAATGGTCACAACCATTTCCTTTCACAAACCATCAAATGAAAAGCCAAGAATAGACTAGAAAGGCATCTCATGATGAAACAAGTCTCATCATAATGCAAACTTGCAAGAAAACCCTCCACTAAATGTTAATTGCGAACTTGCAATTAACACCCTCCACCTGGAAAGTCCGACCGAGAAGGAATGAAGGAAAACCGGACGGAACGGAATGCAAACTGGCAACCCCAGAAAACCGATCCCATAATAAATTACAGGAAAACCCCACTGCTGCAAATACATGCCCGCATTTGTATTCCCACTGAACACAAATGCAAAGAGACAAAATCTACACTGTACTAGACTAGGACCGGCTTAAGCCAAAGCCGGCTAGTTAAATCCGTTCGATCCTGATCTGTGCAATACCGCACGTATCAGATCAAACCCTGCCATATTACTATACGGCCACTAGTACAAAACTGTCCGATCCTGATCCGTGCAATACCGCGCGAATCTGATCGGACCCTGCCATATCTCCATACGGCCTCTACAGCGTTTCGCCCGAAACTTGAGTAACTGAAACTGAGTGTGGTGGACTCTAAAGACTCGTCAATACCTTGGCTGTGGATTTAACCACTAGCACGTCAGAGGTATAAGCCAATACGTGACGGGCCACCAGGTATTGACCAAATGGGACGTCGATGAGGAAGCTCACCCCGACACCCAACTGAGCCTGTCAGTGACAATATCCGTACAGTCCGGTCCGTTCATCTATGAGTATCGCATGGCGGGCCTAGGGGGTTGGTAAAAGTCAGACCCCCAAAAGCGGTACAAGTCGTGTCGGAGCGTAGCCCAGAACGCCCTGAGATACTACTGGAATACCTACCAGTAAATCTCCTGCCTCGGCCGAGGGCTTTGCGTAATGGCTCTCCTAGACACAGCGCGACCTCACCCCCAATACCGGGAGAGACGAACCCCTGCAGATCCGCTCACTGCCTCCATGTGGCTCGGGACTGTACCCAACTAAAACCTGTTTGCACGACTCCTTTGAGCCGTGGTAGGGTAGTAATCAAAGCACAGTGGGAACTCACACGAGACAAATGACGATCTCAGGTCGATGAACTAACCTGTACACATGTCACCAGGGAACTGCTATCTGACATCTGGTATAAGACCAACTAGCAGGTTCCCGGCGAGTCCTGTCCGGTGTACTCATAACCCAATGAGCACCTGTATACATCTTAGGTGAACCAACTGACACCAGTGGCTTGTGAGACCGGCCACCGCCCCTCGTCGGGGTCTCGACTGTATACACTAGTCTACTAACGGAGTATCGATGCCCTGTCTCGAAACTCCTACGACTAGGGACCTTTTAAGGATGTGCTTATAGACCACCAGCTCCCACGTATATGATCGCCATCATACTGCTGGTAGTCAAGCAAGAATCCTAGGGGCTTTATCAACGTGTAATAGCGACATGTCAGGTCACCTAAAGCAGTACACAATGATAAAGATAAACCAGATAGCATACTATCATCTCGAGTAAGACTGTCCTACCGGGATAGGTCCTCCCTCAATCATTGCAATCACGTGCCTGTGATCCAATAATTGACTCTGAGGGCACTAACTCCAACACATCTTATGAACAAATATACACCCAAATTGCCTCTTTGGTAGTATCTTTGATAGCGATGTCACCATCCTTTATCATCTAGTTTGCCACGGTATCTTAGCTTGGAACTCTTCCAACATACCATCCCTCCACTGAGGGTAAAGACAATGCCTGAGACTGACATTCAGTCGTCCTTATCACCCTGGAACTTTTCCAGTGATTCTCCCCAGGATCGATTGATACCATCTCACTACACCTAGTGAGAATCCTAATATCCATTTAGATCTATCGCATAGATCCATAACCCAGGATTTAGGAGGTATCACTTTGATTCTATATGGAGAATCCATGTGATAAGAGGAGATTGACCGAGCGTAGCATAGGAAACTCCTTCCCTATCAAGAGTATGTCATCCACGTACTCTACGAGGATCACCACCTTACTCTCTACTGCCTTTTTGTATGTACAAGGTTCATCTACTATTTTGATGAAGTCAAACTCTTTGACTACCATATCAAAACAGATGTTCCAACTCCGCGATGCTTGCTTTAACCTGTAAAGCAACTTGCACACGTTTCCGCTGCTCCCACTATTTACGAAGCCCTCTTGCTGTGTACTTATAGACGTTCTCTTCTAAATCAGTATTTAGAAAAATAGTCATGACACCCAACCACCAGATATCATAGTCATGGTATGTAGCAATGTTAAGTAGGATCCGGATGGACTTAAGCATAGCCACTGGAAAAGGTTTCATCATTATCCACGCCTGGTCGATGATGAAAACCTTTAACAAGTCTAGCTTTGAAAGTCTCAACTTTTCCATATACACTAAGTAATCTTCTCAAGATATACTTGCTCCTGATGGGGATTTAACCCTTCAGATATACCAACCAAAGTCCATACTTTGTTGGTGTTGGTGTACATGGATTCCATCTCAGATCGCTAAGCATCCAGCCATTCTTACAGAGTCCCTACTCTTGATGGCCTGCTCGAAACTAGTTGGGTCATCATCTCATGATGCAATCCTCGCTCCCACTGTCATCGAGAAACCGAAGTATCTCTCAGGCGGATGAGGAACCTTACTAGATCGGCGGAGAGGCTGAGGTTTGTCGGAATCTATTGAATCCTTTGGTTCTACCAGATCATCTGCTGTAGTTTGTATAGATGGAACTCCTTCCAGTTCTACCTCATGACCACTAATTTCTTCATAAGAAATTCCCTTTCACAAAGGGGGTATGTTGAGAAACAAAACATATTTCGTTCCTCTGTTAGGTAGAAGATATTCCCTTGCGAATGCTTAGGATATCCAAAAAATTTCTACAGAACCGACTTTGCCTCGAGCTTGTCCGGATTATGCTTTTAGACATAGGCTGGACAACTCCAAATCTTAACAAATTTAAGATATGGGCTCTTCCCTTTCCATATCTTATATGAAGTGGTAGGCAACTAATTTGATCGGAACCCTATTCAATAGGTATGCAACTTCATAAGTGCATAACTCCCTAAAGGAAATAGGAAACTCAGTAGTACTTATCATAGAGCGCACCATATAAAATAGGTTGTGATTGCTCCGCCCGATACACCGACGTGCTGTAGTGTATGCGGAGGAATAATGCTGAGAGAGAATCTCATTCTCCTTTAGAATAATCCAGGAATTCTGTGCTCAAGTATTCTCCTCCTTGATCACATCAAAGGACATAATACTTCTACCCGGTTTTGATTCTCTACTTCTATCTTACATTCTTTGAATTTCTCAAAAGTTTTAGACATTTGTTTCAACAGGAACATGTGTACGAATCTTGAGAGATTCTCATTGAATGTAAGGAAGTATAAGGAACCAGTCCTGGCATCTGCAGACAGGGGATCTTCATACATCACTATGTATCAGTCCCAAGAGTTCACTAACTCTTTCTCTGTTTCCAATAAACGGAGCTGTGGTCATCTTATCTCTGTGACATGACTGGCAAGTTTCACAAGATGTAAATTCAAACTAATTTAAATATGCATCTAAATGTAACTTCAGCTAGTCGGGTCACATTGATATGACCTAGTCTACAATACCTCAAGAAGGAATCGTTCATTTCTGAACTCTTCCTCTTGTGCGTGTTCTGTATTTTAAGAACTGTAGTTTGATTTAGAACGTCAATGCATTTAGATAACGTGCCTGAACCGATCAACTCTTGATATAGGAAATGTTCAAAACATTATCCAACAATACAAAATTATATCCTTTCTTTTATAAAAAGAGACTGATATGATGTTGTATATCAGGTTCGGTATCTAATAACATTCGTTCAGAATCAATGTATGTAGGGTTGCTAAGCACACGCACAAGGGTCTACGAGGCATCAACCATGCCCGATTTAAAATTTAGCCGTGCCGAACAACCCAAAGCCGGATCTTTAAACTAGAGTTTATGCGAAAACAAGTATGTTAAACATTTTAACACTAAGTGAGAGGGATTACAACCTTTGTAGATCCTGTCCTTCCCTTCGCTGCGATCATGAACTCCGGACTCTAGAGAAGCTCCACAAGAAGAACGAACGTGCTTGCTTCGATGAATTCGAGACCGAAGATGATCTATGTCGGGGAGACACTAACTCAAGCTATTCCTTCACTAGGTCAAGAACTTTGTGAAAAGAAAACACTCAACTACATGGCAAGTGGTAGAGGATGAAGAAGTAGGAAGTTGGCTCACTTTAGAATTGATTTTCTCACACTTTTTCTCATGGCACCAGTAGAGCTAGTAAGCTTTTCATGGAGCTTGATGAAGAAGAAGAAGAAGAAGAAGAAAGAATAATATCGTCATATGAATTATCTCTCCTCAATAATGTAACCATGGGTGAGTTAAGCTATCATGCTTAACTCATGTAGAGAATTGACCAAGGTATATGGTTAAGGGTTGGGTTAACTAAATATCCAAAAGAATGACAAAAGAGTTGACTTTGTCAATGTTTCCACAAGCTTCATGAAATCTTGAGAACTTTGACAAAATCTTTCTCTTTTGTTATTCTTAAGATATAAACAAAACCCTAATCTTTACCCTAATCTTGGTATAAGTCTCATACACCCATCTTTGATGTATCATCAAGCATGGCACAATCATTTGTACACAAATATATATCACATATACACTTATGCACAATCAAGTGAGAAAATAAATCTTAAGTGAGCTAATACTAGTTAATGTAATGTAATATATCAAATATATAATTATACATTAAATTATTAAATCAACTCTTGATTTAATAACCCGGCTATAACTGACTAATATCATGTGTAACAAGTTATTGAATCAACACTTGATCCGATAACCCGGCTATATCGCATACAACCGATCAATGTCACGAATCGCGAGAATAGAATACGGTATCTCATATCGTATTAATCTCGGTCCCGCACATATCACATATGTGCTCCTACTCCGTTTCGCTTGAGCCAGGAAACCCCTTTGTAGGACTCTAAAGACTCGTCAATACGCCGGCGGTAGGTGATGATCATATCAAACACCCACAAGCCGCAAGCGGTCTGCTAAACGTAACGGCCACCAGGGTATTGAGTGATCAGAAGATCAACAAGCAAGCATGTATATTCTCTTGTGAATCCAATCAGTAACACTCCCGTACAGTCCGGTCTGGTCGTCTGATATGCCGCATATCTTGCCTAGGGGTGGTAAACGTCAGACCCCAGTAGCTTGATAAGTCGTGTCGATATGAGGTCTATAACAGTTCGAGAAACTACTGATAACACTTACCAGTAAATCTCAGCAACCCTGGCCAGGGATTTCCGGTTATAGCCAATCGAACACAGCACAACATCAACTCCATATACCGGGAGAGACGAATCCCCTCCTATCGCTCATTGCCTCCATGTGATTCGGGACTGTACCCAAAAGCCACCTTTTTGCACGCCCTCTTGGACGTGGTATGATGGAAATCAAAGCACAGTAGGAATCACATAAGACTCTATGATGATCTCGAGTCAATAGACTACTCTGTACCAGTGTCACCGGAGAACAGTCATCTGACGTGAGGTATAATACCATCTGGGAGTTCTCGGCGAGTCCGTCCAGTGTACCCAGTCACCACTGAGCACCCGTACACCATCCTTGATGTCAAACACCGATGGATATGGGATCATCCATCGTCCATCATATAGGTCAAGATGTGTATACGCTAGTCTACTCTGGTACATCGATGCCCTGTCTCGATCACCCACGACTAGGAACAATTATAGGATGTACTCGTCGACTACCATGGCCCTACTAGTATGATCTCATCATAGTCCTAGTAGTCGAGTACATATCCTAAGGGCTTTATCAACATGTAACATAGAGACAAACAGAGTACGTGTTAAGATAAAGTACAACCAGATAGCATACTATCATGTCGAGCAAGAAAGTCCTCCCTATATATGTCCAAGCATCCATTACAATATACATCGTATGTACAGTAATGGCCTCTAGGGCATACATATAACTAACAATCTCCCACTTGCACTAGGGCCATCTGTTGTGGTATCACATACCCAACAATTAGCTGTGGTTGAAGTATCTCATACTCAACCATCCCATAAAAGTCTCTACTGGGAAAAATACCTTTGTGAGTGGATCCGCGCTGTTGTCCTCTGTGTCTACTCTCCTAACCTCGATCTCCTTAGAGATCAACCATCTCCATGATCAGGTGATACTGCCTAAGAATTATATCTGGATTTCAGATGGGACGGGGGGTTCCTTGGCATAAGCCACAACTCCATTGTCACACAATGGTAGGAACGAAGTTCATCTCATGAACTTATATGTATCCAGACTGCCTCTTTGGTAGCATGCTTGGTAACGATGTATCTTGCCTTTAATCGTTTAGTAAGTCACGGTATCTAGCTTGGAACTCTTCCAACATACCGTCCCTCCACTGAGGGTAAAGACAATGCCTGCGACTGACATTCAGTCGTCCTTATCACTCTGGAACCTTTCCAGTGATTCTCCCCAGGATCGATTGATACCATCTCACTATATCTAGTGAGAATCCTCACATCCAATTAGATCTATCTCATAGATCCAAAACCCAGGATTTAGGAGGTATCACTTTGATCCTATATGGAGAATCCTTGTGATAAGCGGAGATTGACCGATCGTAGCATAGGAAACTCCTTCCCTATCAAGAGTATGTCATCCACGTACTCTACGAGGATCACCACCATACTCCCTACTACCTTTTTGTATATACAAGGTTCATCTACCAATTTGATGAAGTCAAACTCTTTGACTACCACATCAAAATAGATGTTCCAACTCCACGATGCCTGCTTTATCACATAAAATATCTTGCACACGTTTCCGTTGCTCCCACTGTCTACAAAGCCTTCTGGCTGTGTACTTTTAGACGCTCTCTTCCAAATCAATATTTAGAAAAGCAGTCATGACACCCAACTGCCAGATATCGTAGTCATGGTATGTAGCCGTGGCAAGTAGGATCTGGATGGACTTAAGCATAGTTTTGAAAGTCTCAACTTTTCCATGTACACCAAGTAATCTTCTCAAGATATACTTGCTCCTGATGGGGATTTAACCCTTCAGATAAAGCAACCAAAGTCCATACTTTGTTAGTGTATAAGGATTCCATCTCAGATCGATAAGCATCCAGCCATTCTTACAGAGTCCCACTCCTGATGGCCAGCTCGAAACTAGTTGGGTCATCATCTCATGATGCAATCCTCGCTCCCACTGTCATTGAGAAACCGAAGTATCTCTCAGGTGGGTGAGGAACCCTACTAGATCGGCGGAGAGGCTGAGGTTCGTTGGAAACTATTGAATCCTTTGGTTCTACCAAATCATCAGCTGTAGTTTGTATAGCTGGAACATTTCCAGTTCTACATAACAGCCCCTGCCTCGAGCTTGTCCAGATTTTTCTTTTAGATATAGGCCGAACAACGCCAAATCTTAACAAACTTAAGATATGGGCTCTTCCCTTTCCATATTACATATGAAGTGGTAGGAAACTGATTTGATTTGAACCCTATTCAATAGGTATGCAGCTTCTCAAGTGCATAACTCCCAAAAGGAAATAGGCAACTCAGTAGTACTCATCATAGAGCAAACCATATCACATAGGGTGTTTCTTGCTCCGCCCCGATACACCGACGTGCTGTGCTGTATACGGAGGAGTAATACTGAGAGATAATCTCATTCTCCTTTAGAATAGTCCAGGAATTCCGTGCTCAAGTATTCTCCTCCCTGATCACATCAAAGGACATAATACTTATACCCGTATTTTGGTTCTCTACTTCTAACTTATATTTCGTGATTATCTCAAAAGGTTCGGACTTGTGTTTCAACAGGAACATATGTCTGAATCTTCAGAGACCATCAGAGAATGTAATGAAGTATAAAGAACCGGTCCTGGCATATGTAGACAGGGGACTTTCATACATCAGCATGTATCAATCCCAAAAGTTCACTAACTCTTTCTCTATTTCCAATAAACGGAGCTATGGTCATCTTATCTTTGTGACATGACCGGCAAGTTTCACAAGATGTAAATTCAAACAGATTTAAATATGCATCTAAATGTCACTTAGCTAGTCGGGTCGCATTGATATGACCTAGTCTACAATGCATCAAGAAGGATTCGTTCATTTCTGAACTCTTCCTCTCGTGTGCGTTCTGTATACTAAGAACTGTAGTTTGATTTAGAACGTCAATGCTTTTAGATAACGTGCTTGAACCGATCAACTCTTGATATAGGAAATGTTCAAAACATTATCCAACAATACAAAATTATATCCTTTCTTTCTTAATAAAGAGACAGACATGATGTTGTATATCAGGTTCGGTATCTGATAACATTCGTTCAGAATCAATGTATTCTGGTAATACAGGATGATAGTGACCAACAGACTTGGTTGCAACACTTGCAACGTTTTCTGTCTCATGAAACTTATCATCCGTTCTTAGTTCTCTACCTTTCTGCAGCCCATGTAACAGATTACATATGCGGGATCCTGATCCGGTATCTCATACCTAGGATGTAAAGGATACTGAGAAACAGTTCTCTGTAATGAACACACCTGAAGAAGATGCATCAGCATGCACTTTCTTCGTTTGGGCGGCACGGGAAATCTGGTATTCCCCAATTTCCTGCTCTGTCTTATAACAATTATAAGTTGGAGCGGGACCAACGTTCCCCAGCTCAGTATAACAAGTGGGTTCGGTCAATATATCCATTTTATTATCTTGATTAAGGCGTGATATGGTCGCTACCTGGAGAGAGAGAGAAGAAAATACTCAGCGAATGCTCTTGCAAGATTATATTGGTTATCTAATATATCTAATCAGGATGTCTCCCACTGTTTTAATCAAATCTTCCTTCAAACCCTAAAAGGAAAGACTAGCCGGGATTAATTACACGCTACAAGTTCGCCAATCTTTCAGCCAGGCCAGTGTCGGTACTTTGAGGGAGGTTCCCCGTGCTATCGTACGGACCTAATTAAAGTAAACCTCATTTTCCCAGGGGCGTAACCCTGTTAACACCTTTCTAGACACCTACTTGATCGGCTAATTGTAATGTGTAAAACTCTCCCAGGAGTAACTCTTACTCGCAGCGGGTATCGGGATCCAACTATCTCATAGAAGGTATGCAATCTCATTGCAAATTTCAACACTTGAAATTCCTAATAATATTTTGCCCCTAGCGTCCTATGACCTTGACGAAGGCCAAACTACCCATAGTCCGCTAGTCAAGTTTAACCCGTTCATTTCTTGATTGAATTAAACCCACCCGCACGATCCTTGACGAAGGCCAAACTACGCCGTACGAATACCCTAATCCAATCGCATCGTATGCTAGCAGATAAGCATTAGTTAGCTACCGTACACTACGCTTTGACGAAGGCCAAACTACCGCAGCACGAATACTAACTAGTACTTATCTGAAATGACGGAGGGCTACGACAGGTTTTTAAGAAAACCCTTTGCGTAATGAACTTGATATCGTTGTAGAATCGAGTGATTTTAAATAGAGTGTTTTTGAGGCTTTTCTAGTTTTGCTAAAGGGGTCACTCCCGGTGAAGGGATCGTCGGCCCTTTCCTCATCGAATAAGGTGCAGGATATTTCATAAATATCACTATGCAAAGCAAGAACTATAGAAGCAATCAAAAGACAAACCGAGTTTGTAGCATCTGCTAGTTTCACTAAAGAGGTCACTCTCGGTGAAGGGATATCGGCTCTTTCCTTATTTAATAAGGTGCTGGATGTTCTACAAGGAACACCGCTATGCAAAGCAAGAACTAGAGCTACCAGTTTTTAAACAAGTTTCTACAACATCTTAGGTTTCTTTTATTTCATTAATCTCATTAATGAAGTCCCATTTTATTATGCTTCACAAGCATCTCTTTTAAAACGAAATCTGTAATATAACATATATCTCATATATATAATATAAACATTCGTCTCAGGCAGTAATATGATCTCATCACAGAACATTGCAGCAGAAGAACATATATGAAATATTGGATATACTAGGACGTCCGTGTTTTAATACGAGCCTGTATAAAACACGGATTCCACGGTCGCGATGAATAGCCAATCCCACATCCCTAGACCCCTACGAGAGCGGCAAGCAACACTGCCAATTCTAGGGTTAGGAGACCTAGTCTCGACTCCTCGAGATGGTCCCCTACTGGACCTTAGAACCTGGTTACTTGTCCTCCCCGCCTTGGGTCTACCTAATGCGGAAAAGTAAAGTAAATAATATACAACGGTGACATCATCCTCAGCCCGGAAGTGCCCCAATAAAAGAATATTACATACAAATGAATTTTACATGAATGAAAAAGAAAAACTCTCATCTCACATAAAACCCCCGGCTATTCAAAACGAGACGATCCAATATAACATATCACAGCAACACATAAGATTCCCGACAGTGTAAAACTACAATAGTTGGAATCCGCAACCTCCTCAGACATCGCATGCCTAACCAAATGAATTCCTTAGACATCACATGCCTAAAAATTATAAACCCCGTATTTTAGTCTCATTTATCGAAAACTCTTTTCAATATCAAGTCGGGCAATTCAATCAGATTCCCGATATCCTGATCGAATGCTCGTCACAAACTTTAGTAGACGGCCGCACCTCCAGATGCCGTCGACGAAGTGCACTAAGGCGGAACACCGCTGCCGCAAGCACCCGAACATATGCTTTTGGCGACGGGGTTCTCCTACAGTCACTTGGTCGGGGCTTTGCGGCGTGGCTGTCTGTTAAGTTTACCCGACGAGTATCCGCGTACGCTACGTGATTGCGACGGACTTTTGATCACATCAAAATTCCGTGGCAGCCGATCATCTGAGACTAAACTGCTATGTTTATAACATTCAAATTAGTTATCTCATAACTACTTGTGGATTCCAAATATTGTATCACATTCCAGATAAATAGACAGTGTTAAACATTCCGATCGAATAATCAAACACCCAAGTTTTCCCCAATATATCTCAACACTTGAAATCAGTTTAAAAACATCCATCACATGCCACAGTACCAATGGTCCAGCCATAGAAGGGTCAAGCCAACGCCTCACATGTGGCACGCCGTACTGCCACAAACCCTAAGGTTCAGAGGCAGTTCAAGACGGTCATATAATCGAGTTAAGGTTTGTTGTCTTCTAGAGGGTCCACCGCGTTACTTGCATGACTTTACGAAAGTTTTAAACTCGAGAACAAATCCAACTTTTGAAAAATTTTACGACTGGGGAAAAGTGAGTTATTGATATCCGTTCGAACTTTTTAACAGTTTCTAAAATTTACCCCGAAAGACTAAACAAAGTTAAATTATCCGATCAAATCAACGAGTCCCCAATATAACCCTAGAAAACTCAACACTTGAGTGGAATTAAAAAATTCCCAGAAAAAATTGCCAAGAAAGGACCTAAGAATAAATATATGAAATTTCAGGAACTAATTCGAAATTTTGGCCGCGGAACCGCCGCCAAACCCTTGGTTTGGCCGCGGTTCTGCGGTCAAATGAACGAATTAAAAGTCCGTACTTCACAGTAATTCTTAGTTTTTCCTGTATTATTTTCTGAGCATTTTTAATTCATAAAAAGTCACATTTTAAAAAAATTTCCAGAGAGGGGTAAATATCGGGGTTTTCGGGTTCGATCGGACTTCTAACTTCGTCTAGACTTCGCCTAAAGCTCTAGCTTGGCTCTGATACCACTGTAGGGTTGCTAGGCACACGCACAAAGGTTTACGAGGCATCAACCATGCCCGATTTAAAATTTAGCCGTGCCGAACAACCCAAAGCCGGATCTTTAAACTAGAGTTTATGCGAAAACAAGTATGTTAAACATTTTAACACTAAGTGAGAGGGATTACAACCTTTGTAGATCCTGTCCTTCAGTTCAATAGCTCCGTGTAGATGTTTCCTTCGCTGCGATCGTGAACTCCGGACTCTAGAGAAGCTCCACAAGAAGAACGAACGTGTTTGCTTCGATGAATTCGAGACCGAAGATGATCTACGTCGGGGAGACACTAACTCAAGCTATTCCTTCACTAGGTCAAGAACTTTGTGAAGAGAACACACTCAACTACATGGCAAGTGGTAGAGGATGAAGAAGTAGGAAGTTGGCTCACTTTAGAATTGATTTTCTCACACTTTTTCTCATGGCACCATTAGAGCTAGTAAGCTTTTTATGGAGCTTGATGAAGAAGAAGAAGAAGAAAGAATAATATCGTCATATGAATTATCTCTCCTCAATAATGTAACCATGGGTGAGTTAAGCTATCATGCTTAACTCATGTAGAGAATTGACCAAGGTATATGGTTAAGGGTTGGGTTAACTAAATATCCAAAAGAATGACAAAAGAGTTGACTTTGTCAACGTTTCCACAAGCTTCATGAAAGCTTGAGAACTTTGACAAAGTCTTTCTCTTTTGTTATTCTTAAGATATAAACAAAACCCTAATCTTTACCCTAATCTTGGTATAACTCTCATACACCCATCTTTGATGTATCATCATGCAAGACACAATCATTTGTACACAAATATATATCACATATACACTTATGCACAATCAAGTGAGAAAATAAATCTTAAGTGAGCTAATACTAGTTAATGTAATGTAATATATCAAATATATAATTATACATTAAATTATTAAATCAACTCTTGATTTAATAACCCGGCTATAACCGACTAATATCATGTGTAACAACTTATCGAATCAACACTTGATCCGATAACCCGGCTATATCGCATACAACCGATCAATGTCACGAATCGCGAGAATAGAATACGGTATCTCATATCGTATTAATCTCGGTCCCGCACATATCACATATGTGCTCCTACCCCGTTTCGCTTGAGCCAGGAAACCCCTGTGTAGGACTCTAAAGACTCGTCAATACGCCGGCAGTAGGTGATGATCATATCAAACACCCACAAGCCGCAAGCGGTCTGCTAAACGTAACGGCCACCCGGGTATTGAGCGATCAGAAGATCAACAAGTAAGCATGTACATTCTCCTGTAAATCCAATCAGTAACACTCCCGTACAGTCCGGTCTGGTCGTCTGATATGCCGCATATCTTGCCTAGGGGTGGTAAATGTCAGACCCCAGTAGCTTGATAAGTCGTGTCGATATGAGGCCTATAACAGTTCGAGAAACTACTGATAACACTTACAAGTAAATCTCAGCAACCCTGGCCAGGGATTTCCGGTTATAGCCAATCGAACACAGCACAACATCAACTCCCTATACCGGGGGAGACGAATCCCCTCCTATCGCTCATTGCCTCCATGTGATTCGGGACTGTACCCAAAAGCCACTTTTTTGCACGCCCTCTTGGACGTGGTATGATGGAAATCAAAGCACAGTGGGAATCACACAAGACTCTATGACGATCTCGGGTCAACAGACTACTCTGTACCAGTGTCACCGGAGAACTGCCATCTGACGTGAGGTATAATACCATCTGGGAGTTCTCGGCGAGTCCGTCCAGTATACCCAGTCAACACTGAGCACCCATACACCATCCTTGATGTCAAACACCGATGGATATGGGATCATCCATCGCACATCATATGGGTCAAGATGCGTATACGCTAGTCTACTCTGGTGCATCGATGCCCTGTCTCGATACACCCACGACTAGGAACAATTATAGGATGTACTCGTCGACTACCGTGGCCCCACTAGTATGATCTCATCATAGTCCCAGTAGTCGAGTACATATCCTAAGGGCTTTATCAACATGTAACATAGAGACAGTCAGAGTACATGTTAAGATAAAGTACAACCAGATAGCATACTATCATGTCGAGCAAGAAAGTCCTCCCTATATATGTCCAAGCATCCATTACAATATACATCGTATGTACAGTAATGGCCTCTAGGGCATACATATAACTAACAATGTATTCTAATAATACAGGGTGATAGTGACCAACAGACTTGGCTGCAACACTTGCACCGTTTCTATCTTATGAAACTTATCACCCGTTCTCAGTTCTCTACCTATCTGTAGCCCATGTAACAGATTACATATGCGGGATCCTAATCCGGTATCTCATACCCAGGACGTAAAGGATACAGAGAAACAGTTCTATGTAATGAACACACCCGAAGAAGATGCATCATCATGCACTTTCTTCGTTTGGGCGGCACGGGAATTCTGGTAATCCCCAATTTCCTGCTCTATCTTATAACAATTATAAGTTGGAGCGGGACCAACGTTCCCCAGCTCAGTATAACAAGTGGGTTCAGTCAATATATCCATATTATTATCTTGATTAAGGCGTGACATGGTCGCTACCTGGAGAGAGAGAGAAGAAAACACTCTGCGTGCGCTCTTGCAAGATTAGATTGGTTATATTTTTATCTAATCAGGATGGCTCCCACTGTTTTTATCAAATCTTTCTTCAAACCCTAAAAGGAAAGACTACCCGGGATTAATTACACTCTACAAGTTCGCCAATCTTTCAGCCAGGCCAGTGCCGGTACTTTGAGGGAGGTTCCCCGTGCTTTCGCACGGACCTAATTAAAATAAACCTCGTTTTCCCAGGGGCGTAACCCCGTTGACACCTTTCTAGACACCTACTTGATCGGCTAATTGCAAAGTGCAAAACTCTCCCAGGAGTAACAATTACTCGCAGTGGGTATCAGGATCCAACTATCATATAGAAGGTATGCAATCTCATTGTAAATTTCAACACTTGAAACTCCCGATAAAGGTTTTTACCCCTAGCACTTATGACCTTAACTATGGTCAACAAATCATAAGCACTAGTCAAGTTCTACCCGTCATTTCATGATTAATTAGACCCACCCACATGACCCTTAACTAAGGTCAACAAAGTCACGCGACTGTCCTAGCTAATCGCATCATATGCGGTGTATGAAGACATCACTTAGCTATCGTACACTGTGCCTTAACTAAGGTCAACAAACACAGCACGAATACTAAGTACTCTACTTCCTAAAATGACAGAGGGTTGCAGATGGTTTTTAAGAAAACCTTTAACGCTTTGAACTTGATCTCGTTGCAGAATCAAATGGTTTTAAATGGAGTGTTTTTGAGGCTTTTGCTAGTTTCGCTAAAGAGGTCACTCCCGGTGAAGGGATCTCGGCTCTTTCCTCGTCGAATGAGGTGCAAGATATTCACAATACCACTATGCAAAGCAAGAACTAGAAAAGCAATCAAAAGAAAAACCGATGGTTGTAGCATCTTCTAGTTATTGCTAAAGAGGTCACTCCCGGTGAAGGGATCTCGGCTCTTTCCTTATCGAATAAGGTGCTGGATGTTCTACAAGGAACACCGCTATGCAAAGCAACAACTAGAGCTACCTAATTTTTGAAATTCGATTCCACAACTCATTTAGGTTTATTTTCTTTCATTAATCTCATTAATGAATGTCCCATCATTTAATTCCACCTAAACATCACAGATAAATACAACGTACACTTATGCCATCCGCATTCGTCTCGATGTCCCATCTGCACCGTTAGGTTAGGTAACTAACGGCAGAGCGGGGCAGGGCTAGCGCGGGTGTAAAACATAAGCAACGTTTATATAATATATCATATTTACTATATACAATATCTATCTGAACATATCACATGATCACATCACAGATAACGCAACAGAAAATATCATATGAACTATTGGATATACTAGGACGTCCGTGTTTTATTTTGAGCCTTTATAAAACACGGATTCCACGGTCGTGATGAATAGCCAATCCCATACCCCTAGACACCTACGAGAGTGGCAAGCAACCCTACCAATTCTAGAGTTAGGAGACCCGGACTCGACTCCTCCAGATGGTCTCCCACTGGACCTTAGAACCCGGTTACTTGTGCTCCCCGCCTTGGGTCTATCCTAATGCGGAAAAGTAAATAATATACAGTGGTGACATCATCCTCAGCCCGGAAGTGCCCCAATAAAAGAATATTACATACAAGTTTTTACATGAATGAAGATGAAAAAACACTCATCTCACATAAAAACCCCTGGCTATTCAAACACTACGATCCAATATAACATATCCAGCAACACATAACATCACATATCATCAACGTAAGTAAATATGCGTATCCCAATTGTCGTTGACGTATAGCAACGAAACCGGTGATACCCCACATATTACACTTACGGTGCAGAAAAGAAAGTGTAAAACTACAACAGTTGGAATCCACAACCTCTTTAGACATCGCATGCCTAACCAAATGAATTCCTTAGATATCGCATGCCTAACAATTATAAACCCCGCATTTTAGTCTCATCATCGAAAACTCTTTTCAATATCAAGTCGGGCTATTCAACAAGATTCCCGACATTTTGATCGAATGCTCGTCGCAAACTTTAGTAGATGGCCGCACCCCCGGATACCGTCGACGAAGTGCACTAAGGCGGAACACCGCTGCCGCGAGCACCCGAACGTATGCTTTCGGCGACGGGGTTCTCCTACAGTCACTTGGTCGGGGCTATGGGGCATGGCTATCTATTAAGTTTACCCGGCGAGTATCCGCGTATGCTACGTGATTGCGACGGACTTTTGATCACATCAAAATTCCGTGGCAACCGATCAAATGAGACTAAAGTGCTAGATTTATAACATTCAAATTAGTTATCTTATAACTACTTGTGGATTCCAAATATTGTATCGCATTCCAGATAAATAGACAATGTTAAACTTTCCGATCGAATAATCAAACACCCAAGTTTTCCAAATAGCTCAACACTTGAAATAAGTTTAAAAACATCCATTTCATGCCACAGTACCAATGGTCCAGCCGTAGAAGGGTCAAGCCAATGCCTCACATGTGGCAACGCCGTACTGCCCCAAACCCTAAGGTTCAAAATCCAGTTCAAGACGGTCACATAATCGAGTTAAGGTTTTTTGTCTTCTAGAGGGTCCATCGCGTTACTTGCACGACATAGAACGTTCTTAAACTACGGAAAAATCTAACATTTGGAAATTTTCCGGCAGGGAAAAAAATGAGTTATTGATATCCGGTCGAACTTTTTAACACGTTCTAAAATTACCCGGAAAAACACATAGACGAAGTTAAACTTTCCGATCGAATCAACGAGTCCCCAATACAACCCAGAAAACTTAATACTTGAGTAGAATTAAACATACCAAAAAGCATCAGGAAATTGATAGGGACTTTACGGTGCAAAATACAAAGAATGATGTGACTGTACGGCCGCGGAACCGCCGCAGGAGCATGCTCCTGCCGCGGTTCCGCGGTGCTTTGATCGACTTAGGAGCACGTGCTGCACAGTAATTCCTAGAAAACCCTGCTGATTTGTTTGGAGTATTTTTAATTCACAAAAAATCACAGTTTAGAAAAATGTCCAGAGAAGGGTAAAAACTAGGGTTTCGGGGTTCGATCGGACTTTAAACTTCGTCTAGACTTCGCCTAAAGCTCTAGCTTGGCTCTGATACCACTGTAGGGTTCCTAGGCACTCTAACAAGGTTCTACAAAGCATCTACCATGCCCGATGCAAAAAAATAGCCTTGCCAAACAACCCTAACCAAGATCGTATACTAGAGATTATGCGAAAACTAGCAAGTTAAACATTTTAACTACAAGTGAAAGGGATTACAACCTTTGTAGATCCGGTCCTTCACTTCTAAAGCTCCGTGTTGACGTCCCTTCGCTGCGACCATCGGGATCCCGGACTCTAGCGATGGTTTCTTCGGAGAAATGAGCGGGCTAGGTCATTGACTTCGAGGCCGAAGATGATCTACGTCGGGGAGACACTAACTCAAGCTATTCCATCACTTGGTCATGAACTTTGTGAAGAGAACACCCTATACTACATGGCAAGTAGTAGAGGATGAAGAAGTAGGAAGTGGGCTCACTTTAGAATTGATTTTCTCACACTTTTTCTCATGGCACCATTAGAGCTAGCAAGCTTTTAATGGAGTTTGATGAAGAAGAAGAAAGAATAATTCATCATATGAATTAATTCCCTCAATAATGTAACCATGGGTAAGTTAAGCTATCATGCTTAAGTCATGTAGAGAATTGACCAAGGTATTAGGTTAAGGGTTAAGTTAAAGAATATCAAGAGAAATGACAAAAGAGTGGACTTTGGTAAAGTTTCTCCAAGCTTCTTCAAGCTTGATAACTTTGACTAAGTTCAACTCTTTTGTTAAATCTCTTGATAAAACAATAACCCTAATCTTAAACCTAATCTTGGTACAAGTCTCATACACCCATCTTGTGTGTATCATCAAGTATGACACAAACATATGTACACAAATATATATCACATATACACTTATGCACAAACTAGTGAGAAAATAAATCTTAAGTGAGCTAATACTAGTTAATGTAATGTAATATATCAAATATATAATTATACATTAAATTATTAAATCAACTCTTGATTTAATAATTCGGCTATAACCGACTAATATCAAAAGTAACAACTTATCAAATCAACACTTGATCCGATAACCCGGCTATATCGCATACAACCGATCAATGTCACAAATCCCGAGAATAGAATACGGTATCTCATATCGTATCAATCTCGGTCCCGCACATATCACATATGCGCTCCTACTCCATTTCGCTTGAGCCAGGAAACCCCTGTGTAGGACTCTAAAGACTCGTCAATACACTGGCAGTAGGTGATGATCATATCAAACACCCACAAGCCGCAAGCGGTCTGCTAAACGTAACGGCCACCCGGGTATTGAGCGATTAGAAGATCAACGAGCAAGCCTGCTCACACTCCTATGAATCCAATCAGTAACACTTACCGCACAGTCCGGTCTGTTCGTCTGATATGTCGCATATCTCGCCTAGGGGTGGTAAACGTCAGACCCCAGTAGCTTGATAAGTCATGCCGATGTAAGGTCCATAACAAGCATGAAACTACTGATAACACTTACCAGTAAATCAGTGCAACCCTAGCCAGGGATTTCCAGTTATGGCCAGTCGAGCATAGCGCAACATCAACCCCCCAATACCGGGAGAGACGAATCCCCTCTTATCGCTCATTGCCTCCATGTGAATCGGGACTGTACCCAAAAACCACCTGTTTGCACGACTCAGTAGAGCCGTGGTAGGGTGGAAATCAAAGCACAGTGGGAGACACACAAGACTCTATGACGATCTCGGGTCAACAGACTAAGCTGTACCAGTGTCACCAGAGAACTGCCATCTAACATGGGGTATAATACCATCTGGGAGTTCTCGGCGAGTCCGTTCAGTGTACCCAGTCACCACTGAGCACCCGCATACCATCTCTGATGTCAAACACCAATGGATATGGGATCATCCATCGCCCATCACATGGGTCGAGAAGATATACGCTAGTCTACTCTGGAATATCGATGCCCCATCTCGATATTCCCATGACTAGGAACATTGAAGGATGTACTCATGGACTATCCAGGCCCCACTAGTATGATCTACATCATAGTCCTGGAAGTCGAGTACACATCCTAAGGGCTTTATCAACATGTAATAGAGAGACAGCAAGTATACATGTTAAGATAAAGAGCAACCAGATAGCGTACTATCATGTCGAGCAAGAAAGTCCTCCCTATATATGTCCCAGCATCCACTACTATATACATCTCATGTACAGTAATGGCCTCTGGGGCATACATATAACTAATAGTAGCTTATGCAGAGTAACGTAGTGTGTGTATGTCCACGGCATACTCACGATCACGGTACTCCGCCTAAAGTGACCTAAGTAGTAATTGCTTGAAATTCCTTCCTTGATGATACATATCCTTATGATTCGATTTCCGTGTTCATATCGAATCCTATTTCCATTTATAGCCTTTGTCGCCGATGACCATGAGGACTTTGAATGATGCAGTAAGAGCCGAGGTCAGAGTTGACTCGTGTGGGACGAGGACTGACCAGGATGGCACGCTCGTTGCACAGGAGCAGATGGATCCGCCTTCGATAGATCGTATCGCTAGGCTTGAGGCTGAGATGCAGGACTTGCGCAAGACGATGAGGTCTTTGGTTGAGGCCAGTAGAGCGCAGCGATAGAAAGTTGACACCTCTGTTACCCAGTTGTTCCTTACGGTTAGTACACAGCTTTTCGTCAATTACACAGCACCAGTAGATGCGGCCCAAGTTGACGAGGCACGTCATCCAGAGACTTTGGGAGTTCAAGGACCGAAGAGGGCTAGTATAGGTGTGTCAGCCCGAGACCGAGGTTCAGTCGCCGAGACAGATTTTGTGACCGTCGCGGGAGTAGCAGAGTCTTAGGATGAGGACAGTCGTTCAGCTCTCATCCCCAGGAGGGTCAGCAGTCATCGCGTGGATGTTTCTGGTGTAGGAGCCTTCATTACTTCTTCAGGGATTGTTCCTTAGTACCGCATCAGACCCATGTTCAGAGAGGTCGGGGACGCGGAGGGTTTGTTTTGAGAGGACGGGTTGGCAGAGGAAGAGTTCTGTCAGTTGCGGGTAGAGGGTAGACACGAGAGTTTGCTTCTACTCATTGGGATGCGCGGGCGTCCAATGCTGAGTTTTCAGGTATTCAAAATTTGTATGTTCTTTTGATTCGTCGGTTTGTTTAGTTCGGGATCTGTTCATATCAGAATTTTGCATTATTATATTCCACATTCTTAATCATATTGGAAATAAATAGGTGCTTTTGATCCATATCTGGTAAATAGTTGCATGTTATAGGTTCTCAGAACAATACAGTGAAAATGGTGAAAAGACGCTACAAATGTGAGACTACGACCAACAAATAGATGAATCTGCAAGATACCGCCTACCAGTTTGAGGAACAAACGAAGATCAGCAAACAGTTCAATACACAAAGTACAAGGGCAGCACAAGATTCAAGACTTCAATGCGAAGCTAACGGTAAAAGTCCACAAATTCTGCACTGTTGGAAATCTGGAAGAAACTAGAAAAGATTCTGAAGAACCAAGTGAAGAAAATAGAAGGAAAAGGCAACATGAAGCAGCCTTAAGAAAATGAACTCAAGACCCCACCATATGGCCGCGGATTCGCGGCCAAACATGGCATTCAGCCGTGGATCCGCGGCCGTGCAGTGCACATGTCGGTGCACGTGTCGGTGGGTATCGGTACTTTGACCCGGCTTTCTTAGGGTAGTCTTGTAATTTCATATGTGGATCAGATGTAAACCCTAGGGTTTCTCCTATCTATAAATAAGAAAGCCTACAACCTCTTTTGGGGCATGCCTCTTTTTATTTTTCTAGTCTAAAATTTCAATTCCTTTGTAATCATCAAGAGTGCATCAATAAAGTAAGACTTTTTATTTGAATTTAATTCTTGCATTTTTATCTGTTCTTTTAATATCTGCTATTTTATTATTTGCAACTTAGATAGTTTTTAAAATAAAACATAAAAATGAATTCCATTGTTAATACCCTAATGAGTGAGTAGTTCCTCACTTGTTAGGGTTAGGTTTGGGGTAGGTTTGAGAGATGGAAATCTCTCACTCCTTTCTTTCCCGTATAATACTTTAAATTAGGACTCTATGTAAATCAAACACACACCGCTCACTATGACACCCTATCCCAGGAGATAGCAGTGATTCCTTAGTTAGACCGGTTGTGGTTGATTTACATAGAGGTTAGGGCTAAGAGTTAAGAAAGGACGGATAAGGACCAAAAGGAAGAAACTATGTTTCTTCCTAATTGTGCTAATCCCCTTTGTTAACTATTACCCTAACACCCAAGTTCTTAATTAGGGCAAAGGAAGCAGTGAGCAGAATTCTCTTTCCAAACTAACCTAATCCTAACCCTAGCAAGATTTTAATCCAAATTAAATTCAATCTTAGTTTTTTATAAAAATCAAAACCTACCAAAAATATGACTTAACTCGTAAGAACATAAAGAAAAGAACACGTTTTCCCTGTGGACCGACCTGTACTCAACCGGTTAGCTACCAAGCGATACCGTTATTGATTGCAGTATGCTTGACTTTGATTTTAAAACGCATGCACGCAAAAGCACGATCAATCAAATGGCGCCATTGCCTGGGACAACGGTAGTTATTTTCTTTTTGTAATTTCGGGTTAATTGAAATTGAATTTTTTTTATAAAAACTGAAAAATATAAAAACATAAAAAATATCATCTTGTTATTTTTTGAAGGGTTTTTGTGTGAATTGCGCAGGAAAGGAAGAAGGACAAATTCAGATCTGGAAAAGCCCAATGAACAAATCAACAAACAGAAGATCTGAACAGACAGAGGAGAACCACAACAGACAACATAAAAATTTTGGAGGCTTGAACCGACTTTTCCACCGTGAAAATGCGGCCGTAACATACATTTGGCCGCGGAACCGCGGAAAGTTGCTGACGTCATCTTTCTAAAAATTCTCTGTAAGTTGTTTTTCCTCTCTTCTGCCCTCTGTAGTCCACTGAAAATTTTTCCTGCAGGGTTCTTTGCGCAAAAATTTCTTCTCCCTCTCCAATAAATCAATTTTGTGCAGGATTCTTTGCGCCACAAATAAAAATTTTTTGGCAAGTGTTTTAGATTTTGTATATTTACTGCTTTGCATTTTTAAACGGACTTTTAAGGGGCTATAACACCAATCCAGATTGGGTGGGGATTTCATTACCCTTCCTAGGACCCCAAAAATCACAAAAAGCATATGCATCAACCCTCGAGTTAATTAAAAAATATTTAGACTCAGCCAATAAGGACTGTCGCGCTCATTAGGACAAAGGAAGGTTGTGGGTAATCGGTAGTTTATCTAAACCTGACTTTGTGGTGCGTAGGCTAGACAAGTGGGAAAGGTAATTATAAAAGGCCCGTCTTACGGTGATTCGTGAGCGGATCTCTCTTTTCTTTACTTGTACTTACCTGGTCACAATTGGCGGTGAAGAGGCGATTCGAGGGATATCTCACAACTTGCTCTTTGGACCAGTTAGGAGCAGTCTAGTTGACTTAGGAAATCCTAGCTCTAGGCTTGATTGTGCATTCTTAAATTGTGATTGCTTGAAAGTGTGTCGTAGTTCCGTATAAAATCTTTTGCAAAACTCTTTATAAATAAAAAAAACCACAAAATTTTTACAAAAACTTGCCATTTTGTCGCCAGAAATCCATTGCACCCAACTTTCACCCTCATTTTCTCCATTGACGTTTTCTTACCCCCTACATTCTACTTTTTGACTACACTACAACTCGTTAGTGTATGTCTAGTTAGACTAGGGACACTAGCGCCCGTTTAGTCCGTGTCTCGTTAGTTCCTACTGACGACGCGTTCGACTCCGAAGTCGAAATTCCCTCCACTTCTTTACCTTCATCTTCAAATTCATCATTTTCTAAGGAGAAGTCGGGATTCAATCGTAACAACCCCTTACCTACTACGGGACTGATTCCACCTCAACTGGGTGCGAATAACCCACAACACCCTCCTGTTGAAGCGCCTCAACGAATCGCGCTCCAGGATCTTTTCTATCCAACCCGCACCACACTTCCTACTTGTCTTTCACTTCCACCGGCTAATGGGGATAATTTCGAAATTAAACCCCACTTCATCAATATGTTGCCCAAATTTCACGGTCTGGAATCCGAAGATGCCTACATCTTCATTAACAAATTCCAGAATGTTTGTGAAATGATGAAGACCACCCAACTTTTCGATGATGCTATAAGGCTACGTGTCATTCTATTCACTTTATGCGACCTAGCTGAAAAGTGGCTATATAGTACAGTATCGCATTCCATAAAAAGTTGGGAAGAGTTTGTTAAGGCTTTTCTAAAAAAGTTTTACCCACACCACAAGACCGCGAGAATTCGAAATGAAATTAATCAATTTTCCCAGCTTCCTTCCGAACCTTTTTGGAAGTGTTTCGAACGATTTAAGGACCTTCTTGTTCAGTGCCCTCACCACGGTATCGAGAGATGGCAACTTTGCCAAACTTTATATGAAGGACTGAACCCAGCAACTAAGAAGTTGTTGGAAACCATTTGTCAAGGTCACTTTCTTACCAAATCTGACGAGGAAGCTAGGCAATTTCTCGACGATCTTGCCGAACAAACGCTTCAGTAGGAAAGCACTAGACAGATCGCTTCATCCACTTCATCCAGCTCGTCTAGGGCATTTGTTCATCAACTTGACATGTCAATTGTAATGAAAGCCGAAATGGCCGCGATTACACGTAAACTAGAAGCAATTGAGAGCAAATTCTCATCACCTTCTCCTGTCCCCGCTTTACCCCCTCGCACTGTATGCGCTTGTTATTCGGATCCATCCCATTTGACTGAAGAGTGTCCTTACAACCCACCTGCTCAAGGACAAGATCAAGTCAATGCTGCCTTTCAGCAGAGACAAAGAAATGATCCATACTCTTCAACTTATAATCCTGGTTGGAGGAACCACCCCAATTTTGCTTGGAATCAAAATCAACAACAATTCCAAGGCAATAACAATTTTCAAAGGCCTCCTCCACAACAACAAGCCCCTCAACAAACTCAATATCAGCAGCCTTTCCAACCCCAACCTTACCAAAATCAAATGAACAATTTTGCACCAAACAACTCTTTTCCTCAAAATAATTTTGTTCAACCAAATAACGATAAGGTTTCCTCGCTAGAACGAAGTCTGGATGCATTTTTAAAACAATCTACGCAATCCTCAGCCAACATCCAGTCTTCCATTCAGTCTTTGGTGCAACACACTGCATCACATGAGCAAAACATCAAAACCATTGAAGCTCAAGTTGCACAACTGAATGCTGCTCTAAGCGAGAGAGAGAAGGGGAAACTTCCATCTCAACCACTGCCAAATCCTGGTCACACACAAAATGCACATGTTTCTCATGAACAACAAAATCATAATGTGAGTGCCATGACTACATTGAGATCTGGAAAGGTATTGCACAACAACGTTGGCAATAATAATGACACCCCGGCCGCCGCATCTTCTTCATCTTCTTCAGAGACTGTTCTTCATTCTTCACAAGGCTCTACTTCTTCTACTAATTCGAACGGACCCACATATCACTCCACGAAAACACCAACACCGGGATCCGTTCCAACTCCGCAATCTACTCCACAAACATTGGACTCAACAAATTTTCAAAATGTTCCATTTCCAAACAGGTTGAAATCCAATAAACAAACTCCACAAATGGAGAAGATTGTGGAGTTATTTAAACAGGTTAGCATTAACATACCTCTTTTGGATGCAATCCAACAAGTCCCTTCTTACGCTAAAATCTTGAAGGACTTATGCACCAAGAAGAGGAAATCATAGGTACCCAAGAAAGTTTTCTTGGCTAGTGCAGTAAGTGATGCTCTTACCCAACCTTTACCTCAAAAATGAAAGGACCCTGGCTGTCCTACAATTTCAATAACTATTGGGGATAAGAACATCAACCGCGCACTTTTAGATCTTGGTGCCAGTGTTAATTTGCTTCCCTATTCAGTATATGAACAATTAGGTGTTGGAGAGCTAAAACCTACACATTGTACTCTCCAAATGGCCGCCCGATCCATCACCCATCCTAGGGGTGAGTTAGAGGATGTGTTGATTAAAGTAGGGGACTTCATTTTCCCCGTTGATTTCATTGTCATGGACACACAGCCTGTAGCTAACCCCCGGAGTCAAATTCCGGTGATACTCGGTCGACCATTCCTTGCAACTTCTAATGCGGTCATCAATTGTCGAAATGGTTCGATGAACATAACTTTTGGAAATATGACAATTGAGCTCAACATTTTTAAGTTGGGGAATCAGCCCTCCGAACCTAATGCGAATATACTTGATGTTTGCTCAATCCAAGATATCACTCAGGAGGACTGTGAACTCGAAAAATTTCTGTTCGATCATAGCAATTTTGACGCCGCTAGTGCGTTCCTCCTTGAATTTGACACAATTTTCACACCCAATAATGATTACGAGTGTTTCACTTTCACGAACGATTTCGAAGAATCACCACCCGAGTTTGAGTCCTTTGAATTTTCGGATGAGTTAGCTGAACCATCCGACTCGGTTGCTTACACTCGCTTTGAACCTTTGTTGGAATCCTTCGAGTTTGAGACAGTTTCACCAATTTTACATTCAATTGTTTCGCCTCCAAAACTCGAACTCAAGCAATTGCTGTCTCACCTTAAATACGCTTACTTAGGTAAGAATGAGACCCTTCCCGGTATCATCTCGGCTTTTCTAGCCCTCGAGCAAGAGAAAGTCCTTTTAACGGTCTTACAAAATAATCAGCAAGCTTTTGGCTGGACTATGGAGGACATCAAGGGGATTGGTCCCCTAATAGTTGAACATCATATTCATATGATGGATGATGCCAAGCCAGCAAGGGATCCACAGAGACGACTAAACCCTATCATGAAGTGTTGGTTATAGTGCCCTCAGAGTCAATTATTGGATCACTGGCACGTGATTGCAATGATTGAGGGAGGACCTATACCGGCAGGACAGTCTTACTCAAGATGATAGTATGCTATCTGGTTTATCTTTATCATCGTGTACTGCTTTAGGTGACCTTATAGGTCGCTATTACACATTGATAGAGCCCTTAGGATTCTTGCTTGACTACCAGCAGTATGATGGCGATCATATACGTGGGAGCTGGGGTCTATAAGCACAGCCTTAAAAGGTCCCTAGTCGTGGGAGTTTCGAGACTGGGCATCGATACTCCATTAGTAGACTAGTGTATACAGTCGAGACCCCGACGAGGGGCGCTGGCCGGTCTCATAAGCCATTGGTGTCAGTTGGATCACCTAAAATGTATACAGGTGCTCATTGAGTTATGAGTACACCAGACAGGACTCGCCGGGAACATACTAGTTGGTATTATACCTGACGTCAGATAGCAGTTTCCCGGTGACATGTGTACATGTTAGTTCATCGACCTGAGATCGTCATTTATCTCGTGTGAGTTCCCACTGTGCTTTGATTACTACCCTACCATGGCTCAAAGAAGTCGTGTAAACAGATTTTAGTTGGGTACAGTCCCGAGCCACATGGAGGCAGTGAGCGGATCGGCAGGGGTTTCGTCTCTCCTGGTATTGGGGGTGAGATCGCGCTGTGTCTAGGAGAGCCATTACATGAAGTCCTTGGCAAAGGAAGAAGATTTACTGGTAGGTATTCCAGTAGTATCTCAGGGTGTTCTGGGCTACACTCCGACACGGCTTGTACCGCTTTTGGGGGTCTGAATTTTACCAACCCCCTAGGCCCGACATGTGATGTTCATAGACGAACGGACCGAACTGTACGGATATTGTCACTGACAGGCTCAGTAGGGTGTCAGGATGAGTTCGCTCATCGACCTCCCTTTTGGTCAATACCTGGTAGCCCGTTACTTACAGCTAGTACCTCTGACGTGCTAGTGGTTAAATCCACAGCCAAAGTATTGACGAGTTTTTAGAGTCCCCCATAGACAGTTTTCAAGTTTCGGGCGAAACGTTGTAGAGGCCGTATGGTATTATGGCAGGGTTCGATCATATACGTGCAGTAGTGCACGGATCATGATCGGGCAGATCATACTAGTGGGCTTTAGTTTAAGCCGGATCCTAGTATTAGATTTGTTGGATTACTTTAATCCCATCGCATTCGTATTCAGTCGGAATGCGGATGCAGGTATGTATATACAGGTGAGGGGTATCCTTGTGATCCGTCATGAGTTTACTTTAGATATTGCCGTATCTTTTTATTGTTGTAAACATTTGGATTAATATTTACAAATGGAAATTGTGAGCTAGAAATCATCATTTTGTGCAATTAATGTGACATGGACTTCATTAGTGACTCATGGTCTCTTTTCTAGTGCTAATGTCACATTATTTGATTGATTTTGTGTTGATATGATGAGAGGAGAGAGAGAGGGCAGCCAAGAGGTGAGTTTTCTCTTGTAATTTTCACACTCTCACTCTCTCATTTCATCATAAGAAACACATAAGAAAAAGGTCTCTTCTTCTTCTTCTTGCTCTAGCTCACAACCTCCATTAAAGGCATCATCTCTAACCTCCATCCATACACTCTCATGTGATGAGAATCAATGGATGCTTGAGACAAAGTTATCACACACATTCTCTACATCACCTTGGACATGTCGGCTAGCGAACTTCGTGCCCGAGTTGCTTCGGACGAAGCGGGAGCCCGTAAAAAGACTCGAAGATGTGGTGCCCTCTCCGATGAGGAGATCGAGATCGGAGATGCCGCGAGGAGCTTGGGTTTGTGGCCAATGACCAAAGGACACGGATCGATCGGTATTGCTTTTCTAACCCTTCTCTAGTTGCTAGTAGTAGGTTAATGGTTCGATTCGGGATTAAAGTCTGCGATAGCGCCGGTTTCTAGTTTAGAAAAAGTTTTCGTTTTCGCATTTTGGCCTCGGACAGATGGCCGGGGCGCTACTGTAGACTTACATGGTATCAGAGCCATGCCATTAACCTTTACTAGCTTGCTCTAACGTGTTTAGAAGTTCGATCGAACGGAATTTTCCAAAACCGCATTTCCAATTCTGAAGTTTCTGTTGAATTTTTTTTATCGTCAAAAAATTATTTTGAGTGCGTCAGAAAATCAGGCAGGCTTTTCTTAGAACACTGCAGAAAATTTGTAGCATGAGCTCACTGTAGCGCCGCGGAACCGCGGCCGTACCCCCATTTTGCCGCGGTTCCGCCGCAGTACTGTAGCTACACCGCACCATTTTTCCTACAGTGCTCTCTGACTTGGAAATGGGGTTTCTGGGAATTTTTGTTTTGGCCCAGATTATTTTAAGTACAGGGAATTGTGCTTGGGGCCCACTTCGGGAAATTTTGTTGATCGAAAATTTTAAACATGTTAGTTCACTGTATTTACATTATATCTGCGACCGTGAATGTCATTTGATCGGTAAATCTTGTCTAATTGCTATAGCCCTTTTAGACAGACTTGCGAACGTGACATTCACGTTGATGTTCTGTGTTGTGCTGTGATGTTGCGGATTTGTCATGGTGGATAGCCTGGATGTAATGGAGTACAGTTTGGTTGTATTTGTACATTTGATATTGCGGGGCGAGCGTCCGACATGTGGACTGCCGTCACTGCCTGTTTGTATATTATTCTTTTGGGGCACGACCGGGCTGAGGTCGATGTACCCGTTGTATATATTTTACTTTCTGTACTAGGATTACCCCGTGGTGGGGTGCATGGGTAGCTGGGTTCTAGAGGGCAACGGGCCCGCATCTCATGGCTTTAAGATGGAGGGGGCTTCACTCTAGAATTGTCGGGCTATTCGCCGCACTCGTAGAGGGTACAGGTTGACCCAAGGAGGGGTGCTCAAGTTACCGGATTCCGTGATGTGCTGGGTGGTCCATTCACTTTGTTGAAGGGGGCTGCCTCGCTTCAAGTTTTGGCGGGTAACTTGCCGCGCCCATAGGGGTCTAGGATTTCATTGCACAGGCTATCCACATGACTAGGGGAACGTCGGGTTTCAGTAGCGGCTATATGAAACCCGGGGATCCCAGATTATCTGTATTGTTTTGTGATGCTTATTACATTTCTGTGATGTTGCGTTTTATCACGCCTTGAGCGATTATTATATATTGATATATATACTACTAGATGTTGTATATGTTTTACACCCGCGCTAGTCCATTCCCCGCTCTGTCGTTAGTTAAGTAACCTAACGGGTGATGACGGGACCCAGTGGCGAATGCGGATGGCATATACGTACATTATATTTTCGTTCTTTTGTGGCGTGATTAATTGATGGGACTGCATTGATTCGGATCAATGCAAGCTAAACAAACCTGTTTGATGTTGTTGGAACATTTTTCAAAAAAAGCTGTTATTGCAAGGATGTTCTCTTTTGTTTTGCACAGTGGTATTCGGTTATGAATATCCAGCACCTCAGTCGACGAGGCAAAGGCCGAGATCCCTTCACCGGGAGTGACCCCTTGGACAGAAGTTTGCGTCAGGGTAATAACTTCACTATAGCCGATGCCCTTTTGCTTTGTATCGTGGTATTCAGTTGGAATATCCTACACCTCATTCTACGGGGAAAGAGCCGAGATCCTTCACCGGGAGTGACCTCTTTAGCAAAGGTTTTCGCCACTATATTTTTATAAAAAGCTATCCGGTTCCTTCAACGATATCAAGTTCATTACGTTAAAGGATTTTCGCCAAAAAACATTCGTAGCCCTCCGTCATTTCAGACGGGTAGCACTTAGTATTCATGCTATGTTTGTTGGCCAAAGTCAAGGCATAGTGTATGGTAGCTATTTGTTATCTTTCTGCTGCATAGATAGATGCGTTGGTTTGGGACAGTCGTACTGCCTTGTTGGCCAAAGTCAAGGGTAGGTACGGGTGGGTTCAAATTAACCTGGATAATGACGGGTAGAACTTGACATGTGACTTATGATTTTTTGGCCAAATTCAAGTTCATAAGAGCATGGGGTAAAAATCACATCGGGAGTTTCTAAAGAAACTGAAACTTGCCAGATATGCGCATACCTTCTGGAGTGTGATAACGTGAGTGGATTCCATCACATTATCATGCGATGATAGTTGGATCCCGATTCCCACTGATGAGTTGGTATACTCCTCGGGTGATCCCGACTAATTCTTCTTTCAGGTTTGGAGGAGAATTTGAGGTTACAGTGGGAGGTTTCCTGATTAGATAAATTGATAACCATGATCTAGGTTAGAGTGCACGCTAAGTATTTCTTTTCTCTCTCTCTCTTTGGCAGTGACCGTGACCCGACCCTTGACTATGACTCAGTGACCAAGTTAACCGAACCTTCTTAAAACACTGGCTTTTGGATTGTCAAAGTTGCATACCTCATTACCACTCCTACCTTTACCCTTTTTCTCCAGAACACCCCGTATTACTACGAATGTCCACTTCCATTGGATAAAACCATCGTATGGTTATATACGAACTCGAAGGAACTTTTCCAGATTCGAGGATGGTTTCCGGTTCTGGAGAAAATGAATAGGACTATTCAGTTGTCTTTTCTTTTTTACCTTCTCTCAGGTTGCGAGTGCTCTTTAGATTAGGATGGTACACCTATTACGCTTATTGAATAGTCTTCTTCCAAACCATAGACTGGTGCCGAACGGTAGGGAATGAAGAAAACCATTTAGCCTAAATGGTGTACAAAAGGTATTAAGTAAAGACAAATAAAGGGATTAGTAAGAGGGCAAAGTAATTGCGACCGCTATTCACGACCAAACCAAGTATTTCATTGCCACTCCTACTTCACCTTTGTATTTCTCCAAAACACTCCGTATCACTACGAAGATCCACAGTTTATTGGATACTCCATCGTATGGTTATATACAAACTCGAAGGAACTTGTTCCAGTTCGGGGATGGATTCTGGTTCAAGAGAAATAGGAATAAGAATTATTCAGTTGTCTTTTATCTTTACCTTCTCTCGCGTTGCGAGTACTCCTAGGATTAGAAGAGTACACCCATTATGCTTATTGGATAGTCTTCTTCCAAACCATAGGCTGGTGCCGAACGGTAGGGAAGGAAGAAAACCATTTGGCCTAAAGGGGTGTACAGAAGGTAATTATTAAAGACATATAAAGGGATTTGGAGAGATGACAAAGAAATATACGGTTACAGTTGTGAATCTGATAATGGAAGAGGCATTACTAAGAATACCCGGATACCCCTTCGAAACATTTACATGTTTCAGTTTCACTGTGTATTTTTAAAAGAAAACTGATTTCCCAATTAGCCCTTGCTCCAGGGTATGTATTTACCACGTTTGATTCTCACATCTGTATGGTTTTACAGATGATGAGTGGGAGTAAGTTATTGGGAATTGGGTGATTATCCTCATTATATCGGGATTCGTTGTAATTGGTGATATTTGAGGAAATCGCCTGGATTGTTTGCCGGACGTCAAATATTTGGTTTTGAATATTCGTTGTTATGCACCAATTTCAAATTGATATATCTGTACGTTTATTTTTATAATGTGAGATATAACTTTTTGAAATTATGTCTATGACATTTACCTATATTAGTGGATGGTTAGGTAAGGAGCATTAAATAGCGGTGTAATTCTTCTTAACTATAAGTACAGTTTTCAACCTACGACACACAGGGAATGAATTATTAGACTCCGGGGACTTATACAGAGTATTGTATGTTGTCCAGTGTCCATTTGGACAGAGGGGTTGGTACTCGTACTATATTCTGTTTATTTATGACTTCTCTAGTTCTTAGACATGTGTTTCGTAGAAATGCAAGGTCTAAGTTTTGAGAAGTTATAGGTATAAGAATAAAGTAGAGAACCAAGCGTTGCAAGTATCAGGATTCTTCAAGGTGATCAAAGATGTAGATAATTGTGTATGGTATTCAGTTAATAGTAATGATTAAGAGAACTTGCTTCTCTTTCAGGTTACTCATAATTAGGAGCACTCCTAAGTTGAGTAATACTGATCGGCCTCTTTCCATTTAGTTGACATGCACTGGCGACAGCTGCATGATTTGAATCTGGTTCCAATTAAATCAGTGCCTCTGTTTCTATATTGGATATAGAATAGTTCATATCTTAACATTGTTAAGGTACGGGGAGTTGTCCGGTTTATGCTTAAAACCAGACTCTGGATAACCCAAGGCACGTTTCTGTAACGGCTGTTTGTGGGCTGACCCGGGCTATGACGAGGGTTGACTTTCTACCATCTGGAAGATCAATAGTGATATTGTTCTTGACTCGCCACAGTTTTAATAAAAATGGATTTTTTTCAGAAAACAGTAGTGGGAGTATGGTAGAAATGGAAGTGATTCCAGAACCGCAAACGATTACTGAAAATTTAATAGGACCTAAACATTCAATTTGGTTTGACATTCTATTGGCCACTCCGCAGATATGGTGGGTAACCTCAGGCACTCGAGAGGTACTCCGGTAGCCTCAAGGACGGTGATAGGGAGGTTCTTTTTTACCCAGACTTGACACTACTGTTGTTCCAGGCTATGAGACCCGGCAGGAGGATGAGTATAGCGTCGTTCTGAACTAGCTTTACAAATGCACGTGTATATGACTCTGCCAGAGGGTTGTCGTAGTCAGTGGGAGCAGCGGAAGCATAGTGGACAAGTAGCTTATGTCTATTTATGGACTAAAGAAGATATAGCGGAGATAGATCGTCTATTTCTGATATGACAGTCATAGGTTTGACTTCATCAGAATAGAGGATGGATCTATTAAGAAGGTAGTAGGGTGTGATGTCCTGGTATTTGGATGACATACACAGAGTAGGAAGTGAAATTCCTATAATACGATCGGTTATACTTTGGTTGTCACACAGTGGTTTCTCCACATAGGATATGGATATTATATCAGACATTCTGGTTACTAGATCTATGGTTTTAGATCTAGATTTGGGTAGTTTCCCAATCGGGTACTCAGACAGCATTCTAATGGTGTTTTAGAATGGACGACTCCTGGCACGGTAGTGTACCTGCAGGTAATGGAGTCACCCTCTCTAAAGGTGTCTTATAGACTAAAGGAGAGAGGGATGTGCATGATTGGCAGATCACTTGCTTAGGCAATTGAGTCAATCATGAGATGTCAAGTACCACACCAGACATTGTTTTTTGCACTAGATGCAATAAGTTGATATTAATCCTATCCTGGAGAAACGTTCGGAAGCAGTTTTAGAACATAAGTGGATGTTCTAGGAAAATGATAACGGCAGCTTCCTTCGGGAGACAGTTATCATTACAGGCTTCCAAGGTGACCTGGATGACAGAGTGGCTGTCAGAGTTATAGTTTTCCCTCTGATGAGGGGGCAGTATTTTAGACAGGTGGTCTAAGTGGATACTGAGGGAGGTATGGCGCAGGATACTGATTAATTTCAGTAGACGATACAGTCTAAGAAGTTTGGATTTGGAGTTCATTTATGAACTAGGTCCCATCAGATATCCAGACATATTCTAAGATAGGTATTGCTCATTTCGGGAGATGGCTTTCTCCGCGAACTTGAGATAAAGAGAGACATAGAAAGAAACATCAGGGCGGATCCACTCACTGAGGCTATTCCTCGAACGCAATAGTTTCGCAAACGGGCTCTGTGAAACTGATTAGTAGAGGAGTTGGGTGTTCGGTATCACACGGGCTTTGAGTATGCGACATCGCAATAATTAGCCTTGAGTGCAAGTGGTAGATTGTTGGATATAGTGCCCTCAGAGTCAATTATTGGATCATAGGCACGCGATTGCAATGATTGAGGGAGGACCTATACCGATAGGACAGTCTTACTCAAGATGTTAGTATGCTATCTGGTTTATCTTTATCATCGTGTACTGCTTTAGATGACCTTATAGGTCGCTATTACACATTGATAGAGCCCTTAGGATTCTTGCTTGACTACCAGCAGTATAATGGCGATCATATACGTGGGAGCTGGGGTCTATAAGCACATCCTTATAAGGTCCCTAGTCGTGGGAGTTTCAGGACTGGGCATCGATACTCCATTAGTAGACTAGTGTATACAGTCGAGACCCCGACGAGGGGTGGTGGCCGGTCTCACAAGCCACTGGTGTCAGTTGGATCACCTAAGATGTATACAGGTGCTCATTGGGTTATGAGTACATCGGACAGGACTCGCCGGGAACATGCTAGTTGGTATTATACCTGACGTCAGATAGCAGTTCCCTGGTGACATGTGTACAGGTTAGTTCATCGACCTGAGATCGTTATTTGTCTCGTGTGAGTTCCCACTGTGCTTTGATTACTACCCTACCATGGCTCAAAGAAGTCGTGCAAACAGGTTTTAGTTGGGTACAGTCCCGAGCCACATGGAGGCAGTGAGCGGATCGGTAGGGGTTTCGTCTCTCCCAGTATTGGGGGTGAGATCGCGCCGTGTCTAGGAGAGCCATTACACGAAGTCCTTGTCCAAGGCAGGAGATTTACTGGTAGGTATTCCAGTAGTATCTCAGGGTGTTCTGGGCTACACTCCGACACGACTTGTACCGCTTTTGGGGGTCTGACTTTTACCAACCCCCTAGGCCCGACATGCGATGCTCATAGACGAACGGACCGGACTGTACGGATATTATCACTGACAGGCTCAGTAGGGTGTCAGGATGAGTTCGCTCATCGACCTCCCTTTTGGTCAATACCTGGTAGCCCGTTACGTACCGCTAGTACTTCTGACATGCTAGTGGTTAAATCTACAGCCAAAGTATTGACGAGCCTTTAGAGTCCCTCACAGACAGTTCTCAAGTTTCGGGCGAAACGTTGTAGAGGCCGTATGGTATTATGGCAGGTTCGATCATATACGTGCAGTAGTGCACTGATCATGATCGGGCAGATCATACTAGTGGGCTTTAGTTTAAGCCGGATCCTAGTATTAGATTTGTTGGATTACTTTAATCTCATCGCATTCGCATTCAGTCGGAATGCGGATGTAGGTATGTATATACAGGTGAGGGGTATCCTTATGATCAGTCATGGGTTTACTTTAGATGTTGCCGTATCTTTTTATTGTTGTAAACATTTGGATTAATGTTTACAAATGGAAATTGTGAGCTAGAAATCATCATTTTGTGCAATTAATGTGACATGGATTTCATTAGTGACTCATGGTCTCTTTTCTTGTGCTAATGTCACATTATTTGATTGATTTTGTGTTGATATGATGAGAGGAGACAGAGAGGGCAGCCAAGAGGTGAGTTTGCTCTTGTAATTTTCACACTCTCACTCTCTCATTTCATCATAAGAAACACATAAGAAAAAAGGGCTCTTCTTCTTCTTCTTGCTCTAGCTCACAACCTCCATTAAAGGCATCATCTCTAACCTCCATCCATACACTCTCATGTGATGAGAATCAATGGATGCTTGAGACAAAGTTATCACACACATTCTCTATATCGCCTTGGACACTTCGGCTAGCGAACTTCGTGCCCGAGTTGCTTCGGATGAAGCGGGAGCCCGTAAAAAGAATCGAAGATGTGGTGTCCTCTCCGACGAGGAGATCGAGATCGGAGATGCCGCGAGGAGCTTGGGTTTGTTGCCAAAGACCGAAGGACATGGATCGATCGGTATTGCTTTTCTAGCCCTTCTCTAGTTGCTAGTAGTAGGTTAATGGTTCGATCCGGGATTAAAGTCTGCGATAGCGCCGGTTTCTAGTTTAGAAAAACTTTTCGTTTTCGCATTTTGGCCTCGGACAGACGGCCGGGGCGCTACCGTTGACTTATATGAAGGAGGCTGTTAAAAAGGAGATTTTAAAATGTCTTGATAGTGGTATCATTTACCCTATCTCTGATAGCCAGTGGGTTATACTCATTCACGTTGTCCCAAAGAAATCGGGCATAACGGTCATAACTAATGAGGCGAATGAGTTAATACCTACTTGCACCCAAGCTGGGTGGAGAGTATGCATCGATTATAGAAAACTCAACGCCGCGACACGGAAAGACCACTTTCCATTACCTTTTATTGACCAAATGGTAGAACGATTGGCTGGGCATGAATTTTACTGCTTTTTGGATGGCTACTCCGGCTATAATCAAGTTCCCATCGCCGAAAAGGACCAAGACAAGACCACATTCACTTGTCCTTTCGGTACGTTTGCTTACCGTCGCATGCCCTTTGGGTTATGCAATGCACCCGCTACTTTCCAGCGGTGTATGATGGGCATTTTTTCAGACATGGTGGAAAAATTCTTGGAGATTTTTATGGATAATTTCTCTATTTTCGGCGACTCCTTTGATGAGTTTTTGCTACATTTAGACCCAGTTCTTACCCGATGTAGGGATAAGAACCTCACTCTAAATTGGGAGAAATGCCACTTTATGGTACGAGAAGGTATTGTCTTAGGACATATCATCTCGCAAAATGGTATTGAGGTAGATAAAGCTAAGATTGAAGTCATTTCCAATCTTCCTCCTCCCAAATGCGTCCGAGACATTCGAGCCTTCCTTGGCCATGCCGGTTTCTATAGACGGTTCATCAAGGATTTTAGCAAGATAGCTAGACCCTTAACACTTTTGTTGGCCAAGGACACCGCTTTTGATTTCGACTCAAGCTGTAAGAAGGCGTTCGAGTCATTGAAAAACTCACTCATTTCCGCTCCCATTCTTTCATCTCCTGACTGGACGCATCCATTTGAAATTATGTGCGATGCATCTGATTTCGCCATTGGTGCTGTCCTTGGACATCACATTAATAAGATGCCGCATGTAATTTATTACGCTAGCCGAACCTTAAACGAGGCCCAATTTAATTACACAACAACAGAAAAAGAATTCTTAGCTGTTGTGTTTGCATTAGAAAAGTCCAGGCCCTATTTAATCGGCTCTCCAGTCATCGTTTACACTGACCACTCAGCTCTTCACCATCTTTTCGCGAAGAAGGATGCTAAATCTCGGCTGATACGTTGGATTCTCTTACTACAAGAGTTTGACCTTGTCATCAGAGACAAGAGAGGATGCGAAAACATTGTCGCCAACCATCTTTCACGACTTCCTTCTTCGCCTACACTTCAAATTCCTATTAAAAATGTTTTTCCAGATGAGCAGCTCTTAACTGTGTCATGCGAACCTTGGTTCGCAGATATTGTAAATTATTTGGCCACCGGACTGATACCAAACGAATGGTCAAATCAGGACAGACTCAGATTTCTATCCAAGGTAAAACATTTTTACTGGGATGAACCGTATCTATTCAAATACTGTCCCGACCAAATTATTTGTCGGTGTGTCCCCGACAATGAGTTTAAGAGTGTGCTGTCATTTTGCTACGATCAAGCGTGTGGCAGGCATTTTGGCCCCAAAACGACTACAGAAAAGTTCTTGCAGTGTGGCTTCTACTAGCCACAACTTTTTAAAGACGCCTATGAGTACTGCAAGACATGCTCCTGGTGCCAACACTTGGGATGATATCTAGGAGAAATGAAATGCCGGTCCAACCAATATTGGTTGTTGAAATTTTTGATGTTTGGGGGATAGACTTTATGGGACCATTTCCCAATTCCTTTGGGAACATGTATATTCTACTCGCTATTGACTATGTTTCTAAATTGGTCGAGGCTATGCCCAGTCGAACTAATGACAACAAGGTTATCGTTAGATTTCTTAAAGAAAACATTTTTTCTCGGTTTGGGCATCCTCGCGCGATTATCAGCGATAATGGATCTCACTTTTGTAATAGGACTTTCAAGTCCTTAATGCGGAAATACTCCATTACTCACAAGCTGTCAACGCCCTATCATCCCCAAACTTGTGGGCAAGCCAAGATTTCAAATCGGCAAATTAAACAGATATTGGAGGAAACGGTTTCCAAAAACCGTAAAGATTGGTCGTCAAAACTTATTGATGCCCTTTAGGCATTCCGAACTGTCTATAAGACCGATCTTGGCATGTCTCCATATAGGCTTGTTTATGGAAAGGCTTTCCCCCTTCTAGTTGAAATAGTGCATAAAGCATTTTGGGCAATAAAAGAATTGAATATATCTCTAGGAGATGCGGGCAGCAATAGAAAGCTGCCGTTGAACGAATTAAACGAGCTTCGGGATGAAGCCTACGAGAACACAGTAGTTGTTAAAAACCGAACGAAGGTGTTTCACGATAAACACCTTATGCGCAAGACTTTCAAACCTAGTCAACAGGTTTTACTTTACGACACTCGGTTACATTTCCATCCCGGCAAGCTCAGATCTCGATGGAAAGGGTCATTTTTGGTATGCACCGTATATCCGCACGGTGCGGTCGATCTAGAAAACACGTAGGACGATTCACTATTTAAAGTGAACGGACATAGACTTAAACCGTTACTCACTGCGGACCCTTCGGAGGAGCTCCTGTTTTTATAGGAGCCGATCTACATTGACTGATCTTCCTCTATCTACACTTAAATTTCGATTATCTAGACAAAACACTGTTTTAAACAAGTTTCGGGGTATCTATCACTTGTAATTATATATAAAAACAAAATAAAAATAAAAATAAAAATTATAAAAAAAATAAATTTAGGGTGTTTTTGTAAATTTTCAGTTTTAAAATTAAAAAAATAAAAAATTTTATTTACAAATAAATTCCTCTTTTTAAGATGACTTTTTTGCAAATAACCAAACCACCATCCCCTATAAATATAACCCGACCCCTCACAGCAATTTTCATAACCCTAAATTTTCATTTCCTCAAATCCTAGCCGTCGCTCCAACTTCTGCAGAGAGATCTCCCCACGCCGCCGCGCAACCGCCGCCATACCCTGCTTCCTGCCGCGCTTCCGCCGCACATCCGTCTCTTCTTTTTAGAAGAGGTTTGCATCATCTCCCCCTCTCTGTTAAATTTTTTTATAAATCTGTGAACTTTTTGAATGGCACCAACCATGCAATTAGAACAAGATTTTTCACAAATCTTTTCACACACAATTTACGGGAGTTATTTTGGTGATGAGATCACACGGCAAGGGTGGAACTTTTTAATTTTCCATCATCCCAATGCCTACGCTCTTCCAGATCTAGTCACTCGTTTTTACGAGTGCATGGAGGAAGGGTGCCTAACACAATACGGTTTTATTAAATTATTTTGGGGCGATAGGGAAATAATCATTGATAGGGACTTCATCCATGAAGTCACTTTAATTCCTAGATTACCTGTTCACGACCAACCCTTCAATTTGAAGACTACTTACCCTTAATGGGTAATGACTGTTCGAGGGAACCTAGGAAGGGCATACAGGCTAGAACCCTCTTCGCCAATGTATTAACCGTGTTCCGTTTGAAACAAAACAACATTTTTGGCAGTTTACATAACACAACATTTTTCACCCTATATCTTCATATCGTGCACACCTTAATGACTAGGAACCCTAGATTTGACATGTGCACGGTACTACTTAATTCAATTGGTGCTGACAAAAGGGCTGCAAATTTCCCATGCCCTATGTTAGTGACACAACTGTGTCGCTATTTCCTCCCTGTGGAGGAATATGAGTTTTACATGCATGGAGGTATACCCATTAGGCCTCTTATTGAGGGCGTATCCACGTCCTATACCTGCCTAACTGATGTATGGGCGCGAAGAGAACCGGCCGAAAATGTACCCGCCAGAACACCCAGCTCCAGCTCGACCACGAGCGAGGAAGAGCTTACCCCAGCAGAACATGCACGTCTGCTTAGAAGAGCCACTAGGGGGATTGAAAGGTTGGTGGGGATGGTGACCAACTTGGATCATCGGGTGACAGAGATTGAACATGGCGTATCTATGCTGCTGGCGAGAAAGGAACGTTCCCGTTCACGTTCAAGGGGATGCCGAGGTCCTGAGCAGTGAGGGCACTGCTTTTGGTAAGTTTGAGGGAGGAGGTGGTTTGTAAATAGTTATCATTGCATTGCATATTTTAATTTTTTTACATATTTTTTCTTTTTTCTTTTTTGCATATTTAATTCTGCATTGCATCTTTATAAAAAATTATAAAAATTGAAAAATTATAAAAAATTATAAAAATTGAAAAAATTCAATTTTGGCTATATTTGACTTAAGTTTGACAAGACGGTTAACTAGCTAGGAAAAACTAGATCCTAAACTTAGTAAATTAAAAACCCTAAAAATAACCTTTCTTAAAGTTTAATGGTAGAAAATATATGTCCTTGTAATTTATTTAGAAATAGGCAAATTTTGAGTTCAGTTCTTGGGCTAAATCAAAATAAGGGAAGAGTATTGAAATTTTTATTGAAGTGTAAGTCTGAAAAATAATTCCGAACCTTTAGTCTAAATTCTGAAAATATATACCCTACAACTCGCACATACACGCACCTTGAAACTTGGAATGGTAGAGAATACCTTGAATTGCTCTTGTCTAAAATCCTTAGTATGAGAAAAAAATTAAATAAAAGTTTAAGTGTGAATAAAGAGATAAAAAAATGAACACTGATTTTGTAATTACTTAAGGCTGCGTAAAATAAAAAAAAAATATAGCGAGGGTGCTTTATCACCTAGTGCCTTAGACTAACTGGTTTGGGAGTCACTGCTAAAGCCTTAGGTATTTCAAGACGAGGAATTACACCTTAATGTGCAAACACATTTTGTAATCGGTCGTTAGTACCTCAAGAAGTATTAACGGTCGCATGAAGGATGTATGAGCAATTTCATCTAAAATTCACCAACTAAAAGTACTTTGGACAATGGACAAGAGTATGATAGCTTGAATTGAATTTCCAAGTGTAGGGGTGATACATACACACACGTATAGGTATATGATTGGGGTTTGGATAAGAGATAGGAATGAAAAATATGACTTATATCTTCAGTAGAGATGATAAAAATTCCTAAGTTGAGATGGAACCTTAGAAGGAAAATTCAAAAGATGCTAAAAACTAAGTAAATTTACAGAACATATACGATCTTAAGTTAAATGATAAGTGAGTGTGAAAAATACGGGTTGATGATTTCTAAGTTGAAGATAATAGAATTTCTTGCTAGAACACCGAATTGAAGAATGAAAGTCAATAGGCCAAATTGATCGGATTTTGTGGGTAGTATCCGCTGAAAACCCTCAAGAGACAACACTCCTCCTAGTAGGGACACCTAGAGGTTTAACGGCTTGTTGCACGAGCTCAGTGCAATCGCGGTTTCCTACGAAAGTGAGGTTAGGTTTTTCGAGAATAAATTAGCTTTGCTCGGGACGAGCAAAAGATAAGTTTGGGGGTATTTGTTCATATCAGAATTTTGCATTATTATATTCCCCATTCTTAATCATATTGCAAATAAATAGGTGCTTTTGATCCATGTCTGCTAAATAGTTGCAGCTTACAGGTTCTCAGAACAATACAGTGAAAATGGTGAAAAGACGCTACAAATGTGAGACTACGACCAACAAATAGATGAATCTGCAAGATGCCGCCTACCAGTTTAAGGAACAAACGAAGATCAGCAAACATTTCAATACACAAAGTATAAAGGCAACACAAGATTCAAGACTTCAACGCGAAGCTAACGGTAAAAGTCCACAAATTCTGCACTGTTGGAAATCTAGAAGAAACTAGAAAATATTTTGAAGAACCAAGTGAAGAAAACAGAAGGAAAAAGCAACATGAAGCAGCCCTGAGAAAATGAACTCAAGACTCCACCATATGGCCGCGGATCCGCGGCCAAACATGGCATTCCGCCGCGGATCCACGGCCGTGCAGTGCATGTGTCGGTGCACGTGTCGGTGGGTGTCGGTGCTTTAACCCGGCTTTCTTAGGGTAGTCTTGTAATTTCAGATGTGGATCAGATGTAAACCTTAGGGTTTCTCCTATCTATAAATAGGAAAACCTATAGCCTCTTTTGAGGCATGCCTCTTTTTATTTTTCTAGTCTAAAATTTCAATTCCTTTGTAATCGTCAAGAGTGCATCAATAAAGTAAGACTTTTTATCTGAATTTAATTCTTGCATTTTTATCTGTTCTTTTAATATCTGCTATTTTATTATTTGCAACTTAGATAGTTTTTAAAATAAACATAAAAATGAATTCCGTTGTTAATACCCTAATGAGTGAGTAGTTCATCACTTGTTAGGGTTAGGTTTGGGGTAGGTTTGAGAGATGGAAATCTCTCACTCCTTTCTTACCCGTATAATACTTTAAATTAGGACTCTATGTAAATCAAACACACACCGCTTACTACGGCACCCTATCCTACGAGATAGCGGTGATTTCCTAGTTAGACCGGTTGTGGTTGATTTACATAGAGGTTAGGGCTAAGAGTTAAGAAAGGACGGACAAGGACCAAAAGGAAGAAACTATGTTTCTTCCTAGTCGTGCCAATCCCCTTTGTTAACTATTACCCTAACACCCAAGTTCTTAATTAGGGCAAAGGAAGCAGTGAGCCTAATTCTCTTTCTAAACTAACCTAATCCTAACCCTAGCAAGGTTTTAATCCAAATTAAATTCAATTTTAGTTTTTATAAAAATCAAAACCTACCAAAAATAGGACTTAACTCGTAAGAACATAAAGAAAAGAACACGTTTTCCCTGTGAACCGACCCGTACTCAACCGGCTAGCTACCAAGCGACACCGTTATTGATTGCGGTATTCATAACTTTGATTTTAAAACGCACGTACGCAAAAGCACGATCAATCAGGATCTATGCACTTGTTTGTTTTACACACTTTGTGCCTTGGTTGGGCCGAGAGTTGTGTATGCTAGCTCAGCCGTTTGTTGTGTTAATTTCTGTCAGCGATTCTTTTATTGCGCGACACGTGTTTCGGTCGTGTGCCAATCGGTTAAGAGATTCATCCGTCACTTTGATCCTTCTAGAGATGTTGGATTTGACGTTCTCCTGGGCATGGACTGGTTAGCTACGTACTATGCGTTTGTGGACTGCCGTGCGGAAACAGTCAGGATTTGTTTCCCGGCGAGTCAGTTCTTGTTGTGCAGGGGGACAGTGGTGCCACCCATCACAGCTTGAATTCAGCATTTTTCGCTAGTCGGATTTTGAGGAGAGGATGTCGTGGATTCTTGGCTTCCATTCATGATACCGGAGCCACAGTGGGTGTGTTGGGCCGGGTTCCTATCGTGCAGGAGTTTCCGACCTTGTTCCACATGAGCTGGCGGAGCTTAGGGAGCTTAAGGATCATCTGCAGAGTTGCTAGATAGAGGGGCTTGTGCGTCTGAGTGTTTCACTTTGGGGAGCTCCTATTCTGTTCATCAGGAAGAAAAACGGCAGTTTGGGGTTGTGTGTTGATTGATCGTCAATTGAACCGAGTTACGGTGCGGATAGGTATCCTTTACCTCGCATTGATGATTTGTTCGACCTGCTCTAGAGTGCGAGACATTTTCTAAGTTTGTTTAGGATCAGGTTATCATTGGTTGCGGGTTCGGAGTGATGACATTCAAAAGACTGCTTTTGTGCACGCTACGAGCAGTATGAGTTTTTGGTGGTGTCGTTGGACTCACCAATGCCCTAGCAGCATTCCGGGATGTGATGAACTAGATTTTTTCAGGCCGTTCCTCGACCAGTTGATTGTTGTGTTATTGATGACATTCTGGTCTATTCCTAGGTTGAGGAACTTGGGCAGCACTTGAGGATTTGCTTGCAGACACTCGGTGAGCCCCAGCGGTTTGCTAAATTCTCGGAGTGTTCCTTCAGGCTTGATTGTGTTGACTTCCTAAGGTCATTTGGTTACGGGAAACGGTTTTCTTACGGACCCGAGGGAGATCGAGGCCGTACAGCTTTGGCCCATACTTATATCCGGGACAGAGGTCCGCAGATTTTTGGGCTTAGCAGGGTTTTACCGCCGTTTCGTGCAGGATTGCTTGTGTATCACTGCACCGTTGACTGCACTGACTGGGAAGGAGGTTCCTTTTCTTGGACTGAGGCATACGTGCGGAGTTTTCGGCAGTTGAAGACTTGGTTGACAACTGCACCAGTTCTTTCTTTGCTTCTGGATCGGGGCGACTTTGTTGTTTACGGTGATGTTTAGCGAGTGGGGCTCGATTTTGCATTGAAGAGGCATTTTAGAGTTATCTCTTTTGCTTCCCGACTGTTGGAGGAAGTATGAGCAGGATATTCCACTCATGATCTGGAGATGGCCGCGATGGTCGTGCGTTGAAGATTTGGGACACTACTTGTGTGGAAAGTCGTGTCAGATTTTCACGGACCACCAGAGCTTAATGTACATCTTCCTGCAGCAGGTTTTGATTGTTGAGACAACGCCGTTGGATGGAGCTTGTGAAGGATTGTGATTATGAGATCCTTTGTTTCCCGTGGCAAGGCAATTGTGGTAGCTGATGCTTTGAGTCGTAGGCCTGGGGGTAGCTTGTTCCAGTTGTGCGCAGTTCAGAGACAGTCTTCTGCAGAGTTACAGTTCTTGTGTGATTGTAGAGTATAGCTAGGTTCGCCTCTTCTAAAGAGGGAAATAGCTTGCTCATGTCCACGCCCGTCCACTTTTACTTAATCGTTTTCGTGAGGCACAACCCACCGATGCTCGTTGTCTGTGATACTTGAGCATGTTCGGCAGGGTAAAAATTCGGAGTCCTTGATTTGTGACTAGGGGGTGCTACGTTTAGGGATGCGTTTGTGTGTACCTGATACTGATGGGCAGAGACGCGAGGTTCCAGAGCAGGCACACCAGTCAGCTTTCTGTGTTCGTCCAAGTTCCACCAAGATGTGACGTGACTTGTGAGATCGTCATGGGTGGGCAGAGATGAATAGTGAGGTTTCGGATTTCATTTCGAGGTGCTTGTCTTGTTGCGAGCTAAGGTTGAGCATTTGAGACCGGCTGGGAAGTTGCAACCTTTAACTGTTCCAGAGTGGGAATGGGAGCAGATCTCCATGATTTCGTTGTGGTTTCTACCCAGGTTTAGTCAGGGTGTGACTCCGTTTGGGTGTTTGTTATCCGGTTATGCTCGGTTTGCTCAGTTGTTCTTTGTTAAGTTTGTGTGTTTGCACGGAGTTCCTTCATGCGTTGTATCCAATAGAGGCACCCCGTTCGCTAGCCGTCGTAGGTAGAAGCTTCAGGAAGCCTTGGGTACTGGTTGAGCTTTAGCTCCGCTTTTCCATCTGTGGGATGATGGTCAGACAGGGCGGACTATACAGACTCTGGAGGATATGCTTGTGCGTACGTACTAAGTGTTTGTGGGCAGTTGGGATCGTCACTTGCCATTGTTAGGGTTCTCCTTCGATAGTTGTTGTCAGGAGACATTCCAATTGGCAACCTTTAGGCCTTGTTTGCTAGGTGGTGTCGATCGCCGGTCTGTTTTTCTGACTCTGCGAGAGTAGGATTTATGGACCCCAGCTAGTTATGAGGCTACAGAAATAATCTAGTTGATTCAGGTCAGGATGAGAGCAGCCCAGTGCAGACAGAAGTCTTATGTCGACCGGGGTGGTCGCAGACTTGAGTTCGCGGTGGGAGATCATGAATTCCTACGGATTTTTCCGATTAAAATGGCGTGTTGAGTTTTGGGAAGCTTGGTCCCAGAATTGTTGGTCCTTTGAGATCCTCGAGCGAGTTAGTTTCGTTGCCTATAATATGGCACTTCCGCCCAGATTATTGAGTATTCACCCATTTTCCTTGTGTCGATACTTCGCAATTACCTTCATGACATTCTCACATGAATCAGCACCAGACCATTCTTTTAGACGCGATCTTTCATTCACCAGCAGCCGAAAGTTATTGTGGATCGGCAGGTGGAGAGACTTCGGTCAAGGGTCTTGCTATATGTGAAGGTTCTTTGGCGTAGCCGTATAATGAGGTGATCACTTGAGAGGCTGCGAGCGAGATTTGGGAGTTTTTGTACTCATCTCTTTGAAGGTACGCTTAGTGAGAATTTTAAATTCGGGGACCGAATTTCTTTAAGAGGGAAAGATTGTAACGTTTTAGAAATCGTTTTGCGAATTTTCCGTTTTTATGGTAAATAGTCGGTGTTTTCCGTTTTAACCCGATTGTGATCAAACTTCTGTTTAGGGTTGTCGGCACCTAGTTTAGCTAGAATGAAACTAGTGCGCGGGCTTTGGGGGTCAATGGGAAGTTTTGGTTTACATAGAATTTTTCCCTAATTAAATATTATTTTAATGTGTTATTTATGTACTTAATTAGTGGAAATTATATTTTTATGCGGGTTAATTAGTTCTAATTGGGATCATTGCTAATCTAATCACTAGAATTAGTTTAGAACCTTCTCTTCTAATATCTAGATATTTTTTGATGACAAATGGTTTATTTTTTAAAAGAAAATAAAGAAGGAAAAAGGTGGCATTTGCATTTAATGTAGCAATTAATGTTTTGTGCTAGAAAATTCCTTGCATTTTACACAAAACACCCCCCATCCCCTTGGCCGAGCCCCCCAAATCTGTCCCAATTATTTTCCTTGCTCATTTCTTCATTCTCGTGCTTCAAAACTCATCAAAAAATTCCAAAAATAAATCCACAAATTCCTAAATAAAATTAAACCATCATTTCCCTTCACTAATCTAGCTTGGATCATCAAGAAAAAACATGGTTTTTGGAGGCTAAGGTTGATGAATCTAATTGCTTTGGGTTGTTCTTGAAGAGGTATAATTTCTTACCTTAATCCTTAATTATTATGTTTAAATCATTATGTTAGCTAATTAATTGGTTAATATAGCTTTTAACTCTTGTTTAATTCATTCATGATATTTTTTTAATGAAGTTCAAGTTAGGATTTAACTTGATGAAATGGTTAATTGTTATTTGAAGATTATGAAAACTTAACCAAGTTGCTAATTTGTTAAATGATATTTTCCTAATCGGATAATTAAGCTAATTAGCAAACTAAACTTTTACTAATCCTATTTGAGTGAAATATAAAATTATAGTAAAGGTTTAAATGGTTTAATCTTGCTAATTAGTTATGTTTGTAAATTCTAGTTTGGTAAAAAGTTGTAATTTGGTGCTAAAATGATATTTATTGCTTACTAGGTTTCGGTGAATTTAAGGCGTACGTTTCTTTTGACGTTGCGACGTTAATTATATTGATTCCACACTATTTACTGTGTTTTGAATGCGCGATTGGTACGATCAGGGTCTAGGCTTGGTAGTTGTGTCACTTTCCGTTCCTAGCTAGGGTCGTGCCGATGTCGTTCGTGTTTTTGTGTAGCTTTTGCTCTTGAGTTGGTTTCGTAGTGTCGCTACACGAGTTAGCCACTTGACGAACACTTGAGAGTATGTTTGGAGTTGGTGCGCCGGTTAAACGTAGTTGGTACGTGTTATTGGTCGATTGCTAATATATACTTGTTATATTGTTATATGCTTTCAGGATTGCATGCAGGGACTTCGGGCGCTGTGAAGGAGGGAAAGCGAGTTGTTGGCTTTACTTAGCCAGGATGGTTGGTGAGTAAATTTAACATCTACATGGGGATCGCCCTCATGGCGTTATGCGTCTGTGCTAGATCAAATGACATGACTATTAGTTAGATGTATACGGATATTGATTGTGCATGTATACCTTTGTTGCTTATCTCATTTCCTTGTGTATGGACTTAGTATTAATGAGACACAACACCATTATTGACGGTTCATGTTTCACGAGCACTAATTATATACTACACACACACCGTCAATAATTGCCATGATACGCACAACACCTATACATATGCGATATTGTATTGTTTAGGGACATTGAGACATGATCCTTATTTTTCCTTGGCGCATATGATAGTAGCATACCTCTATACCTACATATATACACATATGTCTTGCTATGCATACATACTTACATGTATACTCACTTACCTAGTTAGGGCTACACATACCTATGTGGTACGGTTTTGTCTTTGACGTGGGGTCATTGATTTTTATGCGTTGGCGCATATGATAGGTAGTGATCAGTCGAAAATACTGCATTTTTAACACGGCAATTTCCCTCCCTTTTGCATTCATCTAGAGCTGTTCGGCATTCATATAGCACATATTAACAAAACATCTCTGAAATACTAGATTGCATGTGTTGGACTTTAAAACCATCACTTTAAGGGAAATTGACTGTTCATCATAGCATCGCATCATTCTTGTGTAGCGCAACATGTGTTTTGAAGTCTGTGCAGGAAATTCGAGGAGAATGGCCAAATTTGTGAAACAGGTGCTGTTAAAAAGACGCCAACTCAGGGATTTGAAATCTGGCAATAATCTAGAAGGCATTCAGAGATTCAATATATCAGCAAAATACCAACATGTTATCAGAAATCCACAGCTGAAGAATGAAGCTCTAAAGAAGCCACATGGCCACGGATCCGCGGCTGGAGCCGCCTTGCGCCGTGGATCCGCGGTGGGTATGCCACGTCACCTCCTCTGCTTCACTTCAGAACTCCTCTCTCAAGTTCTACAGCTCATTCCAGCCTCTAAATTTCCAGAGAACTCAAGAAAGTTCTTTAGTACAGAAAGGGTTCCTTGATCAAAGCTTTACACTCCAAGCTTCCAAAGCAAGCATCACCCTAACTACCTTAAAGCCTAGAACCTTCTCCCTAACCTCCTAGCTTAAGGTGGAAGCTAAACCCTAACTAATTAGTTCTAGAGGCTTCTACCTAACTAACTAGCTTACAAGGGAAGCTAACCTAATCCAAGCTTCTTAAGGAAGCTAATCATTCCTAAACCTATAAAAAGGACCCTAGGCCTCACTTGAAAAGATTGTTGGTTGTTCATCATCTTCCCCAAAAATTCTCCTACAAGTTGAGTGACACATCTTGTAGCCCTAACCCTAAACCAATCAAGAAGCCAAAGTTCAAGATCCTTTGAGTTCAAGCAAAGCAAGCCTTCAACCATCCTTTAGAAGCGAAGCCGGACTTCATCGGAGCATGAGATCCAAGCCGATCCGCGACTCAAAGAGCCGATGCAACGCTAGATTCGACGATTTTGTTCCCTTCTCAAATTCTTGTAGTTCTTTGAGCAAAGTGTAACAAATTGTTGAATAAATAATTGTGAGATTCTTTTAACTTGCTTATCTTTCAATCCAAGCATTATGATTCAACTTCGATTCTTGAATGTATTCTTTGTGATGATGCTTGAGTAAAACTCTGCACGTGGAGGAGTCGAGATGAACGATAGAATGATGAAGTTGACGAATCTTTAAACATTTTCTTAAGTCCTATAACGTTTGTAAATTCTTGAAAATTGAATGATCGATGATCTAGTTTCGATGCGGAATGCTTTCTTGATTATTCTCGCACGGAACTAGAGATCGACGATCGATCATTCGATTTCCTAGAAGCTATCTTGTGAATGTGATTCATCGAAAGGACAAAGGATAAGATGAGGAAACCCTAATTCTTCGTAAGATCCTTAATCCTCGATAAATCGACATCGACCTAGCATCAATTCGTTAATGGATAAGAAAAAGTAATTTCTAGTCTTCTTCATATCTATGATCTAATCGACTCCTATGAGCTACATTTCAAATCTTGAAACTTAAATCGATTGGAATTCTATCACTTCTTGATTCTTGATTTTTAATGCTTTCTTGATTCTTGATTATATCTAGTTGATTCTTGAAATTCATTGATATAAATCTTGAATCGTTTTCTTTTCTTTTCTATTAAATTTTCAATTCAAAAAAAAAATTACGAACGAATTGTTGGAGATAGTGCCCTCAGAGTCAATTATTGGATCACAGGCACGTGATTGCAATGATTGAGGGAGGACCTGTCCCAGTAGGACGGTCTTACTCAAGATGATAGTATGCTATCTGGTTTATCTTTATCATTCTGTACTGCTTTAGGTGACCTTACGAGTCGCTATTACACGTTGATAGAGCCCCTTGGATTCTTGCTTGACTACCAGCAGTATGAGGGCAATCATATACGTTAGAGCTGGAGTCTATAAGCACATCCTTAAAAGGTCCCTAGTCGTGGGAGTTTCGAGACTGGGCATCGATACTCCATTAGTAGACTAGTGTATACAGTCGAGACCCCGACGAGGGGCGGTGGCCGGTCTCACAAGCCATTGGTGTCAGTTGGATCACCTAAGATGTATACAGGTGCTCCTTGGGTTATGAGTACACCGGACAGGACTCGCCGGGAACCTGCTAGTCGGGATTATACCAGACGTCAGATAGCAGTTCCCAGGTGACATGTGTACAGGTTAGTTCATCGACCTGAGATCGTCATTTGTCTCGTGTGAGTTCCCACTGTGCTTTGATTACTACCCTACCACGGCTCAAAGGAGTCGTGCAAATAGGTTTTAGTTGGGTACAGTCCCGAGCCACATGGAGGCAGTGAGCGGATCTGCAGGGGTTCGTCTCTCCCGGTATTGGGGGTGAGGTCACGCTGTGTCTAGGAGAGCCATTACACAAAGCTCTCGGCCGAGGCAGGAGATTTACTGGTAGGTATTCCAGTAGTATCTCAGGGTGTTCTGGGCTACACTCCGACACGACTTGTACCGCTTTTGGGGGTCTGACTTTTACCAACCCCCTAGGCCCGCCATGCGATACTCATAGACGAACGAACCGGACTGTACGGATATTGTCACTGACAGGCTCAGTAGGGTGTCAGGATGAGTTCGCTCATCGACTTCCCTTTTGGTCAATAGCTAGTAGCCCGTCACGTATGGCTAATACCTCTGACGTGCTAGTGGTTAAATCTACAGCCATAGTATTGACGAGTCTTTAGAGTCCACCACACACAATTACTCAAGTTTCGGGCGAAATGCTGTAGAGGCCCTATGGAGATATGGCAGGGTTCGATCAGATACGTGCGGTATTGCACGGATCGTGATCGGACGGTTTTTACTAGCCGGTTTTGGCTTAGGCCGGATCCTAGTATTAGATAGTGTAGATTTTGTCTCTTTGCATTTGTGTTCAGTAGGAATACAAATGCGGGCATGTATATGCAGTAGCGGGGTTTTCCTGTAATTTATTACGGGATCAGTTTTCTGAAGTTGCCAGTTTGCATTCCGTTCCGGCCGGTTTTCCTTTGTTCCTTCACGGCCGGACTTTTCTGATGGAGGGGGTAATTTGCTATTGTGCAAATTACATTTGTGGAGGGGGTCATTTGCATTTGAGGGATTATGATAACCATAGCATCATTAGATTCCATTCTTTTCTTGCTTCATTATGGCTTGCAATTAATGTGATGAGATTGAGTGGGATTTGTATTAGACTTGGGTGTGGTCACCATTCTATCTTTCCTACACTCACCTCCCTTCTTGTTTTTGATCTCCATCTCATTCTCATCATATAGGAAGCCGGCCACATCTAGGTGGGAGGGGGAGAGATTCATTTTGGTGGTGGCGAATATTTCTTCATCTCATTTTTCTTGTTTGGAAAAAATGAAAGCGCCATTTTTTCCTTAACCTCATTCCTCCATCTCCAATGGCAACATAAACCCCAATGAGACAAAGGTTCTACACTACAACCTACAGTACCCTTGGACGCGTCGGGTAGCCAACTTCGCGCCCGAGTTGCCTCGGTCCAGAGGTGGGAGCCCGTAAAAGAATCCGGCTACGTGGTGCCCCTTTCCGGCGAGGAGATGAAGACCGAAGATTCCGCGGGAGATCGGGACGACGACGAGAAGACCGGAGGACACGGATCACTCGGTATATCTCTCACCCTTTCTCTTGATTGCTAGCATTAGGTTAATGGTCACGATCCAGGTTTATTGTCCGCGGTAGCGCCGGTTTAAATTTAAGAAAATTTTGATTCCGCTTTTTGGCCTCGAGTAGAAGGCCGAGGCGTTGCCGTGGCGCAACATGATATCAGAGCCACGCCATTAACCTAGTCTAGCTTGTACTAGTATGTTTAAAGCTTCGATCGAACAAAAATCCCAAAACCGCATTTTCAAGTATATCAGTTTCTGTCGAAATTTTTTTGGCTCCAAAAAGTTTTCAGGTTGTTGAAGAATGATGTACATTGAATTCTAAGAACACTGTAAAATTTTGGTAACTTGATCCTTCCATACGTCCGCGGAACCGCGGCCATAACCCCTATTTGGCCGCGGTTCCGCCGCAGGATTTTGTCTTCACTTCACCAATTTTTTGCAGTAGGCTTTTGGTCTGAAAATAGGGGTTTTGGTATACTTTGTTTGGGCCCAGAATTTCTTTATGTGCTACAGCAATGCTTTGGGACCTACTTCGGTAAATTTGATCGATCGAAAATTTTAAATATGTTAGTTCACATTATTGAAATTATATCTGCGACCGTGAATGTCATTTGATCGGTAAATCCTGTCTAACTGCTATAGCCCGGTTAGACGGATTTGCGAACGTGGCATTCACGTTGATGTTCTGTGTTTGTGCTGTGATGTTGCGGATCGGTCGTGGGGGATAGCCTGGATGCAATGTTAGTACAGTTTTGTTTTATATGTACATTTGATATTGCGGGGCGAGCGTCCGACATCTGGACTGCCGTCACTGCCTGTTTGTATTATTCTTTTGGGGCACGACTAGGTTGCAGTCGATGTACCCGTTGTATGTATATTTTACTTTCTGTACTAGGATTGCCCTGTGGAGGGGTGCACGAATAGCCGGGTTCTAGAGGGCAACGAGCCCGCATCTCATGGCATTGAGACGGAGGGGGCTTTACTCTAGAATTGGCGGGCTATTCGCCGCACTCGTAGGGGGTACAGGTTGACCCAGGAGGGGTGCCTAAGTTACCGGATTCCGTGAAGTGCTGGGTGGTCCATTCACGTTGCTCAAGGAGGCTGCCTCGCTTCAGGTTTTGGCGGGTGACTTGCCGCGCCCGTAGGGGTCTAGGATTTTCATTGCACAGGCTATCCACACGACCAGGGGAACGTCGGGTTTCAGTAGCGGCTCTATGAAACCCGGGGATCCCAGATATCGGTATTGTTCTGTGATGCTGGTTACATTTCTATGATGTTGCATTTTATCACGCCTTGAGCGAAAATTATATATTACATATATACTAGTAGATGTTGTATATGTTTTGCATCCACGCTAGTCCAGTCCCCGCTCTGTCGTTAGTTAAGTAACCTAACGGGTGATGACGGGACTCAGTGGCGAATGCGGATGGCATATACGTACATCATTATTTTCGTTCTTTTGTGGTGTGATCAATTGATAGGACTGCGTTGATTTGGATCAATGCAAGATAAACAAACCTATTATGATGTTGTTGGAACATTTTTCAAAAAGCTGTTGTTGCAAGGGCGTTCTCTTTTGTTTTGCACAGTGGTATTCAGTTGGAATATCCTGCTCCTCAGTCGACGAGGCAAGGGCCGAGATCCCTTCACCGGGAGTGACCCCTTGGACAAAAGTTTGCATCAGGGCAATAACTTCACTATAGCCGATTACTTTTGCTTTGCATCATGGTATTCAGTTGGAATATCCTGCACCTCATTCCACGGGGAAAAAGCCGAGATCCCTTCACCGGGAGTGACCTCTTTAGCAAAGGTTTTCGCCACTATATTTTTATAAAAAGCTATGCAGTTCCTTCAACGATATCAAGTTCATTACGTTAAAGGTTTTTCGCCAAAAACCAGCCGTAGCCCTCCGTCATTTCTTACGGGTATTATTTAGTATTCGTGCTGCGTTTGTTGACTCCGTCAAGGCGTAGTGTACGGTAGCTAAGTGGTGCTTGTTTGTTGCATAAAAGGGATTGGTTAGGACAATCGTGCGGCCTTGTTGACTCCGTCAAGGGCACGTACGGGTGGGTTTAATGCAATCCAGATAATGACGGGTTGAACTTGACTAGGACTCTTTGATTTGTTGACTCTGTCAAGGTCACTTGGGTCCTAGGGGTAAAAACAAACATCGGGAGTTTCTAAAGAAACTGAAACTTGCCAGGCATGCGCATACCTTCTGGAGTGTGGTGACGTGAGTGGATTCCGTCACGTTATCATGCGATGATATTTGGATCCTGATTCCCACTGATGAGTTCGTTTACTCCTCGGGTGATCCCGACAAATTCTTCTTTCAGGTTTGGGGAAGAATTTAAGGTTACAGTGGGAGGTTTCCAGATTAGATAAAGTGATAACTATTCTGATCTAGGTTAGAGTGCACGCTGAGTGTTTCTTTTCTCTCTCTCTTTGGCAGCGACCATGGACCCGACCCTAGACTATGACTCAGTGACCAAGCTAACCGAACCTTCTTAACACTGGCTTTTGGATTGTCAGAGTTGCAAAACTCATTGCCACTCATACTTTTACCCTTTTCCCTAGGACACCCCGTATTACTACGAATGTCCACTTCCATTGGACAAAACCATCGTATGGTTATATACGAACTCGAAGAAATTCGAGGATGGTTTCTGGTTCTGGAGAAAACGAATAGGACTATTCAGTTGTCTTTTCCTTTTACCTTCTCTCAGGTTGTGAGTACTCCTTGGTTTAGGAGATAGTACACCTATTACGCAAATTGGATAGTCTTCTTCCAAACCCTAGGCTGGTGCCGAACGGTGGGGAATGAAGAAAACCAATTAGCATAAAGATGGTGTGCAGAAGGTATTAAGTAAAGACAAAGTAAGGGATTAGTAAGAGGGCAAAGTAAATTGCGACTGCTATTCACGACCAAACCAAGTATTTCTTTGCCAATCCTAAATCACCTTTGTATTTCTCCAGGACACTCCGTATCACTACGAAGATCCCAAGTTTATTGGATATTCCATCGTATGGTTATATACGAACTCGAAAGGAACTCGTTCCAGTTCGGGGATGGATTCTGGTTCAGGAGAAATAGGAATAAGGTTTATTCAGTTGTCTTTTATCTTCACCTTCTCTCGCATTGCGGGTGCTCCTAGGATTAGGACAGTACACCCATTATGCTTATTGGATAGTCTTCTTCCAAACCATAGGCTGGTGCCGAACGGTAGAGAAGGAAGAAAACCATTTGGCCTAAAGGGGTGTACAGAAGGTAATGACTAAAGACATATAAAAGGATTTGGAGAGGTGGCAAAGAATTTTACGGTTATAGTTATGAATCTGGATAATGGAAGAGGCATTACTAGGAATACCGGGATACCCCATCGAAACATTTCAATATTTCAGTTTCACTGTGTACTGTTAAAAGAAAACTGATTTCCCAATTAGACACTTGCTCCAGGGTATGTATTTACCAGGTATGATTCTCACATCTGTATGGTTTTACAGATGATGAGTGGGAGTAAGTTATTGGGAATTAGGTGATCATCCTCATTATATCGGAATTTTTTGTAATTGGTGATATTTGAGGAAGTCACCTGGGTTGTTTGCCGGACGGCAAATATTTAGTTTTGAATATCCGTTGTTGTGCACCAATTTCAAATTGATATATCTGTACGTCTATTTTTATAGAGTGAGATATAACTTTTTGAAATTATGTCTATGACATTTACCTATATCAGTGGATGGTTAGGTAAGGAGCATTGAACAGCGGTGTAATTCTTCTTAACCATAGTACAGTTTTCAACCTACGACACACGGTGAATGAGTTATTAGACTCACGGGACTTGTACAGAGTATTGTATATTGTCCAGTGTCCATTAGGACAGAGGGGTTGGTCCTCGTACTATATTCGGCTTACTTATGACTTCTCTAGTTTTTAGACAAGTGTTTCGTAGAAACACAAGGTCCGAATTTTGAGAAGTTATAGGTATAAGAGTAAAGTAGAGAACCAGGTATTGCAAGTATCGGGATTCTTCAAGGTGATCGAAGATGTAGATACTTGTGAATGGTATTCAGTTGATAGTAATGATTAAGAGAACTAGCTTCTCTTTCAGGTTACTCATAATTCGAAGTACTCCTAAGTTGAGTAACGCTGATCGACCTTTCTTCCATTTAGTTGACATGCACTGGAGACAGCTGCATGATTTGAATCTGGTTCAATTAAATCAGTGCCTCTGTTTCTGTATTGGATATAGAACAGTTCATATCTTAACGATGTTAAGGTACGGAGAGTTGTCCGGCTTATGCTTAAAACCAGACTCCGGATAACTCAAAGCACGTTTCTGTAATGGCTGTTTGTGGGTTGACCCAGGCTATGACGAGGGTTGACTTTCTACCATCTGGAAGATCAATAGTGATATTGTTCTTGACTCGCCACATTTTTAAAAGAAGTGGATTTTTTCAGAAAACAGTAGTGGGAGTATGGTAGAACTGGAAGTGATTCCAGAACCGCAAACGATTACTGAAGTTTTGATAAGAACCTAAAGATTCAATCTGATTTGACATTCCATTGGCCACTCCGCAGATAAAGTGGGTAACCTCAGGCACCCGAGAGGTACTTCGGTATGCTCAAGGACGGTGGCAGGGAGGTTCTTGTTTACCCAGACTTGCCATTGCTGTTGTTCCAGACTGTGAGACCCGGCAGGAGGATGAGTATAGCGTCATTCTAAACTGGCTTTAGAAGTGTACATCTATATGACTCTGCTAGAGGGTTGTCGTAGTCAGTAGGAGCAACGGAAGCACAGTGGGCAAGAGGCTTATGTCTATTTATAGACTTAAGCAGATATAGCGGAGATAGATCATCTATTTCTGATGTGACAGTCATAGGTTTGACTTCATCAGAATAGGGGATGGATCTGTTAAGAAGGTAGTAGGGTGCGATGTCCTGGTATTTGATGACATACACAGAGTAGGAAGTGATACTCCTATACTACAATCGGTTATTCTTTAGTTGTCACACAGTGTTTCTCCACATAGGACTTGGATATTATACATTCTGGTTATTGGATTTATGGTTTTAGATCTAGATTTTGGTGGTTTCCCAATCTGGATACTTAGACAGCATTCTATAAGTATTTAGAATGGACGACTCCTGGCACGGTAGTGTACCTGCAGGTGATGGAGTCACCCTCTCTAAAGGTGTCTTACAGACTAAAGGGGAGAGGGATGTGCATGATTGGCAGATCATTTGCTTAGGCAATTGAGTCAATCATGAGATGTCAAGTACCACACCAGATGTTGTTCTTGCAGGAGATGCAATAAGTTGATATTAATCCAATCCTGGAGAAACAATCGGAAGCAGCTTTAGAACATAAGTGGATGTTCTAGGGATCTGATAATGGCAGCCTCCTTTAGGAGACGGTTATCATTCCAGGCTTCCAAGGTGACATGGATGACAGGGTGGTCGTCAGAGTCATGATTTTCCCTCTGACGAGGGGAAGTATTTTGGACAGGTGGTCCAGGTGGATACTGAGGGAAAGGCATGGCGCAGGATACTGATTAAGTTTAGTTGTCGATACAGTCTAAGAAGTTTGGATTTGGAGTTCATTTATGAGCTAGGTCCCATCAGATATCCAGACATAATCTAAGACAGGTATTGCTCATTTCGGGAGATGCCTTTCTCCGCGAACTTGAGATAAAGAGAGACATAGAAAGAAACATCACAGCGGATCCACTCACTGAGGCTATTCCTCGAACGCAATAGTTTCGCAAACGAGCTTTGTGAGACTGAATAGTAGAGGAGTTGGGTGTTCGGTATCACACGGGCTGTGAGTATGCGACATCGCAATAATTAGCCTTGAGTGCAAGTGGGAGATTGTTGGAGATAGTGCCCTCAGAGTCAATTATTGGATCACAGGCACGTGATTGCAATGATTGAGGGAGGACCTGTCCCAGTAGGACAGTCTTACTCAAGATGATAGTATGCTATCTGGTTTATCTTTATCATCGTGTACTGCTTTAGGTGACCTTACGAGTCGCTATTACACGTTGATAGAGCCCCTAGGATTTTTGCTTGACTACCAGCAGTATGAGGGCGATCATATACGTGAGAGCTGGAGTCTATAAGCACATCCTTAAAAGGTCCCTAGTCGTGGGAGTTTCGAGACTGGGCATCGATACTCCATTAGTAGACTAGTGTATACAGTCGAGACCCCGACGAGGGGCGGTGGCCGGTCTCACAAGCCATTGGTGTCAGTTGGATCACCTAAGATGTATACAGGTGCTCATTGGGTTATGAGTACAACGGACATGACTCGCCGGGAACCTGCTAGTTGGGATTATACCAGACGTCAGATAGCAGTTCCCAGGTGACATGTGTACAGGTTAGTTCATCGACCTGAGATCGTCATTTGTCTCGTGTGAGTTCCCACTGTGCTTTGATTACTACCCTACCACGGCTCAAAAGAGTCGTGCAAACAGGTTTTAGTTGGGTACAGTCCCGAGCCACATGGAGGCAGTGAGCGGATCTGCAGGGGTTCGTCTCTCCCGGTATTGGGGGTGAGGTCCCGCTGTGTCTAGGAGAGCCATTACACAAAGCCCTCGGCCGAGGCAGAAGATTTACTGGTAGGTATTCCAGTAGTATCTCAGGGTATTCTGGGCTACACTCCGACACGACTTGTACCGCTTTTGGGGGTTTGACTTTTACCAACCCCGTAGGCCCGCCATGCGATACTCATAGACGAACGGACTAGACTGTACGGATATTGTCACTGACAGACTCAGTAGGGTGTCAGGATGAGTTCGCTCATCGACGTCCCTTTTGGTCAATAGCTGGTAGCCCGTCACGTATGGCTAATACATCTGACGTGCTAGTGGTTAAATCCACAGCCATAGTATTGACGAGTGTTTAGAATCCACCACACATAATTACTCAAGTTTCGAGCGAAATGCTATAGAGGCCCTATGGAGATATGGCAGAGTTCGATCAGATACGTGCGGTATTGCACGGATCGTGATCGGACGGTTTTTACTAGCCGGTTTTGGCTTAAGCCGGATCCTAGTATTAGATAGTGTAGATTTTGTCTCTTTGCATTTGTGTTCAGTGGGAATACAAATGCGGGCATCTATATGCAGTAGCGGGGTTTTCATGTAATTTATTACGGGATTAGTTTTCTGAAGTTGCCAGTTTGCATTCCGTTCCGGCCGGTTTTCCTTTGTTCCTTCACGGCCGGACTTTTCTGATGGAGGGGGTAATTTGCTATTGTGCAAATTACATTTGTGGAGGGGGTCATTTGCATTTGAGGGATTTTGATAACCATAGCATCATTAGATTCCATTCTTTTCTTGCTTCATTATGGCTTGCAATTAATGTGATGAGATTGAGTGGGATTTGTATTAGACTTGGGTGTGGTCACCATTCTATCTTTCCTACACTTACCTCCCTTCTTGTTTTTGATCTCCATCTCATTCTCATCATATAGGAGGCCGGCCACATCTAGGTGGGAGGGGGAGAGATTCATTTTGGTGGTGGCGAATGTTTCTTCATCTCATTTTTCTTGTTTGGAAAAAATGAAAGCACCATTTTTTCCTTAACCCCATTCCTCCATCTCCAATGGCAACATAAACCCCAATGAGACAAACGTTCTACACTACAACCCACAGTACCCTTGGACGCGTCGGCTAGCCAACTTCGCGCCCGAGTTGGCTCGGTCCAGAGGTGGGAGCCCGTAAAAGAATCCGGCTACGTGGTGCCCCTTTCCGGCGAGGAGATGAAGACCGGAGATTCCATGGGAGATCGGGACGACGACGAGAAGACCGGAGGACACGGATCACTCGGTATATCTCTCACCCTTTCTCTTGATTGCTAGCATTAGGTTAATGGTCACGATCCGGGTTTATTGTCCGCGGTAGCGCCGGTTTAAAGTTACGAAAATTTCGATTCCGCTTTTTGGCCTCGAGTAGAAGGCCGGGGCGCTGCCGTGGCGCAACACGAATCGCACAATCCCTATGGACGATCCGCACTTACTAACGCGCTACATTTCGACACTGTTATTGATTGCGGTCAAATTATTTTTGGTTGTGATTTCTATACAATTTTCTAAATACCGACACAATCCGAAATAGATCAATCAAATGGCGCCGTTGCCGGGGATCGTGCGCTAATTCGTTGTTTATTGAAATTTGAGTTGAAAGATTTATTCCATTACAATTTTGAGATCAAATTCGCGCAAAATCTAAACGTGTTGTTGTGATTTAATTACGAGGAAATCTGGAAGCTGTGGAGCAATTGAATTTTTTTTCAAAATATTGAAAAGGACTCAGGGGCTAAACAGAAGCTCTCTGGAAAAATTTTGTACAGTGAACAGCACATACGACCGCGCTTCCGTGGTTTAAGCCAACAATTGCGGTGGTTCCGTGCCTTGGTGGGAGCCTCTCAGTGCAATTTTCTCTCTGGTCCCCTAAAACTTTCTTATCTCCTCCTCTGTCTGCTCCAATTAACAATTTTCTGCAGGCTTCTTTGCAAAAATCGCAGCGCCGAAAAAAGCAAAATAAATTGTGCGTGTTTTTGCTTTTGTGGTTGTTTACATATTAATACGGACATTAAGGGGTACGGCCAAATCCAGATTAGGTGGGGAGTTCATTACCCTTCCTAAACCCTAAAAATCACAAAATTTGCATCCGCATTTACCCTCATTAACTAAAAATATCTAGAGATGACTCCAAGGACCGTCGCGCTCACTTAGGACAAGAGAAGGCCGTGGGTAATTCATTGCTTATCCGCGTTTCTTTTGTGGTTTCTAAGGCAAGTGTGTCGAAGGCTAGTGGTTACTTAATTAGGCCCACTACTTACGTAGTGGAGAACCTCCTACTTACCTGGCACTTACCTGGCCACAGGAGAGACAAAGAAGCAGTGGAGGATTTATCCTGCGACTTGTCTTTTGGCAGTTAGGAGTGGTTTAGAGCTTTGACCTAGGTGACCACTAGATTTTAGGGTTTTGCTTGTTGCATTTGTTGTGATCGCATCATTTTTCAAAACAAACACCGCATTCATTCATTTCCTCTAATTATAAGTCATGCTGCCACTTGTACTAACCCTTTTTAGTGCAAGATAGGCTGGACATGGGATTCTAGTGCCCGTTTAGTCCGCATTCCCTTGATCGACTCCGAAGTCGGTATTTCTCCATTTACTTCTTCTTAACCCACCACCACACCCACATCGATGGATCCGTCTCCATCGAATTTCTTTACCACTAATCTGCCGTCGTCCGTTGGTGCGTAGAATCCACTCCGCATCTCTCTCCAAGAGAGGTGTTATCCTTTGCGAGGTCCTCTTTCGACCTGCTTATCCATTCCACCAGCCAACGGGGATAATTTTGAGATTAAACCCCAATGCATCAACTTTCTACCCAAATTCCACGGTCTCGAGACTGAAGATGCATATGTCTTTATTACCAAATTTGTAAACGTATGCGCAATGATGGGTACGTCACAACTTTCAGTGGATGCTATGCGTCTACGTCTTCTTCCATTTACCTTGTGCGATATAGCCGAGAAGTGGCTATATAACACTACCGCACATTCCATTACGAATTGGGAAGAATTCGTTGCGGCATTCCTTAAGAAATTCTACCCTATGCAAAAGACAACTCGAATCCGTAGCGAACTAAATCAATTCACCCAGCTTCCGACTGAACCATTCTCGAAATGCTTTGAACGCTTCAAGGATCTTTTGGTTCTATGTCCTCATCACGGCATCCCGATATGGGATTTATGCCGAATCATTTATGAGGGCATTAACCCAAACACTAAACAGAACCTTGAAAACATGTGTCAAGGCACCTTTATGACCAAGGATGATGGGGAAGCTTGGAAATTTTTAGAAGAGTTCGCTGAAAATCCTTACAGTGGGAGAGTGGAACACAGTCATCGTCTAGGGGTGGCGTACACCAAATAGATATGTCCATAGGTGTTCGAGCTGAGATGGAAGCAATGCAAAAGAAGCTCGAGGCTATGGAACACAAATTTTTAGCAGCCTCCTTAAATCCGATGTCGCTCCCCAAAACTGTATGTGGGTGCTGTTCTGATCCTTCTCACTTAACGGAAGAATGTCCATTAAACTCTCCGTTTTAAGGTCACGAGCATACCAATGCCGCATTTCAAAGACCTAGAAACGATCCATATTCTTCCACGTACAATCAGGGTTGGAGGAATCACCCGAATTTTGCTTGGAACCAACAACAACAATCTCAAAACACGGTTCCAAGCCAAAATAATTTCCAAAGGGCCCTTCCACCACAACAGCAACCACTTCAAATCACTCAGCACCCCTACCAGTCACAAAATTTTCAAAACCAGGTCAACACTCCTGCACCGTCTAATCCTATGCAGATGACCCGTTCTGACGAATTCTCTCAATTCACTCAAACCATGAAATCACTCTTGTCAAATTTCATAGAGGTGTCGGCTGAGGTTAGATCTTCCGTCAGTGGGATAAAGAAAAACTCAGCGTCCCAAGCTGAGAGTATCAGATCGATAGAAGCTGAAATTGCACGACATAAAGCCGAAATGAGAGCGAGAGAAAAAGGGAAATTTCCGTCTCAACCCTTACCGAATCCTAGGCATTACAATGTAAATGCCGTCACAACGTTGAGATCAGGAAGAGTGCTGAATAACCATGTTGGGGAAGGAATTGATGATATTGAAAATCCTATCAATAACACCCCGGCTGAGACCTTTCCTCACACACACACTTCACACTTCTACTTCTGATCCTTGTTCTTCTACCCCACCGCCTTCTCACGAGCCTATTCTTCGTTTCCCACTAGGCTCGACACCTCAGCACAGCTCTTCTAGTTCTCCACAGACGATCCCCACTCCTCTTTTGGGATCACGTCTACCCCCTCTTTCTTTTTCTATGATGGACCCAGCGCTTATTGCTAAAGCTCCTTACCCAAATCGGTTAAGGGGTAACAAATCGAGTCCACATATGGAGAAAATTATGGAAATGTTCAAACAGGTTAACATCAACATCCCTCTCCTAGATGCTATTCAACAAGTCTCCGCTTATACGAAAATTCTCAAAGACTTGTGCACTAGGAAGAGGAAGACTCAAGTGCCGAAGAAGGTCTTCATGTCTAATAATATTAGCACTGCTTTTATCCCACAGCTACCAAAGAAACGTAAAGACCCAGGATGTCCTACGATATCGATTTCTATTGAGGGTAAAAACATCAACCGTTCTCTTTTAGACCTTGGCGCAAGTGTTAACCTACTTCCATATTCTGTCTATGAGCAGCTAGGGATTGGAGAGTTGAAACCAGCTCACTGCACTCTCCAAATAGCAGACCATTCAATCACAAACCTAGAGGTGAACTAGAGGATGTGTTGATAAAGGTCGGGGAATTTGTATTCCCTGTGGACTTCATTGTACTCGATACATAGCCTGTAGCGAACCTCCGGAGCCAAATTCCGGTGATTTTGGGTCGACCATTCCTTGCCACTTCCAATGCTGTTATTAACTGTAGAAACGGTTCAATGAACTTATCATTTGGAAATATGACCATTGAACTAAACATCTACAAAGTTGGAAGTCAGCTATCAGAACCCTCTGCTCATATCCTTGATGTGTGCTCTGTCCACGAGATTGCTCCCGAAAGTTGCGGAGTTGATGAACTTTGCTTTACAGATCTCGACGACACTACCACATCACTGTTTGATCTTGCACATGATCTTAGTGAGGACACTTTTCCCACACTTGAGTCCGACACTCCTGACTTCTCACCACCCGAGTCTATATCTTTCACAGGCTATGAGCTTCTTTGTGACTCCGAAAATCACTCGATGATCCCACCTTCTATTATTTCTCCGCCAGCATTAGATCTCAAAATTTTACCTTATCATCTTAAATATGCTTATTTAGGTGAGAATGAGTCTTTACCGGTTATCATATCCACTTCTCTAGCATCAGAGCAAGAGAATGCATTTTTATCGGTATTGAGATCTAATAGGGAGGCGTTTGGTTGGACCATGGCGGACATCAAAGGGATTAGTCCCTTGATAGTAGAACATCATATACATGTGATGGATGATGCCAGACCAACTCGAGAACCACAGAGACGGTTAAATCCCTTCATGAAGGAAGCAGTGATGAAAGAGATCGTCAAATGTCTTGATAATGGTATTATATACCCAATCTCCGATAGCCAATGGGTGAGTCCAATACATGTCTTCCCTAAGAAATCCGGCATCATTGTTATTACCAATGAGACAAATGAGTTGATTCAGACACGCGCCCAAACTGGGTGGTATGTATGTATTGATTACAGAAAACTCAATGCCGCCACGAGGAAAAGACCACTTTCCTCTACCTTTCATTGATCAGATGCTGGAACGCTTAGCTGGACGTAAGTATTATTGCTTTATGGACGAATACTCTGGCTATAATCAGGTCCCCATAGCCAAAAAGGATCAAGATAAAACCACTTTTACTTGTCCTTTTGGTACCTTTGCTTATAGACGCATGCCCTTTGGGTTATGCAATGCTCCCGCTACATTTCAGCGGTGTATGATGGGGATATTCTCTGACATGGTCGAGAATTTTTTGGAGATTTTTATGGACGATTTCTCGATTTTTGGAGACTCTTTTTCTGATTGCCTATCGAATCTTGATGCGGTTCTTACTCGTTGCAAAGAGAAGAACTTAACCTTGAATTGGGAAAAATGTCATTTCATGGTCCAAGAGGGAATTGTTCTTGGACATGTTATTTCACAGAAAGGCATTGAGGTTGACAGAGCTAAGATAGATGTCATTCAAAACCTTCCTCATCCCAAAAGCGTCAAGGATATCCGATCATTTCTTGGCCGTGCGGGCTTTTATAGAAGATTCATTAAGAATTTTAGCAAAATTGATAGACCCTTAACTCTTCTCTTGGCCAAGGATGCGACCTTCCACTTTGACTCGGATTGTGAGGCAGCATTCGACTCACTCAAACACTCCCTCACTACAGCCCCCGTTTTATCGTCTCCAAATTGGGACTACCCCTTTGAGCTTATGTGTGATGCATCAGATTTTGCAGTTGGTGCAGTCTTAGGACAGCACATTGAAAAGATACCACACGTGATCTATTATGCGAGTAAGACTCTGAATAATTCTCAAATTAACTATACAACTACCGAAAAAGAACTTTTGGCGGTTGTATTTGCATTAGAAAAATTCAGGCCTTACTTGATTGGCTCACCAATAGTTGTGTACACTGACCACTCTGCCTTGAAACATCTTCTGGCGAAGAAAGATGCAAAAGGTAGGCTAATACGTTGGATCCTTCTATTACAAGAATTTGATCTTGTTATCAAAGATAAGAAAGGATGTGAAAACCTTATAGCCGACCATCTTTCACGCATCTCTTCTTCACCCGTGACCCTACCGATCAATGATTCGTTTCCAGACGAACAACTCTTGAGCATATCCAATGAACCTTGGTTCAGGGATATTGTGAACTATCTTGTCACGGGACTTATACCCTCAAAACAGGATAAATACCGTTTTCTATCCCAAGTAAAACACTTTTACTGGGATGATCCATATCTGTTTAAGTATTGTCCTGATCAGACATTCGCCGGTGTGTCCCGAATGAGGAGTTCAAGAGTGTTCTATCTTTTAGTCATGATCAGGCCTGTGGGGGTCACTTCGGTCCTAAAAAGACGGTGGAGAAGGTTTTGCAATGCGGATTTTATTGGCCGACCTTGTTCAAGGACGCATTTGATTATTGCAAAACCTGTACACAGTGTCAGTACACGGGTAGAATTTCCCAGAGAAATGAAATGCCTCAGCAACCCATCTTAGTGGTTGAAATTTTCGATGTTTGGGGCATTGACTTTATGGGTCCCTTTCCCAACTCCTTTGGGAATTTGTACATACTGCTTGCGGTTGATTATGTCTCAAAGTGGGTTGAAGCCATTCCATGTCGCACTAATGACAAGAAGGTTGTCATTAAGTTCTTAAAAGAAAACATCTTTTCGCGATTTGGACACCCACACGCTATCATTAGCGATAACGGGACACATTTCTGCAACAGGTCTTTCGAGACTCTGATGCGGAAATACGCAATCAACCAAAGACTTTCTACACCCTATCATCCCCAAACGAGCGGGCAGGCTGAAATTTCAAATAGACAGATCAAACAAATCATGGAGAAGACTGTTGCTAAGAATAGAAAAGATTGGTCGACCAAACTGACGGATGCTCTTTGGGCATTCCGAACTGCATTTAAAACCGATCTAGGGATGTCTCCATATAGGTTAGTGTTTGGGAAGGCATGTCACTTGCCAGTCGAGATTGAGCATAAAGCATTGTGGGCTATTAAAGAAATCAACTTTGACTTAAACCAAGCCTGCAACTTTCGGAAGCTGCAATTAAATGAGCTAAGCGAACTCTGCGATGAAGCTTATGATAACGCTGTAATCGTAAAGAATAGGACTAAGGTTTTTCATGATAAAAACATTTTGAGGAAATCATTTTCACCAGGTCAGCATGTCCTTCTTTATGATTCACGACTACACCTTCACGCGGGTAAGCTTCGATCTCGGTAGAAGAGACCTTTTGTTGTGCGGTCTGTATACTCGCACGGGGCAATAGAGGTTGAAAATGTTAAAAACAGCACATTTTTCAAAGTGAATGGACATAGACTAAAGCCGTATTTTTCCACTGACCCCACGGAGGAGCTCCTCTTCTTACAGGAGCCATTTTACCTTGATTAAAATTCCTCCATCTCACTTCCATATCATGTACATCACTGCAGCATCTTTTGAATGGAGGTGAGTGAAAAGAATAAGTTTGGGGGAGGTTCTTCACTTTTATATTTTGCCCCCACTAATAAATTCCTCCCAGGCTTACAGGTTTTGTAGATATAACGGTTGGCAACAGTGAGGACACTGTTGAAAACAAGTTTGGGAGAGGTTTGTGCTTATTTTTGCATCATTTGCATATCATTTGCATAAGCACAAAACATTTCTTTAAAAAACTATAAAAATTTAAAATTTTCAAAATCCATAAAAATTTAAAAATTTTTTTCAAAATATAAAAATATTTAATATTTAACATTTTTTGTACATAAATAAGATAATAAAAGTTTAGAAAGTGAAAAATTACATCCAAAAGATTTGAAAAATTTAAGAAAACCAAGAAAATTAGAAGTTTTCTTAAACGAACTAGTAATAAGTAGTTATGAGCCGTTGTCCCAAGGGTTAGTAAGATGAAGGAAGTCACTAATTTGAGGATAAAAATAAGTCTGAAAAATAGTTTTTATTCTGGAAGCCAAACATTTTGAACGTTGGTACCCTGCTATTCGCACTTACACACGTCTGGAAGCCCGGAATAATAGAGGATACCTTGAAATGCTCTTGTCTTAAAGCCGATGTATGAAGGAAATAAAAAATGAATAAAATATAAAATGGTGAGAAAAATGGACACTGGTTTTGTTATCGCCAAGGCAGCAATAAAAAAATATAGCGAGAGTGCCTCTTCACCTAGTGCCCTAAGACCAACTGGTCTGGGAGTCACTGCTAAGCCTTAGGTGGTGCAAGATGAGGAAAATACACCAAATAAGCAAGCACATGAGTAATCGGTCGGTTAGTACCTCAAGAAGTATTAACGGTCGCATGAAAGTGTGTGAGCAAATTCAGCTAAATATTCATTAATTAAAAAGTACTGAGGCTGATGGGCAAGAGTATGATAGCTTGAATTGAATTCTCCGGGTGTAGGGATGTTTATTACACACACGTGGGGTTATATGATCAATGTTTGGAAGAAAGATAGGAATGAAGAATAAGATAATGTTTTATTGAGGGAGGATGTGATTTCTGACATCTTTTCATGACTATTAAGATAGGGCTCATGACAACCGAAAAGCTAGTTTAGTTGGAAACCCTAATTTTTAAAGTCTTTCTTTTACAATTCTTATCTTTAAATGTAAATTTCATGATCTTCCTTTTATTATTGGATTTTATGGGTGCAATCCGCTGAAAACCCTCAGGAGACAACACTCCTCCTACTAGGGACACCTAGAGGTTTAAAGGCTTGTTGCACGTGCTCAGTGCAATCGTGTTGCCTACGAAAGTGTGCTAGTTAGTTTTTTTCTTTCTTTATTTTCTCCTTCTCATTTTAATAAAACAGTTCGCTCGAGACGACCGAAAATAAGTTTGGGGGAATTTGATCAGTCGAAAATACTGCATTTTTAACACGGCAATTTCCCTCCCTTTTGCATTCATCTAGAGCTGTTCGGCATTCATATAGAACATATTAGCAAAACATCTCTGAAATACCAGATTGCATGTGTTAGATTTTAAAACCGGCACTTTAAGGGAAATTGATTCATCATGGCATCGCATCATTCTTGTGTAGCGCAATATGTGTTTTGAAGTCTGTGCAGGAAATTCCAGGAGAATGGCCAAATTTATGAAACAAGTGCTGTTAAAAAGACGCCAACTCAGGGATTTGAAATCTGGCAATAATCTAGAAGGCATTCAGAGATTCAATATATCAGCAAAATACCAACATGTTATCAGAAATCCACAGCTGAAGAATGAAGCTCTAAAGAAGCCACATGGCCGCGGATCCGCGGCCGGAGCCGCCTTGCGCCGCGGATCCGCGGTGGGTATGCCACGTCACCTCCTCTGCTTCACTTCAGAACTCCTCTCTCAAGTTCTACAGCTCATTCCAGCCTCTGAATTTCCAAAGAACTCCAGAAAGTTCTTCAGTACAGAAAGGGTTCCTTGATCAAAGCTTTACACTCCAAGCTTCCAAAGCAAGCTTCAACCTAACTACCTTAAAGCCTAGAACCTTCTCCCTAACCTCCTAGTTTAAGGTGGAAGCTAAACCCTAACTAACTAGTTCTAGAGGCTTCTACCTAACTAACTAGCTTACAAGGGAATCTAACCTAATCCAAGCTTCTTAAGGAAGCTAATCATTCCTAAACCTATAAAAAGGACCCTAGGCCTCACTTGAAAAGGTTGTTGGTTGTTCTTCATCTTCCCTAAAAATCCTCCTACAAGTTGAGTGACATATCTTGTAGCCCTAACCCTAAACCAATCAAGAAGCCAAAGTTCAAGATCCTTTGAGTTCAAGCAAAGCAAGCCTTCAACCATCCTTTAGAAGCGAAGCCGGACTTCATCGGAGCATAAGATCCAAGCCGATCCGCGACTCAAGGAGCCGATGCAACGCTAGATTCGACAATTTTGTTCCCTTCTCAAATTCTTGTAGTTCTTTAAGCAAAGTGTAACAAATTGTTGAATAAATAAAGGTGAGATTCTTTTAACTTGCTTATCTTTCAATCCAAGCATTATGATTCAACTTCGATTCTTGAATGTATTCTTTGTGATGATGCTTGAGTAAAACTCCACTCGTGGAGGAGTCGAGATGAATGATAGAATGATGAAGTTGACGAATCTTTAAACATTTTCTTAAGTCCTATAACGTTTGTAAATTCTTGAAAATTGAATGATCGATGATCTAGTTTCGATGCGGAATGCTTTCTTGATTATTTTCGCACGGAACTAGAGATCGACGATCGATCATTCGATTTCCTAGAAGCTATCTTGTGAATGTGATTCATCGAAAGGACAAAGGATAAGATGAGGAAACCCTAATTCTTCGCAAGATCCTTAATTCTCGATAAATCGACATTGACCTAGCATCAATTAGTTAATGGATAAGAAAAAGTAATTTCTAGTCTTCTTCACATCTATGATCTAATCGACTCCTACGAGCTACATTTCAAATCTTGAAATTTAAATCGATTGGAATTCTATCACTTCTTGATTCTTGATTTTTAATGCTTTCTTGATTCTTGATTATATCTAGTTGATTCTTGAAATTCATTGATATAAATTTTGAATCGTTTTCTTTTCTTTTCTATTAAATTTTCAATTCAAAACAAAACAAATACGAACGAATCGCACAATCCCTGTGGACGATCCGCACTTACTAACGCGCTACATTTCGATACCGTTATTGATTGCGGTCAAATTATTTTTGGTTGTGATTTCTATACAATTTTCTAAATACCGACATAATCCGAAATCGATCAATCAGGTAGTATACCTTACCATGTCTACATGCTAGTTACCTATATACCCATATGGTATCGTACCATTAGTGACATGTATATACACATATGAGACATAGCTACATGTACAGCTTGCATACCTACTTACACATATACCTGGAGGGTATTACATCATTATTGATAGGTAGATACACATATCTTGCTATATCGACATGGTTACGTATATCTGGCTATAGCTACATGTTCACCTTTATTTGATGTTGTATGGATTTGGAGGAAATTAGAAACCGCATGATATATATATTAACTTGTTGCAGTTAAATAGCGTTTTTTCCTTTATATGCTCATATTACTGTTTCATGTTGCATATATTACATTCATGGATTTCATATTATGTTCTCTGATATTCTTACTCCTAAGTATATATAACAGTGGAATGGGACGCTGTTATATATGCCTATATATATATCAGTGGAATGGGATGCTAATATATATGTATTGATTCATGCATTTATACTTATTCATTACTTGATATTTTCTGGATTTGAGGACCGTGGTTGTTTCTTGAAATTATGTTTTATTTGAAAAACCTGGTTTCTCTTGATATGATACTTCAGCGTTCACAATAAGATTTCTCGGTTCTGAGATGGTGATATATACCCGACGCGAGGAGTGCAATGGGCCGTGTGCGGGTACATGGTGGAGCCCGATATGGTTCCCCTCGGCAAGATGGTCGACGGTACATGCCGATGAGCCTGGAAGGTGGGCTAGTGCCTACCGGTGACAGTACCTTTGACTCGACGGGTATCGTGGGGATACAGGACAGGGTCATGTACGTATGGATACGTACCTATCAGGGGGCCAGTCGTGGTGACAGCACCTGATAGATCAGTATTTATGTGTCGATGCTAGACACTTGTTTCATGATGTTTTTGGCTGTCGATGTTGGACACTCACTTTATATGAAATTTACTCGATACTGGATATTGGATATATGAGATATACTTGATATTGTACATTCAGGATATATGTGATTTACTTGACACTGTACATTCAGGATATATGAGGTTTACTTGATATTGTACGTTCAGGATATATGAGATATACTTGATATTGTACATTCAGGATATATGAGACTTACAGGATATGAGAGCCAATTTAGGGTCTGATTTGAGGAAATTTGGGATTTAGATTGTCTTGATGGACGTTGGTCCTGTCACGAGGTCATGATTCCGTGAAATTACACGTTTTAGTCCATACCCCTCATTTATGTTATATGCATTGCTTCATGTATTAGTAGTACCTGATAGAGTACCTTTCATGACTATTGCATATACATATTGTCATATTATTACTTCATGTATTAATTGTACCTGCTAGAGTACCTTTCATGACTGTTGCATACATATGACCATTATTGCTATCCGCTTGCATGTATTAGATTCACGCTGTACGTGCATACTTGCGATTACCTGCATATGTTATTTACTGTTCATGAGTTGGCAACTCACCCCCGTTGTACCACAGTGTTTTGCAGGTAGTCCCTCACGGCAGTCGCGGCAGGCTTTTCATCTTTCGTATCATCTTTTGTTGCGGATACCGCTACGGCTGACTGTGTACAGTTTTGCTATAGGTGGATTTTACGGTTATCCGATATTGCTTATTGTATATTCGTTGTATCCTGTACTCTCCATCAACCACTTTCATGTGTATGACTTGGAGACTTGATGTGAGGACGATATTATATATTTTGGTGACTTGGATATCTTTTATACAGTTTTATTTATATCGTCTTTTATTTCTTCGCTACGACGTCGTATATCTGTTTTGGTGGTTGTTTTCCACCATTGGGCGCGGATTTGCTCCCGTTAGGGATGCTCTACTTTATATTTATGTTGTACCCATTTTTGGGGTTAGTTTTTACAAAAGAGGTGCTGCCAAAATTTTTAAGAAAGTAAAGTTGGACTTTAAAGAATTTGGTTTGAGATTTCAAAAGTTTTGAAAATACTATTATCACTTACTACTTTTGATGGTTTAGATTGCTGGGTTTTCGGCTTACTTAAATCGTGTTACTCCTGTAGACGTTGCGTAGTTTAAGGGCCATCACATGCCAATTCGGGTCGTGACACTCGCCATGGCCTCCATCTATATCATATCTGCTGAATTGCCTGGAAACTGGGACATCAACACGACCTACTTCGGTTCTGGAACAGTTGTAATCTTATCAAGATGTTCCTTCATAAGTATTGCCGCATCTAAAGCCTCTGCATATATATCAAAACGTTGGGCGCTAGCGAAGAGGAACATCTACGCATCAAGACCTCGTACGAATCTTTTAATCCACTTCTTTTCAGTATCGACCAAGCAGGAATCATATCACGATAGCTGCATGAACTGCAAATCATACTTAACTACGGTCATATCCGGAGTCTTACGCAAAAAAATCAAAACTACGATCTCGGGCATCTCCGACGCTCTGTGGAAGAAATCTTGCTAAGTACACTTTCGAGAACTCATCCCACGTCTTCGGAGGAAGACCTATTGCTTGGTCTCACTCGATTGACTCACACCAGGTCTAAGCAAGGCCCTCCAAATGAAAGCTAGCCAACTCGACTGATCTCTCATCGGAGTATCTCAACGAACGAAATATTCTAACCATCCTATCCAGGAATGACTAAGGATTCTCTTTCATATCCATACCCGTAAACACCGGCGGCTTCAACTTCATGAACTTTGGAAGCCACACCTCAATAATCTCAACAACGGCTGCTACAACCGTCTGTACAGTAGACATCACAATGATCTCCGGAGTAGGCTGAATGACATCAGGTTTCCAAGTCCATCTGGTCTCAACCAATGACCCGACCATCTGGTACGGATCTAGAACACTTGTCTCAAGACGAGAAATCCTATCAACGAAAGGATGATCAAACTGTTCCTGTGTCACTGGGATACCACCCTGATCAGTCCTCGTCTCAGACGAGTCTGCCCTGATCTCGTCTCTAACCGCACCCCTCTCGGCTCGCGTAGACATGGTGACCGGAACAACAAACAAGTATCGATGAGGATAAATCAACTGTAATGAAATAGAGTAAGGATCTAAAGATATATTCAAAGGTCACTTGAGCAAAGTATCATATTGTAAATATGCCACGGAACATACGTACAGTACGTCACTCAACTTTGTACCTACTCCATCATACCAAGGTCAACTTACGAAAGTTTGGGTCTAATACCCCTAAAGTCAAGTCTAAGTTCCGTAAGGTTAAACCTAGGTTCCGAAAATGTACGCCCTAAACTCCACATAGTCAAACCTAGACTTGAACAAAGGTTAAACTTAGCGCCCTGATACCAACTTTGTCACGACCCGGAAATGGCACGTGACCGGCACTTAAATCATATGGCGTCATTCAAACATCAACGCGACTTAAGTAAGCTAAAACCAAGATCTAAAACCTTTTATAAGAAAATAATGGAGGTGTAGTTTTGAAAACGGGTTTTTAATATGAAATCAAGTTTGTTTTGAAAGATAAATAAGTTCGATTTAAAATCATGTTTGTCATTTGTAAATCGGACATCACCTCCTTTGTAAATTTTGAATAAAACAAGCAAACAATAAACACACACACACACACATATACGTATAAAGAATCCCCAAACGGGATTCTTTATATATATATATATATATATATATATATATATATATATATATATATATATATATATATATATATATATATATATATATATAAAGAATCCCCAAACGGGAGCTAGCACACGGCTAATGGCGAAAACACAATCCATGCAAATATACGATGCCCAATGGTGAAAATCAATACAAGCAATAAAACAAAAGATATGTAATAAGCAACTCAAGCCGGTTCCAAACGAGCCCGACACCCAAAAACAATACATATCTAAGTCCCGTCTCTAAGTCGTGGATTATACAAATATACAATTGGTTGATGGAGTTTTTAACTAGATCCAAGAATAATAATAATACATATACAAGAGGCGATTATGATCTAACATGTAACCGAAACAAACGAAATACGGCAAAAACAATAACAAAATAGCAAAACTGTCAAAAATCTTGAAGGACATACGTATGAACCTATATTAGGCAGATGTCTTACCAAAGGGTCACAGTCGCATAGAAACTAAGCATACGCCTGAAGAAGGGGTTACAGACGTCTGTTCAAATGGTCACAATCATACAGAAAGTAGACAGACGTCTGAAGAAGGGCTCCCAGACATCTGAAGAAAAAATTTCAAGAAATCCAAATCAAAAGAAGACATCTGTTGACTTGAGCATTGGATGTCTGAAAATCAACAAATCAAAGATTCACATATCATCAACAGACTTCTTAAGCCTTGGGCACAGACGTCTGAAGAAGAGAAAGCATGAAAAATGTATACGAGGCAGACATCTGAAGCTCAAATGAGCATACGTCTAAAGAAGGATTTTTCTGAACGAAAATTGAAAAAACTGGAAAATTCCAAAACCTTAAAAATCCATTCTTTTGTACTAAAATACCCTGTAATTCCCAAAATAGGGTGTAATCACCAAGTAAACCGTACTCAATTCACTACTAGTAGTGGATCACTTCAAAAACTAAACTACAAAAAATCCAACCCATAAAAATACCATTTTTAATATAGAAACTAAATTTTTTCATGGCCAAACATATCAAAACTGGTAGATCTTGAATTAAAGAGGGATTCTTACCAACTGAAGTGATGAAAAGTGAAGATCCAAGTCCTAAAAATGTCCACTTGAAGATCTTGGAGGTTGTGGTAGCTTCACTTGAAGCCTTGATGGGTTTAGATGAAGAAAGCTTGGATTTTTGGTGGAGGAAGATGGATTTTCGGTTTGGGTTTTGGGTTGAGGGGTTAGGATATTTTTGAGAGGGAGATGAAAGATATTTTTGTGAGGAGAGAGAAATGAATGGTGAAAATAAGAGGAGGAGAGAGGGTGTGGGTATAGACATGGGTAAGTGGTATGGGCCCCTTTCTCTCTACAATAATAATACCAATAACACAAAAATCCCATATTATTTCCCAAATACAAAATACTTATCATTTCCAAAATATCTCAAATTTATTGATTCCTAAAAATAAATATACATACGGATGTCAATCCGGAAAAACCTAAATCCATACTAGGTATTATTTTCATAAAACTCGTAATACCAATATTTAAATTATAAAATAATATTTATAATTTTCAAAATATACAGTTATCTATTGAATTTTTAGTTATCTATTGAATTTTTAGTTATCTATTAAATTCTATTGAATTATTTAATAGTTTCGTGTTTTTAGATCCACGTTCTACTGGCGGGATGGCGTCTGGCGCCGGTTCTAGCAGCATACCAAGGACATCAGGGACATGTATAATCGTTAATGCTTAAAAGCTTTTAAATAACGATTGCAATTTAAAATTTTCAAATGCTATATATATACTTTGAATATTATAATATTGTGTCTGTATATCTTTTTGCAGACTCCACCGGTGCTAGAAGGAAGGGTTGTTCTCAGCCCACCATCTCCAAGCCAGTTAATGGAACCAGAACCTAGACGCTGATGTTCAATGAGAAGGGTGTGCTTGTTGGCGACAACGCCACCAAGTGGGTGGATTATATAGGCCACGAGGTCCATACATACCATCGGTACCCGCTGCATCTTAGGTGGGACCCGAGTCTAATCGCTATTGCCCGAGATTATTTTGAGTCGAACGCGGTTTCACATATCCTTTTAAACATTTCAATTTCAATCATCGTTATATATATATATATATATATATATATATAATTTTGTAATCCAAACCCATCGACATCATAGGTTCATCGGTGTTTCCGATGAGGATGGCGTACATGTGCAGTTCGATACACATTGTACCCTTGCCCGGGTCATAGACGAGATGCAAAATATCATTAGAAGACGCCAATGTAACGTAAAGAAGCTTTACTATCATGCTTGGGTCGCTGCGACTAAGGAGCAGCGAAGGCAGATGATAGATCGGATAGCCCTGGATGTCCTGAGACCCGATTAGCCACAGCTGGTCAAGTACTTTACTCGCACCGATGTTCAGGTATAAATTTAATTTTAAAGATTATAACAACATAACATGAAATCATATTCTAAAATATGATATATTCTTTTTTATATTTGCAAGGCGGAGTCGGTTCGCAACAAGAAGAACCGAAACAACGGTGTGAGATCCTGCGATGTCCCGATCCAAGGGAAACACACGCAGACTAGAGCACGGTACCTCCTTGTGAGTACTTGACGCTTAAAAATATATGTTTTCTTTGTCGTAAATTACTTATTAAAATAAATCCTAATTTTATTGTAGAAAAAGAAAGATCCTGCCGGCTACACTCTTGCCAAGGGCTGGGCCGCATTACACAAGGGCACCGATGAGTATATGGTAATTTCATATAATCAATTCGATTATGTAATTTAAGTTAACACACACACACACACATATACATATATATACTCTTTATAGAGCCAGTTCTAAGAGAGGACATCCCTTTTAGGACTTGGCCCCAACGACCCGATTACCACCATTGCCCCTGTTCTCGACGAGCTATCCGACGGGCAACATGGTGGGTATGAGCGCGGGGTTGGTCCTGGGACCCACCGTCTCTTTTCTGGGTGTGAGAACGTCCATGAATACGCCGTGACAAAAACGCGGGCAGATACGACAGCAACGTCGGCAGAAGAGATTCGAGCGCTTCGCGAGCAGATGGCACAACATAAGGTTCATCAGCAGATGCAACAGTAGCTGTAGGTGTTGGATATGTATGCCCTAGAGGCCTTCATTATATAGGATGCTAGGGATATGTATGTATAGGACAATCTTGCTCGATATGATAGTATGTTATTTGGTTTGTCTTTATCTTAACATATGATGTGTTTTACTTAGTATTTCATATCTTGTATACATGTTGATAAAGCCCGTAGGATCCTTGCTTGACTACCAGCGTTGTGATGGAAATCATACTTGTAGGAGATGGGTAGTCGATAAGAACATCCTTAAATGTCCCTAGTTGTGGGAGTATTGAGACTGGACATCGATACTCCAGAGTAGACTAGTGTATACATATCTAGACCATGACGAGGGGCGATGGATTAGTCCCGCAACCATTGGTATGGTGCACCTAAGATTATATACAGGTGCTCACTGGGGGTGGGTACACTGAACGGACTCGCCAAGAATTGGCTAAATGGTATTATACCTATCGTCAGATAGCAGTTCTCAGGTGACATGAGTACAGATAGTCTGTCGACCTGAGGTCATTATTTGTCTCGTGTGAGTTTCTACTGTGCTTTGATTACTACCCTACTATGGCTCTACTGAGTCGTGCAAACATATTTTAGTTAGTACAGTCCCGAGCCACATTGAGACAGTGAGTGACTGTTGAGGATTCGTCTCTCCCGGTATATAGAGTCGATGTCGCGCTGTGTTCGGTTGGCCAACACCATAAGTCCTTGGTCAAGGAAGATTGAGAATTATTGGTAGTTGGACCAGTAGATGTTAGGAATATGTATGCCCTGGAGGCCATTATTGACGATATAGTGAATGCTTGGACATATATATAGATGACTTTCTTGCTCGACATGATAGTATGCTATCAGGTTGCCTTTATCTTAACATGTAGACTGGTATTTATATTGTCTCTCTTACATGTTGATAAAGCCCTTGGGATTTGTACTTGACTACCAGGACTATGATGAGATCATACTAGTGGGGCCAGGGTGGTCTAAAAGAACATCCTTCAATCAGTTCCTAGTCATGAGAATATCAAGACTAGGGCATCGATATTCCAGAGTAGACTAGTGTGTACGTTTCTTGTTCCTTAGAGGGCGATGGTTGATCCCACAACCATTGGTGTGTGACATCAAAGATTATACATAGGCGCTCATTGGAGAATGGGTACACCGAACAGGACTCGCCGAGGACTCCTATGTAGTAGTATACTTATCGTCAGATAGAAGTCCTCTGGTGACACTGGTACAGGTTAGTCTGTAGAACCGAGATTGTCATAGAGTCTTATGTGGCTCCCACTGTGCTTTGATTTCCTCCCTACCATGCTTAAGAAGAGTTGTGCAAACAGGTGGATTTTAGGTACAGTCCTGAGTCACATGGAGGCAATAAGCGATATGAGGGGTTTCGTCTCTCTCGGTATTGGGGGTTGATGTTTCGCTATGCTCGATTGGCTATAACTGGAAGTTCCTGGCCAGGGCTACTGCCGAGATTTACTGATAAGAGTTATCAGTAGTTTCTCGAACCGTTCTAAGACAGACATCGGCTTGACTTATCACGTTTCTGGGGTCTAACGTTTACCACCCCTAGACATGATGTGCTACATATCAGATGAAGAGACCGGACTGTACGGTAGTGTTACTGATAGGCTTCATGGAGAATATGGACAAGCTTGCTTGTTGATCTTCATATCGCTCAATACCCGGGTAGCCGTTACGTCCAGCTAGTACCGCTGAGGGCTTGTAGGTGACTGATGTGATCATCACTTACTGCTGGCGTATTGACGAGTCTTTAGAGTCCCACAACAGAAGTTCTCTGGTTCAAGTGAAACGAAGTAAGACGCATATGTGATATGTGTAGGCCTGATTAAATACGTGTATGTGATACCATATTGTAATCTAGAAGTTACCTGTTATCGGTTCGGTTATATGTGATATAACCAGATTGTCGAATCAAGTGTTGATTTGACAATGTGATATATAAATAAATGAAATTAGTTAATCATATGTGATATAACCGGATTATTAAATCAAGTGTTGATTTAATAATGTGATATACATTATATGTGATATAATTATATCTTAACTAATATCATTAGCTCACTAATTATTCTTCATAATATATATATATATATTGAAGCATGGCATAAAATTCTATTTTGTGAAAATAGAAATGAGGTGGAAAATGAGAGCATGGTTGAAAGCATGGGATTTATATTTGTTTATTCATCTTGACTCACTATTCAAGCATGGTTGCAATTTTATATTGCAAATTTCCATGCTTGAATGAGTGGGGATCAAGTGTTGCCATTCATTCTAAGCTCATTCTCAACACTTAGCCTTTTTCTTGATTTGCTCCTATGGTTGCTCTTTAGCTTCTTCTTCTTCCTCAATTGCTATAGTTCAAGCTTCAACCCTCATATGTGATGTGAACCATGAAACTTAAACACAAACTTGTGAGCTTTTAACATCCCCTACTTCACCATCCTACACTTGACTAGCGATCGAGTGTAGCGTGTTTACTATGCTAAAGAGTTTAGTGTACAGGTAGCTTGAGGTGGAGGGACTTCACGTGGGTCATCTTCGGCACGAAGGTCATCGGAAGAAGCTCGTCCAAAGCCTCAAGTGGAGCCTAGTAGAGTCGCGGGACTACTACACGGAGCATGTGAAGTGAATGACTTGATCTATGAGGGTATAGCTATCTTTCACTTTCTCTAGTTGTTCACATCATCATAGCAAACCCTAATATTCTAGCAAAGATCTTGTATAGTCTAACTTAGCACCTAATAAAAATTAAAATTTGGCATGCTTGATGCTACTAAAACCTTATGATGGTGCTAGGGTCGACTTTCAGTAGATTCTCGGATGGTCTTGAGCCATATCGGCATGACTTGTCAGGTTATTAGGGGTCTGACGTTTTCCACCCCCTAGACCCGGCATGCGATACTCTCAGGCGAACAGACCGAACTGTACAGAATTGTCACGGACAGGCTCAGTAGGAGTTCGGACGAGTTTGCTCGTCGACCTTCTTTTTGACAGATACCTGGGTTGCCGTTATGTACAACTAGTGCCACTGAAGAGCTTGTGGTTAAACCTACTGTCAGCGTACTATCGAGTCTTTAGAGTCCCACACAGAGGGTTTCCTTGGTTCAGGAGAAATAATTTAGAGGTTGTATGGTTTTACGTGCAGAGTTTCGATCATATACGTGTACTAGATACACGTATTTTTGATCGGACGAATAATACTAGCGGGCTTAGGATTAAGCCGCATTCTAGTATTATAATATTGGATTATTTTTGTCTCTTGGTATTCGTGGTAAGAATACATGTATGTATATACGGTGAGGGGTATTCTTGTAATTTCACAAGAGTGCTTCTAGTAGAAGACACCTCATTTGTGATTAATCCATTTATTTAAATGGATAATGAGGTGGAGGTATGAGGTGTTATTTGATCATTAATGAAGCATGTCTACTTTGGTGACTCATTCATTTTGGATGACTATTGAAGAATGGTTGTATTATATTATTATTATTATTAAAGAGATAATGTTCATAGTCATCAAGTCGTAGCCATTCTTCATCTCATTCTCACTTGAACACTCTCTCTCCTCCTTTGCTATCTTCTTCTTCCTCAAACCCTAAACACTCTCATGAGTTGAGAAACCTAGCGTTAATGAGATAAAATAATCCAATAAACATTCTCTACATCTCCTAAGCTACCTAGATTAGCAAACTAGGTACTTTAGTTACCTCATTCTAGAGGTTAGAGCTTAAACCATAGACTCTCGGGTGGATCTTCTTCGACACGAGGAGGCCAATTACCAAGCTCGATCTGTACATATGAGGATCTTAAGAAAAGGATAAGAAGACCTGAAGGACTTGGACACAAAGGTATAAATCACTTCATAGTAGATTAGAACCTTTGTTGGTATTGCTAAGTTAGGGTTTTCGATACGATCATGGGGTTTAGGTCGATGTTTCTTGCTACAAAATTATCGTTTGCTAATTCCGCCTCCCCACAAACATTGTGGGGTGCGCGACATCGACTTACAGTAGGCGCTTACTGTTGGATATAGGGCTCTCAAGGCAATTATTGTAATTGCATGCAGGTGATTATGATAATTGAACGAGAAACTATACGGGTAGAACAACCTTACACGAGATAATAGTATGCTATCTGGTTTGTCTTTATCATTACGTGTATACATTTTGATAAAGCCCATAGGATTATTTCTTGACTACCAGTATTATGATGGCAATCATATACATGTGAGCTGGGAGGTCCATAATCATAATCTTAAATGTCTGTTGTTGAGAAAGTATCAAGACTGGGCATCGATACCCCGTAGTAGACTTGCGAATACTTTTCGAGATCCCGACAAGGGACGGTGGCCGGTCTCGCAAGCCATTTGTTAGTTATATGTATGCCCTAGAGGCCATTATTGTACATATGATGTATATTATAGTGGATGTTTGAACATATATAAGGAGGGCTTTCTTGCTCGACATGATAATATACTATCTGGTTGCTCTTTATCTTAACATGTACACTTATTGTCTCTCTATTACATGTTGATAAAGCCCTTAGGATGAGTACTTGACTATAAAGATTATGATGCAGATCATACTAGTGGGGCAAGGGTAGTGGGTAAGTGCATCCTTCAATTATTCTTAGTCGTAGGAGTATCGAGACAGGGCATCGATATTCCAGAGTAGACTAGCGTATGCACTTCTTGACCCATATGATAGGCGATGGATGATCCCACATCCATTGGTGTTTGACATCAGAGATGGTATACGGGTGCTTAGTGGAGACTGGGTACACTGAATAGACTCGCCGAGAACTCCTTGATGGTATTATACCTCACGTTAAATAGCAGTTCTCTAGTGACACTGGTAAAGGTTAGTCTGTAAACCCGAGATCGTCATAGAGTCTTATGTGATTCCCACTGTGCTTTGATTTTCACCTTACCACGTTCAAGAGAACGTGCAAAACGGTGGTTTTTGGGTACAGTCCCGAGTTACATGGAGACAATGAGCGATAGGAAGGGATTTCGTCTCTCCCAGTATTGGGGGTTGATGTTGCGCTATGCTCGATTGGCCATAACAAGAAATCCCTGGTCAGGGTTGCTGAGATTTACTATTAAGTGTTATCAGTAGTTTCTCGAACTGTTATGAGCCTCACATCGGCATGACTTATCCGGCTATTAGGGTCTGACATTTACCACCCCCAGGCTGAGATATGTGACATATAAGACGAAGAGACCGGACTGTACGGTAGTGTTACTTATTGGATTCGCAGGAGTATGAGTAGGCTTACTTGTTGATCTTCTGATCGATCAATACCCGGGTAGCCGTTACGTGTAGCTAGTACCGCTGACGGCTTGTGGGTGACTGATATGATCATCACCTACTACTGGCGTATTGACGAGTCTTTAGAGTCCTACACAGAGGTTTCCTGGCTCAGGCGAAACGAAGTAGGAGCACATATGTGATATGTGCGGGACTAAGATTAATGCGCATATGTGACACCTCATTCTGTTCTCGCGATATGTGATATCGGTCAGTTATATGTGATATAGCCTGGTTATCGAATCAAGTGTTGATTCGATAAGTTGATACATATGATATTAGTCGGTTATATGTGATATAGCCGGATTATTAAATCAAATGTTGATTTAATAATTTAATGTATAATTATATATTTGATATATTAATTTACATTAATTAATATTAGCTCACTTAAGCATTTCTTTTTCTCACTTGTGTGTACACTTAATATATATGCGATATATATTATTGTGTCATGCTAGTTTCTATATACTACATAGGTGTTTGAGACACACACCATGCTTAACATAATGAAGGGTTTTATTTATTTAAAGTAAATCAAATTAGTTGGAAATTTGTCACATGGTTTGAGCTTAGTGGAAGCTTGTAGAACCATTGACTTAGTCCACTAATTTTGTTTTATTAGAGATATTTATTAACCCAACCATTATCTTAAGCCATGGTTAAGTCTCTATAAGAGTTAGTATGAGATATTATCTCACCCATGGTTGCTATTCTCACTCATAAGATTCATTCTACACTTGCTTCACTCCATGGTTGCTTCTTCTTCATCTCCTTTCTCAAGCTCTTTAGCTTTTTGGGAGGTGAAGTAAATGAGTGAGAAAAATATTTCTAAAGTAAGAAAAATTCCTACTTCATCAACCTACACTAAATTAGCCATTTAGTTTAGGTTGTTTGCTTCACTAATTCCTAATTAGTGAAGAGGTGGCTTGATTTAGTGTCTCCTCGACTTAGATCATCTTCGGTCTCGAAGACTTCAAGCAAGTTTGTTCCTTTCATCTTGTAGAGCCTTTCTAGAGTCTGAGAGTTCACTACTTGGAGTGAAGGGACTACTACACAGAGCTTATGAAGTAAAGGACCGGTCTACAAAGGTTGTATTCCTTGTTCACTTAGATGTAAAGATGTTTACATGCTATGTTTTGTCTAATTCTCTAGTTAAGATTCTAGGTTAGGGTTCTTTAGCGCGCCAAATTTTTGAAAATGGCATGGTCGATACCTCCCGAAATCCAGTGGCGGTGCTGCGGAACTCTATAGTGGTATCAGAGCCAAGCTAGAGAATTAGACGATATTTGTAAAATTATGAAACCGTAACTACTCCGAAACCTCGAAACGAAACCCATATTTTCTGTCGAATTTTAAAAAGCCTCTAAAATTTTTTTAAGCAGTTGCAGAATGTTACATGAGATGTAACATGAACACCGCAGATAATTGAAACCTTTTCGCCGAATTTGACCCGGCGTGATAATGATTTTGACCGGCCTGGCCAGATTTTGTGTTGAATTTGGGCTTCAATTTTAAGTAGTGTTCCAGTCTTTGGGTTTTGGTGTTTCAGGTGTTGCTTGTCTTTACTAAGATTGCATATGATGTTATTTTTGTATAAAGGAAATTCAGAGTGCTTCGTAGTCGTAATTCTAACATCGTTTCGGATTTTTAGACGACGTTAAAAGGTTCGAACGAATATCAAATACCCATTTTTCTCACTCGCTAGAAATTTTTCAAGAGTTGGATTTTTCCAAGTTTAAAATCTTCAGAAAATCATGCAGGTGTTTTCAATGGACCCTCTAGAAGAATGAAACCCTAACTCGATTCTATGACTGCCGGAACCGCCACCAAACCCTAGGGTTTGTGGTAGTTCCGCTGCGCCATCGGTGAGGCAAGGGTTGGCCTTTCTACGGTTGGTCCATAAGTGCTGTGGCATGATCTGGGTATTTTTTAAATTGCACTCAAGTGTTGAGCTCTTTGGGAAATTTTGGGAATTCGTTGATTCGATCGAAAATTTTAACACCGTCTAACTATCTGTGATTGTGATACAAAACTTGGAATCCAAAATATTTAGTTTTGTGAAAACTAATTTGAATTTAATAAATCTAGAAATTTAGTCTCAAGTGATCGGTTGCCACGGGATTTTGATATGGATCAAAAGTCTGTCGCAATCACGTAGCGTACGCGGATACTCGCCGGGTAACGTCACTAGATAGCCACGCCCCATAGTCCGACCAAGTGACTATAGGAGAACCTTGTTGCCAAAAGCATCCATCCAGGATGCTCACGGCCGCGGTGTTCCGCCTAAGTGCACTATGTCGACGGCATCGTGGGTGCGACCATCTACTAAAGTTTCCGACGAGCATTCGATCAGGTTGTCGGGAATCTTGTTGAATTACCCGACTGGTTATTGAAAAGTGTTTTCAATATCGAGACTAAAATGCTTGGTTTATAATTGTTAGACATGCGATGTTTAAGGAATTCATTTGGTTAGGCATGAAATCCAAAGTATGTGATACATTGGGTTTATGATGTCTAAGGTGGTTGTGGATTCCAAATGTTGTAGTTTTTCACTTTCTTTTCTGCGACCGTAAGTGTAATATGTGGTGTATCGCCGATTTCGTGGCTATATGTCAACGACAATTGGGATACGCATATTTACTTACGTTGATGACATTTGATGTTATGTGTTGCTGTGATATGTTATATTGGATCGTCATGTTTGAATAGACGGTTTTTTTATGTGAGATGAGAGTTTTTTTTTTATTTTCATTCATGTAAAAACTTATATGTAATATTCTTTTATTAGGGCACTTCCGGGTTGAGGATGATGTCACCATTGATGTATATTATTTACTTTTCCGCTTTAGGATAGACCCAAGGTGGGGAGCACAAGTAACAGGGTTCTAGAGTCCAGTGGGAGACCATCTCGAGGAGTCGAGACCGGGTTTCCTAACTCTAGAATTTGTAAGGTTGCTTACCGCTCTCGTAGGGGTCTAGGGATGTGGGTTTGGCTATTCATCGCGACCGTGGAATCCGTATTTTATACTGGCTTAATTTAAAACACGGAATTCCTAGTATATCCAAAATTTCATATGTGGACTTCTGCTGCTGATATTCTGTGATGTGATCACTTTATATGATGAGACGAATGTTGTTATTATATATATGATATATAATAAACGTTGCTTATATTTTTCACCCGTGCTAGTCCCGCCCCGCTATGCCGTTAGTTAAGTAACCTAACGGTACATAACGGGACACTGTGGCGAATGCGAATGTCATAATCGTACGTTGTATTTTCGTTTCTTCTGTGATGCTTACGAAGCATAAATGATGGGGCTTCATTAATGAGATTAATGAAAGAAAAGAAACCTAAAGATGTTGTAGAATCTTGTTTTAAAAACCGGCAGCTCTCATTCTTGCTTTGCATAGTGGTATTCCTTGTAGAATATCCAACACCTTATTCGATAAGGAAAGAGCCGAGATCTCTTCACCGGGAGTGACCTCTTTAGCGAAACTAATAGATGCCACAATCCACTCAGTTTTGTTTTTGATTTCTTTTTTTAGTTCATGCTTTGCATAGTGGTATTTATGAAATATCCAGCACCTCATTCGATGAGGAAAGAGCCGAGATCCCTTCACCGGGAGTGACCTCTTTAGCGAAACTAGTAAAAGCCTAAAAAACACTCCTTTTCAAAATCATTCGATTCTACAACGATATCAAGTTCATTACGCAAAAAGTTTTCTTAAAAACCTGTCGTAGCCCTCCGTCATTTCAGATAAGTACTACAGTATTCGTGCTACGTTTGTTGGCCTCCGTCAAGGCGTAGTGTGCGGTAGCTAACTAATGCTTATCTGCAACATAAGATGAGATTGGATTAGGGTAGTCGTGCGACTTTGTTGGCCTTCATCAAGGGTCGTACGGGTGGGTTTAATTCAATCATGAATAGTACGGGTTGAACTTGACTAGCAATCTATGGTTTGTTGGCCTCCGTCAAGGTCATAGGGCGCTAGGGGCAAAATATTATCGGGAATTTCAAGTGTTGAAATTTGCAATGAGATTGTATACCTTTTATGAGATAGTTGGATCCCGATACCCACTGCGAGTAAGAGTTACTCCTTAGAGAGTTTTACACATTACAATTAGCCGATCAAAGTAGGTGTCTAAAAAGGTGTTAATGGGGTTACGCCCCTGGAAAAACGAGATTTATTTTAATTAGGTCCATGCGAATGCACGGGGAACCTCCCTCAAAGTACCGACACTGGCCTGGTCGAAAGATTGGCGAACTTGTAGGGTGTAATTAATCCCGGCTAGTCTTACCTTTTAGGGTTTGAAGGAAGATTTGATAAAAATAGTGGGAGTCATCATGATTAGATAAAACAATAACAAATCTGATCTTGCAAGAGCATACGCTGAGTGTTTTCTTCTCTCTCTCTCTCTCTTGGTAGCGACCATGACATACCTTAATCAAGATAATAATTTGGATATATTGACCGAACCTACTTATTATACTGAGCTAGTGAACGTTGAATTCTGCTCTATCTTATAATTGTTATAAATCCAAGCAGGAAATAGGGAAATATCCAGATTCCTACGCGACCCAATCGAGGAATGTGCATGTTGATGCATCTTCTTCACGTGTGTTTATTACCGAGAACTGTTTCTCAGTACACTCTACGTCCTAGATATAAGATACCGGAACAGGATCCCACATATGTAATCTGTTATATGGGCTACAGAAAGGTAGAGAACTGAGATTGGGTGATATTTCTCTAAGTGTTAGGGAATGGTGCAATTGTTGCAGCCAAATTAGTTGGCAAATATCACCTTGTATTACCAAATGGGAAATACATTGATTCTGAATAAATGTCATTACATGTCGAACCTGATATACAATATTACATCAGTCTCTTTATCAAGTTAAAGAAGGATATAATTTTGTATTGCAAGATAATGTTGTGAACATTTTCCTTAATCAAGAGTTGATTGGATCAGGCACATTATATAATAGCATATACGTTCTAAATCAAACCACAATTCAAAATATATAGAACAAATACAAGAGGAGTAGTTCAGAAATGAACGAATCCTTTTTGTGGCATTGTAGACTAGGTCATATCAATACGACACGACTAGCTAAGTTACATAAGGATGAATATTTAAATCCGTTCGAATTTTCATTTTATAATACTTACCAGTCTTGTCTCAAAGGTAAAATGACCTATAATCCATTTATTGGAAATAGAGAAAGAGTTACTAAACTCTTGGGACTGATACATGGTGATGTATACGGTTCTATGTCTACAAATGCAAGGGTTGGTTCCTCGTACTTCATTATATTCACTGACTATCTCTCAAGATTCGAACATATGTTCTTGTTGAAACACAAGTCTGAAACTTCTGAGAAATTCAAGGAATATAAGCTTGAAGTTGAGAAACCAGACGGGTAGAAGTATTAAGTCCTTCGATGTGATCGTCAACCAGAATACTTGAGCATGGAATTCCTGGATTATTTAAAAGAGAATGAGATTCTCTCTCAGCTTACTCCTTCGTGTACACCACAGCACAATGGTGTGTCGGGGCGGAGGTATCGCGTCTTATGAGATATGGCGCACTCTATGATAAGTACTGCCGAGTTGCTTGTTTCCTTTTTTGTGTTATGCACTTGAGAAGCTGCATATCTATTGAATGGGGTTCCATCCAAATCTATGCCTACCACTCCATATGAGATACGAAATGGGAAGATACCATCTCTTAAACTAGTTAAGATATAGGGTTGCCCGACCTATGTTGAAAAACAAAATCCGGATAAGCTCGAGGCAAGGTCAGCTCTGTATAAGTTTGTTAGGATATCCCAAACATTTGTGAGGGTATATCTTCTACCTAACTGAGGAGTAAAAGGTGTTTTGTTTCTCAGCATGCACCTTTTTAGAAAAGGAATTTCTATTGAAGAAATCTGTGGCCATGAGGTAGATTTGGAAGGAGTTCCAGCTGGACAAACTAACAGCCGATGATTTGGTGAAACCAAAGAATTCAATAGTCTCCGACGAACCTCGGCCTCTCCGTGAATCTGGTAGGGTTCCTCATCCACCTAAGAGATACTACGGTTTCCTCGGTGATGATAGGAGCGAGGATTGCATCATGGTAGATGATGACCCAACTAGGTTCAGGCAGGCCATCACCAGTGGGGACTCTATGAAATGGCTGGATGCTATGCAATCAGAGATGGAATCCATGTACACCAACAAAGTATGACTTTGAACGTTGCATCTGAAGGGGTAAAACTCATCGGGAGCAAATGGATCTTTAGAAGATTCTTGGTGTAGATGGAAAAGTTGAGACTTTCAAATCAAGACTTGCAGTAAAAGGTTTTCGTCAATAACCAGGTGTAGTTTATGATGAAACCTTTTCTCCAGTGGCCAAGCTTAAATCCATCAGGATTAAAGCACGCATCGCGGAGTTGGAACATCTGTTTTGATGTGGCAGTCAAAGAGTTTGAATTCATCAAAAAGGTAGATGAACCTTGTATATACAAGAAGGTTATAGAGAATAAGATTGTCTTCCACGTATTATACGTAGATGACATACTATGATAGGAAATGGTTTCCTATGCTACACTCGGTCAAGCTCCTCTTATCACGAAGATTCTCCTTGGAAGATCTAGATGATACCTACTACATCTTAAGGATTATGATCTATAGAGATAGATATATATGTATGTTGGGAGTGTCCCAAATCCAGGTACATTAACACCATACTAAAGAGGTTTAGTATAGAAGATTCTAAGCGTGGTGGTTCGCTCACTTACTCATGAATCACTCTCTCCAAAAAGATGTCTTCCAAGACTGATTTGGAGAGAGCTTAGATACAAGGGATACCCTATGCTTCGGTAGTAGGCTCTATCATGTATGCGATGTTATGCACCGGACCAAATGTAGCTGTCTCACTTGGTGTAGTGATCAGGAATCAATCGGATCTTGGGAGAATCACTGGACAACTGTGAAGGACATTCTTAAGTACTTGAGAAGCACTAAAGAAATGTTCTTGGTGTTTGGTAACGGTGAACTCCAATTGGATTCCTTTACTAATTCGATCTCCCATCACTGGACAAGACATTCGTGTTAGTTTGTTCACCTAAGATAGTATACAGGTGCTCATTGGGTTATGAGTACACTGGACGGACTCGCCGGGAACCTGCTAGTTGGTACTATACCTATTGTCAGATAGCAGTTCTCAGGTGACATGTGTACAGGTTAGTCTATCGACCTAAGATCGTCATTTGTCTCATGTGAGTTCCCACCGTGCTTTGATTACTACCCTACCACGGCTCAAAGGAGTCGTGCAAACAGGTTTTAGTTGGGTACAGTCCCGAGCCGCATGGAGGCAGTGAGCGGATCGTCGAGGATTCGTCTCTCCTGGTATTGGGGGTTGATGTCGTGCAGTGCACGGGTGGCCATCACCAGAAATCCTTGGCCAGGGTAATTGAGAATTACTGATCTAGGATTAGTAGTTTCTCAGGTGGTGATGGGTTTCATACCGACACGAATTATCTCGTTATTAGGGGTCTGACTTTATCCACCCCTAGACTCGATATGCGATACTCTTAGACGAACAGACCGGACTGTACGGATATTGTCACTGTCATGCTCGGTAAGCGTTCAAGATGAGTTTGCTCGTCGACCTCGCTATCGCTCAATACCTGGGTAATCTTTACGTACAGCTAGTGCCACTGACATACCTGTGGTTAAATCCACTGCCAGCGTATTGACGAGTCTTTAGAGTCCCACATAGAGGGTTTCACAGTTCAGGCGATATGGTATAGAGGACGTATGTTGGTACATACAGGTGTCCGATTAAATATGTGTACAGGCTGCACAGACTTTAATCGGACGGTTGATAATACTAGTGGCTTAGGATTAAGCCAGATTATTAGATCAGGTTTTGATTTAATAATTTATATATATGTATTTATATATATGTATTCTAGTATTATTGTTCACTATTCATTTTCTCTCTTGGCTATTCGTATTTTTGTACGAATACGCGTATATGTATTTCGATACGTGTACCGATATGTTTTCCGTATTTATACGAAATAGCTTCTAGAACATGGCCACCTCATTATTGATTTTCTTTTTAGAAAAACAATTATGGAAATGAGGTGGAGGATAAGTTGGCATGAGCATGGGTGATGGCATGTTGAGAGGTATGGTTTGCATTTGTTTATTGGAAAATTGATGGAGATATTTTTTAGTTGGATGAGAGAGAGAGTGAGGGGGCAACCACTAGTTTTCGAAGTGGGCTTGCTCATTTCATTTTTACACACTTGCTCACTCTCTCACTCACTACTCACTTCAACACTTAGCCATTTCTTGAGTTGCTCATGCCACATGTTTCTTCACCTCCTTCATCTTCTTAAGTTGCTCTCTTGAGCATTGTGATGGGAGGAAAATTATAGTGACACATTCCTACACCTCCACTCTCTATTGCTAGCAACCTTGGAGCATCGGTTGCCTCGTTTGGCGAGGCTGAAGCTTGCGCCGTTTTCCTCAGGTGGATCATCGTAGATGGAGGAAGACCGACAACCAAACTCGATCTAGACGACCACAAGGAGCATAGGAAGATGGTTGAAGACGATCAACTCGGTATAACCATTCTAACTTCATATATGCTTGCTAGTATAGGGTTTAGGGTAGATACAGGCATCGGGTCATGGTAGTGCCAGTTTAGAAAAATTTTGTTCCGCATTTGGCCACGGTTTGATGGCCGGGGCACTGCCGTAACCCAACAATTGTCTCTCTATTACATGTTGATAAAGCCCTTAGGATGAGTACTTGACTACCAGGATTATGATGCAGATCATACTAGTGGGGCAAGGGTAGTCGGTAAGTGCATCCTTTAATTGTTCCTAGTCATGAGAGTATCGAGACGGGGTATCGATATTCCAGAGTAGACTAGCGTATGCGCTTCTTGACGAATATGATGGGCGATGTTTGATCCCACATTCATTGGTGATTGACATCAGAGATGGTATACGGGTGCTCAGTGAAGACTGAGTACACTGAACGGACTCGCCGAGAACTCCTAGATGGTATTGTACCTCACTTCAGATAGCAGTTATCTGGTGACACTGGTACAGGTTAGTCTGTAAACCCGAGATTGTCATAGAGTCTTGTGTGATTCCCACTGTGCTTTGATTTCCACCATACCACGGTCAAGAGAACGTGCAAAATGGTGGTTTTTGGGTACAGTCCCAAGTCACATGGAGGCAATGAGCGATAGGAGGGTATTTCGTCTCTCCCAGTGTTGGGGGTGATGTTGCGCTATGCTCGATTGGCCATAACAGGAAATCCCTGGCTAAGCTTGCAGGGATTTACTGGTAAGTGTTATCAGTAGTTTCTCGAACCGTTATGAGCATCACATCGGCATGACTTATCCGACTATTGAGGTCCGACGTTTACCACCCCCAGGCTGAGATATGCGACATATCAGACGAAGAGACCAGACTGTACGGTAGTGTTACTTATTGGATTCGCAGGAGTATAAGCAGGCTTGCTTGTTGATCTTCTGATCGCTCAATACCTGGGTGCCGTTACGTCCAGCTAGTACCGCTGACGGCTTGTGAGTGACTGATATGATCATCACATACTGTCGGCGTATTGACGAGTCTTTAGAGTCCTACACAGAGGTTTCCTGGCCCAGGCGAAATTAAGTAGGAGCACATATGTTATATGTGCGGGACCGAGATTAATGCGCATATGTGATACCGCATTCTATTCTTGCGATATATGATATCGGTCGGTTATATGTGATATAGCCGGGTTATCGAATCAAATGTTGATTCGATAAGTTGATACATATGATATTAGTCGGTTATATATGATATAGAAGGATTATTAAATCAAGTGTTGATTTAATAATTTAATGTATAATTATATATTTGATATATTAATTTACATTAACTAATATTAGCTCACTTAAGCATTTCTTTTTCTCACTTGTGTGTATACTTAATATATATGTGATATATATTATTGTGTCATGCTAGTTACTATATGCTACATGGGTGTATGAGACTCACACTATGCTTAACATAATGAAGGGTTTTATTTATTTAAATTAAATCAAATTAGTTGTAAATTTGTCACATGGTTTGAGCTTAGTGGAAGCTTGTAGAACCATTGACTTTGTCCACTAATTTTGTTTTATTAGAGATATTTATTAACCTAACCATTACCTTAAGTCATGGTTAAATCTCTACTAGAGTTAGTATGAGATATTATCTCACCCATGGTTGCTATTCTCACTCATGAGATTCATTCTACACTTGCTTCACTCCATGGTTGCTTCTTCTTCATCTCCTCCTCAAGCTCTCTAACTTTTTGGGAGGTGAAGAAATTGAGTGAGAAAAATATTTCTAAAGTGAGAAAAATTCCTACTTCATCAACCCACACTAGATTAGACATTTAGTTTAGCTTGTTTGCTTCACTAATCCCTAATTAGTGAATAGGTAGCTTGAGTTAGTGTCTCCTCGACGTAGATCATCTTCGGCCCCGAAGACTTCAAGCAAGTTTGTTCCTTTCATCTTGTGGAGCCTTTCTAAAGTCCACGAGTTCATTACTTGAGCGAAGGGACTACTACATAGAGCTTATGAAGTGAAGGACCGGTCTACAAAAGTTGTATTTCTTGTTCACTTAGATGTAAAGATGTTTACATGCTATGTTTCATCTAATTCTCTAGTTAAGATTCTAGGTTAGGGTTCTTTAGCGCGCCAAAATTTTGAAAACGGCATGGTCGATGCCTCTCGAAACCCAGTGGCGGTGCTGTGGAACCCTACACCATTGGTGTTGAGTTACCTAAGATAGTATATAGGTGCTCACTGAAGGTGAGTATGCCAGATGGACTCGCCGAGAACTTCTAGATGGTATTATACCTATCGTCAGATGGAAGTTCTCTTGTGGCATGAGTACAGGTTAGTCCTTTGACTTGAGATTTTCAATTATCTCGTGTGAGTTTCCACTGTACTTAGATTAATACCCTATCACGGCTCAAAGGAGTCATGCAAAAAGGTTTTAGTTAGGTACAATCCCGAGCCACATAGAGGCAGTGAACAATTGTCAGGGATTCGTCTCTCCCGCTATTAGGAGTCGATGTCGCGCTGTGTTGCGTCAGCCATCACCAGAAATTCTTGGACAAGGTGGATGAGATTTACTGATGTGATATCAGTAGTTTCTCAGTGGGTGAGGGAGCTTCAGACCGGCATGACTTATCGGGTCAGTAGGGGTCTGATGTTATCCACCCCCTGGACCCGGTATGCTCAGACGAAGAGATCAGACTGTATGGATATTTTCATAGACAGTCTCAGTAGGGGTACCGATGAGTTTGCTCGTCGGCCTTCCTTTAGCTCAATACCTGGGTAGCCGTTACGTACAGCTAGTGTTGCTGACATATTTGTGGTTAAACCCGCTGCTAGCGTATTGATGAGTTTTTAGAGTCCCACAGAGTTTTCCTGGTTCAGGCAAAATGATGTAGTGGCTATATATTGATACGTGCAGAGTTCCGGTTAGGTATGTGTGCTAGCCACACGGACTTCAACCGGGTGGATGATAATACTAGTCGGCTTAGGATTAAGCCGGATTATTAAATCAAATTTTTATTTAATAATTTACATATATATTTTGATATGTATATTCTAGTATTATGTTCATTGTATTTTTCTATCTCTTAGGTATTCATACGAAGGTAGTTTCAGGTCTGCTTACCCCTTAGGCCACCTTAGGGTGGCCAAGGGGATGGATTCCTCCCTAGGTGCCTCCGAGTCAACGTTAATTTCGTGTCGGGGTCCTCCGTGAAGTTTCGGCTCAATCAGAGGTCATTTCGGACTCCTCGAGTGGTTTTTAGCATGGAATTTTTGTCGGTTTTTAGCACACTTGATTTTCGATGATTTGGAAAATTGAAGTGTTAGCTTTATGTGTGTGGTATTCGATTGTCGTAGGTTTTATGATGGTTGCGTGTATCATAACGTTTGGTAAAACATCGTCTAATTACTATATGTATCATTTAGACGGGGTTTTGGAATTGATACTCGCAAGTTTGCATGTTGTGTGATGAATGATGCTTAGTGATTATGGTCATGTTGGATTTCTTGCGATGGATAGCCCAGAGTGTGTAGTATTAGATGTAATTCTCTATGATATATTGTATATTCATATTGCGTGGCGAGCATCCAACATGTGGACTGCTGTCACTGTGGCTTGTATTATTCTTTGGGGCGCGTCCATACTACGGGCATAGTCACAATAGTGCTCGAGTAGCCAAGTTCTAGAGGGCAACGAGCCTCCATCTCATGGCGTTGAGACCAGAGCGCTTTACTCTAAAATTGGTGGGCTATTCGCCGCACTCGTAGGGGTATAGGATTGACCCGCGGAGGGGGTGCACAAGTTACCGGATTTTGGAAGTGCTAGGTGGTCTACTCACTTCGTTGATTGGGGTTGCCTCGCTTCTGGGATTGGTGGTGGCTTGCCGCACTCATAGGGGTCTAGGATCCGATACTATGGGCTATCAACATGGCCGGGAAAATTGTATTTCATATTTGGCTCCATTGAAATATACTTTTCCTAGATTATCCGCATTTCCATTATGTGTTTGCTTCTGCTGTGATACTTCTGTGATGTTACTTGATATCATGCGTGAGACAAATGTTTATATATATATTATATATATATATATTTAGTAGACACTATATATATGTTTTGCATCCGTCATAGTTCTGTTCCCGCTTTGCCGTAAGTTAAGTAATCTTACGGTGAAAATATGAACGCATATATATATATGCGTTCCTATTTTCGTTTCTTTTCTGGCATGATATGATTAATTGATGGAACTGCATTAATTCTTATTAATGCAAGGAAAACAAACCTAAATGATGCTGTCGGAACCAAATTTTTAAAACTACTCGGTTTTCTTCAAAATTATAGTCATATTCTTTTGTTTTGCATAGAGGTATTTGGTTAGGAATATCCAGCACCTCATTCAATGAGAAAAGAGCCTTGATCCCTTCACGGGGAGTACGCTCTTAAGCACAAGTTTATGTTACTAGTTTTAATAGCTGAGCCTAAACCACTCCATTTCAAAGCCACTCGAGTTCCTTCAACGATTTCAAGTTCATTACGTTAACAGTTTTTTTCCCAAAAACCAGCCATAGCCCGCCGTCATTTCAGACGGGCAGCGCCAAGTATTCATACTATGTTTGTTGGCCTTTGTCAAGGCATAGTGTATGGTAGCTATGTGTTACTTTTCTGCAGTATAGAGATGCATTAATTTAGGACAGTCGTACAACCTTGTTGGTCTTCGTTAAGGGCGAGTACGGGTAGGTTTAGATTAATTAGGACAATGACAGGTAGAACTTGAATTGCGACTTATGATTTGTTGGCCTTCGTCAAGGTCATAAGACACTTTGGGAAAAAACCATATCGGGGGTTTCAAATATAAGGGAAACTTGCCAAGTTTGCGCATACCTTCTGGAGTTTGGTAATTTTGGTCGGCTTCCGTCAAAATTATTATACAATGATAGTTGGGTCCCGATTTCTACTGATGAGTAGGTATTACTCCTCGGGTGATTTTCTGATGATCCTGGCTAGTTCTCCTTTTAGGGTTTGAAAGAGAATTCTAGGAAACAGTGGGAGCCATCCTGATTAGATAAAGTGATTAACCAATCTAATCTAGGTTAGAGTACACGCCGAGTGTTTCTTTTCTCTCTCTGGTTATAGCGATCATGACTTATCTTAAACTAAAACTCATGAACCAAGTTAACCGAATTTTCTTACACACTTTGGCTTTTGGATTGTTGTGATTCACGACAAAGTCGCATATATCCCTGCTACTCCTACTTTCCCTTTGCTTTTCCCTAAAACATTCTGTGTCACTACGGAGATCCATATTGTTTGGAAACGCCATCTCGTATAGTTACTGTAACATTTCATAAAATAAAATATTATTTTTGGGCATTTTACAATTTATTATACGGTTAATTGTATATAAATTAATATTAAACTCGATTACTATTTCACTAATCTTGTTTATGCATGGCATGCAACACAACATGTTGCAAATGCTTATTACATGTTTTGAAGCCATTCTTCATTTGCAAACATTATGTTTCTTGTTTGTGTCTCTTTTTTTAAAAATAAAAGTAAAGGATGAAGAATAGATATTTTGGTTTGATGTGGGACATAGGTATGGGCAAGAGTGAGGGGGACAGAGGTGGGTTATCCTCACACCTTGGCTTACACTCTCCTTACTTCACCATCTTCATATTCTCCTCCTCCTTCCTCCCCTCTTCTACCTCTTGCTACCACCCACAACAAACTTGAAAAACACCTGAAATCACCATGCCCCTTTCACAAAAAATGATCACAAGACCATCACAAATACCATGGGTAGATCAAGTTTGGATTTTGAACACTTTGAGTAACTCAAGAAAATTCTTGAGTTGCCAAATGAGGTATAACCCTTCACTTCTAGTCAAGTTCTTAGTTTTCTTAATGTCCTAGTTTAGTTTAGAGTTAAGCTAATATGGTTTAGTGATATCGGAAAATTTCAAGAGGAGGTTTAGGGAATAATTGGAGTGGTAAAAGGTGTAATTAAGGATTAGATAGTGTCCAGACCCCTGTAGCGATATTTGCATGGCCGCAGTGATGTATTAGAGACCGACCGAGACTTGAACCTTAGAATTTTTGCCGATATCGTATTTTTTTGTGGCCTGTGATGCCTACAGGAAATCTGGAGCGACCTGAGACCCTTATAGGAAAATCAAACATATATTTTGACCTAATTAGGACCCTAGGAGACCACTACCTAAAGACGAGCCACCAATTCAAGGGCGGGGCCGGCGACGCCGGGTAAATTGAGTATTTGGCCGGACCAAGTTTGGTCGTGGGTGTAGGGGTTTTGTCCATAGCTCCCAATCCTTTTATCCTACCCCCTCTGTAATGTTTGTTTAGTCCCTAATTTCCTGAGCCAAAATCTGGAGCTAGTTTTCTAAGTTGCTGTTTTGAGTTTTGTGGATTTTAATAACTTGAGTTTAGATATTGTGTTTTATCTCGATCGATTGGCGTTTGTACGTCGATGTCGAGAGTTGTTGGTTATTCTTGCATGCATAGGCTATAGGTTCTAACCTATAAGCACCTAGCATGTCGTGTCGGTTTTTGAATCGGATTTTGATGCGATACGATGTGCTGTGATATGTAGGTACCTCCACGTGGACTTCGGGACTACAAGGGAGAGCGTGGCATCATCAACTTCGACAAGTGAGGATCAATGTGAGTAGATGTATATATACGGGGGAAGTCGGGAGGATGGCGTATAGCACCCCCGCAACCGTAGGATATGTTGTATATATATATATATCCGTTGGTAGAAGATTTGGATACTTAGCGAATAGGGTTTCAGGAAGCCGTGGGATTAGAATAAGAGTGTTTATAGAAGAATTTTACCTTAGTCTTGAACTTGAGGATATGTGTTGTCACACGCATGCATACACACACACACTTGATAGATGTGTGTGTGTGTGTGTGTGTGTGTGTGTGTGTTTGATTATATATATATATATATATATATATATATATACACATATACACGTGAGATGAGGATAGTATATTATATATAGAGATGAGTCGATATGATCGGGCATGATGCCGTGAGATTTTGATATGTGATTGAGTCGTGATATCGTATATGATAAGATATTATAAAGGATCGTTGGGCGATATGTATTCAAACATGCGATAAATGTATGATACTTTAGAGCCGTACCCTGATCATGATAATGTACGATGATAATACCGTATGAATGATGATTTATTATGATGTTTGACCCGTACCCCCGAATTTGAGGATTCCTTATGATGGATATTACCGTACGAGATGTATATGATGATTGATCCGTACTCTTTACTCGAGGATGTCGTACGATATATTATTACCGTACGTGATGATATGAGGCTGGATCGCCGACTATTAGATATATCGGCTCGGGATATTATAGATTTCCTCTTACCTTCGACTAGGTTCTTAGTTTAGTCTTTGGTTGCGTAGATATAGGTTAACTTAGGCACGAGTCATACTTATTTTCAAAACCGACGAATCGTAGGCTTTTTCAAAGCATAATACAAGGGATGCTATGGATTTTGAAAAGATATATATTTTCTCAAAACACCGTAGTCTCTACTTTTCTAAAAACAACGATTCGTGCTATTTAAACATGATAAACGATATGGCTCGTATATAGATTTATATACCTTATTGTTGCTTTTACTGTTATGATCTTGTCTGCTAGAACACCTGCACCATTACCGATGATGCGCATGTTTCACATACACTTGCTAGCTGGCTTACACACATCATCATCGGTAATTGCCATGCCACATATACATTAGAAAACGTTATTTTACTGGTATAACCTGCTAGCTGGTAGTCTCTTCATATTGTTAGTATTCTTGCACTCACATATTAGATTAAATATGGCATTTCTTATTTAGATGTCGCATGCATTCATATATTTATTCTGCTATGCACTGTTGAGGGGCTTTATGCCGATATTCCTTATTTCCTATTAACCCATGATTATGAGATTTCGGTATTTCATGAGATTTCTGTACTTGGGAAACCGTATGCAAATTTGAAAACTTATGCTCCTTTTTAAAAGAAGAAATGCGGTTTCCCTTGATATGATATTTCATGTCCACCATGATGTTTTCTCGGTTCTGAGTTTGGTTTTCGAGACCCGATTCGTGGAGTGGATGAACAGTCTGCGGGTACATGGTGGACCCGGTAAGGTACCCCATAGCAATAAGCTCGAGTTGTAGATGATGAGCCTGGCAGGGGAGCACTACTTACCGATGATAGTTTGGACCCGGCGGTTATCTGGAGGATATCGACCGGAGTCGTGAGATGGAAATGCGGGCCAATCCGAGGATGCGGCGCCTGAGATCCGAGGATTTACGTGTCGATGCTAGACATGGGTTTCATGATGTTCGAGTGTCGGTGATGTGTTGGGATTTCCTCAGCACCTAGCCTAGGGTATGCAAGCATCAAACACGCCACAACAAAAAATTTAGGGGTGCTAAGCAAACATCCAAGGAAACATACTAGAAAACTAGGGTAACAAAACCTTGTAATCAAACATTACAATAGAAGTGAATAAGAGATACAACCTTTGTAGCCCGGTCCTTCACTTCAATAGCTCCGTGTTGTCGTCCCTTAGCTGTGATCATCGATCTCCCGGACTCAAGATGGACTTCACAAAGGGTAGTGAGCAAACATGCTTGAAGACTTCGAGGCCGAGGATGATCTACGTCGAGAGAACTCAAGTACAAGCTACCTCTTCTCAAAGTGATGAACTTTGTAAAGAAAACACCCTAAACTAAATGGCAAGTAGTAGAGGATGGTGAAGTAGGAATTTTGCTCACTTTGGATTTGATTTTCTCACAATATTTCTTCTCATCTTCAAACTCTAGAAAGCTTCTCAAGCTCAAAAAGAAGATGAAGATGTAAGAATAACAAAAGAATAAGAATGAGGTTAGATTTACAACCATAGTGAGTTAGTGTCATACACTTAACCCTTATAGAGACTTAACCATGGGCTATGATAATTGGTTGGGTTAACTAAATATCTTAAGTAAAAACAAATGTTGTGGACTAAATCAATGGTTAGCAAGATTCTCCAAGTTTCTAGTCATGACAATTTCCAACAATTTTGTTAATTACTAAGATAAATCAAAACCCTAGAAGTATCATGGTTATGGTGTAAGTCTTACATACATAAGTTGCATATATAACCTTGCATGATACAATGTATATATCACATATATCACATGTATACAAAAGTGAGAAAAAGAAACAATTAAGTGAGCAATATTAGTTAATGTAAATTCATATATCAAATATATAATTATACATTAAATCATTAAATCAATACTCGATTTAATAATCTGGCTATATTACATATAACCGACTAATATCAATAAGATCAATTTACTGAATCAACACTTGATTCGATAACCCGACTATATCACATATACCCGGCCGATATCGCATATCGTGAGAAAACAATACGGTATCACATATTTGTATCAATCTCGGTCCTACACATATCACATATGTGCTCCTACTCCATTTCGCTTGAGCCAGAAAACCTCTGTGTAGGACTCTAAAGACTCGTCAATACGCCGGCAGTAGGTGGTGATCATATCAGTCACCCACAAGCCGCAAGCGGTCTGCTAAACGTAACGGCCACCCGGGTATTGAGCGATCAGAAGATCAACATGAAATCCTGCTCATACTCCTGCGATTCCAATCAGTAACACTATTGTACAATCTGATCTCTTCGTCTGATATGTCGCATATCTCATTTAGGGGTGGTAAACGTCAGAACTCAGTAACTTGATAAGTCGTTCCGATGTAAGGTCCATAACAGGCGTGAAACTACTGATAATACTTATCAGTAAATCACATCTACCCTAGCTAGGGATTTCAGTTATGGCCAATCGAGCATAGCGCAACATCAACCCCCAATACCGGGAGAGACGAATCGCCTTCTATCGCTCATTGCCTCCATGTGACTCGGGACTGTACCCAAAAACCACCTGTTTGCACGACTCAGTAGAGCCGTGGTAGGTGGAAATCAAAGCACAGTGGGAGACACACAAGACTCTATGGCGATCTCGAGTCGATAGACTAACCTGTACCAGTGTCACCAGAGAACTGCTACCTGACGTGAGGTATAATACCATCTAGGAGTTCTCGGCGAGTCCGTTCAGTATACCTAGTCTCTACTGTGCACCCGTATACCATCTCTGATGTCAAACACCAATGGATATAGGATCATCCATCGCCCATCATATAGGTCGAGAAGATATACGCTAGTCTACTCTGGAGTATCGATGCCCTATGTCGATATTCTCTCGACTAGGAACAATTAAAGGATGTACTTATAGACTGCCCAGACCCCCACTAGTATGATCTGCACCATTATCCTGGTGTCAAGTACACATCCTAAGGGCTTTATCAACATGTAACAAAGAGACATCATATGTACATGTTACGATAAAGAGCAACCAGATAGCATACTATCATGTCGAGTAAGAAAGTCCTACTTATGTATGTCCAAGCATCCACTATAATATACATCATATGTACAATAATGGCCTCTAGGGCATACATATAACTAACAATCTCCCCCTTGCACTAGGGCCATATGTTGTAGTATCCAATACCCAACAATCAACAGTGGTTGTAGTATCTCATACTCAACCATCCCATAAAAGTCTCTTTTGGGAAAAGGCTTTTGTGAGTGGATCTGCCGTGTTGTCCTCTGAGTCTACTCTCCTAACCTCTATCCCCTGGAGATCATCCATCTCCATGATCAGGTGATACTGCCTTAGAATATATCTGGGTCACTGACGGGACGAGGGTTCCTAGACTAAAGCCACAGCTCCATTGTCACATAATGGTAGGAACCAAGTTCATCTCATGAACAAATATATACCCAGACTACCTTTTTGGTAGCATCATTGGTAGCGATGCATTCAGCCTTTATCGCCTAGTTTGCCACGGTATATAGCTTGTAACTCTTCCAACATACCGTCCCTCCACTGATGGTAAAGACAATGCCTGCGACTGACATTCAGTCGTCCTTATCACCCTGGAAGCTATCCAGTGATTCTCCTCCGGATTGATTGATACGTTCTCACTATACCTAGTGAGAATCCTAAAATCCACTTATATCTATCTCATAGATCCAAAACCCAGGATTTAGGAGGTATCGCCTTGATCCTATATGGAGAATTCTTGTGATAAGAGGAGATTGACCTAGTGTAGCATAGGAAATACCTTCCCTATCAAGAGTATGTCATCCACGTACTATACGACGAAGACCACCTTACTCTCTACTACCCTTTTGTATATACAAGGTTCATCCTACATTTTGATGAAGTCAAACGCTTTGACTACCGCATCAAAAATAGATGTTCCAACTCCGCGATACCTGCTTTATCCTGTAAAGCAACTTGCACATGTTTCCGCTGCTCCCACTGTCTGTGAAGCCTCTGGCTGTGTACTTATTGATGCTCCCTTCTAAATCAATATTTAGAAAAGCAGTCATGACACCCAACCACCAGATATCGTAGTCATGGTTTGTAGCAATGGCAAGTAGGATTTGGATGGACTTAAGCATAGCTTTGAAAGTCTCGACTTTTCCATCTACACCAAGTAATCTTCTCAAGATATACCTACTCCTGATGGGGTTTTAACCTTTCAGATAAAGTATACAAAGTCCATACTTTGTTGTTGTACATGGATTCCATCTCAGATCGGTTAGCATCCAGCCATTCTTATAGAGTCGCTACTCTTGATGGCCTGTTCGAAACTAGTTGGGTCATCATTTCATGATGCAATCCTCGCTCCAACTGTCATCGAGAAACTGAAGTATCTCTCAGGCGGATAAGGAACCCTACCAGATCGGCGGAGAGGCTGAGGTTCGTCGGGAACTATTGAATCTTCTGGTTCTACCAAATCATCAGTTGTAGTTTGTATAGCTGGAACTGATTCCAGTTCTACCTCATGACCACAAATTTCTTTCCATAAAAATTCCTTTTCTAAAAAGGTGGCATGCTGAGAAACAAAACACCTTTTGTTCCTAGGTGCGGTAGAAGATATTCCCTTACGATTGCTTGGGATATCCAACAAACTTCCACAGAACTGATCTTGCCTCGAGCTTGTTCGGATTTTGTTTTTTAGACATAGGCCGGACAACCTAAAATCTTAACTTGCTTAAGACATGGGCTCTTCCCATTCCATATCTCATATGGAGTGGTAGGCACCTGATTTGGTTGGAACTGAATTCAATAGGCATGCATCTTCATAAGTGCATAACTCCAAAGGAAATAGGCAACTCAATAGTACTCATCATAGAGCGCACCATATCTAATAGGGTGCAATTTCTCTGCCCCGATACACCGTTCTGTTGTGGTGTATATGGAGGAGTAATGCTGGGAGAGAATCTTATTATCCTTTAGAATAATCCAGGATCTTCATGCTCAGGTATTCTCCTCCCTGATCACATCAAAGGACTTAAATACTTATTCCCATTTTGGTTCTTGACTTCGTATTTATATTCATTGAGTTTCTCAAAAACCTTCAGACTCGCGTTTCAACAGGAACGTGTGCCCGAATCTTGAGAGATCATCAGTGAATGTAATAAAGTACAAAGAACCAGTCCTAGGCATGTGTAGACAGGGGACTATATACATCATCATGTATCAATCCCAAGAGTTCATCAACTCTTTCTCTGTTTTAAGTAAACGGAGCTATGGTTATTTTATCTTTGTGACATGGCTAGCAAGTTTCACAAGATGTAAATTCAAACTGATTTAAATATGCATCTTAATATAACTTAGCTAGTCGGGTCGCATTGATATGACCTAGTTTACAATGCCTCAAGAAGGATTCGTTCATTTCTGAACTCTTCCTCTTGTGTGTGTTCTGTACGTTAAGAACTGTAGTTTGATTTAGAACGTATATGCTATTAGATAACGTGCCTGAAGCGATCAACACTTGATATAGGAAATGTTCAAAACATTATCCAACAGTACAAAATTATATCGTTCTTTACTAAATAAAGAGACTGATATGATATTGTATATCAGGTTCGGTATCTAATAACATTTGTTCAGAATCAATGTATTTGGTAATACACGATGATAACTGCCAACTGATTTGGCTGTAATATTTTCACCAATCCCTATACTTAGAGACATATCACCCTATTCTCAGTTTTCTACCTTTCAATAGCCCATGTAATAGATTACATAAGTGAGATTCTGATCCTGTATCTCATATCCAGGACGTAGAGGATACTGAGAAACAGTTCTCGGTAATGAACATACCCGAAGAAGATGCATCATCATGTACTTTCTTCGTTTGGGCGGCACGGGAATTCTTTTAATTCTCTATTTCCTGCTCGGTCTTATAACAATTATAAGTTGGAGCGGGACCAACGTTCCCCAGCTCAGTATAATAAGCGGGTTCAGTCAATACATCCATATTATTATCTTGATTAAGGCGTGACATGGTCGCTACCTAGAGAGAGAGAGTGAAGAAAACACTCCGCGTGCGCTCTTATAAGATTAGATTGGTAATATATTTATCTAATTAGTATGGCTCCCACTGTTTTCATCAAATCTTTCTTCAAACCCTAAAAGGAAAGACTAGCCGGGATTAATTACACTCTACAAGTTCGCCAATCTTTCAGCCAGGTCAGTGCCGGTACTTTGAGGGAGGTTCCCCGTGCTTTCGCATGGACTTAATTAAAATAAAGCTCGTTTTGCCATGAGCATAACCCTGTTGACACCATTCTAGACACCTACTTGATCGGCTAATTGTAAAGTGCAAAACTCTCCCAAGAGTAACAATTACTCGCAGTGGGTATCGGGATCCAACTATCTCACAGAAGGTATGCAATCTCATTGCAAATTTCAACACTTGAAACTCCCGATAATGGTTTTTACCCCTAGTACTTATGACCTTGGTTATGATCAACATATCATAAGTCCTAGTCATGTTCTACCCGTCATTTCGTGATTAATTAGGCCTACCCATATGACCCTCGGTTATGGTCGACATAATCATGTGACTGTCCTAACTAATCGCATCATATGCGGTGTAGGAAGACATCATTTACCTACCGTACACTACGCCTCGGCTATGGTCGACATACGCATCACGAATACTAAGTACTCTGCTTTCTAAAATGAAGGAGGGTTGCGGATGAATTTTAAGAAAACATTTAATGCTTTGAACTTGATCTCGTTGCAGAATCAAATGGTTTTAAAAGGAGTGGCTTAAGCTCCGCTTTTTGAAACTTTGCTTTTTCATAAAAAGCTGAGTGGGTTTCAAATTTGATTCTACAACATCTTTAGGTTTATTTTCTTTCATTAATCTCATTAATGAAGATCCCATCATATAAGTTACCTGAACATCACAGATAAATACAATGTACGCTTATGCCATCCGCATTCGCTTCGAAATCCCGTCATGCACCGTTAGGTTAGGTAACTAACGGCAGAGCGGGGCAGGGCTAGCGCGGGTGTAAAACATAAGCAACGTCTATATAATATATCATATATACTATATACAATATCTATCTCAACATATCAAATGATCACATCACAGAATATCAGCAGCAGAAGACAACATATGAAATTGTCACGACCCGAAAGAGCATGTGACTGGCCCTTGAATCATATGAAGTCTATAGGACCCCATCTGATCCAAGTAAGCCAAAAGCCCAGAAATCTAAAACCATTTAAAGAGTAAATAAGGAAAACTGGTTTTTAAGAAGTAAAGAAATCGTGTTTCAAAAATCCAAGTTTTTAAATAACTAAGCCGAATATGTATTTTTAAAATGTGTAACCTTTCCTGAAAATTTCGGCAGAGTTTCCTTTGTAAAAACTGGCCCCGAACGGGGTACAACAAGAATAATATATATGAAATGATAAAAGGCATCCCCAAGCGGGAGCTAGCTCTTCGTCAAACGACGGTCACAACCACGCAAGCAATAATAATATACAACGCCAAAGGGCGAGGATCAAAACCCAAAAAGAAACTCAAAACAGCCAGAAAACCGTAATACTACAAACGCGACTCTAAGGTCGAAATAATACAACACTGTTTTCTAAGTCTGAAGCAATATACAAGTTTTGGTTGATGGAATTTCTAGATACAATAAACAATACAGGAACAATGGCGGTTCTGATACAAAGAACCCACCTACCAAAGCAAGTCTCCCGTACTGGAAGCAATGTGCCCGAAAAGCCGCAATGAAATCTGTACGGCAAAACCGGCAAGGACTGTGGCACAACGGGGGTGAGTTGCCAACTCGTGAATAGAAAATATCTACAAGCAGAGATCGAATGCATGACCCATCCTAGGTCAATACGATCAGATATAAATAAACCTCAATATGAATAAAGCTGAAGCATGCTAAACTGGCAATGTAATCTCTATACATGAGTGTAGTGCCAAGTGCTCGTGCTAGTGCCTCAGGTAATAGCATATCATGAATGTGAGGTATGATCAATATAATCAAATCTGCATGTACGTGGATCCCGTCCACTCGTCACCCAATGACAAAACCATCATGCATGTAAATATCATCAGCATATGCATGGAAATATGAGTATATAAACCACCCGTGTCCCTCGCGACACGTCAAAATCATGGAACCGGAGTGCCCAGCATCGGCACTCGAAAACATCATGAAAACTGTGCCCAGCATCGGCACGTAAATCCTCATACATCGGGCTCCGTCAGTCCGGATCGGCCCACGGGCTCTGTCTGCGGTATCGTCCCTCGGCCCCGGCAGTACGCCCATATCCATCTATCGACTCTGGTCAGTATCCTCCGGATAACTTCCAGGTCTAACCAATCACCGGTAGGTACTCGCCCGCCTCCAGGCTCAATCGGCAAAATCCTTCGATCATCTTGCCGAGGGGAACCATACCGGGTCCACCATGTACCCGCACTCGGCTCGTCCACTCCTCGAATCGGGTTTCACATGTCGCTCTCAGCACCGAGAAAACACATGGTGGACGCACTGAAATATCATATCACGGGTAACCGGGTTTTTAAAACAATTACATATCCTCTTTGAAACACCCACGGTTCCCAAAACCAGAAATATCATGGAAACAGCATATCTCAATGCGTATAATCAGAAAACAGCATGTATGCGGCATATAGCGGAAAGGTAAGCATATCAATATGTTGTGCAAGGGTCATATCCTGAATGCAACAGTACTACAGTGTAGTGACATGGCAATTATCGATGATGAAGTGTGTGAGCCGGCAAACAAGTGTACGTGGAACATACGCATCATCGATAATTGTGCTGGTGTCCTAGCAGCATGACTGAAATATATCCACAATATAAGCGATGCAATGCAAACAGCATGAATATGCGGAATCGAGTAATCACGCAACAGTAAAGAACCTGCCTCAATAATTATATCATGCAACCTTGCCTTTTGAAATAAGACGAATCAGGGCTTTTGGGTAAAATAAGGGCTACGGTGTTTTAAGAAAAGATGTGTCGTTTGAAAATATCCGTATAAACCCTTTTTTCCTATCTTTAAAATATCCCCGATTCGTTACTTTTGAAATAGGTATGACTCGGGTCTAGCCTAACGCCTACTATGCGAACTACGAACCCAACAATCAAGCCAATCGAGAGGGGTATGAAAACCACCTAAATATGAGTCGATATCACAATATCTCGTCACATGACAGGCATCACTACCATCATATCACATCTCCAATACGAACCCTGTCATGTCGCCAAATCTCACGGCCTCAATCGAATCTCATCGACTCATCTCAATCCCACGTATCATCCTCAAAACTCGTATATGAACACATAGTCTCACACCCATGTGTAGATATACACACCATCATATGCGTACAGATAATGAAAGAATGTATGCAAGTATGTGTGTATGTGTGAGTGCACCCACTACTCTAGGGTTTCGCACTACTAAACCAATACATCCTTTATTACCATCAATAATCCTAAACAACGCATAGTAAATATATGTGTGTATACGTATTCGTATACATCACCACGGACTGCGGGGGTGCTATACGCCATCCACCCGACTTCTCCCCGTAGATATAATCTACTCACCTTGCTTCTCATGTGTCGGTGCCGATGTCGCCATCTTCATCTTCTTTGCCTCACATCTCGTAGGGTACCTACAAGGATATCACAAACGCTAAAGCACATGAAAATCACATCGGAAACCAAAATAGCGCACGCTACTCACATAGGTAAAAACCTATCGTCTCACATGCAAGCACGTTCAATATCCGCTTGTCGTTGACGTCCAAACGCTACACGACAGGAACGAAAAACCAAATACTAAAATCCATGCTAAAACAAGTCGTAAACCATGCACCAACATAGGAAAATCATCCCAGATTTTACCCTAGATGGAATCAGTCAAAACTAGACATACCCAGGGTCAAGAATATAGGAAATGGGGCCATGCACAAAAATCGAGGCAATTCCCTCCTGCTCTGGCCGCAATTTGCGGCCAGAAGGAATTAATTGGCGGCCTCAGTTTGGAGTTGGGGGCTAGGGTTTGGTGTGGTGGTTCCATGGTGCCTGCACATCTCACTGTCAACTCAGTTTTATTTTTGGGGTCTCGGGGTAATAGCAGATTACACAAAACACTTCCAGATTTACAGTTTTCCCCGATATCGATTCCGTAATTCCGTATTCTGGTTTCAAGTTCAGGTTCGGGTCCAAACTAGCATCACACAAGGGATTCTAAGGTCACCACAATCCTCAATTCCATTTTTGATTTCAGTTTTACCCTAAACCCTAACTTGAATTCTCCAAAGTCCACAAAACGACACAATATCGATATGAAACTAGAATTGATGCAAAAGGAAATTGAAATACTACAAGAGGGTGCAGAAATTACCTCCTTTGGTAACTCAAGAAAATTCTTGAGTTGCTCAAAGTTCTCCAAATCCAATCTTGCTAGGTTCAATGTGTAGCTAGTGAGCTCGGGAACACTTTTTGTGAAGTGGGAATGGGGTTTTGGCTTTGTTTTCATGGTGGATCTAGGGTTTTAGTGAAGAGGGTGAGAGAGGGAGAGAGAGCAGCAGCAGCTCCAACAAGGGGAGGGAGAGAAAATGAGAAGGGAAATGATGGGGGAGGCATGGGTCAAAAGAGGTGAAGGTTGACTTGGTCCCTTTCTCTCTCTCATCATACTACTTTCTCTTTTCTTTTCTTCACTAAACTCTTCTCACTTGAATAGTAGACCCAAAAGAAAAGCCATGGTAGAAATGCACAAGCAACACAAGTGTAGAAAATGATATGTGCACATTTTTGCAGAAAAATGCTAAAAATCCAATTAGCGATTCTTAATCGCGATTAGCACTAAATTAGCATATAACTAATCTTAAAAACTTTAAAATGGTATAATTCCATAAAATACCTTATTTTAGAATTTTCCATAATTTTTCCCCATTTATTTGTATTTAATTATACCAGAATATTAAAATATTCATTAAAATAATATTAAATTATAAAATTTCCCAAAAATCATATTTTATTATTTTGGAAACGTTACAGAAATATTGGATATACTAGGATGTCCGTATTTTGTATTTAGCCAACAATAGAAAATACGGATTCCATGTTCGTGATGAATAGCCAAATCCACATCCCTAGAGCCCTACGAGAGCGGCAAGCAACCCTGCCAATTCCAGGGTTAGGAGACCCGGTCTCGACTCCTCGAGATGGTCTCCCACCCCAAAGCCCGGCTACTTGTGCTCCCCTCCTTGGGTCTATCCTAATGTAGAAAAGTAAATAATATATATCAATGGTGACATCAACCTCAACCCAGAAGTGCCCCAATAAAAGAATATTACATACATTGAATTTTACATGAATGAAAATGAAAAACTCTCATCTCACATAAAAAAACCCCGGCTATTCAAACACGACGATCCAATATAACATATCACAGCAACACACAGCATCACATGTCATCAACGTAAGTAAATATGCGTATCCTAATTGTCGTTGATGTATAGCAACGAAACCGGCGATACACCACATATTACACTTACTGTCGCAGAAAAGAAAAAGAAAACTACAACAGTTGAAATCCGTAACCACCTTAGACATCATAAACCCAAAATATCTCATACTACGGATTTCATGTTTAACAATATGAATTCCTTAGACATCGCATGCCTAACAATTATAAACCCCGCATTTTAGTCTCGATATTGAAAACTCTTTCCAATAACAAGTCGGGTAATTAAACAAGATTCCCGACATCCCGATCGAATGCTTGTCGGAAACTTTAGTAGACAGCCGCACCCCCCGATGCCGACGACGAAGTGCACTAAGGCGGAACACCGCAGCCGCGAACACCCGAATGGATTTTTTAGATGACGGGGTTCTCCTACAGTTACTTGGTCGGGGCTATGGGGCGTGGCTATCTAGTAAGGTTACCCGGCGAGTATCCGCTTACGCTATGTGATTGCGACGGACTTTTGATCACATCAAAATCCCGTGGCAAGCGATCAAATCAGAATAAATTGCTAGATTTATAAAATTCAATTATTATAGATTCCAAGTATTGTATCACAATCAATTAGATGATGTTAAACATTTTGATCAAATCAACAAACACCTTCATCTCCCTAACACTTGAGCAAAGTTGAAATACCCAAAACGTGCCACAGTACCTATGGACCAGCCGTATAAGTGTCAAACCAATGCCTCACCTATGGCACCGCAGAAGTACGACAAACCCTAGGGTTCGATCGCGGTTCCTTGAGCATAGAATCGAGTTAATGTTTTTGTTCTTCTAGAAGGTCCATAGAGTTACTTGCATGACTATTGAATATACTCAACTTAGAAAACTCCAACTCTTGGAAAACTTCAGAGGGTATCATGAGGCAGTGTTCAAAGCTCGCTTGAAATGTTAAACATCATCTAGGTTACCATTACAATGTTAAAAATATACGACTACGAAACACTTCGTATTAGTACTTTATCAAAATTTACATCACATGTAATTTTGGACCAAACAAACAATACCTGAAACAGTACAATGCACAGAACAAAAATGAGGCAGTTCTTGGTGAAAGTAGCCGGCCACAAGGGTATTGATCTCGGGTCATTTCCGAGCAAATGCTCACAAATTTTTTCTGTGCACTATATGTATCGCATACATCACTCTGTAGTTGTTTGCATAATTTTTAAAGACTTTTTCAAAATCGACAGAGAGCAAAATCTGCAGGGTTTCAGAAATCGTATTTCGGAATTGTTTCGGTTTCCTATTAATCTAACATCGTCTAAGTTTCTAGTTAGGCTCTGATACCATGTTGGGATTTCCTAAGCACCTTGCCTAGGAATTGCAAGAATCAAGCATGCCACAACAAAAAATTTAGTGGGTGCTATGCAAACATCCAAGGAATCATACTAGAAAACTAGGGTAACAAAACCTTGTAATCAAACATTACAATAGAAGTGAATAAGAGATACAACCTTTGTAGTCCGGTCCTTCACTTCAATAGCTCCGGGTTCTCGTCCCTTCGCTGTGATCATCGATCTCCCGGACTCAAGATGGACTTCACAAAGCGTAGTGAGCAAACATGCTTGAAGACTTTGAGGCCAAAGATGATCTACGTCGAGGGAACTCAAGTACAAGCTACCTCTTCACAAAGTGATGAACTTTGTGAAGTAAACACCCTAAACTAAATGAAAAGTAGTAGAGGATGGTGAAGTAGGAATTTTGCTCACTTTGGATTTGATTTTATCACAATATTTCTTCTCATCTTCAAACCCTAGAAAGCTTCTCAAGCTCAAGAAGAAGATGAAGATGAAAGAATAAAAAAAGCATGAGAATGAGTTTAGATTTACAACTATAGTGAGTTAGTGTCATACACTTAACCCTTGTAGAGACATAACCGTGGGCTATGATAATTGGTTGGGTTAACTAAATATCTTAAGTAAAAACAAATGTTGTGGACTAAGTCAATGGTTAGCAAGTTTCTCCAAGTTTCTATCCATGACAATTTCCAAAAATTTTGTTAATTGCTAAGATAAATCAAAACCCAAGAAGTATCATGGTTATGGTGTAAGTCTTACACACATAAGTTGCATATATAACCTTGCATGATACAATGTATATATCACATATATCACATGTATACAAAAGTGAGAAAAAGAAACAATTAAGTGAGCAATATTAGTTAATATAAATTCATATATCAAATATATAATTATACATTAAATCATTAAATCAATACTCGATTTAATAATCCGGCTATATTACATATAACCGACTAATATCAATAATATCAATTTACCGAATCAACACTTGATTCGATAACCCGTCTATATCACATATACCCGGCCGATATCACATATCGCGAGAATACAATACGGTATCACATACTCATATCAATCTCGGTCTCGTACATATCACATATGTGCTCCTACTCCGTTTCACTTGAGCCAGGAAAGCTCTGTGGAGGACTCTAAAAACTCGTCAATACGCCGGCAGTAGGTGGTGATCATATCAGTCACCCACAAGCCGCAAGCGGTCTGCTAAACGTAATGGCCACCTGGGTATTGAGCGATCAGAAGATCAACAAGCAACCCTGCTCACACTCCTGTGAATCCAATCAGTAACACTACAGTACAGTCCGGTCTCTTTGTCTGATATGTCGCATATCTCGTCTAGGGATGGTAAACGTCAGACCCCAGTAACTTGATAAGTCATGCCGATGTAAGGTCTATAACGGGCGTGAAACTACTAATAACACTTACCAGTAAATCATATCTACCCTGGCCATGGATTTCAATTATGGCCAATCGAGCATAGCGTAAGATCAACCCCTAATACTGGGAGAGACGAATCCCCTCCTATCGCTCATTGCCTCCATGTGACTCAGGACTGTATCCAAAAACTACATGTTTGCATGACTCAGTAGAGCCGTGGTAGGGTGGAAATCAAAGCACAGTGGGAGACACACAAGACTCTATGATGATCTCGGGTCGACAGACTAACCTGTACCAGTGTCACCAGAGAACTGCTACCTGACATGAGGTATAATACCATATAGGAGTTCTCGGCGAGTCCGTTCAGTGTACCTATTCTCTACTGAGCACCCATATACATCTCTGATGTCAAACACCAATGGATATGGGGTCATCCATCGCCCATCATATAGGTCGAGAAGCTATACGCTAGTCTACTCTGGAGTATCGATGCACTACCTCGATATTCTCTCGACTAGGAACAATTAAAGGATGTACTTATAAATTGCCCAGACCCCCACTTGTATGATCTGCATCATTATCCTGGTAGTCAAGTACACATCCTAAGGGTTTTATCAACATGTAACAAAGAGACATCATGTGTACATGTTAAGATAAAGAGCAACCAAATAGCATACTATCATGTCGAGCAAGAAAGTCCTACCTATATATGTCCAAGCATCCACTATAATATTCATCATATGTACAATAATGTCCTCTAGGGCATACATATAACTAACATGATGGACACTCCGGTTTTATTATAATTTTTGTGTGGACACACCCACCTAATGATGCATTCGTACACGATTCACATTTTATGACATGGACACAGTACCTTGGTATGACTGTTATGCTACTGTTACCCTTGCTTTTATTGATGTCAGTGTATTATTATTACTATTATTGTACTGTATGACCTAGGAGATCATCATACATGCGATTTCTACTCGGTGATATCTTCTACTCACGAGTTGGCAACTCACCCCCGTTGTGCCACAGTTCTTGCAGGTTTAGCCGTACAGGTTCCATAGCGGCTTGCTGACACTTCACCTTCTTCCGGGTAATTGCTTGGTAGGTAGTTTCACATTGTATCGTGACTACTATTATGTACTTATTATTTATTTCAGTTGTATCTAGTTAAAGGCTCCATCAACCAGACTTGTATATTTAGTAGATTTAGAAGCCGCAATTTGTATATTCTTTCAGCCTTAGAGGCGCGCTTATGTATATATATTATTGTTTCTGGTTTTCTTGATGTTGTTTAGTTTTCTCGTTTTCTTTCTGGGTTTTGATCCTCGCCCTCGGCGTTGTATATTTATTCATCTTGCGTGGTTATTTCCGTCACTTGGCGAAGAGCTAGCTCCCGCTTGGGGATGCCTATATTTATTATTGCTTGTATCTGTTTTCAGGTTAAAATATACAAAGGAGGTGCTGCCGAAATTTAGAATGACAAAGGGTTTTCATGATAGTTACAAATGTAGTGTTTTCATTTAAATTATGTACATATATATAAAACTAAATTTGATTTCAGTAAAACTTATTTCAAAACTTCACCTCCACTATTTTCCCTAAAAGGTTTAGATTTCTGGGCTTTTTGGCTTACTTGGATTATGTGGGGTCCTATAGACTTCACATGATTCAAGTGCCAGTCACGTACCTTTCCGGGTCGTGACAAAGTTGGTATCAGAGCGTTAAGTTTAACCTTGGTTCGAGTCTAGGTTAGACTATGCAGAGTCTAGGGCGTATATATATATATATATATATATATATATATATATATATATATATATATATATATATATATATATATATATATATATATTCGGAACTTAGGGATGACCTCACGAAATTTAGACTTGGCCGACGGGGTATTAGACCCGAACTTTCATCGCGTAGGTTGACCATGGTTGATAGAGTAGGTGACTTAAGTAGAGTGACGTACCATGTGTATGTTCCATGGCATACTTACGATACGCTACTCCGTTTAAGTAGCTTTAGGATGTACACATCTTACGCACCGTATTTCTATTCGTTCCTAATTTATCCTCATCGATATTGGATTGTGGTTTCTGTTACCACGGCTATACGAGCAGAGAGAGCTGCGGCTAGGGTTGCGGTTAACACGAGCTCGTCATGGACGAGGACTGACCAGGGCGTATTTCGATTTCATACTAACGCATTGAGTTGTTGTGTGTTAAGTTTTTCGTTGAGGCGAGTATTTGAGATCTACACAAGATGATCGGGCCACTGCTAGAGGCTAGCCAGAATATGAAGACTGTTGATGTACCGTCTACTTCAGATGATTGAGACATTGTCAACCGTGCGGACAGATGAGCCAGCGGTTGCTGAGTTGATAAGATATCGTTTCCAAATCATTGAAGCTAATGCAGCACGAGTTTATATTTGGGGATATGATAGAAGATCGCTAGTCACCCATGGATGAATGACTAGGACATGTGGTTCATTTAGGTACCCTGATGCCGAGTTCATAGTTTCGGAAAGGAGACTCTAGATATGAGTGCAGCAATTTAGAGCGCAGTTCACACAGCTACGAAGAGATAATTCAAAATTGGTCCACATTGAAGAAGAGTGGAGTAAGAGATTCGTATGAGATCTTGACGAGATGACGTTCCACTCCATTGACATCAGAGACTGGATGCTTATGCAGAGGCGTTGAATGCAGCCATAATTCCATAGAAAAGTCATGAAGAGAATGCAGCTATCCTGGAACAAGAAATGGATTAAGTAAAGGGTGATAACTTCAGGGCAGTCCGGCAGGGACGAAATTTGGGAGAGACCCCGACAGAATCTTTCTGGAATACTACACGAGAAGACTGGTCCCAGGATCGGTCGTATCATGCATACTCAGTGGGCCATAGTTTGCCATCATTGATGAGATACATTACGAGTGACCATGTTAATTGGTCAGGAGATCTTCAGAGAAGCGCCAGAACGGGATTGTTTCCGTCAGTACCCCGAATCGGGCTGTCAAGCTAAGAGGGCATATAACTGGTAAACCGCAGAAAGAAAAGAGGATCTATGAGCAGAAGACGCCAGACCATTGGCAAGAGGCAAGTAGATATTCTTGCTCTGCCAGCCTTGGATGCATCGACACCTTCCGACTTTGGAGAAGGGGCGCATCGACGACAGTTATTTATGATTTACGATTTGGTGATTCGAATATCATGTTTCCGTTGTTTTGGATTTTGATATTTTGACGAGTTGTTTCATGATTGATATTTCTTATGTGCGCCATAGTTAAACTTAATTCATATTTTCATGTAGCAGTCGTACTGATGATTGTTTATGTGCGTACCCATTGAACTTGATTTTGATTCTTACACATTATGAGATTTTTGATTTTGATTTCGTACACCTCGATATAATTGATTTGATTTCATGCATATGGTATACACATGATTTGACTTATGAATTCGGGTAGTTTACGCGAGCTTTTAGTACTTTGACTTGGTTTTGGTGCACGCAGATGCACAAGTTTATGAGTTTATATGCCACGGTATACTTGATTAGATTTGGTATATATCGTATACCGTCGATTTTGACTTTGATATTCGATATTTGTTTTTGTGCACTTTGTGCACTCGATTTGGAATTCCTGTGCACACATGGCGCGCTCGATGCGATTTTGCGCACACTAGATGCACTAAATCGAGATTCTTCGTGCATATTAGATGCACCTGATATTGTTATCGTGCACACCCGTTGCACTCGACATATGTTTTCGTGCACACCCACTGCATTTAATTCTTTTCCAGTACACATTTGTGGCACCTGTATTTGGTTTCGATTTTCGTACGCACCAGACTTACGTGGCATTTGTATACTTTGTTTCGAGCTTGATTTCCTTTCGAGCACTATGTTTTTCACGATATACACTATCCGGTTTAGTAACCGAGCAGGACTGATCTGAGAACAGTACCTGAGTAATTTTGCATGGATCGATAATTCCCGAGGGGATTTCCAAAACGGAGCTATAGTCTCAATATTTTCTTACGTGTCCATGATGACACGAAACATTATGAAGGAAACCCTTCTAAATCATTTTCAAAAGGTGAGACGTGTATGTTAACAAAGGATGTATATATATTTAGCTATTTTCCTTATAATGAATGTCCGCTACTTGTGCCGTGATACGCGCATTGCACGGCGATTTGAAAAAGGTTTGGCATGCATTGTATTTGGATGTTTTGACGATTTTACAACGATGCATACTATATACATGTTATCGTTTTGAGTATATCATGTTGGTCTTTGTATTGTATTTTGACATTATATTTTTCCATAACTCTGATGATTGCGTGATACTTGATGAAGTTTTGATTTTGAGTTTTACACTCGTTTTTCATGCACCTGCATTGTGCCATGATATGCTTTGTGTATTTATGATACTCAGAGCCCCGTTGATTTGATTTATTGACTGAAAAGTTTTAAGTATTTGGGGGGTTTAATTTTAAATTCGGGGACCGAATTTATTTAAGGCGGAAGATTATAATATTTCAGAAAATAAAATATTATTTTTGGGCATTTTACAATTTATTATACGATTAATTGTATATAAATTAATATTAAACTTGATTAATATGTCACTAATCTTGTTTATGCATAGCATGCAACACAACATGTTGCAAATGCTTGTTACATGTTTTGAAGCCATTCTTTATTTGCAAACATTATGTTTCTTGTTTGTGTCTTTTTTTTAAAATAAAAGAAAAGGATGAAGAAGAGATATTTTGGTTTGATGTGGGACATAAGTATGGGCAAGAGTGAAGGAGAGAGAGGGGGTTATCCTCGCACCTTGGCTTGCACTCTCCTTACTTCACCATCTTCATCTTCTCCTCCTCTTTCCTCCCCTCTTCTACCTCTTGCTACCACCCATAACCACTTTGAAAAACACCTTAAATCACCATGCCCCTTTCACAAAAAAATGATCACAAGACCAACAAAAACACCATGGGTAGATCAAGTTTGGATTTTGAAGACTTTAAGCAACTCAAGAAAATTCTTGAGTTGCCAATTGAGGTATAACCCTTCACTTTTAGTCAAGTTCTTAGTTTTCTTAATGTCCTAGTTTAGTTTAGAGTTAAGCTAATATGGTTTAGTGATATCGGAAAATTTCAAGAGGAGGTTTAGAGAATAATAGGAGTGGTAAAAGGTGTAATTGATGATTAGATAGTATCTAGACCCCTGTAGTGATGTTTTGCATGGCCTTAATGATGTATTAGAGACCAACTGAGACTTGAACTTTAGAATTTTTGCTGATATCGTATTTTTTTGTGGGTTGTGATGCCCACAAGAAATCTGGAGTGACCTGAGACCCTTATAGGAAAATCAAATATATATTTTGACCTAATTAGAACCTTAGGAGATTACCACATAAAGACGAGCCACCAATTCGCCGAAGACGCCGGGTAAATCGAGTATCTCGTCGGACCAAGTTTGGTCGTGGGTGTAAGGGTTTTGTCCATAGCTCCCAATCCTTTTATCCTGCCCCCTGTAATGTTTGTTTAGTCCATAATTTCCTGAGCCAAAATGTCACGACCCGTAATTGTTGGCTATAGTGCCCTCAAGTCAATTATTGGATCGCAGGCACGTGATTGCAATGATTAAGGGAAGACCTATATCGGTAGAACAGTCTTACTTGAGATGATAGTATGCTATCTGGTTTGTCTTTATCATTGTGTACATGCTTCAGGTGACATTACAGATCACTATTACATGTTGATAAAGCCCATAGGATTCTTTCTTGACTACAAGCAGTATGATGGCGATCATATACATGAGAGTTAGGTAGTCTATAAGCACATCCTTAAAGTGTCCCTAGTCGTGGGAGTTTCGAGACTGGGCATCGATACTCTAGAGTAGCCTAGTGTATATGGATCAAGACCCCGAATAGAGGCAGTGGCCGGTCTCACAAGCCATTGGTGTTAGTTGGTTCACCTAAGATAGTATACAGGTGCTCATTGGGTTATGAGTACACCGGACGGATTCGCCGGGAATATGCTAGTCGGTATTATACCTATTGTCAGATAGCAGTTCCCTGGTGACATGTGTACTTGTTAGTCTATCGACCTGAGATCGTCATTTGTCTCATGTGAGTTCCCACTATGCTTTGATTACTACCCTACCACGGCTCAAAGAAGTCGTGCAAACAGGTTTTTGTTAGGTACAGTCCCGAGCCACATGGAGGCAGTGAGCGGATCGTCAGGGGATTCGTCTCTCCCGGTATTGGGGGTAGAGGTCGCAGTGTGCACGGGTGGCCATCCCCAGAAATCCTTGGCCAAGGTAGTCGAGAATTTCTGATTCGGATCAGTAGTTTCTCAGGTGGTGATGGGCTTCATACTGACACTATATATCGCGTTATTAGGGGTCTGACTTTATCCACCCCTAGACTAGATATGCAATACTCATAGACAAATGGACCGGACTGTACAGATATTGTCACTGTCAGGCTCAGTAGGGTTTCAGGATGAGTTCGCTCGTCGGCCTCCCTTTCGCTCAATACCTGGGCAGCCGTTACGTACAGCTAGTGCCACTGACATGCTTGTGGTTAAAGCCACAGTCAGCGTATTGATGAGTCTTTAGAGTCCTACATAGAGAGTTTCCTAAGTTCGGGCGAAACGTTGTAGAGACCGTATGGTTTTATGGCAGAGTTCGATCATATAAGTGCACTTGTGCACGGATCATGATCGGACAGATCATACTTGTGGGCTTTGGTTTAAGCCAGATCCTAGTATTAGATTGTTTGATTACTTTCGTCTCGTTGTATTCGTATTCAGTCGGAATACGGATGCGGGTATGTATATACGGATGAGGGGTATTCTTGTAATTCGTTATAAGATTACTTTAGTTGATGCCATTTTCTTTTTGTGGATTTAACATTTTAGTTTAAATGTTAAATGGTGGAAATTGTGACTCATTCTTGACATGGCTTGGTTTTTGTCATGACTAAGATATTTTTGAGTGAGATAAGATATTTATTGTGAGTGTGTGAGTGTAGAGATATCTTGTGTGTGTGTGTGGCTTATTTTCACACAACAATATATCTAAACACTCGATTTATTTTGGGCAGCCATCTCTTATGTTTTGGGTTTTGAATTTTTGCTTGCTCACTTGATATTTTCTTGAGCTTCACATTTTCCACCATGGGCATCTTCTTTAACCACCACTCATTCCATCTCATGTGTTGAGAATCATTGAGTGTATTGAGACAAAGTAATCACACACTATCTCCACTTTATCTTGGTCATCTCTTTTGACAAACTTGATGTCCGAGTTGCTTCGGTTTAGAAGCGGGAGCCCGTATAAAGAATCCTCGACGTAGAGCCACTTCAACGAGCGAGACCGGAGAGCGAACTTCGTTGGGGAAGCCACAACAAGTCATAGACAGAGATTGAAAACCGAAGGACACAGATCGATCGGTATAATCTCTTTAACCACTTTACAGTTTGCTAGTATAGGGTTAATGGCACGATCCGGGATTTTAAGGTTACGTTAGCGCCATTTTGAAAAGTTTTTGTTCTGCATTTGGCCTCGGATTGACGGCCGGGGTCCTGCTGTAGCCTTACATGGTATTAGAGCCAACCCATTAACCGCATACTAGTTGATTTAGACAATGTTAAACTATCAAAACCGAAACAACCCCATTTCACTGCCTTGAGCATTGCAGTTTCTGTCGATTTTCTAAGTGTCTTCAAAAATTATTTAAGTAACTGCAGAAGACTACTTGGGTGACCACTAGCCTGCACTTCAAATTCGATCTAATTCCACACAAATTGGACCGACCACATAGGGCTAAAATCCGAGCAGGCCGGCCACTTTGGTGAGTCTGGGTTTGAAATTTTCAGTGTGGTCTAGTCTCTGTAATGTTGGTTCAGTGGTATTGTTTATTTAGCCCAGTTTTGATATGGTTTTATCTAGGTGTTTTGGGGCTATTGGGGGTTATTTCGAACTCGATATTTCTAACATCGTTTAAAGTTTACAGTACATTATATTTCTATCTGCAACCGTGAATATCATTCGAGCGGTACAACTTGTCTAATTTCTATAGTCCTTTTAGACGGGTTTATGAACAAGACATTCACGTTCATGTTCTGTGTTGTGCTGTGTTTGTTGCAAATCGTCGTGGTGGATAGTTTGGTGGCAATGTTAGTACAGTTTAGTTTTATTTTTATATTTGATATCACGGGGCGAGCATCCGACATGTGGACTGCCGTCACTGCCTGCTTGTATATTATTTGTTTGGGGCACGACCGGGTTGAGGTCGATGTCACCGTTGTACATATTTTCTTTTCTGTACTAGGATTACCCCACATGGAGTGCACGGATAGCTGGGTTTCGGAGGGCAATGGGTCCGCATCTCATGGCGTTGAGAAGGAGAGGGCCTCACTCTAGAATTGGTAGGCTATTCACCATACTCGTAGGGTGTACAGGTTGACCCAAGGAGGGGTGCTCAAGTTACCGGATTCTGTGAAGTGCCGGGTGGCCCATTCACTTTGATGAAAGGGGATGCCTTGCTTCTGGTTTTGGCGAGTAACTTTCCGTGCTCGTAGGGGTCTGGGTTTTCATTACACAGGCTATCCACACGACCAGGGGAACGTCGGGTTTCAGATGTGGCTCAAAGGAAACCTGGGGCTCCCAGATTATCCGTATTGTTCTGTGATACTTATTACTTATCTGTGATGTTGCATTTATCATGCCAGGAGGGATTATTATATATTGATATATATACTAGTAGATGTTGTATATGTTTTACACCCACGCTAGTCCAGTCCCCGCTCTGTCGTTGGTTAAGTAACCTAACAGGTGATGACGGGACCCAGTGGCGAATGCGGATGGCATATACGTACATCATATTTTTGTTATTTTCTGGCGTGATTAATTGATGGGACTGCATTGATTCTGATCAATGCAAAGAAAACAGACCTATTCGATGTTGTTGGAACAAATTTTCAAAAGCTGTTATTACAATGACGTTTTCTTTTATTTTGCACAGTGGTATTAGGTTATGAATATCCAGCACCTCATTTGACGAGGCAAGGGCCGAGATCCCTTCATCGGGAGTGACCTCTTGAGCAGAAGTTCGCGTCAGGGTAATAACTGTAAGTCGACGTTAGACACCCCACGAGTTGCGGGGGGCGTAATAGGTAAAACAATCATTTTGATTAAACTAACATCGACTAACTTTACGGATCTTTGCGAAACCTTAACTAACAACATTATTGGAAGGATTAGCTACTATGAAAGAAGATTATACCTAATGAACCAAGTCCTTCTTCTTCTCGATGACCACCTCCTCGTCGGCCTCCTCTTTATAATAGAAGATCCACTCGAGAGCTACAACTCCAAGCTTGACCTCTAACTTGAGGTAACTAGGTTACTCAAAGTGCTAATCAAAGCAACCTAAGGAATATAGAGTGGGATTATGGATCAATAAGTCTTACTAACCCTTGATCTCAACACATGAGAGGTTAGGGTTAGGGTTTGAAGAGATAGAGCTTGAGGAGAGAGAAGGTGAGAGTGAGAATGAAATGAAATAATATCTCATCTAGAATATATGAAGCATAATGATTTATTAAATGAATAAATCAAATGATAATATCAACCATGCTTCATTTATTCACTTTGTGTGATTCATTACATGAGTCATTAATCATTAAATGCATCATTAACTCCTTTGTATGAATCATACCATGAGTCATTAAATCATTTAATGCAAATGCCACCTTAGCCTCCAAGTCATCAACCTTCTAGAAGCTTCTCGACAATTTACGAGAATTCCCCTCCTATCCGTGAAAACATGGAAAAACTTTAGACTGTATAAATCTAATAATCCGACACTAGAATCTGGCTTAAACCAAAGCCCGCTAGTAAAAACTGTCCGAACATCATACGTGCATAAAAACACGTATGTGTCCGAACCCTGTCGTAAAACCATACGACCTCTATATCGTTTCGCCCGAAGCAGGGAAACTCTCTGTATGGGACTCTAAAGACTCGACTACTACGCTGGCAGTGGGTTTAACCATAGACCGCAAGCGGCACAAGCTGTACGTAACGGTCCCCAGGTAGATGTCGATAAGAAGGCCGATGAGGAAACCCATCCGAACTCCTACTGAGCCTGATGTGACAATCTCCGTACAGTCCGGTCTGTTCATCTAGGACTATCGCATATCGGGCCTAGGGGCGGCAAGCGTCAGTCCCCTAAAAGCGGTATAAGTCGTGTCGGAGCGAAGCCCATTACACCTTGAGAAACTACTGGAAAACCTACCAGTAAATCTCGCTTGCCCTGTCCAGGGACTTTGCGTAATGGCTCTCCAGAAATAGCGCGATATCAACTCCCAATACCGGGAGAGACGAATCCTGTCTAACCGCCACTGCTTCCAAGTGCTCGGGACTGCACCCAACTGCTACCTGTTTGCATGACTCCTTTGAGCCGTGATAGGGTAGCAATCTAAGAACAGTGGGAACACACTCGAGGCGAAGCAGCAGTGTCAAGTCTGCGGACTATGTTGTACTCATGTCACCTGGGAACTGTTAACTGATGACGGGTATAATACCAACCAACAGTTCCCTGCGAGTCCTGTCCGGTGTACCCGTAACCCAACAAGCACCTGTATACTATCTCCAGTACGACATACTGATGGCTGTGGGACAGACCATCTCCCCAACTGGGATGAGAAGCGTACACACTAGTCTACTCCAGAGTATCGATGCCCTGTCTCGATAATCCTACGACTAGGGACCTGAAAAAGGATGTGCTTGTAGACTACCCAGCCCCCACTAGTGTGACTACCATCACAACGCTGGTAGTCAAGCAAGATCCTAAGGGCTCTATCAATACATACACACATATTAAGATAGATATAAACCAAGTAGCATACTACCATGTTTAGCAAGACTGTCAATATAACTGTGAATATCCCAAGCTTCCATTAAGTAATATACAAGCTAGTATGATACAATAATGGCCCCTAGGGCATATACACTAACAATCTCCCACTTGCACTAGGGCCATGTACTGGCGTATCGAAGACCGATCATCTCGAGTAGCCTCTCGAACTGAATTTGAGGTAAGGCCTTTGTGAATGGATCAGCAGTGTTCTCCTCTCTAGCAACTCTCCGGACCTCGATCTCCTGGCGATCTATGATCTCCCTGATCAGGTGATACCGCCTTAAGATTTGTCTGGACTTCTTATGGGACCTGGGTTCCATCGCTAAAGCTATAGCTCCGTTGTTGTCGCAATACAGCGGTATTGGATCAACAATGGTAGGAACCACCTGAAGTTCTGTTAGGAATTTCTTCATCCAGACCGCTTCTTTTGAGGCATCGTAAGCAGCAATATACTCCGCTTCCATCGTTGAGTCTGCAACGGTGTCCTGCTTGGAACTCTTCCAGCACACCGCCCCTCCATTGAGGGTAAAGACATAACCTGACATGGACTTGGAGTCATCCTTATCACTCTGGAAACCGGAATCAGCAAAGGCTTCGAGCTTGAGGTCTTTTCCGCCGTAAACCAAGAACATCTCCTTAGTCCTTCTCAGGTACTTGAGAATGTTCTTTACTGCTATCCAGTGCTTCTCCCCTGGGTCTGACTGATACCTGCTTACCACGCTCAGTGCGTAAGCTACATCTGGTCTGGTGCACAACATCGCATACATTATAGATCCTACCGCAGAAGCGTAGGGTATAATAGACGTGCGATCCCTTTCCAAATCAGTTTTGGGAGACATCTCTTTGGATAGGGTGATTCCGTGACAAGCCGGTAAATTACCGTGCTTAGAATCTTCCATACTGAATCTTTTCAGTACAGTGTTGATATACCTGGACTGTGAAAGTCCCAACATCCTCTTGGATCTATCACGATAGATCTGGATCCCCAGAATGTAAGAGACATCACCCAGGTCTTTCATGGAGAACCTGTGTGACAAGAATCCTTTAATAGATTGTAGCATAGGATTGTCATTTCTTATCAATAGAATATCATCCACGTACAAGACGAGGAATACGACAGTTCGTGCTACAATTTTACTATATATACATGGTTCATCTGGATTTTTGATAAAGTCATATTCTTTGACCGTTTCATCAAAATAGATGTTCCAACTCCGCGATGCCTACTTCAGTCCATAAATGGACTTAAGCAACTTGCACACTTTCCCACTGCTCCTACTCTGATTGAAACCTTCTGGCTGATCCATATAGACGCACTTTTCTAAATTACCATTTAGAAAAGCAGTCTTTACGTCCATCTTCCAGATCTCATAATCATGGAAGGCAGCAATGACAAGAAGGATCCTAATGGATTTGAGCATAGCCACTGGAGAAAAGTTTCGTCATAGTCCAAACCAGGTCTTTAACGAAAACCCATTGCAACAAGTCTAGCCTTATAGGTTTCCACCTGTCCATCTACACCAATCTTTTTCTTGAAGATCCATTTGCATCCTATGGGTTTTACCCCATCTGGAGCAAAGTCTAAAGTCCATACTTTGTTGGTGTACATGGACTCCATCTCGGTCCGCATTGCATCCAGCCATCGTACCGAGTTGCCGCTCTGGATGGCCTGCTGGAAGCTAGTAGGTTCATCATCATCAATGATGTAATCCTCTCTATCCCCATCTATGAGAAAACCGTAGTATCTCTCAGGCGGAGGAGACAGCCTACTATTCCTGCGGAGGGGTGCGGGAATGTCCTATTCTTCTTGAACTACTGGTTCTACCAAACTTTCAGTAGTAGTTTATGGTTATGGAATTTGTTCCAGTTCTATTGCGCTCCCACTTGTTTCCTTTTCTAAAAACTGATGTTCTAGAAAATGGGCATTACGAGAAACAAAAACTTTTTGTTCCTCTGCGTAATAGAAGAAATACCCCCTGGAGTTCTTTGGATATCCAACAAACTTACACTGTACTGATCGTGCATTGAGTTTGTCCGCATGCTGCTTTTTAACAAAAGCTGGACATCCCCATATCTTTAAATACTGAAGATAGGGTTTCTTCTCACTCCACATCTGATATGGAGTGGTAGGCACAGTCTTGGTAGGAGCCCTGTTCAAAAGATATGCCGCTGATTCTAGTGCATAACCCCAGAAAGATCGCGGTAACTCAGCATTACTCATCATGGAATGTACCATATCCAATAGGGTTCGATTCCGTCTCTCCGATACACCGTTATGCTGTGGAGTGTATGGAGGAGTAAGCTGAGAGAGAATTCCTTTCTCTTTTAGGTAACCTAGGAACTCGGCACTTAAGTATTCACCACCTCGATCAGATCTCAGTGTCTTGATACTTTTGCCGGTCTGGTTTTCTACTTCATTCTTATATTCTTAGAATTTCTCAAAAGCCTCGGATTTATATTTCATTAAGAAAATGAATCCGTACCTAGAGTAATCATCCGTAAAAGTAATGAAATATGAAAAACCAGCTCTTGCATGTGTAGACATTGGACCACATACATTGTTGTGTATGAGTCCTAAGAGCTCGCTCGCTCTTACTCCATGTCCAGTGAATGGAGTCTTTGTCATTTTTCCTTTGAGACATGATTGACAAGTGGCATAAGATTGATATTCGAGCGAATCCAAATATCCTTCTCTATGTAACTTAGTTAACCTTGTCTCATTGATGTGACCTAGTCTACTATGCCATAAGAAAGCCTTATTTAAATCTGGAGACTTTCTTTTTAGTGTGTTCTGGACATTGAAAATCTGTAATTGGTTTAAGACATATATACCGTTATTTAGTGTACCGGACCCAATCAAACCATGATTAAGGTGGATGTTAACAACATTGCTTACAAACGTGAAATCATAACCTTCTTTTGATAACAACGAAACCGATATGATATTACACGTTAAACTGGGTACACAAAAATAGTTATGCAAAACCAAAATATGTCCACTCGTCAATCCAAGGTGATAATCTCCTACGGACACAGCACGCACGCTAGCTCCGTTAGCAACCTGGAGGGTCATAACACCAACCTCAACACTCTACAGTTTCTCAGTGCCTGCAATGAATTGCATATATGAGATCCTGATCCGGTATCCAATACCCAGGAAGTAGAGTTGATTGACAAACAATTTTCAATTACAAACACACCTGAAGTCGAAGCCACAGCTTGCTTTGGTTCCTGGTTCTTGGCATTCCAAGCTTTGCAATCTTTTTTTCAGTGCCCTTTCCTACGACAGTGGAAGCACTCGTCCTTTGCCACTACTGGCACTGCAATCTTTGTCTTTCCCTTAGCTCCCACCTTACTAACACCACCTCTTGGTTTGGTAGCGGTCTTCATCTTCCTTCCTTTGGCCCTAGCCTTGGACCTGGAAGAAGAAGCACCACAAACAAACATAGCGGGTGTTTTCCTTGCCTTCTGCAAGGTGCCCTCTGCACTCCTCAACATGTTAAGGAGTTCTGGAAGTTCAACTTCTTTTCTTTGAATGTTGAAATTCAGAATAAACCGGGCGTAGGTGGAAGTAAGGGACTGAAGAATCAAGTCTGTATAGAGCTCGTTCTCCAAAGTCGTCCCGAGGTCCGCGAGCTCTTCTATATAGCCAATCATCTTTAGGACATGTTTTCCTACAGATGATCCGACGGCCAGCCTCGACTGAAACAAGTTCTTCGAGGTCTCGTATCTTGCTATACGAGATTGCTCTCCATACAGATCTTTTGTATGGAGAAATATGGATTCAAGATCCATATCCTCATACCTCCTCTGATGTTCATTATTCATAGAGGCAAGCACGATGCATTTGGCCTTCGCGCAATCTAACTCCCAGGTCTTGTGGATTTCCTTATCTGCAAGACTAGATTTTGGACCAGGGACAGCAGGTGCCTTAGCAGTAAGGACATACCCCAATTTGTCATAAGTCAAAACCATTTTGACATTCCGCAGCCAATCTTTATAGTTTGGTCTTGTTAGTATATTTTTCTCTAATAGTAACTTAAGGCCTGTCATGTTTTGGGTCGCTGCAATGAGAGAGAGAGGGAACACTTTAGCATGATGCTCTTGCAAGCTTAGAGTGATTTTTAGTTTATCTAAACAGGATGGCTCCCACTGTTTCTCGAATCCCTCCTCAAACCAAAAAGGAAGAACTAGCCAGGACTATTCTCACCGTACAATACTTGCTTAACCGTTCAGCCAGGCCGGTGTCGGTATTTCGAGGGAGGTTTTACGACGCTTTCGTGAAGTTCCTTAATTAAATAACCTCTTTTCTCTGGGGGCGTAACCCCGCTGACACCTTTCTTGGCACCTACTTGGTTTATAGCATTGATCGTTAAGTGATGAATCTCCTGATGAGTAGCGGATACTCACAGTAGGATCGGGATCCAAATATCATCGTGTGATAATGCTAAAGGAATCCTACCAACATTCATCAACTCCAAATGGTATGCATCTTTTTGCAAATTTCAGTTTCTTTAGAAATTCCCGATATAAATTTTTTCCCCATGCTCTTATGACCTTGGCGTTCGTCAAAATGTCATAAGTCACATGTCAAGTTCTATCCATCATTATCTTGTTAATTTGAACCCATCCGTACATACCCCTGACGTTGGCCAAATGTTAATACGACTGTCCCAAACTAACTCATCTATCTATGCAACAAATGAATACCCAGCAGCTACCAAACACTATGCCTTGGCGTTAGGTCAAAATACATAGCTTGAATACTACTGAATACCCAAATGAAATGACGGAGGGCTACGAATGGTTTTGGCGAAACCATGAACGTAGTGAACTTGATATGATCGAAAGAACCTGATAGCTTTTAAAAAGAGGTGGTTAAAGCTCCGCAATTTAAAAAATATCCTCTGTTTTAAAATAACCGAGTGGTTTCTTTTAAACTGTTCCAACGATTCAACTTTGGTTTATTTTCTTTCCATTAATATAATGCGTCCCATCAATTAACCTATCATTGCAGAAAACAATGAAAATACAACGTCCTCTTATACCATCCGCATTCGCCACTGTGTCCCGTCATTCACCCGTTAGGTTACTTAACTAACGACAGAGCGAGGGCTGGGCTAACGCGGGTGTAAAACATAAGCGACGTCTAATAGCTATCATATATAGATATTGTACATTCGTCGGACGCAATAATAGGCATTCCAGATCACAGATGAACATATTGGATTTTCTACGAATCCGCATTCTTTTGAGCCTGCAAAGAAAGACGGATTTCACAGTCGCGATGAATAGCCAAAACCCTACTCTAGACCTCTACGGGTACGACAAACTACCCGCCAAGTACCCGAAGTGAAGCGGTCTCCCTCAACAACATGAGTATGCCACTAAACACTTCAAAATACCCGGTAGTTTATGCACCCCACCTTGGGTCTATCCTAGGAGCATAAATCAGTAAATGAAATAATACAACGGTGGCTACAACCGGAACCTGGATGTGCCCCGCAAAAGAATATTACAACAATTTTCGCTAGTTCTTGAAGTCTTGAAGAAGAGTACAATTTACAAATTACATTTGAATGAAAGAAACGCTCGTCTCACATCCCCGACTATCCATTCACGACAATCCAACAAGTCCACAAACACAAACAGTAAAAACCATTACAGAAATGTGCAACCCCTGCCAACCGACATACTATCAGTTAGAGGAGGTTTACGAACACATTAAACAAATCACAGATAAAATCAAATTAGCCAAACATCTTAGAATTTCGATCAAGCAAACGAAAATGATTCTACTCACAAAAGTTCTCTGTGCACCTGAAACTTGAGCAGAAATAAAATATCCCAGAAATACTAAAATTAACACAGAAGAGTTACTAGGGAATTTTGGGGTGACTCGGCCCCAACTCGGCCGCGGATCCACGGTGGATCGCTTGGATCGGCCGCGGTTCCGCGGCTGTTTGGCCGAGTCAGGAACCCAAATTTCTCCGGTATTCTTATATTTTCCTGCTTGTAATTTTAACGGTCCCTGAAAAATTTTTAGACCCCGTTTAAAAATCGACAGAAACTATGTGAAAATGATGATTTTTCCGGTTCGTTTCGCGATCGAATTTCTAACGACTTTGCTAACAAGTTAGTTATGGTTTAGCGAGGCTCTGATACCACTATAAGTCGACGTTAGACACCACATGAGTTGCGGGGAGGCGGAATAGGTAAAACAATCATTTTGTTTAAACTAATATCGACTAACTTTACGGATCTTTCCCACACCTTAACTAACAACATCATAGGAGGGATTAGCTACTATGAAAGAAGATTATACCTAATGAACCAAGTTCTTCTTCTTCTCAATGACCACCTCCTCGTCGGCTGTCACGACCCGAATGTTTCGACTCGTGACTGGCACTTAACCACGCAACGTCTACAGGCGTAACGCGACTAAGTAAGCCGAACCCAGAAATCAAAACCATTTAAAAGTAGGAGTGTTGAAAACATTTAATTAAGACATTTAGAAAACCTTAAATAGTTCAATAAGTCCTTTTAAAGTTACGTTATCATTTAAATAATTTTGGCAGCATTTCCAGTGTAAAAGTAACCCCGAAATTGGGTATAAAACAGGATATGAGTGAAAATGAGATATAATGAAACCAAAACATTCCCAAACGGAAGCAATCACGCCCACCGGCGGAAACCATCATCATAAGACTAATATACGACGCCGTAGCGAAGAATGAGCAATAAGTAAACATCACAGAATAATAAACTGCAATAAATAAACCGTCGGCTCCCACGAGCTCGACACCAAAATACAAAGAAATATACATCATCGTCCTCACACTGTCACTAAGTCCAGTACATATATGGTAGATGGAGAATACTAGATACAAAAGGGGTACAATAAAAGTAATCAGATACCACAACCCACCTAAAAGCAAAACAGCTCTCGCACCAACTGTAATGGTATCTGTAGCCAAAAGATGCAAAAGGCAGCCTGCCGTGACTACTCCGAGGGGCAATCTGCAAATACTGTGGCACAACGGGGGGTGAGTTGCCAACTCATGAATAGAGATAAGATATAAAGGTAATCGCGAGCATGCACGTACTGCGCTACTCTATCATATGCCAGCAGATGATATCAATGCGTGATAAGCAGTATGTGCAATAGTCATGCAAGTGCTCTATCAGGTAATATAACTACAGGATGAGATACACTAATGAATGCTGAGCATGGGAAATATAACATCTACACGGAATGTCAACGTGGAATATATAATCGGTGCCCAAAACTGCACCCCAAATCCCAAATAACTTAGGCGCCGGCACTCTCCTCGGCCCTCAAATCCTGTAAATCTCGGAGAATCACGAGTGCCCAACATCGGCACTCAAAATATCATAAAATACTCGTGTCCAGCATCGACACGCAAATCCTCATATATCGGGCTCCGTCAGTCCCGATCAGCCCACGGGCTCCGTCTGCGGTATCGGCCCTCGGCCCCGGCAGTACAGATCATCCCGCATCCATCTCTCGACTCTGGTCAGTATCCTCCGGATAATCGCCAGGTCCAACCAATCACCGGTAGGTACTCGCCACCCTGCTAGGCTCATCGTCTACTCCACGAAAAACATTTCTCGCCCCGGGGAACCATACCGGGTCCACCACGAACTCGCAAACGGATCATCCAACTTCTCGAATCGGGTTTCAAACACACGTCTTAGCACAGAGAAAACGCGTGGTGGACGCACCAAAATATCATATCACGAGGAACCGGGTTTTCAAATAGTGCATCTTTTCTTAAATAATCCCACGGTCCTCAAAACCAGAAATCACATGAAAATCCAACACCAAGAAGTAAATCAAATGCGATGTGCTATGTACATCAAGCCATAATATAGGTACAAGGGGAAACCGCTTTTAAAAATAGTTTCCGTTTTTAAAGACATCATGCGGCTCCCAATTTCTATGAAAATCATATCGAATTATAAGTGAAATGAACTACAGCAATATAATCATGGCAGTTCTACAGTGAGTGTGTCATGGCAATTACTAACGGTGTGTGTTTAACATGCAGATTAGTGCTCGTGCAACATGAACCGTTAGTAATAGTGCGGTGTTCTATCAATTCTAAGTTTACTTACATATAGCAGGGAATGCGGTATGCAATGACAGTCAATGGGGTAAATGCAACATATAACTATAAGGTCCTATCAGCCCTGACGCATAACGCCATGCGGGCGATATCCCCGTAGATGTTAAATCTACTCACCGAAGTCTCACGCTAAGTGTAGCCGACGACTTGCTTCCCCTTCTTCGCAGCGTCCGTCTCACTCTCCTGCGAACCTAGAATCACACGATATATCACATATAAGCTCAAATCCACAAAAATGTGATATTAAGGTCAAACTAGAAACCCGCGTCGTAAACCAAGCGCGCGTGTGCGCGATACGCTAAAACGTGTGATTACGCGCCTGAAACTACCCCGACGCGTCGCGATACGCAGAAACCCCAAACCCACACACGTATCACGCGTGTCGCGAAGGTTTAAAATACGAGAAATAGGTATATAGTTCCATATTTCTCTACAGCAAGAATCAAATAAAATTATGCATGCCATGAGTTTAAGGGTTGTAGCAGACACCAATAGAGACAAACCCTAACCCAATCCCTCACCATCTAGCCGCAATTTGCGGCCAGAATCAATATTTCGGCAGCCACTGTACGGAATTTGGGGGTCAGGTTCTACCTGGGGGATCAGCACCTAACAACTATACTGCAGTCATCTCAAAATTATTTTGAACTCACTAGGTCGATAGCAGTTTGCAGAAAGCTAGATTTTCTCAAAAACGGTGAATTTGCATCAAATAGGGATCTGGTGGTATTTTAGTGCAATTGGGGGCTAAGCTGGGGTAACATGGCCCTAACAACACTCCATCAACTTACTAAAACCAATTCATACATCACTTGGTCAAGGTTCCCACTAATCACCACATATCGCACTAAAACGCACCAATAAACACTAATCGAAGCTAAGCTACACTAATTAAGAAAACTAGGGGGTAAGTTCAAGAAGTATACCCCACACTCGACCCTAGGGAGCTGGAGGAAGAAGGAGTAGAGGGAAGGAGCTTTAGTTGAAGTTGTGTTGTTGTTGCTGCTCACTGATGCTGTTGCTGCTTACTGTTGCAGCTGCTGTGATGCTTGCTGTTGCTGCTGTGATGCTTGTTTCTGCTGCTGTGCTACTGCTGTGGATGTGGGTGTGCGAGTGTGAGAGTGAGGTTGAGAGAAATGAGCACAAGAATGAGAGGAAATCATAACTCCCAATGTCAACCCTCCTTTCTCTCTCATCATTAAATGCAAGCATGGCTTTTGCCATGATGCATTCTCTCTCTCACATTCTCACCAAGTCAACACTTCAAAAGAAAATTCAAATTAAAACAACCATCAATTAACTAATTAGGCTTAATTAAAACCCAAAAGACTTAATCCCCAATATTAAACCCACCATGGTTGCTAATCATGGTATTACCTCATTTTAAAACCCTAGTTTACATGCATATGTGTGTGCAAGCCTAGGAAAATTCTAGAAAAATATTTATTAAATTTGGAAAAATATTTGAAACCCAATTTGGTAAACTTTTTATTAAAAACCCTTTATTTAAATATAATTAGCCACTAATCACATCCTAAGGTGTTACATCGGCCTCCTCTTTGTAATAGAAGATCCACCCGAGAGCTACAACTCTAAGCTTGACCTCTAACTTGAGGTAACTAGGTTACTCAAAGTGCTAATCAAAGCAACCTAGGGAATATAGAGTGGGATTATGGATCAACAAGTCTTTCTAACCCTTGATCTCAACACATGAGAGGTTAGGGTTAGGGTTTGAAGAGAGAGAGCTTGAGGAGAGAGAAGGTGAGAGTGAGAATGAAATGAAATAATATCTCATCTAGAATATATGAAGCATAATGATTTATTAAATGAATAAATCAAATGATAATATCAACTATGCTTCATTTATTCACTTTGTGTGATTCATTACATGAGTCATTAATCATTAAATGCATCATTAACTCCTTTGTATGAATCACACCATGAGTCATTAAATCATTTAATGCAAATGCCACCTTAGCCTCCAAGTCATCAACCTTCTAGAAGCTTCTCGACAATTTACGATAATGCCCCTCCTATCCGTGAAAACACGAAAAAACATTAGACTGTATATATCCAATAATCTGATACTAGAATCTGGCTTAAACCAAAGCCCGCTAGTAAAAACTGTCCGAATATCGTACGTGCGTAAAAACACGTATGTGTCCGAACCCTGTCGTAAAACCATACGACCTCTATATCGTTTCGCCCGAAACAGGGAAACTCTCTGTGTGGGACTCTAAAGACTCGAATACTAAGCTGGCAGTGGGTTTAACCATAGACCGCAAGCGGCACTAGCTGTACGTAACGGTCCTTAGGTAGATGTCGATAAGAAGGCCGATGAGGAAACCCATCCGAACTCCTACTGAACCTGATGTGACAATCTTCGTACAGTCCGGTCTGTTCGTCTAGGACTATCGCATATCGAGCCTAGGAGGCGGCAAGCGTCAGTCCCCTAAAAGCGGTATAAGTTGTGTCGGAGCGAAGCCCATTACACCTTGAGAAACTACTGGAAAACCTACCAGTAAATCTCGCTTGCCCTGGCCAGGGACATTGCGTAATGGCTCTCCAGACACAGCGCGATATCAACTCCCAATACCGGGAGAGACGAATCCTGTCTAACCGCCACTGCTTCCAAGTGCTCGGGACTGCACCCAACTGCTACTTGTTTGCACGACTCCTTTGAGCCGTGGTAGGGTAGAAATCGAAGAACAGCGGGAACACACTCGAGGCGAAGCAGCACTGTCAAGTCTGCGAACTATGCTGTACTCATGTCACCTGGGAACTGTTAACTGACGACGGGTATAATACCAACCAACAGTTCCCTGCGAGTCCTGTCCGGTGTACATGTAACCCAACGAGCACCTGTATACTATCTCCAGTACGACGTGCTGATGGCTTTGGGAAAGACCATCTCCCCAACTGGGATGAGAAGCGTACACACTAGTCTACTCCGGAGTATCGATGCACTGTCTCGATAATCCTATGACTAGAGACCTGAAAAAGGATGTGCTTGTAGACTACCCAGCCCCCACTAGTGTGACTGCCATCACAACGCTGGTAGTCAAGCAAGATCCTAAGGGCTCTATCAATACGTACACACATATTAAGATAGATATAAACCAAGTAGCATACTACCATGTTTAGCAAGACTGTCAATATAACTGTGAATATCCCAAGCTTCCATTAAGTAATATACAAGCTAGTATGATACAATAATGGCCCCTAGGACATACACACTAACAATAACTTCACTATAGTCGATTACTTTTTGCTTTGCATCACGGTATTCAGTTGGAATATCCTGCACCTCATTCTACGGGGAAAGAGCCGAGATCCCTTCACCGGGAGTGACCTCTTTAGCAAAGATTTTCGCCATTATATATTTGTAAAAAGCTATCCAGTTCCTTCAACGATATCAAGTTCATTACGTTAAAGGTTTTTCTCCAAAAGCCATTTGTAGCCCTCCGTCATTTCAGACGGGTAGCACTTAGTATTCATGTTATGTTTGTTGGCCTTCGTCATGGCATGGTGTATGGTAGCTGCTTGTTACCTTTCTGTTGCATAGATAAATGCGTTGGTTTGGGACAGTCGTACTACTAGTTTGGTCTTCGTCAAGGGTATATACAGGTGGGTTCAAATTAACCTGGACAATGACGGGTAGAACTTGACATGTGACTTATGATATGTTGGCCTTCATCAAGGTCATAAGAGCATGAGGTAAAAATCACATAGGGAGTTTCAAATATACAGGAAATTTCCAGGCATGCGCATACCTTCTGGAGTGTGATAACGTGAGTGGATTCCATCAGGTTATCATGCGATGATAGCTGGATCCCGATACCCATTGATGAGTTGGTTTACTCATCGGGTGATTTTAGATGATTCCAACTAATTCTTCTTTCAGGTTTGGAGGAGAATTTGAGAATACAGTGGGAGACATCCTGATTAGATAAAGTGATTAACCATTCTGATCTAGGTTAGAATGCACGCAGAGTGTTTTTTTCTCTCTCTCTCTAGCAGTGACCATGTCCCGACCCTAGACTATAACTCAATAACCAAGATAACCGGATCTTCTTAAAACATATTGGCTTTTGGATTGTCAGAGTTGCATACATCATTGTCACTCCTTCTTTTACCCTTTGAATTTCTCCGGAACATTCCGTATTACTACGAAGATCCCTTTTATTGGATATGACCATCGTATGGTTATATACGAACTCGAAGGAACTTGTTCCAGTTTCGAGGATGGTTTCCGGTTCTGGAGAAAATTAAATAGAACTATTCAGTTGTCTTTTCCTTTTATCTTCTCTCAGGTTATGAGGGCTCTTAGGATTAGGAGAGCGTACACCTATTGCTTATTGGATATTCTTCTTCCAAACCATAGGCAGGTGCCGAAAGGTGGAGAAGGCAGAAAACCAATTAGCCTAAGTGTGGTGTGCAGAATGTAATAAGTAAAGACAAATAAAGGGATTAGAAAGAGGACAAAATAAATTGCGACTGCTATCATTCAAGACCAAATCACGTATTTTATCGCCACTCCTACTTCACCTTTGAATTTCTCAAGAACACCACGTATCACTATGAAGATCCACGGTTATTGGATAATCCATCGTATGGTTATATACGAACTCGAAGGAACTTGTTCCGGTTCGGGGATGGATTCTGGTTCAGGAGAAATAGAATAAGGTTTATTCAGTTGTCTTTTATCTTTACCTTCTCTCAGATTAAGAGTACTCCTAGGATTAGTAGAGTACATCTATTACGCTTATTGGATAGTCTTTTTCCAAACTATAGGCTGGTGCCGAACGGTAGGGAAAGAAGAAAACCATTTAGCCTAAAGCGCAGGTGTACAGAAGGTAATGAGTAAAGACAAATAAAGGTATTTGGACAGATGGCAAGGAAATATATGGTTACAGTCATGAATTTGGATAATGGAAGAGACGTTACTAGGAATACCCGGATACTCCTTCGAAACATTTTCATGTTTCAGTTTCACTATGCGTTGTTAATAGAAAACTGATTTCCCAATTAGATCGTTACTCTAAGGTATGTATTTACCAGGTTTGATTCTCACATTTGTATGGTTTTACAGATGATGAGTGGGAGTAAGTTATTGGGAATTAGGTGATCATCCTCATTATATCAGGATTCGTTGTAATTGGTGATATTTGAGGAAATCGCCTGGGTTTTTGACGGACGGAAAATATTTGGTTTTGAATATCCGTTGTTATGAACCAATTTCAAACTGATATATCTGTACGTTTATTTCATAAAGTGAGATATAACTTTTTGAAATTATATTCATGACATTTATCTATATCAGTTGATGGTTAGTTAAGGAGCATTAAACAGCGGTGCAATTCTTCTTAACCATAGTACAGTTTTCAACCTACGACGCACAGGGTATCGAAAGGAGATCTTCCTGTAGTTCTGTTTACTGAACAGTTGTACGCGAACTCTGCTTGTGGTAGTGTTAAACTCAGGGGATTTATACAAAGTATTGTATATTGTCCAGTGTCCATTATGACAGAGGGGTTGGTACTCGTACTATATTCTGTTTACTTGTGACTTCTCCAGTATTAGACAAGTGTTTCGTAGAACTACAAGGTCCATGTTTTGAGAATTTATAGGTACAAGAATAAAGTAGAGAACCATGTGTTGCAAGTATCAGGATTCTTCAAGGCGATCGAAAATATAGATACTTGTGTTTGTAGATACTTGTGTTTGGTATTCAGTTGATAGAAATGGTTTTGAGAACTTGCTTCTCTTTCATGTTGCTCATATTTGGATGCACTCCTAGTTGAGTAATGTTAATCGACCTCTCTCCATTTAGTTGACATGCACTGGAGACAGCTGCATGATTTGAATATGGTTCCAATTAAATCAGCGCCTCTGTTTCTATATTGTATATAGAATGGTTCATATCTTAACGATGTTAAGATATATGGAGTTGTCTGGCTTATACTTAAAACCAGACTCTGGATAACTCAAGACACGTTTCTGTAATGGCAGTTTGTGGGTTATCCTGGGCTATGACGAAGGTTAATTTTCTACCATATGGAAGATCAATAGTGATATTGTTCTTGACTCACCACAGTTTTAGCAAAATGGATTTTTTCAGAAAAAAGTAGTGGGAGTATGGTAGAACTGGAAGTGATTCCAAAACCATAAACGATTACTGAAAATTTAATTAGAACCTAAAAATTCAATCAGGATTGACATTTCATTAGCCACTCCGCAGATATGGTGGGTAACCTCAGGTGCCCGAGAGGTACTTCGGTATCCTCAAAAACGGTGATAGGGAGGTTCTTGTTTACCCAGACTTGCCATTACTGCTCTTCTAGACTGTGACCAGGCAGGAGGATGAGTACAGCGTCGTTCTAAACTATCTTTAGAAGTGCACATATATATGACTCTGTCAGAGGGTTTTTATAGTCAGTGGAGCAGCGGAAGCATAAAGCATAGTGGACAAGTAGCTTGTGTCTATTTATAGACTAAAGCAAATATAGCGGAGATAGATCGTTTATTTTTTATATGACAGTCATATGTTTTTGACTTCATCAGAATAGCAGATGGATCTGTTAAGAAGGTAGTAGGGTGTGATGTCTTGGTATTTGGATGACATACACGTTGTAGGAAGTGAAATTCCTATACTACAATCGGTTATACTATGGTTGTCACACAGTGGTTTCTCCACATAGGATTTGAATATTATATCAGGCATTTTGGTTACTAAATCTATGGTTTTAGATCTAGATTTGGGTAGTTTCCCAATCCGGATACTTAGACAGCATTCTAAAGGTGTTTTAGAATGGACGACTCCTGCCATGGTGGTTTACCTGTAGGTGATGGAGTCACCCTCTCTAAAGGTGTCTTACAGACTAAAGGGGAGAGGGATGTGCATGATTGGCATATTACTTGCTTAGGCAATTGACTCAATCATGAGATGTCAAGTACCACACCAGATGTTTTTGCACTAGATGTAATATGTTCATATTAATCCAATCCTAGAGAAACGTTTGGAAGCAGTTTTAGAACATAAGTGGATGTTCTAGGGATTTGATAACGACAGCCTCTTTCGGGAGACAGTTATCATTCCAGGATTCCAAGATGACCTGGATGACAGAGTGACTGTCAGAGTTATAGTTTTCCCACTTGACTAGGGGTAGTAGTTTAGACAGGTGGTCCAAGCGGATACTGAGGGAGGCATGGCGCAGGACACTGATTAAATTCAGTTGACGATACAGTCTAAGAAGTTTGCTGGATTTGGAGTTCATTTGTGAACTAGGTCCCATCTGATATCCAGACATATTCTAAGATAGGTATTGCTCATTTCGGGAGATGGCTTTCTCCGCGAACTTGAGATAAAGAGAGACATAGAAAGAAACATCAGAGCGGATCCACTCACTGAGGCTATTTTTCGAAAGCAATAGTTTTACAAACGAGCTTTGTAAAACTGATTAGTAGAGGAGTTGGGTATTCGGTATCACACAGGCTGTGAGTATGCGACATCGCAATAATTAGCCTTAAGTGCAAGTGGGAGATTGTTGGCTATAGTGCCCTCAAGTTAATTATTGGATTGCAGGCACGTGATTGCAAAGATTGAGGGAGGACCTATACCGGTAGAACAGTCTTACTCGAATTTAAAGTATGTTATCTGGTTTGTCTTTATCATCATGTACATACTTCAAGTGACATTACAGATCACTATTACATGTTGATAAAGCCCATAGGATTCTTGCTTGACTACCAGCTGTATGATGGCGATCATATAGCACATCCTTAAAGTGTCCCTAGTCGTAGGAGTTTCGAGACTGGGCATCGATACTCTAGAGTAGACTAGTGTATACGGATCGAGACCCCGACGAGGGGCAGTGGCCGGTCTCACAAGCCATTGGTGTCACTTGCTTCACCTAAGATAGTATACAGGTGCTCATTGGGTTATGAGTACACCGGATGGACTCGCTGGGAATATGCTAGTTGGTATTATACCTATTGTCAGATAGCAGTTCCCTAGTGACATGTGTACAGGTTAGTCTATCGACCTGAGATCGCCATTTTTCTCGTGTGAGTTCCCACTGTGCTTTGATTAATACCTTCCAACGGCTCAAAGGAGGCATGCAAACAGGTTTTAGTTGGGTACAGTCCTGAGCTACATGGAGGCAGTGAGCAGATCGTCAGGGGATTCGTCTCTCCCGGTATTGGGGGTAGAGGTCACAGTGTACACAGATGGCCATCACCAGAAATCCTTAGCCAAGGTAGTTGAGAATTACTGATTTGGATCAGTAGTTTCTCAGGTGGTGATGTGCTTCAAACCGATACTAAATATCGCGTTATTAGCGGTCTGACTTTATCCACCCCCTAGACCCGATATGCGATACTTATAGACGAACGGACCGGACTGTATGGATATTGTCATTGTCAGGCTCAGTAGGGTTTCAGGATGAGAGCGCTCGTCGGCCTCCCTTTCTCTCAATACCTGGGCAGCCGTTACGTACAACTAGTGCCACTGACATGCTTGTGGTTAAACCCACTTCCAGCGTATTGACGAGTCTTTAGAGTCCCACACAGAGAGTTTCCCATGTTCGGACGAAATGTTGTAGAGGCCATATGGTTTTATGGCAGGGTTCGATCATATACGTGCACTTATGCACGGATCATGATCAGACGGATCATACTAGTGGGCTTTGGTTTAAGCCGGATCCCAGTATTAGATTATTGGATTACTTTCGTCTCGTTGTATTCGTATTCAGCCGGAATACGGATGCAGGTATGTATATACAGATGCGGGGTATTCTTGTAATTCGTTGCAAGATTACTTTAGTTGATGCCATTTTCTTTTTGTGGATTTAACATTTTAGTTTAAATGTTAAATGGTGGAAATTGTGACTCATTCTTGACATGGCTTGGTTTTTGTCATGACTAAGATATTTTTGTGTGAGCTAAGATATTTATTGTGAGTGTGTGAGTGTAGAGATATTTTGTGTGTGTGTGTGGCTCATTTTCACACAACAATATATCTAAACACTCACTTGATTTATTTTGGGCAGCCATCTCTTTTGTTTTGGGTTTTGGTTTTTTGCTTGCTCACTTTATATTTTCTTGAGCTTCACATTTTCCACCATGAGCATCTTCTTCAACCACCACTCATTCCATCTCATGTGTTGAGAATCATTGAGTGCATTGAGACAAAATAATCACGCACTATCTCTACTTCATCTTGGTCATCTCTTTTGGTAAACTTGATGTCCGAGTTACTTCGGTTTAGAAGCGGGAGCCCGTATAAAGAATACTCGACGTGGAGCCTCTTCGATGAGCGAGATCAGAGAGCGAACTTCGTCGAGGCAGCCGCAACAAGTCATGGACAAAGATTGAAGACCGAAGGACACGGATCGATCGGTATTATCTCTTTAACCACTTTACAGTTTACTAGTATAGGGTTAATGACACGATCCGGGATTTTAGGGTTACGTTAGCGCCATTTTGAAAAGTTTTTTTTCCGCATTTGGCCTCAGATTGATGGCCGGTGCGCTGCCGTAGCCTTATAGTAATTAGCGCGTGACCGGTACTTAAATCACGTAACGTCTAAACGCGTAACGTAATTCAAGTAAGCCGAAGCCCAGAAAAATTCTAGACCTTTTTGCGGAAAATAATAGAGGGGTGCAGTTTTGAAACATCTTATAAGAAATTCAAGCTTAGCTTTTTAAAAGTATAAGTCATATAATGTAAAAAAAAGGCAATGAATACATTCTACCTTGAAAACATTTTGCGCCCTTGAAAATTTTGGGCAGCACCTTCCTTGTATATTTTGATCCAAAACCATAACATAACAATATAAAAGGCATCCCCAAATGGGAGCTAGCTCTTCGCCAAATGGCGGAATCATATGTTAGTGTATATGCCCTAGAGGCCATTACTGTATCATACTGGTTTGTATATTACTTAATGGATGCTTGGGATATTCACCTTGTATATACAATCTTGCTCAAAATAGTAGTATGCTACTTGGTTTGTTTCTACTTCAATGTGTACATGTGTTTATTTTTGTATATCGCCTATACACATTAGTAGAGCCCTTAGGATCTTTGCTTGATTACCAGCAATGTGATGGCCGTCACACTAGTGGGGCTGGGTGATCTATAAGCACATCCTTATGCAGGTCCCTGGTCGCAGGACTATCGAGACAGGGCATCGATACTCCGGAGTAGACCAGCGCATGCGCTTCTCATCCCAGTGTGGGAGACGGTCTGTCCCACAGCCGTCAGTACGTCGTACTTGAGATAGTATGCGGGTGCTCGTTAGGTTACGGGTACACTGGACAGGACTCGTCGGGAACTGACTAGTTGGTATTATACCTATCGTCAGTTATCAGTTCCCAGGTGACATGAGTACAGCTTAGTCCGCTGACTTGACACTGTCATTACGCCTCGAGTGTGTTCTCACTGTACTTTGATCACTACCCTACCACGGCTCAAAGGAGTCGTGCAAACAGGTAGTGGTTGGGTGCAGTCCCGAAGCACTTGGAGGCAGTGACGGTTAGACAGGATTCGTCTCTCCCGGTATTGGGGGTTGACATCGCGCTGTGTCTAGGAGAGCCATTACACGAGTAGTCCCTGGCCAGGGCAAACGAGATATACTGGTAGGTTTCCAGTGTTATCTCAGGGTGTTTTGGGCTTCGCTCCGGCACGACTTGTACCGCTATTGGGGGACTGACGCTTACCACCCCCTAGGCCCGCCATGCGATGTATCAGACGAACAGACCGGACTGTACGGAGAATGTCACACTCAGGCTCAGTAGGAGTTCAGATGGGTTTCGCCTCGTCGGTCTTCTTGTCGGCATTACCTGGGGACCGTTACGCACAGCTAGTGCCTCTTGCGGTCTGTGGTTAAACCCACTGCCAGCGTAGTGTCGAGTCTTTAGAGTCCCACACAGAAAGCTTTTCGCCTTTAGGCAAAAGAGTAGAGGTCGCATGGTATTGCGACAGGTCGCATGGTTTTGCGACAGGGTTCGGTCACATCCGTGCACTTGTGCACGTACAGTGTCCGGACAGTTTACACTAGCGGGCTTTGGTTTAAGCCAGATCCTAGTGTACCTTATGGGATTGGATTTATCCAGTTTGCATTCGTGTTCCTCGGAACGCGGATGCGGGTGTGTATGCACAGTTGACAGGGAGGCAGAGGCAGCGGATTCTCATTAGGGTTGTTGACAGTTGACCGTTGACTACTTGACTTTATGCTCAACCCTAATGAGAATATGATATGTGATTAACTATTATATTAATTAAGTATTATGGTGATATGGTTGTTGACTTGTTGACTTTGTTGACTTGTTGATTTTTGTTGACTTGTTGACCGGTTGACTAGGCTTGACTAGTTTACCATCATGATAACCATAGCCATCATTTCATGGCAAAGACTTTTGTTTACTTGCTCATTTGTGTAAAATGAGTGCATGAAATGATATGGTTGTGGTTGCTTCAAACCATCACATAAGACTTTTGTTAATATGATGAGTTATCATTGCTTTGGATTATGAGAGGGTGAGAGACAAAATACTTGCTCATTCTTTCTTGCTCATTCTCTCTCTTGTTCTTGAGCTCTCCTCTTGCTCTCACCCTCAACCTCTTGCTCCCTCTCTTGATCTATGGTTCTCTTGTCTCATGAGTTGAGAATCAAGAACCATAGATAAAATCCCATTCTATTTCCTCTCTACTCATTCTAGTTCACTAGGTTTAGCAAACCAAGTGAACTAGTTTTCTTCAAAGAACGAAGAAGGAGCTAAAGGTTGGAGCTTTCAGGTGGATCTATCTTCGGCGTACGGAGACGACGAGAAGAAGCCATCGGACCACCATCGGAGCTTTGAAGACGAAGGAGTTCAAGACAAGCAAGGTATAACCCCCTAACCGAGTAGCTAAAACTCATAGTTAGGATGTTAGATAGATGTTTAACCAAGATCCGGGTTTTAGGTCCATGTTACCATCTTTAAGAAAATCGTTTTTTACCAAATTCCGCATTCCCGAAAGTACCGGGAGAGCTAGCATGGACTTACAGTGGTATCAGAGCCTAGTTAAACTCTATCTAACATGTTAGCAAGTAACTAGAAGATCGATCAAAGAAAAAATCCCGAAAACAAAACCCCAAATTTTCAACTTTCTGTCGATTTCAAAAGTACTGGAAAAACTTTTTGGAACACACCTAAAATCGACTCAGGCTTTTTTAAAGAATCTGCAAAATTTTGGGCCCCTCACTCGATCAAAGCGCCGCGGAAACGCGGCCGAGTTGACTCGGTCAGGAGTTTTATTTTTTGCAGTTTACTCTTGGGGGTATTTTGGGATTTTTGGTATATATATTTTCTGCCCAGATTTTCCAGAACGAAAATTTTATTTTGGGGTCCCGAAAATCCGTACTTTTGATCGAACTTCTAAAAGACTTAAGCTAACGGGTTTTCTGTAATGTGATATTTGTATTGAACGTCTACTAATCGCTATATGTCGATTAGTAGGGGTTATACAAATCTGTGATCTGTAATGTGCTGGAATGTGTATATGAATATGTTGGATTGTCGCGGGTGAATAGCCGGGGGTTGTGAGACGAGAGTTTTCTTTTCTTTCAATTCATGTAAATTTGTAAATTGATGTAATTATTTGTATGGCCGCACAACCGGGTCGGGGTTGTAGCCGTCATTGTATAAATTCTTTTTACTGTTTTTGCTCCTAGGATAGACCCATGGAGGGGGTGCACAAACTACCGGGTATGCCGAAGTGTCGAGTGGCCTACTCATGGAGATGAGGGAGGTTGCTACGCTTCGGGTACTTGGCGGGTAGTTTGCCGCACCCGTAGGGGTCTTGGGTGGGGTTTTGGCTATTCACCGCGACCGTGTAATCTGTTTTTGTTACAGGCTCGTGCAAATTACAGATTCCTAGTATATCCAATGTATTCATCTGTGATCTGAAATGTTTATCATTGCAGTATATCTATATATGATATTATTTAGGCGTTGCTTATGTTTTACAGACGCGCTAGCCCAGCCCCCGCTCTGTCGTTAGTTAAGTAACCTAACGGGTAATGACGGGGCCCCGTGGCGAATGCGAATGGCATAAGCGTAGGTCATATTTTGGTTGTTTTCTGCAATGGTAGGATTAAATGATGGGACGCATTAAAAGAACTAATGCAAGAATATCACGCATTAAAAGAACTAATGCAAGATAATAAACCAAGTTAAAGTCGTTGGAACACTTTCGAAAAACCACTCGGTTCTTTTCAAAAACAACTTTTAAATGCGGAGCTTGAGCCACTCCTTTTAAAAGCTATCTTGTTCTATCGACCAAATCAAGTTCACTACGTTCACGGTTTTGCCAAAACCATCCGTAGCCCTCCATCATTTCAGTTAAATATTCGGTAGTATTCAAGCTATGTATTTTGACCTCACGCCAAGGCATAATGATTGGTAGCTGCCGGATATTTATCTGTTGCATAGATAGAATGCGTTGGTTTGAGACAGTCGTACTGCCATTTTGGCCTACGTCAAGGGTTTGTACGGGTGGGTTCAAATTAACCTGGATAATGATGGGACGAACTTGACATGTGAATTATGACATTTTGACCTCACGCCAAGGTCATAAGAGCATGGGGCAAAAATCCACATCGGGAGTTTCATAAGTACTGAAACTTGCTAGATTTGCATACCATTTGGAGTGTGATGATTCTGGTAGGATTCCTTCAGTTTCGTCACGCGATGATATTTGGATCCCGATCCTACTGTGAGTATATACTACTCCTCGGGAAATTTCTCACTAAACGATCAATGCTATAAACCTAGTAGGTGCCTAGAAAGGTGTTAGCGGGGCTACGCCCCCAGGGAAAAGAGGTTCTCTAATTAAGGAACTTCGCGAAAGCGTTGGAAAACCTCCCTCGAAGTACCGACACCGGCCTGGCTGAACGGTTAAGCAAGTATTGTGCGGTGGGATTGATCCCGGCTAATTCTTCCTTTATGGTTTGAGGAGGGATTCGAGAAACAGTAGGAGCCATCCTGTTTAGACAAACTAAAAACCACTCTAAACTTGCAAGAGCATCATGCTGAGTGTTTCTTCTTCTCTCTCCTAATTGCAGCGACCAAATCAACATGACTGGACTTAAGTTACTCCTAGATGAAAACAAACTGACAGGGCCAAACTACAAAGATTGGCTCAGGAATGTCAAGATAGCAATCACTTACGACAAGCTGGGGTATCTTCTTACCACCAAAGCTCCCCCTGTCCCTGGTCCAACTTCCAGCGTCGCGGATAAGGAAATCCGTAAGACTTGGGAGATTGATAGCGCGAAGGCCAAATGCCTCCTGCTTGCCTCGATGGACAACGAACATCAGAGGAGGCATGAGAATATGGACATGGAATCCATATTGCTTCATACAAAAGAACTGTATGGAGAGCAATCTCGTATCGCAAGATACGAAGCGTCGAAAAAGTTATTTTCGACAAGAATGGCCGTCGGATCATCAGTAGCCGAGCACGTGCTAAAGATGATCGGCTTTATTGAGGAGCTCGCTGACCCAGGGATCACATTGGAGAGTGAGCTATATACGGATATAGTTCTCCAGTCCCTTCCTTCCACTTACGCCCAGTTTATACTGAACTTCAACTTACAAGAAAAAGAGGTTGAACTTTCAGAGCTCCTCAACATGCTGAGGAGCGCAGAGGGCACCCTACAGAAAGGTAGGGAAACATCCACTTTGTTTGTAGGAGGATCATCTTCTTCTAGGTCCAAGGCGAAAGCCAAGGGAAAGAAGAAGAAGGCCCCCGCCAAACCAAGGGGCGGTGTTAGTAAAGTGGATACGAAGGGAAAAGGTAAAGCAACAAAGATAGCGGGGAAGCTTGTGGATAAGGAAGAATGCTTCTATTGTCATAAGAAAGGACACTGGAAGAATGATTGCAGGGCCTGGAAGGCCAGAACACAGGAATTGAAGCAGGTTGCAGCTTCAGCTTCAGGTGTGTATGTTATTGAAAACTGTCTTTCAATAAACTCTACTTCCTGGGTATTGGATACCGGATCAGGATCTCATATCTGTAATTCTTTGCAGGCGTTGAGAAACCGTAGGGTTTTGAAGGCAGGTGACATGACCCTCAGAGTTGCGAACGGAGCTAGCATGGATGCTAAAGCCGTGGGGGACTATCACCTGGGAATGTCAGATGGACATGTTTTGGTTTTGCGTAATTGCTTTTTTGTACCCAACGCAACTTGTAATATCATTTCTGTATCTTTAGTTTCTAAAGAAGGTTATGAATTTGCGTTTGTAAGTAATGTTGTAAACATTCACCTTAATCAAGTTTTGATTAGGTCAGGTACATTAAGTAATGGTATATACGTGTTAAACCAACCACAGATTTTTAATGTCCAGAATACACACAAAAGAAAGTCTCCAGAAATAAATCAGACTTTCTTATGGCATTGTAGATTGGGTCACATCAATGAGAGAAGGTTGACTAAGTTACATACAGAAGGATATTTGAATGCGTTCGAATATCAATCGTATGCCACTTGTCAATCTTGTCTCAAAGGAAAGATGACAAAGACTCCGTTTACTGGACATGGAGTAAGAGCGAGCGAGCTCTTGGGACTCGTACACAGTGACGTGTGCGGTCCAATGTCTACACATGCCCGAAGCGGACATTCTTACTTCATTACTTTTACGGATGACTTCTCAAGGTACGGTTATGTCTTCTTAATGAAACATAAGTCCGAGGCCTTTGAAAAATTCCAGGAGTATAAGAATGAAGTAGAGAAACAGACCGGCAAAAGTATTAAGATTCTAAGATCGGATCGAGGTGGAGAATACTTAAGTGCCGAGTTCCTGGACTATTTAAAAGAGAACGGAATTCTCTCTCAGCTTACTCCTCCATACACCCCGCAACATAACGGTGTATCGGAGAGACGGAACCGCACCCTATTGGATATGGTGCGGTCCATGATGAGTAACGCTGAGTTACCGCGATCATTCTGGGGGTATGCGCTAGAATCAGCTGCATACCTTTTGAACCGAGTTCCGACTAAGACTGTGCCTACCACCCCATATGAAATGTGGAGTGGGAAGAAACCCTATCTTCAATATCTGAAGATCTGGGGATGTCCAGCTTTTGTCAAAAAGCAGCATGCGGACAAACTCGAGGCACGCTCAGTACTGTGCAAGTTTGTGGGATACCCAAAGAACACCAGGGGGATCTTTTCTACTACGCAGAGGAACAAAAAGTCCTTGTTTCTCGTAATGCCCACTTCCTAGAACACCAGTTCTTGGAAAAGGAAAATAGTGGGAGCGCAGTGGAACTGAAAGAAATTCCAGAACCACAGACTATTACTGAAAGGTTAGTGGAACCAGAGGGTTCAACAGAACAGGACATTCCTACGCCGCTCCGCAGGAGTAGTAGGCAGTCTCATCTGCCCGAGAGATACTACGGTTTTCTCATAGACGGGGATAGAGAGAATTGCATCATAGAATATGATGAGCCTACTAGCTTCCAGCAGGCCGTTCAGAGCGTTGACTCAGTGAAATGGCTGGATGCAATGCGGACCGAAATGGAGTCCATGTACACCAACAAGGTATGGACGTTGGACATTGCTCCAGACGGGGTAAAACCCGTAGGATGCAAGTGGATCTTCAAAAGGAAGATTGGTGTAGATGGACAGGTTGAGACCTATAAAGCTAGGCTGGTAGCAAAGGGTTTTCGTCAAAGACCTGGCTTGGACTATGACGAAACCTTTTCTCCAGTAGCCATGCTGAAATCCATTCGGATCCTTCTTGCCATTGCTGCCTTCCACGATTATGAGATCTGGCAAATGGACGTAAAGACCGCTTTTCTAAATGGAAATTTAGAGGAGTGTGTCTATATGGACCAACCAGAGGGTTTCATTCAGAGTGGGAGCAGCGGAAAGGTGTGCAAGTTGCTTAAGTCCATCTATGGACTAAAGCAGGCATCGCGGAGTTGGAACATCTGCTTTGATGAGACGGTCAAAGAATTTGGCTTTATCAAAAATCCAGATGAACCATGCATCTATAGTAGATTTGTAGCGAGAACTGTAGTATTCCTCGTTTTATACGTGGATGACATTCTCTTAATAGGAAATGACATTCCTATGCTACAATCTGTCAAAGGGTTCTTGTCACACAGGTTCTCTATGAAAGACCTGGGTGATGCCTCGTACATCCTGGGTATCCGGATCTACCGTGACAGATCCAAGAGGATATTAGGACTTTCACAGTCCAGGTACATCGACACCATACTGAAGAGATTCAGTATGGAAGATTCCAAGTGCGGTAACCTACCGGCTTGTCACGGGATCACCCTCTCTAAAGAGATGTCTCCCAAGACTGATTTGGAGAGGGATCGCATGTCTATTATACCCTACGCTTCTGCGGTAGGCTCTATAATGTATGCGATGTTGTGTAACAGACCGGATGTAGCTTATGCACTAAGTGTGGTAAGCCGGTATCAGTCAAACCCTGGGGAGAAACACTGGATAGCGGTAAAGAACATTCTCAAGTACCTAAGAAGGACTAAGGAGATGTTCTTGGTGTATGGCGGAAAAGACCTCCAGATCGAAGCCTTTGCTGACTCCAGCTTCCAGAGTGACAAGGATGATTCCAAGTCCATGTCGGGTTTTGTCTTTACCCTCAATGGAGGGGCGGTGTGTTGGAAGAGTTCCAAACAAGAAACCGTTGCAGACTCAACGATGGAAGCGGAATACATCGCTGCATCTGATGCCGCAAAAGAAGCTGTCTGGATGAGGAAGTTCTTGAAAGAACTTCAGGTGGTTCCGTCCATTGTTGATCCAATACCTCTGTATTGCGACAACAACGGGGCTATAGCTTTAGCGAAGGAACCCAGGTCCCATCAGAAATCCAGGCACATCTTAAGACGGTATCACCTGATCAGGGAGATCGAAGATCGCCAGGAGATCGAGGTTCGGAGAGTCGCTTCAGAAGATAACACTGCAGATCCATTCACCAAGGCCCTGCCCCAGACTCAGTTCGAGCGGCTGATCGAGATGATAGGTCTTCGATACGCCAGTACATGGCCTTAGTGCAAGTGGGAGATTGTTAGTGTATATGCCCTAGAGGCCATTACTGTATCATACTGGTTTGTATATTACTTAATGGATGCTTGGGATATTCACCTTGTATATACAATCTTGCTCAAAATAGTAGTATGCTACTTGGTTTGTTTCTACTTCAATGTGTACATGTGTTTATTTTTGTATATCGCCTATACACATTAGTAGAGCCCTTAGGATCTTTGCTTGATTACCAGCGATGTGATGTCCGTCACACTAGTGGGGCTGGGTGATCTATAAGCACATCCTTATGCAGGTCCCTGGTCGCAGGACTATCGAGACAGGGTATCGATACTCCGGAGTAGACCAGCGCATGCGCTTCTCATCCCAGTGTGGGAGACGGTCTGTCCCACAGCCGTCAGTACGTCGTACTTGAGATAGTATGCGGGTGCTCGTTAGGTTACGGGTACACTGGACAGGACTCGTCGGGAACTGACTAGTTGGTATTATACCTATCATCAGTTATCAGTTCCCAGGTGACATGAGTACAGCTTAGTCCGCTGACTTGACACTGTCATTCCGCCTCGAGTGTGTTCCCACTGTACTTTGATCACTACCCTACCACGGCTCAAAGGAGTCGTGCAAACAGGTAGTGGTTGGGTGCAGTCGCGAAGCACTTGGAGGCAGTGACGGTTAGACAGGATTCGTCTCTCCCGGTATTGGGGGTTGACATCGCGCTGTGTCTAGGAGAGCCATTACACGAGTAGTCCCTGGCCAGGGCAAACGAGATATACTGGTAGGTTTCCAGTGTTATCTCAGGGTGTTTTGGGCTTCGCTCCGGCACGACTTGTACCGCTATTGGGGGACTGACGCTTACCACCCCCTAGACCCGCCATGCGATGTATCAGACGAACAGACCGGACTGTACGGAGAATGTCACACTCAGGCTCAGTAGGAGTTCAGATGGGTTTCGCCTCGTCGGTCTTCTTGTCGGCATTACCTGGGGACCGTTACGCACAGCTAGTGCCGCTTGCGGTCTGTGGTTAAACCCACTGCCAGCGTAGTATCGAGTCTTTAGAGTCCCACACAGAAAGCTTTTCGCCTTTAGGCAAAAGAGTAGAGGTCGCATGGTATTGCGACAGGTCGCATGGTTTTGCGACAGGGTTCGGTCACATCCGTGCACTTGTGCACGTACAGTGTCCGGACAGTTTACACTAGCGGGCTTTGGTTTAAGCCAGATCCTAGTGTACCTTATGGGATTGGATTTATCCAGTTTGCATTCGTGTTCCTCGGAACGCGGATGCGGGTGTGTATGCACAGTTGACAGGGAGGCAGAGGCAGCGGATTCTCATTAGGGTTGTTGACAGTTGACCGTTGACTACTTGACTTTATGCTCAACCCTAATGAGAATATGATATGTGATTAACTATTATATTAATTAAGTATTATGGTGATATGGTTGTTGACTTGTTGACTTGTTGACTTGTTGATTTTTGTTGACTTGTTGACCGGTTGACTAGGCTTGACTAGTTGACCATCATGATAACCATAGCCATCATTTCATGGCAAAGACTTTTGTTTACTTGCTCATTTGTGTAAAATGAGTGCATGAAATGATATGGTTGTGGTTGCTTCAAACCATCACATAAGACTTTTGTTAATATGATGAGTTATCATTGCTTTGGATTATGAGAGGGTGAGAGACAAAATACTTGCTCATTCTTTCTTGCTCATTCTCTCTCTTGTTCTTGAGCTCTCCTCTTGCTCTCACCCTCAACCTCTTGCTCCCTCTCTTGATCTATGGTTCTCTTGTCTCATGAGTTGAGAATCAAGAACCATAGATAAAATCCCATTCTATTTTCTCTCTACTCATTCTAGTTCACTAGGTTTAGCAAACCAAGTGAACTAGTTTTCTTCAAAGAACGAAGAAGGAGCTAAAGGTTGGAGCTTTCAGGTGGATCTATCTTCGGCGTACGGAGACGACGAGAAGAAGCCATCGGACCACCATCGGAGCTTTGAAGACGAAGGAGTTCAAGACAAGCAAGGTATAACCCCCTAACCGAGTAGCTAAAACTCATAGTTAGGATGTTAGATAGATGTTTAACCAAGATCCGGGTTTTAGGTCCATGTTACCATCTTTAAGAAAATCGTTTTTTACCAAATTCCGCATTCCCGAAAGTACCGGGAGAGGTAGCATGGACTTACATCATAACCATGCAAGTAAGAAATATATACGACGCCCAACGACGAAGATCAACCCAGGAAGAAAAAACAAATAAAGCAAGACATCATCATCTCAAGAAGCGAACTTAAAACCCATCGCTCTAAGTCTCGCAACCACAAGTCTGTCTAAGTCTACCAATATACAAATTCTAGTTTCTGACTGATGGAGTTTATCTAGATACAAAGGAATAATAAACACAAGAGTGGGCATGATCTAATGTGTCCCACTACCATAGAAAAACACCCCGAAAGCAAGCTGTGTGCCAACGATACCGCTACTGATCCATGCGGTCAAACCTGCAAGAAAACTGTGGCACAACGGGAGTGAGTTGCCAACTCGTGAGTAGAAAACATCAGCAGGTAGAAATCGAATAAAACAACGATTCCTAGGTCAACTATATCATGAAGGTAATACTATGATATCTAGGGTGACCATGCTTGCATATATGTTAACAATATAATCAATGCCAATGACATATACAAATAAACATCTGAATCATATGCCTGTATGCATGTGGATATCATCTACGTGTGTCCATCAACGACACAACCAACATCACAGAACCTGAGTGTCCAACACTGACACTCGAACATCATGAAAGCATATGCATTTATGTATGGGGATATCAACCAACATGTGTCTATCAACGACACATCAAAATCATGGAGCCTGAGTGTCCAACACCGACACTCGAAACATCGTGAAACCCGTGCCCAGTATCGACACGTAAATCCTCATATCTCAGGCTCTTTCGGTCCGGATCGGCCCATATATCCATCTCAAAACCCGTGTCCAGCATCGACACATAAATCCACATATCATGGGCTCCGTTAGTCCGGATCGGCCCATATATCTATCTCACAACTCCGGTCGGTATCCTCCGGATAACCGCCAGGTCCAAAATATCACCGGTAGGTAGTTCTCCCCCTGCCAGGCCCATCATCTACACCTCGAGCTTCTTGCCCTGGGGTACCTCACCGGGTCCACCATATACCCGCAGACGGATCATTCTACTCCTCGAATCGGGTCTCAAAAACAATCTCAGAACCCAGAAACTCATGGTGGGCGCCTCAAAATCACATCACGAGAAACCGCGTTTTTAAAACAATTCATAATTTCCTTTGAAATATAACCGCGGTTCTCATATCCAGAAATCTCATGAAAACAGCATCTCGATGCATATAACCATAAACTACGATGTATGCAACATAGAACAGTAATATGACCATATCAAGCATGTCATGCAAGCATGCCCTATGATAGTGCTGAGCAATGAAAGTACTTTTACGGTTAAGATTAATTTCATGATATGGAGTTCTACTGTGCAAGTGGCATAGTAATTACCGATGATGAATGTGTGTGAGCCGGTAAATCTGTGTAAGTGTAATATGCGCATCATCGGTAACTGTGCAGGTGTACTAGCAGATGATATCATATAGCAATAAATACCGGAACGTGGTATGTACATCATGAGGGATAATCCAACACAAACATGAACAATAATCAGGTATATACGTCTACACATGAACCATACAGTCAGTTTTAAAAGATACGAATCGTGGTTTTAAAAGTGGGGGCTACGATGTTTTTAAGGAAAAGAAACCATTTGAAAATCCGTAGCGTCCCTTGGGTTTTCTGTTTAAAAGATGCATACGATTCATCAGTTTGGAAATAGGTATGGTTCAGGTAGCATCTTTACGTCGGCAATCCCGTCTCATAACATCTGATAATGCAATATTCTCGATCATCATCCTCAACCTATGAGCGCGGATCACTCATTCGGTAAAACTCATCGCGTACGGTAACATTAAACAGTGTAGGGATTCTATCGTCCTATTCATCGATAGGGGGACGGATCTATAGTCTCGCACGACATATCACTCTTTATTCTCATAAATATATTTATGTACACATCTATCTTAAGTCACATATATATCAATCTCATATCATGTCATCTTGCATATACCTCATATCTTATTAATCTCACCACATCTATTTCAATCTCATGTCGTATTTATACTGATCTCAATTCGTATCGATCTCGATCTCTATACCACTATCAACTCATACTTGTCCTCTTTCAAATCTATATATCATGCTTCACATCTTCAAATCTTGTTCTCATATATCAATCCGAGTCTTCCTTATTTATTATATCATTTCACACTACATCCCCTGATCATATCCGTGGGTTTATACATAGGTTTTCCCCAAACTATAATTAATATATCACTTATCCATATCAATGGTTGCGGGGGTGCTATACGCCATCCACCCGACTTACCCCATAGATATAAATCTACTCACCTGCTAAACTTCTTGTTTAGCCGTAGTCGATATACTTCGTCGTCTCGGAAATCCACGTGAAGGTATCTACAATCAATACACAATCGCAATACTATTAAAACCAATATCTGAAAACCGATACGGCACGCGATGTGCTCATAGGTTAAAACCTATAGCCTACACATCCAAAACAACCAGATAACCCTCGTCGTTGACGTACAAACGTCCAACGACCAAATCAATCTCAAATACTAAAACCAAGTTTCAGAATCGCAAAACCAAAATCAGCAACGAAGGAAATCACTCCCAGATTTCACCCTAGACCAAACTAAGGAATTTTGCATATAGGGTTGCTCTAGATATCACATAAGAGATCCACTGACTAAAAATCACATGAATCCACCTAGATGTGGCCGCAATTTGCGGCCACCACGAATAAATCTGTGGCCAAGTTTTGGGTGTGGGGGCTCAGGTTTCAGTGGAAGCTTTTAGGTTATCTGCTCATTTCACTGTCATGGGAACTTAATTTATAGGTCTCTCAGGTCGTCCCAGATTCCAAAACAACATCACAATCTATCGAAATTCCAATGTCGGGCAAATTCTAAGTTCGTGTTTTGGGTTTAAGTCTTCTAATTGGTCCATAAAATCATCACCTAAGTTTTGTAAACACTCACTAAATCTCAATTTACCACTTACAAGTCTCAACATCCACTAAACATCAACTTGGAAAATTCCAAAATCACTAAACATGCTAAATCGAACACTACACTAAATTAGGAGGTAAAAAAACTAATTACAAGATGGGAAGTGAGAATTATACCTTATGAAAGCAACTCAAGAAAAACCCTAAATGCCCAAAGTCTCCAAAATCCAAACTTGAAAGGTCCATAGGGTTTAGGAAGAGGTGGGGATCATTTTTAATGAAAGCGGTGTCGGGTTTTGGCAAGGTTTTTGAGGTGATTCATGGAGGTAGAGGAGGTGGAGGAAGGAGGTGAGGAAGATGAAGATGGAGGAGTTGAAGAAGAATGATGAAATGAGATGAAGAATTTAGGGTCAAGGGTGTGCCATACTCTCATATCTCTCTCTCATCACATGCCATGCCTCATCATGGGTCCCCTTTCTCTCTTTCAATTATTCTCTCTTTTCTTTTCTTTCTCTCTTTTCCTAAATAAATCACAAGTCACAAATACAAATGAACAACATGCAACAAAATGCAACATGACATGGGGCACTAGCCATGAAAAATATAAAAATACGGATTTGGCTTAATTGTGATTAGTAGTGCACTAATCAAGTTTACTTTAAACTTGTATATTATTAATTATAAAAATGCCAAAATCCGATAAATATATTTTTAATAAATAAATCATTTTGATTTCCACTTATATTCCAAATATTGGCATACACTTATACCATTTTACGAAAAATCCCTATTCACAAATCGAATAGTTTTCGCGAAATATATTATTGTAATATTTAAATTCCAAAAATAATATTTTATATTTCTTAAATGTTACACAAAATCTGGAGCTAGTTTTCTAAGTTGCTATTTTGAGTTTTGTGGATTTTAATAACTTGATTTTATATTGTGTTTTATTTCGATCGATTGGCGTTTGTACGTCGATGTCGAGAGTTGTTGATTATTCTTGCATGTGTAGGCTATAGGTTCTAACCTATAAGCACCTAGCATGTCATGTCGGTTTTTGAATCGGATTTTGATGTGATACGATGTGTTGTGATATATAGGTACCTCCGCATAGACTTCGGGACGACAAAGGAGAACGTGGCGTCATCGATTTCGGCAAGAGAGGATCAAGGTGTGTAGATGTATATCTACGAGGGATCTCGGGTGGATGGCGTATAGCACCCCCGCAACCATAGGATAGGTTGTATATATATATCCGTTGGTACAAGATTTGGACACTTAGCGAATAGGGTTTTAGGAAGCTTTATGATTAGAATAAGAGTGTTTGTAGAAGAATTTTACCTTAGTCTTGAACTTGGGAATATGTGTAGTCACACACGCGCGCGCGCGCGCACACACACACACTTGATAGATGTGTGTATATGTGTGTGTGTATATGTGTGTCTGTGTGTTTGATTATATATATATATATATATATATATATGAAGTTAATGGAGGAAAGAGGCCATAGGAGAGAATTTCCTCCTATGGCGTTGAAAAAATACAACCTCCCTCATTTTTTCCGACGATCGGAACCCACCATCTTAATCGTTAGCATCTAAGATGTGGGTATACCAAATTTCATGTGATTCTACAACTTTTTCACCGTTGATTTAGTGGGTTCAAAGTTAACGGCTTACCGACAATAGAACTTTTTACATTGCTAAATCAACGGTAAAAAGTTTGTAGAATTACATGAAATTTGGTGTACCCACATTTTAGATGATAACGATGAAGATGGTGGGTGCCGATCGGCGGAAAACATAAAGGAGGGTGTATTTTCTCAACGCCATAGGAAAAAATTCCCTCTTATGGCATCTTTCCTCCATTATTCTCTCTCTCTAAATTTATACATATATACGTAAGATGAGGATAATATATTATATATGGAGATTACAGGGTTCCCTAGCACGGCAGCAAGGTTTCAGGAGCCATCATCCATACCAAATTAAAATTTTGCCGTTCTAGCTAACCCTAACTCTAGAATCATCTACTAGAAATCGGACGAATATGTAAATGCAAACACTTTGCAAGTAAAGTGAGCAAGGAATACAACCTTTGTAGACCGGTCCTTCACTTTATTAGCTCCGGGTAGTCGTACCTTCGCTGCGATCATGAATTCCGGGCTCTAGATAGGCTCCACAAGAAGAATAGAACAAGCTTGCTTCGAAGTCTTTGAGGCCGAAGATGATCTACGTCGAGGAGACACTAACCCAAGCTATCTCTTCACTAATTGTGAAATTAGAGAAGAAAACACTCTATACTAAATGGCAAGTAGTAGAGGATGATGAAGTAGGAATTTTGCTCATTTTAGATTTCATATTCTCACAATCATTCATCACAATTGAAAAAGCTAGAAAGCTTTTTTCAAGAAGAAGAAGAACAACAAGTGATGAAAATGAATTATAGTTAAGGTTAGAAATGCAACCAAGGGTTAAGCATTTCATGCTTAACAATTGTAGAGAGTTAACCATGAGCTAGGGTTAAAATTAGGTTAACAAATATGTTAAGGTAGAAAAAAATGGTGGACAAAGTCAAAGAAGCCTACAAGCTTCTTCCAAACTATCAACCATGACTAATTCCACAATTTTTGAATTTCCTTAATAATAAACATAAACCCTAATCTAACCCTAGCATGGTTCAAGTCTCATAAACCCTAGTTGCATTTATAACCTAGCATGATACATTTAATATATATCACATATATATCAATGTATCCAAAGTGAGAAAAGAAATCTTAAGTTAGCTAATATTAATTAATGTAATATAATATATCAAATATATAATTATACATTAAATTATTAAATCAACACTTGATTTAATAATCCATCTATATCACATATAACCGACTAATATCAAATGTAACAACTTATCGAATCAACACTTGATCCGATAACCCGGCTATATCACATATAACCGACCGATATCACAAATCGTGAGAATAGAATACAGTATCTCATATTGTATTAATCTCGGTCCCGCAAATATCACATATGTGCTCCTACTCCATTTCTCTTGAGCTAGGAAACCTTTATGTAGGACTCTAAAGACTCGTCAATACGCCGGCAGTAAGTGATGATCATATCAAACACCCACAAGCCGCAAGCGGTCTGCTAAACGTAACGCCATCTGGGTATTGAGCGATCAGAAGATCAACAAGTAAGCCTACTCACACTCCTGCGAATCCAATCAGTAACACTACCGTACAGTCCAGTCTCTTCGTCTGATATGTCGCATATCTCGTCTAGGGGTGGTAAACATCAGACCCCAGTAACTCGATAAGTCGTGTCGATATGAGGCTCATAACGAGTCGAGAAACTACTGATAACACTTACCAGTATATCTCTGAAGCAGCCCTGGCCAGGGACTTCCTGTTATAGCCAATCGAGCACATCGCAACATCAACTCCCAATACCGGGAAAGACGAAACCCCTCCTATCGCTCATTGCCTCCATATGATTCGGGACTGTACCCAAAAGCCACCGTTTTGCATGTTTTCTTGAACATAGTAAGGTGGAAATCAAAGCACAGTGGGAACTACACAAGACTCTATGACGGTCTCGGGTCTACAGACTAACCTGTACCGGTGTCACCAGAGAACTGCCATCTGACGTGAGGTATAATACCATCTGGGAGTTCTCGGCTGGTTCGTCTAGTGTACCCAGTCTCCACTGAGCACCCGTATACTATCTTTGATGTCAAATACCAATGGATATGGGATCATCCATCGCCCATCTTCATGGGTCGAGAAGCTATACGCTAGTCTACTCTGGTATATCGATGCCCTGTCTCGATACACTCACGACTAGGAACATTTGAAGGATGTACTTAGCGACTACTCTGTCCCCACTAGTATGATCTACATCATAGTCCTGGTAGTCAAGTACTCGTCCTAAGGGCTTTATCAACATGTAACATAGAGACAATCAGTGTATATGTTAAGATAAAGAGCAACCAAATAGCATATTATCATGTCGAGCAAGAAAGTCCTCCCTATATATGTCCATGCATCCACTACAATATACATCATATGTACAGTAATGGCATCTAAGGCATACATATTACTAACAATCTCCCACTTGCACTAGGGCCATTTGTTGTAGTATCTCATACCCAACAATCAGTAGTGGTTGAAGTATTTCATACTCAACCATCCCATAAAAGTCTCTCATAAGAATAGGCCTTTGTAAGTGGATCCGCCATGTTCTCCTCTGTGTCTACTCTCCTAACCTTGATCTCCCTGGAGATCAACCATCTCCATGATCAGGTGATACTGCCTAAGAATATGTCTGGATCTCTGATGGGATGGGGGTTCCTAGGCCTAAACCATAACTCCATTATCACACAATGGTAGGAACGAAGTTCATCTCATGAACTTATATACATCCAGACTACCTCTTTGGTAGCATCCTTGGTAGCAATGTATCCAGCCTTTATCGTCTAGTTTGCCATGGTATCTAGCTTGGAACTCTTCCAACATACCGTCCCTCCACTGAGGGAAAAGACAATGCCTGTGACTGACATTCAGTCAACCTTATCACCCTGGAAGCTATCCAGTGATTCTCCCCATGATCTATTGATACCGTATCAATACATAGTGAGAATCCTAACATCCATTTAGATCTATCTCATAGATCCAAAATCCAGGATTTAGGAGGTATCAGCTTGATCCTATTTGGAGAATCCTTGTGATAAGAGGAGATTGACCGAGCGTAGCATAGGAAACTCCTTTCATATCAAGAGTATGTCATCCACGTACAATACGAGGATCACCACCATACTCCCTACTACATTTTTGTATATACAAGGTTCATCTACCATTTTGATGAAGTCAAACTCTTTGACTACCACATCAAAACAGATGTTCCAACTCCGTGATGCCTGCTTTAACACATATAGAAACTTGCACACGTTTCCGCTGCTCCCACTGTCTACGAAAGCCTCTGGCTGTGTACTTATAGACGCTCTCTTCTAAATCTCTATTTAGAAAAGCAGTCATGACACCCAACCACTGGATATCATAGTCATGGTATGTAGCAATGGTAAGTAGGATCCGGATGGACTTAAGCATAGGCACTAGAAAAGGTTTCATCATTATCCACACCTGGTCGATGACGAGAACCTTTTGCAACATGTCTAGCTTTGAAAGTCTCAAATTTTCCATCTACACCATGTAATCTTCTCAAGATATACTTGCTCCTGATGGGGATTTAACCCTTCAAATATAGCAACCAAAGTCCATACTTTATTGGTGTATATGGATTCCGTCTCAGATCGCTTAGCATCCAGCCATTCTCACAGAGTCCCCACTCTTGATGGCCTGCTCGAAACTAGTTGGGTCATCATCTCATGATGCAATTCTCGCTCCCACTTTCATAGAGAAAACCGAAGTATCTGTCAGGTGGGTGAGGAATCCTACTAGATCGGCGGAGAGGCTGAGGTTCGTTGGGAACTATTGAATCTTCCGGTTCTACCAAATCATTAGCTGCAGTTTGTATAGCTGGAACTCCTTCCAGTTCTACCTCATGACCACTAATTTCTTCACAAGAAATTCTCTTTCCCAAAGGTGGCATGCTGAGAAACAAAACTCTTTTTGTTTCTCGGTGTGGTAGAAGATATTCCCTTGCGAATGCTTGGGATATCCAACAAACTTCCACAGAACTGACATTGCCTCGAGCTTGTCCAGATTGTTGCTTTTAGACATAGGCCGGACAACCTAAATCTTATCATCCTTAAGAGATGGGCTCTTCCCATACCATATCACATATGGAGTGGTAGGCACCTGATTTGATTGGAACCCTATTCAATAGGTGTAAGTGCACGGCGGCGCCCCGGCCGTCAATCCGACGGCCAAATGCGGAAGCGGTGATAAACTTTACTTTTTTTTGCGAACTTAGCAAACCGGCACCACCACGCACTAAACCCCGGATCGGGCCATTAACTAGTCCTAGCTAACAACAAAGTGGGGAAGAGAAATATACCGACTGATCCAAGTCCTCCGGTCTTCATCTCCACTTCGATCTCCTCGCGGGATCTCCGTCCGTCTCCTCCTCGTCGGAAGGCACCACGAAGCCGGGTACTTTTACGGGCTCCCACCTCAATACCGAGGCAACTCGGGCGCGAAGTTGGCTAGCCGACGCGCCCAAGATTAGCTGTAGAATGTAGTGTAGAGTGCATGTCTCACTTTGGGGTTATGTTGCCTTTGATGGAGGAATTTTTGCACAAGAGTTTTCATGGAAGCTTGCTAGAAAAAGAATGAAGCATGCTATGGGAAAAGGAAGCTCGGCCAAAGAAAAATCCTCTCTGGAAATTTCTTGGTGGAGTGCACAAATGAAAACATGCATAAGGATATATTCACAGCACACACACAATGGGAGGGGGCCCACTTCAATTTATTAATGCATGATATGAAAATTAATCACCACACACTAAAAATCAATCACCCCACTCCCTGGAATAGTTGGCCGGCCCAAATCATGGAGGGAAAAAAGGAATTTAAAGTATGAAGGAGAAAAAGAAATGATAAACCAAAAAGAAAAATGATCAAATCAATTCCCATCCTCATAAATGCAAGTGAATGACCATAATGGAATCTCATCATGACAATGGCACAAATGCAATAAAGCCCTCATCAAATAAGATAATTGCAAACTTGCAATTAACCCCCTCCATCAAAAAGTCCGGCCGTGAAGGAATAAAAGAAAACCGGCCGGAACGGAATGCAAACTGGCAACTCCAGAAAACTGGTCCCGTAATAAATTACAGGAAAAACCCCGATACTGTGCATACACACCCGCATCTGTATTCCGACCGGATACAAATGCAATGAGACAAAATCTACACTGTCTAATACTATGATCCGGCTTAAGCCAAAGCCGGCTAGTAAAAACCGTCCGATCACGATCCGTGCAATACCGCACGTATCTGATCGAATCCTGCCATATCTCCATACGGCCTCTACAGCGTTTCTCCCGAAAGCTTGAGTAACTGAAAGTGTGGTGGACTCTAAAGACTCGTCAATACAATGGCTGTGGATTTAACCACTAGCACGTCAGAGGTATAAGCCAATACGTAACGGGCCACCAGCTATTGACCAAAAGGGACGTCGATGAGCGAACTCATCCTGACACCCTACTGAGCCTGTCAGTGACAATATCCGTACAGTCCGGTCCGTTCGTCTATAAGCATCGCATGTCGGGCCTAGGGGGTTGGTAAAAGTCAGACCCCCAAAAGCGGTACAAGTCGTGTCGGAGTGTAGCCCAGAACACCCTGAGATACTACTGGAATACCTACCAGTAAATCTCCTGCCTTGGCCAAGGACTTCGTGTAATGGCTCTCCTGGACACAGCGCGACCTCACCCCCAATACCGGGAGAGACGAACCCCTGAAGATCCGCTCACTGCCTCCATGTGGCTCGGGACTGTACCCAACTAAAACCTGTTTGCATGACTCCTTTGAGCCGTGGTAGGGTAGTAATCAAAGCACAGTGGGAACTCACACGAGACAAATGACGATCCCAAGGTCGATGAACTAACCTGTACACATGTCACCTGAGAACTGCTATCTGACGTCAGGTATAAGACCAACTAGCATGTTCCCGGCGAGTCCTGTCCGGTGTACTCATAACCCAATGAACACCTGTATACATCTTAGGTGAACCAACTGACACCAGTGGCCTGTGAGACCGGCCACCGCCCCTCGTCGGGGTCTCGACTGTATACACTAGTCTACTCTGGAGAATCGATGCCCTATCTCGAAACTCCCACGACTAGGGACCTTTTAAGGATGTGCTTATAGACTCCAGCTCCCACTTATATGATCGCCCTCATACTGCTGGCAGTCAAGCAAGAATCCTAGGGGCTCTATCAACATGCAATAGCGACCTGTCAGGTCACCTAAAGCAGTACACGATGATAAAGGTAAACCAGATAGCATACTATCATCTCGAGTAAGACTGTCGTACCGGGATAGGTCCTCCCTCAATCATTGCAATCACGTGCCTGTGACCCAATAATTGACTCTGAGGGCACTATCTCCAACAATCTCCCACTTGCACTCAAGGCTAATTATTGCGATGTCGCATACTCACAGCCCGTGTGATACCGAACACCCAACTCCTCTACTAGTCAGTCTCACAAAGCTCGTTTGCGAGACTATTGCGTTCGAGGAATAGCCTCAGTGAGTGGATCCGCCTTGAAGTTTCTTTCTATGTCTCTCTATATCTCAAGTTCGCGGAGAAAACCATCTCCCGAAATGAGCAATACCTGTCTTAGAGTGTCTGGATGTCTGATGGGACCGAGCTCATAAATGAAATCCAAATCCAAACTTCTTAGACTGTATCGTCAACTGAACTTAATCAGTATTCTGCGCCATGCCACCCTCAGTATTGCCTTGGACCACCTGTCCAAAACACTGCCCCTTGTCAGAAGGAAAAAACTATAACTCTGACAACTTCCTTGTCGTCCATGTCACCTTGGAAGCCTGGAATGATAACTGTCTCCTAAATGAGGCTGTCGTTATCATATCCCTAGAACATCCACTTATGTTCTAAAACTGCTTCCGACTGTTTCTCCAGGATTGGATCAATGTTAACTTATTGCATCTAGTGCAAGAACAACATCTGGTGTGGTACTTGACATCTCATGATTGACTCAATTGCCTAAGCAAGTGATCTGCCAATCATGCATATCCCTCTCTACTTTAGTCTATAAGACACCTTTAGAGAGGGTGACTCCATCACCTGCAGGTACACTACCATGCCAGGAGTCGTCCATTCTAAATACTCTTAGAATGCTGTCAAAGTACCCTGATTGGGAAACCACCCAAATCTAGATCTAAAACCATAGATCTAGTAACCAGTATGTCTGATATAATGTCCAAGTCCCTTGTGGAGAAACCACTGTGTGACGACCATAGTATAACCGATCGTAGTATAGGAGTTTCTTTTCCTACTCTGTGTATGTCATCCAAATACCAGGATATCACACCCTACTACCTTCTCAACAGATCCATCCCCTATTCTGATGACGTCAAACCTATGACTGTCACATCAGAAATAGATGATCTATCTCCGCTATATCTGCTTTAGTCTATAAATAGACATAAGCCTGATGTCCACCAATGCTTCCGCTGCTCGCACTGACTACGACAACCCTCTGGCAGAGTCATATAGACGCGCACTTCTAAAGCTAGTTTAGAACGACGCTATACTCATCATCCTGCCGGGTCTCGCAGCCTGGAACAACAACAATGGCAAGTGTGGGTAAACAAGAACTTCCATGTCACCGTCCTTGAGGCTACCGGAGTACCTCTCGGGTGCCTGAAGCTACCCACCTTATCTGCGGAGTGGCCAATGGAATGTCAAATCAGATTGAATCTTTAGGTTCCTTATCAAATCTTCAGTAATCGTTTGCGGTTCTGGAATCACTTCCAGTTCTACCATACTCCTACTACTGTTTTTGAAAAAATCCATTTTTAATAAAACTGTGGCGAGTCCAGAACAATATTTCTATTGATCTGCCAGATGGTAGAAAATCAACCCTCGTCATAGCCTGGGTCAATCCACAAACAGCCATTACAGAAACGTGCCTTGAGCAGTCCAGTGTCTGGTTTTAATCATAAGCCGGACAACTCCCCGTACCTTAACAATGTTAAGATATGAACTGTACTATATCCAATATAGAACCAGAGGCACTGATTTAATTGAACCAGATTCAAATCATGCAGCTGTCTCCAGTGCATGTCAACTAAATGGAGGGAGGCCGATCAGCGTTACTCAACTTAGAAATGCTTCCAATTATAAGTAACCTGAAAGAGAAGCAATTTCTCTTTATCATTACTATCAACTGAATACCATACACAAGTATCTATATCTTCGATCACTTTGAAGAATCCCGATACTTGCTACACCTGGTTCTCTACTCTATTCAAATACCTATAACTCCTCAAAACTTAGACCCTGTGTTTCTACGAAACACATGTCTAAGAACTAGAGAAGTTAAAAGTAAACAGAATATAGTATGAGGACCAACCCCTCTGTCCTAATGGACACTGGACAACATACAATACTCTGTATAAGTCCGCCGAGTCTAACAACTCTTTCACTGTGTGTCGTAGGTTGAAAACTGTACTTATGGTTAAGAAGAATTACACCGCTGTTTAATGCTCCTTACCTAACCATCCACTGATATAGGTAAATGTCATCGACATAATATCAAAAGGTATATCTCACTCTATGAAAATAGACGTACAGATATATCAATTTGAAATTGGTGCATAACAGCGGATATTCAAAACCAAATATTTGCCGACCGGCAAACAGCCCAGGTGATTTCCTCAAATATTACCGATTGCAACGAATCCCGATATAATGAGGATGATCACCCAATTCCCAATAACCTACTCCCACTCATCATCTGTAAAACCATACAGATGTGAGAATCATACCTGGTAAATACATACCCTGGAGTAAGTATCTAATCGGGAAACCAGTTTTCTTTTAACAGTACATAGTGAAACTGAAACATTGAAATGTTTCAATGGGGTATCCTGGTATTCCTAGTAATGCCTCTACCATTATCCAGATTCACAACTATAACCGCATAATTCTTTGCCATCTCTCCAAATCCCTTTATATGTCTTTAGTCGTTACCTTCTGCACACCCCTTAGGCCAAAATGGTTTTCTTCCTTCCCTACCGTTCGGCACCAGCCTATGGTTTGGAAGAAGACTATCCAATAAGCATAATGGGTGTACTGTCCTAGTCCTAGGAGCACTCGCAATGCGAGAGAAGGTGAAGATAAAAGACAACCGAATAAACCTTATTCCTATTTCTCCTGGACCAGAATCCATCCCCGAACTGGAACAAGTTCCTTTCGAGTTCGTATATAACCATACGATGGAGTATCCAATAAACTGTGGATCTTCGTAGTGATACGGAGTGTCCTGGAGAAATACAAAGGTGATTTAGGATTGGCGAAGAAATACTTGGTTTGGTCGTGAATATCAGTCGCAATTTACTTTGCCCTCTTACTAATCTCTTGCTTTGTCTTAATCTTAATACCTTCTGCACACCATCGTTATGCTAATTGGTTTTCTTCATTCCCTACCGGTCGGCACCAGCCTAAGGTTTGGAAGAAGACTATCCAATTTGCGTAATAGGTGTACTATCTCCTAAACTAAGGAGTACTCGTAACTTGAGAGAAGGTAAAAGGAAAAAGAAAACTGAATAATCCTATCCGTTTTCTCCAGAACCGGAAACCATCCTCGAATTCCTTCGAGTTCGTATCTAACCATACGATGGCTTTGTCCAATGGAAGTGGACGTTCGCAGTAATACGGGGTGTCCTGGAGAAAAGGGTAAAAGTAGGAGTGGCAATGAGGTCTGCAACTCTGACAATCCAAAAGCCAGTGTAAAGAAGGTTCGGTTAACTTGGTCACTGAGTCATAGTCTTGGGTCGGGTCAATGGTCGCTGCCAGAGAGAGAGAGAAAAGAAACACTCAGCGTGCACTCAAACCTAGATCAGAATGGTTATCCCTTTATCTAATCTGGAAACCTCCCACTGTACCTCAAATTCTCCTCCAAACCTGAAAGAAGAATTAGTCGGGGTCACCCGAGGAGTAAACCAACTCATCAGTGGGAATCGGGATCCAACTCTCATCGCATGATAATGTGACGGAATCCGCTCACGTTATCACACTCCAGAAGGTATGCGCATATCTGGAAAGTTTCAGTTCTTTTGAAACTCCCGATGTGGATTTTTACCCCATGCTCTTATGACCTTGACTTTGGCCAACATATCATAAGTCACATGTCAAGTTCAACCCGTCATTCTCCAGGTTAATTTGAGCCCACCCGTACATACCCTTGACTTTGGCCAAAATGGTAGTACGACTGCCCCAAACCAACACATCTATCTATGCTGCATATGAATAACCAACAGCTACCAAACACTGTGCCTTGACTTTGGCCAACATACACAGCTTGAATACTATTGACTACCAATATGAAACGACGGAGGGCTACGAATGGTTTCTGGCGAAAACCTTTAACGTAATGAACTTGATATCGTTGAAGGAACGGATAACTTTTTAGAAAATATAGTGACGAAAACCTTTACTAAAGAGGTCACTCCCGGTGAAGGGATCTCGGCTCTTTCCCCGTAGAATGAGGTGCAGGATATTCCAACTGAATACCACGATGCAAAGCAAAAGTAATCGGCTATAGTGAAGTTAATGCCCTGACGCAAACTTCTGTCCAAGGGGTCACTCCCGGTGAAGGGATCTCGGCCCTTGCCTCGTCGACTGAGGAGCAGGATATTCCAAATGAATACCACGATACAAAACAAAAGTGAACGTCCTTGCAATAACAGCTTTTTGAAAAGTGTTCCAACAACATCAGAATAGGTTTGTTTATCTTGCATTGATCCGAATCAACGCAGTCCCATCAATTGATCACACCACAAAGAACGAAAATATACTGACGTACGTATATGCCATCCGCATTCGCCACTGGGTCCCGTCATCACCCTTTAGGTTAGCTAACTAACGGCAGAGCGGGGACTGGACTAGCGCGGATGAAAAACATATACAACATCTACTAATATATATACCAATATATAGTATTTCGCTCAAGGCGTGAATAAAAAGCAACATCACATAAATGTACAGCATCACAGAACAATACATATATCTGGGATCCCCGGGTTTCACAGAGCCACTACTGAAACCCGATGTTCCCCTGGTCGTGTGGATAGCCTGTGCAATGAAATCCTAGACCCCTACGGGTGCGGCAAGTCACCCGCCAAAACCTGAAGCGAGGCAGCCCCCTTCAGCACCGTGAATGGACCACCCAGCACTTCACGGAATCCGGTAACTTGGGCACCCCTCCTGGGTCAACCCTTTACCCCCTACGAGTGCGGCGAATAGCCCGCCAATTCTAGAGTGAAGCCCCCTCCAGAACCCGGCTATCCGTGCACCCCTCCGCGGGGCAATCCTAGTACAGAAAGTAAAATATACATACACCGGGTACATCGACCGCAACCTGGTCGTGCCCCAAAATAATAATACAAACAGGCAGTGACGGCAGTCCACATGTCGGACGCTCGCCCCGCAATATCAAATGTACATAATACAACAACACAGTACTAGCATTGCATCCAGGCTATCCCCACGACCGATCCGCAACAACACAGCAAATACACAGAACATCAACGTGAAAGTCACGTTCGCAAATCCGTCTAACCGGGCTATAGCAGTTAGACAGGATTTACCGATCAAATGACATTCACGGTCGCAGATATAATGTAAATACTGTGAAAAATGTGTTTAAAATATCCGACCGATCAAATTTTAACAAGTGGGCCCCAAAACAATACTGTAGCAGTTAAAGAAATTCTGGGCCCAATATTAATATTCCAAAACCCCTAAAATAGACCCAGAAGCCCACTGGAAAAATATGAAACATTGATCCTCTTTTTCTGCGGCGGAACCGCGGCCCCAAGTGGGTTTTGGCCGCGGTTCCGCGGTCTATCTGAGAGATCAATATCTCGAATTTTCCCAGTAGTCTTAGAACATCTAGTACAGTACTTTTATACACCCTGAAAAATTTTTAGAGACCAAAAAATTTCAACAGAAACTGATGTGAAGGCAATACGGGTTTTGGAACATTTTGATCGATCGGAACTAAAAAACACATTACACAAAGCTAGACTAGGTTAATGGCAAGGCTCTGATACCACTGTAAGTGCACGGCGGCGCCCCGGCCGTCAATCCGACGGCCAAATGCGGAAGCGGTGATAAACTTTACTTTTTTTTGCGAACTTAGCAAACCGGCACCACCGCGCACTAAACCCCGGATCGGGCCATTAACTAGTCCTAGCTAACAACAAAGTGGGGAAGAGAAATATACCGACTGATCCAAGTCCTCCGGTCTTCATCTCCACTTCGATCTCCTCGCGGGATCTCCGTCCGTCTCCTCCTCGTCGGAAGGCACCACGAAGCCGGGTACTTTTACGGGCTCCCACCTCAATACCGAGGCAACTCGGGCGCGAAGTTGGCTAGCCGACGCGCCCAAGATTAGCTGTAGAATGTAGTGTAGAGTGCATGTCTCACTTTGGGGTTATGTTGCCTTTGATGGAGGAATTTTTGCACAAGAGTTTTCATGGAAGCTTGCTAGAAAAAGAATGAAGCATTCTATGGGAAAAGGAAGCTCGGCCAAAGAAAAATCCTCTCTGGAAATTTCTTGGTGGAGTGCACAAATGAAAACATGCATAAGGAAATATTCACAGCACACACACAATGGGTGGGGGCCCACTTCAATTTATTAATGCATGATATGAAAATTAATCACCACACACTAAAAATCAATCACCCCACTCCCTGGAATAGTTGGCCGGCCCAAATCATGGAGGGAAAAAAGGAATCTAAAGTATGAAGGAGAAAAAGAAATGATAAACCAAAAAGAAAAATGATCAAATCAATTCCCATCCTCATAAATGCAAGTGAATGACCATAATGGAATCTCATCATGACAATGGCACAAATGCAATAAAGCCCTCATCAAATAAGTTAATTGCAAACTTGCAATTAACCCCCTCCATCAAAAAGTCCGGCCGTGAAGGAATAAAAGAAAACCGGCCGGAACGGAATGCAAACTGGCAACTTCAGAAAACTGGTCCCGTAATAAATTACAGGAAAAACCCCGATACTGTGCATACACACCCGCATCTGTATTCCGACCGGATACAAATGCAATGAGACAAAATCTACACTGTCTAATACTAGGATCCGGCTTAAGCCAAAGCCGGCTAGTAAAAACCGTCCGATCACGATCCGTGCAATACCGCACGTATCTGATCGAACCATGCCATATCTCCATACGGCCTCTACAGCGTTTCGCCCGAAAGCTTGAGTAACTGAAAGTGTGGTGGACTCTAAAGACTCGTCAATACAATGGCTGTGGATTTAACCACTAGCACGTCAGAGGTATAAGCCAATACGTAACGGGCCACCAGCTATTGACCGAAAGGGACGTCGATGAGCGAACTCATCCTGACACCCTACTGAGCCTGTCAGTGACAATATCCGTACAGTCCGGTCCGTTCGTCTATGAGCATCGCATGTCGGGCCTAGGGGGTTGGTAAAAGTCAGACCCCCAAAAGCGGTACAAGTCGTGTCGGAGTGTAGCCCAGAACACCCTGAGATACTACTGGAATACCTACCAGTAAATCTCCTGCCTTGGCCAAGGACTTCGTGTAATGGCTCTCCTGGACACAGCGCGACCTCACCCCCAATACCGGGAGAGACGAACCCCTGAAGATCCGCTCACTGCCTCCATGTGGCTCGGGACTGTACCCAACTAAAACCTGTTTGCATGACTCCTTTGAGCCGTGGTAGGGTAGTAATCAAAGCACAGTGGGAACTCACACGAGACAAATGACGATCCCAAGATCGATGAACTAACCTGTACACATGTCACCTGAGAACTGCTATCTGACGTCAGGTATAAGACCAACTAGCATGTTCCCGGCGAGTCCTGTCCGGTGTACTCATAACCCAATGAACACCTGTATACATCTTAGGTGAACCAACTGACACCAGTGGCCTGTGAGACCGGCCACCGCCCCTCGTCGGGGTCTCGACTGTATACACTAGTCTACTCTGGAGAATCGATGCCCTATCTCGAAACTCCCACGACTAGGGACCTTTTAAGGATGTGCTTATAGACTCCAGCTCCCACTTATATGATCGCCCTCATACTGCTGGCAGTCAAGCAAGAATCCTAGGGGCTCTATCAACGTGCAATAGCGACCTGTCAGGTCACCTAAAGCAGTACACGATGATAAAGGTAAACCAGATAGCATACTATCATCTCGAGTAAGACTGTCGTACCGGGATAGGTCCTCCTTCAATCATTGCAATCACGTGCCTGTGACCCAATAATTGACTCTGAGGGCACTATCTCCAACAATAGGTATGCAGCTTCTCAAGTGCATAACCCCCAAAAGGAAATAGGCAACTCAGTAGTACTCATCATAGAGCACACCATATCACATAGGGTGCGATTGCTCCGCCCCGATATACCAATGTGCTGTGGTAAATACGGAGGAGTAATGCTGAGAGAGAATCTTATTCTCCTTTAAAATAGTCCAGGAATTCCATGCTCAAGTATTCTCCTCCTTGATCATATCAAAGGACATAATACTTATACCTGTTTTGGTTCTCTACTTCTAACTTATATTCTTTGAATTTCTCAAAAGCTTCAGACTTGTGTTTCAACAGGAACACATGTGCGAATCTTGAGAGATCATCAGTGAATGTAATGAAGTACAAAGAACCAGTCCTGGCATGTGTAGGCAGGGGACCAACATACATCATCATGTACCAATCCCAAGAGTTCACTAACTCTTTCTCTGTTTCCAACAAATGGAGCTATGGTCATCTTATCTTTGTGACATGACTGGCAAGTTTCACAAGATGTAAATTCAAACTGATTTAAATATGCATCTTAATGTAACTTAGCTAGTCGGGTCGCATTGATATGACCTAGTCTACAATGCCTCAAGAAGGATTCGTTCATATCTGAACTCTTCCTCTTGTGTGTGTTCTGTACGTTAAGAACTGTGGTTTGATTTAAAACGTATATGCTTTTAGATAACGTGCTTGAATCAATCAACTCTTGATATAGGAAAATGTTCAAAACATTATCCAACAATACAAAATTATATCCTTCTTTACTAAATAAAGAGACTAATATGATATTGTATATCAGGTTCGGTATCTAATAACATTCGTTCAGATTGAATGTATTTGGTAATACAGGGTGATAACTGCCAACATACTTGGCTGCAACAATTGCACCGTTTCCAACTCTCTAAACTTATCACCCTTTCTCGGTTCTTTACCTAACTGTAGCCCATGTAACAGATTACATATATGGGATCCTTATCCGGTATCTCATACCTAGGACGTAGAGGATACTGAGAAACAGTTCTCGGTAATGAACATACCCGAAGAAGATGCATCATCATGCACATTCTTCGTTTGGGTGGCACGGGAATCTTGGTAATCCCCTATTTCCTGCTCGGTTTTATAACAATTATAAGTTGAAGCGGGACCAACATTCCCTAGCTCAGTATAACAAGCGGGTTCGGTCAACACATCTATATTATTATCTTGATTAAGGCATGACATGGTCACTACCTGGAGAGAGAGAGAAGAAAACACTCAGCGTATGCTCTTGCAAAATTAGATTGGTTACTATTTTATCTAATCAGGATGTCTCCCACTGTTTTAGTCAAATCTTCCTTCAAACCCTAAAAGGAAAGACTAGCCGGGATTAATTACTCCCTACAAGTTCGCCCATCTTTCAGCCAAGCCAGTGCCGGTACTTTGAGGGAGGTTCCCCGTGCTTTCGCACGGACCTAATTAAAATAAACCTAGTTTTCCCAGGGGTGTAACCCCGTTGACACCTTTCTAGACACCTACTTGACCGGCTAATTGTAATTTGTAAAACTCTCCCAGGAGTAACTCTTACTCGCAGTGGGTATCGGGATCCAACTATTTCATAGAAGGTATGCAATCTCATTGCAAATTTCAACACTTGAAATTCCCAATAATATTTTGCCCCTAACCTCCTATGACCTTGACAAAGGCCAACAAACCATATGATGCTAGTCAAGTTCAACCCGTCATTTCTTGATTGAATTAAACCCACCCACATGACCCTTGACAAAGGCCAACAAGGTCGCACGACTATCCTAACTCAATCGCATCTCATGCTGCAGATAAGCACTAGTTAGCTACCGAACACTACACCTTGACGAAAGCCAAACTACCGCAGCACGAATATTAAGTAGTACTTATCTGAAATGATGGAGGGCTACGCAGGTTTTTTAATAAAACCATGAGCGTAATGAACTTGATATCGTTGTAGAATCAAATGATTTAAAATAGAGTGTTTTTGAGGCCTTTGCTAGTTTCGCTAAAGATGTCACTCCCGGTGAAGGGATCTCAGCTCTTTCCTCATCGAATGAGGTGCAGGATATTCACAATACCACTATGCAAAGTAAGAACTAGAAAAGCAATCAAAAGACAAAACCGAGGGTTGTAGCATCTGCTAGTTTCGCTAAAGAGGTCACTCTCGGTGAAGGGATCTCGGCTCTTTCCTTATTGAATATGGTGCTGGATATTCTACAAGGAATACCGCTATGCAAAGCAAGAACTAGAGCTACCTGTTTTCAAGACAAGTTTCTACAACATGTTTAGGTTTCTTTTATTTCATTAATCTCATTAATGAAGTCACATCATTTTAAGTTACCTAAACATCACAGATAAATACAACGTACGCTTATGTCATCCGTATTCGCCTCGATGTCCCCTCGTGCACCGTTATGTTAGGTAACTAACGGCAAAGCGGGGTAGGGCTAGCGCGAGTGTAAAACATAAGCAACGTTTATATAATATATCACATATACTATATCCAGTATCAATCTCAATATATACAGTGATCACATCACAGATAAATCGCAGCAGAACACAACATATGAAATATTGGATATACTAGGATTTCCGTGTTTTAAATTAAGCCTGTATAAAACACGGATTCCACGGTCATGATGAATAGCCAATCCCATATCCCAATACCCCTACGAGAGCGGCAAGCAACCCTCCCAATTCTAGAGTTAGGAGACCCGGTCTCGACTCCTCGAGATGGTCTCCCACTGGACCCTAGAACCCGGTTACTTGTGCTCCCCGCTTTGGGTCTATCCTAATGCGGAAAAGTAAATAATATACAATGGTGACATCATCCTTATCCCAGAAGTGCTCCAATAAAAGAATATTACATACAATGAATTTTACATGAATGAAAATAAAAACTCTCATCTCACATAAAACCCCCGGTTATTCAAAACACGACGATCCAATATAACATATCACAGCAACACATAACATCACATGTCATCAACGTAAGTAAATATTCGTATCCCAATTGTCGTTGACATATAGTAACGAAACCGGCGATACACCACATATTATACTTACGGTCACAGAAAAGAAAGTGAAAAACTACAACAGTTGGAATCCGCAACCACATTAGACATCGCATGCCTAACCAAATGAATTCCTTAGACATCTCATGCCTAACAATTATAAACCCCGCATTTTAGTCTCGATATTCAAAACACCTTTTAATATCTGGTCGGGCAATTCAACAAGATTCCCGACGTCCTGATCGAATGCTCGTCGGAAACTTTAGTAGACGGCCGCACCCCCCGATACCGTTGACGAAGTGCATTAAGGCGGAACACCGCTGCCGCGAGCACCTGAATGGATGTTTTGGTGACGGGGTTCTCCTACAGTCACTTGGTCGGGATTATGGGGCGTGGCTATCTAATAAGGTTACCCGGCGAGTATCCGCGTATGCTACGTGGTTGCGACGGACTTTTGATCATATCAAAATCCCGTGGCAACCGATCAAATGAGACTAAATTGCTAGATTTATAAAATTCAAACTAGTTATCTCATAACTACATTTGTGGATTCCAAATATTGTATCCTATCACATAATACCCGGACGACGTTAAACTTTTCGATCGATTCATCAAAGTCCCACAATTTCCCAACAGCTCAACACTTGAGCACAGTTCAATAATACCCAGAATATGCCACAGTACCTATGGACCAGCCGTAGAAGGGCAAACCCAAGCCTCACTCATGTCGCCACGGAACTATGGCAAACCCTAGGGTATGATCACGGTTTCGCGATCCAAAAAGTCGAGTTAGGATTTCATTCTTCTAGAGGGTTTATAGAATTACTTGCATGTTTTTTCGAATATGTTAAACTTGGAAAAATGGGTTTTTGACATTCGATCGAACTTTTAAATTTCTCCTAGACAATATGTGAATGACCCGAAACATTGTTAAAACTATGAATATGAAACACTCCGAATTGCTTATAGTGTAAGATTACATCACATGCAAAATTAACAAAAACAAACAACAGCTGAAATATCAAAACCCAGTCACTGGAACACAGTGAAAATTTCATGCAATTCTGCCAAAAAGTGGCCGGCCCCAACATGCTTGTGCTCGGCCAAAATCTGAGCAAACCCTCTGAATTTTCCACTGTGTTCATGATATATCCCATATAACACTCTATACTTGCTTTAAAAAAAATTTGACAACAGTTTAAAATCGACAGAAAGTGAATTTTTGCGTTTCAAGTTTCGGAGTATTTCGGTTTCATAATCTTAACAAAATCCGTCATCTAAACTTCTAGCATGGCTCTGATACCACTGCAGGGTTCCCTAGCATGGAAGCAAGATTTCGGGAGGTATCGTCCATGCCAAATTAAAATTTTGCCGTTCTAGCTAACCCTAACCCTAGAATTGTCTACTAGAATCACACGAATATGTAAATGCAAACACTTTGCAAATAAAGTGAGCAAGGAATACAACCTTTGTAGACCGGTCCTTCACTTCATTAACTCGGTGTAGTCGTCCCTTCCCTGCGATCATGAATTCCGGGCTCTAGATAGGCTCCACAAGAAGAATAGAATAAGCTTGCTTCGAAGTCTTCGAGGCCGAAGATGATCTACGTCGAGGAGACACTAACCCAAGCTATCTCTTCACTAATTATGAAATTAGTGAAGCAAACACCCTATACTAAATAGCAAGTAGTAAAGGATGATGAAGTAGGAATTTTGCTCACTTTATATTTCATATTCTTACAATCATTCATCACAATTGAAAAAGTTAGAAAGCTTTTTCAAGAAGAAGAAGAAGAACAAGTGATGAAAATGAATTATAGTTAAGGTTAGAAATGCAACCAAGTGTTAAGCATGCCATGCTTAACCCTTATAGAGAGTTAACAATGAGCTAGGGTTAAAGTCAGGTTAACAAATATTTTAAGGTAGACAAAAAGGGTGGACAAAGTCAAAGAAGCCTACAAGCTTCTTCCAAAAAATCAACCATGACTAATTCCACAATTTTTGAATTTCCTTAATAATAAACATAAACCCTAATCTAACCCTAGCATGGTTCAAGTCTCATAAACCCTAGTTACAATTATAACCTAGCATGATACATTTAATATATATCACATATATATCAATGTATCCAAAGTGAGAAAAGAAATCTTAAGTTAGCTAATATTAGTTAATGTAATGTAATATATCAAACATATAATTATACATTAAATTATTAAATCAACACTTGATTTAATAATCCGGCTATATCACATATAACCGACTAATATCAAATGTAACAACTTATCGAATCAACACTTGATCCGATAACCCGGCTATATCACATATAACCGACCGATATCACAAATCGCGAGAATAGAATACGGTATCTCATATCGTATTAATCTCGGTCCCGCACATATCACATATGTGCTCCTACTCCGTTTCGCTTGATCCAGAAAACCTCTGTGTAGGACTCTGAAGACTCGTTAATACGCCGGCAGTAGGTGATGATCATATCAAACACCCACAAGCCGCAAGCGGTCTGCTAAACGTAACGGCCACCTGGGTATTGAGCGATCAGAAAATCAACAAGCAAGGCTGCTCACACTCCTGCGAATCCAATTAGTAACACTATCGTACAGTCCGGTCTCTTCGTTTGATATGTCGCATATCTCGTCTAGGGGTGGTAAACGTCAGACCCCAGTAACTCGATAAGTCGTGTCGATATGAGGCTCATAACGGGTCGAGAAACTACTGATAACACTTATCGGTATATCTCTGAAGCAGCCCTGGCCAGAGACTTCCTGTTACAGCCAATCGAGCACAGCGCAACATCAACTCCTAATACCGGGAGAGACGAAACCCCTCCTATCGCTCATTGCCTCCATGTGATTCGGGACTATACCCAAAAGCCACCGTTTTGCACGTTCTATTGAACGTGGTAAGGTGGAAATCAAAGCATAGTGGTAACCACACAAGGCTCTATGACGATCTCGGGTCTACAGACTAACCTGTACCAGTGTCACCAGAGAACTGTCATCTGACGTGAGGTATAATACCATCTGGGAGTTCTCGGCGAGTCCGTCCAGTGTACCCAGTCTCCACTGAGCACCCGTATACTGTCTCTGATGTCAAACACCAATGGATATGGGATCATCCATCGCCCATCTTCATGGGTCGAGAAGCTATACGCTAGTCAACTCAGGTATATCGATGCCCTGTCTCGATACACCCTCAACAAGGAACATTTGATGGATGTACATAACGACTACTCTGTCCCCACTAGTATGATCTGCATCATAGTCCTGGTAGTCAAGTACTCATCCTAAAGGCTTTATCAACATGTAACATAGAGACAATCAGTGTACATGTTAAGATAAAGTGCAACCAGATAGCATACTATCATGTCGAGCAAGAAAGTCCTCCCTATATATGTCCAAGCATCTACTATAATATACATTGTATGTACAGTAATGGCCTCTAGGGCATACATATTACTAACAGAGATGAGTCGATATGATCGGGTATGATGCTGTGAGATTTTGATATGTGATTGAGTCATGATATTGTATATGATATGATATTATAAAGGATCATTGGGCGATATGTATTCAAACATGCGATAACATGTGATATGATGATATTAGAATGTATGAGACTTTAGAACCGTACCCTGATCATGATAATGTACGATGATGATACCATATGAATGATGATTTATTACGATATTTGACCCGTACCCCTGAATTTGAGGATGTCATATGATGGATATTACCGTACGAGATGTATATGATGATTGATCCGTACTCTTTACTCGAGGATGTCGTACGATATATTATTACCGTACGTGATGATATAAGGCTGGATCGCCGACTATTAGATATATCGGCTCGGGATATTATAGATTTCCTCTTACCTTCGACTAGGTTCTTAGTTTAGTCTTTGGTTGCATAGATATAGGTTAACTCAGGCGCGAGTCATACCTATTTTCAAAACCGACAAATCGTAGGCTTTTTCAAAGCATAATACGAAGGATTCTATGGATTTTCAAAAGATATCTATTTTCTCAAAACACCGTTATCCCTACTTTTCTAAAAACAACGATTCGTGCTATTTAAACATGATAAACGGTATGGCTCATATATAGATTTATATACCTTATTGTTGCTTTTACTGTTATGATCTCGTTTGCTAGGACACCTGCACCATTACCGATAATGCGCATGTTTCACGTACACTTGCTAGCCGGCTCACACACATCATCATCGATAATCGCCATGCCACGTACACATTAGAAAACGTTACTTCACTGGTATATCCTGTTAGCTGGTAGTCTCTTCATATTGTTAGTATTATTGCTCTCACATCTTAGTTTAAATATGGCATTTCTTATTTAGATGTCGCATGCATTCATATATTTATTCCGCTATGCACTGTTGAGGGTATTTATGCCGATATTCCTTATTTCCTATTAACCCATGATTATGAGATTTCGGTATTTCATGAGATTTCTGGACTTTGGAAACCGCATGCAAATTTGAAAACTTATGCTCCTTTTAAAAAGAAGAAATGCGGTTTTCTCTTGTTATGATATTTCATGTCCACCATGATGTTTTCTCGGTTCTGAGTTTGGTTTTTGAGACCCGATTCGAGGAGTAGATGTAACAACCATAATTTTTATACACTTTTTCCTATACAAATTTTTTTCAAAATATTTTTAAAATCCATAAAGGGGTATTTTAGCCTGAGCACAAGATTTAGATAATTATTTTTGTTTTTAATTACAAGCTATAAGAATGAAATAACTTCATTTTTAGTGTACAAGAAATTACTTTAAATTTAATGTATACTAGGAGTATTTATTCTTGCTGCTATCAGTTTAAGTAATTAAAAACCATAATAATTACAAGAAAGAGCTTGTAGCTTATTGGTAATACCTTGCACTGCTAAACCAAGCCACCGGAGTTCAAATCCCATGCCCCACATTATTTTTGTATTTATTTTGTTTTAAATTTTTTTGGAAATCAACGGTAAAAAGGCCATAACTCCCAAAATATGTACTGGACAACAAAAAGTAAATATACCAAATTGTACCCCCAGAAAATCCCCGGCCACTGGAAGCCTGACTCGGCCCGACTCGGCGGCGCCGGCCGGCGAATCGGCAGACTCGGTCCGGCGCCGCCGGCCGGACTTGGCCGAACGGTCGAGTCATCAACTGAGAAAAGTTGGCTCTTGACTTGGTCAACCCTCTTGCATACTTATTATACCTGGATCGGTTTTAATTTGGCCAATAAATCCCTTTTACTCCTAGGTTTAATGATTTTTAATGATTTTATATATATATATTTTAATTAAAACCCTAACCCTAGCCTAGCCCTATATAAACACCCCTACCCTCTACCATTTCACCCTACAACTCTAAGTCCACTCTCTCAAATTCTCGAGAACTCGGTACAAAGAGCGAGAAGCGAAGCGCTGCCGAAACCGACGACGGATTCCGGCGACCGGACTAGAACCTTCGCGACGTTTTCGACGCATCGACAACCACCATCTTCCTTAGCCTCCTTAGCTTGTCCAAACCCGTAAGTCCCATCTCTTCTATCTCTCTTTTCTTTAATATAAAAATACGACTTTTTGGAACCCGACGGAAATCGGAACAAAACGATTTCCGATCCGGTTTTTCTGCAAGTTTCCACTTGTCACCTAATACATAATACCTACCTATGTTCATGTCGACTATTAATCACCCATAAACCAATTTAAACAAACTTTCTCACATGAAATGATAGCTTCTTTGCAAAACCGTATTCTTTTCATAAAAATACCATGAAGTTCATTTTTCTTCGTTTAATCAATTCCCTCACTCCTAAATATGTTCATCTTGATCACTAAACTTGTAAAAATCAATTTGAATGAATTTTCACACATGAAATGATAACGTTTTCAAATACCGTATTCTTGCGCTTTAATACCTTCAAGTTTAATATATCATGTTTAACCTCTAAAACTTCATTAAAACTTAAAATAAGTCACGAGGTAATGACCTACCTCTACACACACACAAATATAACCCTAATTGATAAACATCAAAATATAGAATACGAAAATACAGGACTTTTCACTAAAATACCATATTCTTTATAAACCTTTTCTAAAAGCTTTAAGTTGTACACAATTCTAAATAAAATCTTTTAAAATGAAAGCATGATATGTCATGGACATCGATCGTTTATCTAAACTGTCTTGTGGTGTCTAGGCAAGTGTGTCTAGGCTAGTGGTTTTTAATTAGGCCCACGACTGTGGTTCCTTCCCACTTACCTGGCACTTACCTGGCCGCAATTGACGGTGAAGAGACGATTTGAGATTTCTAATGACTTATCGTTTAGACCTTAGAAATAGGCTAGTTGGCTTAGGAAACCCTAGAAAATAAAATACGAAAAGTTATACCCTTTTACAAATAAATACCTTATATTTATAAAATCGTTTTCCTAAATGAATAGTATTTGTTAAACTAAGCAAAGTGCCACTACAACCCACCTTTGGGGAACCCGTTAGGGATAGTATGGTTCATCGTGCACCCGCGGGCTGGTAGTGCGAGATTCAGACCTCCGCAATGAGCATTCGGTCTCGAAAGGTTTAAAATACGGCATTTAAGAAAAATGTGATTTTGGAAAATAAAATATTTATTTAAAAATCATTCTTGTATTAATAAATATTTAATTATCATTTAAACACCTATTTTATCATAAGATAAAGTTTCCACTTTTTTTCTAAAATTATAAGAATAAAAGTTACATTAAAATACCATGAATTTTAAATAAAACAATTAATACTTTTATTAGGATATATTCACTAGAATAACACAAATAAAATTCACACTCATTATAACTATAAAGACGATTAATAAATACTTGAGGTGTATTTTGAAAACTATACAATAATACTTTTTACATAAAACCCCTCAAGTTTTATAAATTACAATAAGGCCCCTAACAAATATAGAACTTCAAATTACCTTTCTTTTAGTCTGACTCGGGTTAGAGTCTGACTATTTCTGACTTGAATATGATTCAAGTCAATCTATATTATTTATATTTCAACTCAAGATGAATACATGAATCCCAGAATCCAGTTAACAATCTACTTGACTGAACCGAACTATGGATATTCCTTTTACATGTTTCCCGGTATTCAATTTACATGACTCCACGGTTATAACCGTTTCCTGATATCATGGTTTCGGTCAATCAATCATGCAATCAATACAATTTTACAAGATAACAATACAAACAAGACATCGCGGGGTTTAAGGGGTAGATTGGTACGGAAGGTGTTAAAGGTGGCACGAGATGGTAAGATTAAGACACCTAACCTGAATCCAATTGCCGTTGTTCCGGGTTGTATAACGGAGCCTTGTACTTCCATTTGCCCTGGTCTCTAGCATACTGAGACCGCTCTCGTATACACTGGCATCCTTCTGTACCAAGCTACAACAACAGCGTTAACGCCATACTACTATAATATGACAATACAATACAACATTAAAAGATACTCTATCTCTCTCTCTTATTCTCTGTCTATTTCTCCTTTACCTTTGGGACTTACCGAGCGACCTGCTCGCTGACGACATTCTATTTCTTTTTTCTTTGAATGTCGTCAGGTGCGTTGGACCAAGCTGAGATCGCGCCCACCGGTGAAGACTTGGAGCAGTTCCACGAACACCCCGAGCTCTAGATATTGTACCTTGTTCTTTCCAGTATTTTCATTTCCTGTTATGCCACTGTTTAGGCATCGCTTTTCATTTCAGTTGTATTTCCTTTTCATGTATTGTACAAAGAATGTTATTAATAAAAGTTGATGTTATTTCTATATCATTCATCTCTTGTGATTTACTTTATATTACTTAGTTATGCTTAGCGTATGTACTTCTGAGTATATACGTAGCGGGCCTCGTCGCGTCCACTTCGCCGTACACTGGGAAGCGGGGCGTGACAGGTTTTGTTGGTTGCCCATGCAGGTCAGAACTGTATGAATCCCTGTCATGCAGTTCTGGTCTGTGTGAACAACCTAAGCAATATAACACAAGAACCAGCAACTAAAACATTCTTTACAATTCATGTTCTTTGAATCTTGCAAATCTCTATTCCTTGAATCTTATCATTTCATGTATTTGAATCTGTCCTAATCCAAATTTTTCTTCAGGGTTATGGATTCCCCGAACAACACCAGCACCAACGTCAACAACACCCCTTCAGCACTATCTCTTACACCCGCTGTTCCTGCACCACCCACTGAGCAAACGATGCTATTTGAGGCAATCCGCAGTCTTCTCGAGGGACAGCAACAACTTTTGAACCGTCCTGAGACCGATGCACCGGGAGTAAAGCAATTCAGAGCTTTGCACCCAAAGCAGTTCTCTGGTAAAGGAAGCCCTCTTGAAGCGGAAGAATGAGCACAAAGCATCGAAGACGTTCTGGCAGCAGCTCAAGTGCCAGACAACGCTTGGGTCCGTGTAGCAAAACTACAGCTCACGGATAATGCTCACAATTGGTGGAAGGCGGAAGAAAGCCGTCTTACGCAGCCGATTGAATGGAAGACATTTCGCGAGAAGTTCGACGCGAAATATTTCCCTGTGACTGCCAGGTTTGCAATGGAACAGCAGTTTATTCATCTACAGCAAGGATCAATGTAGGACAAATCGGTAGATGAATACGATACTGAGTTCACCATGTTGAGTCGATTCGCGGCACACTTGATACCGACGGACGAGATCAGAGCCCGTCGTTTTCAACAAGGTTTGGACACAGAGATTAAGGCTGCTCTAGCCACCGGAAAGTTTTTGACTCATGAGGAAGCCCTAAAAGCTGCCCGCAGTTATGAGGCAGTGATAAAAGAGAGGGGCAAATCTCAGTCTGCAGGAGTCAAGCGCCCTGCCAACCAGATGGCAGGTGGAGCCTCTTCCAGGCCATTGTTTGAACCCAGGAGGACTGAAGAAATTTTCCATTACTGCCATAGAAAGGGATATTTATGGAAGGACTGTAGGCGCGCAAAAGGCCTGTGTCTAATTTGTGGCGCATCCAACCACGGAATTGGGAACTGTCTTTACAACAGCAACTTATCTCACACATACACCAACCAACCACAGCGGCCAACCATCCAGGCTCCTGCAACTTGTCCTGCACTACCTGCTCCACCACCTGCACAGCCTACTCGCCAATTCTAACAGGCAATGAGGAACATGTCTAGATGGTAGAGAAACAGGCCCCAAAGGCAGAATGTGCCTCCAGCCAGAAGGAATGTACCACGGCGACAGACCTTCACATTGGAAGCCGTAGAAACCGAGACTGTAGGTCAAGGTAACACCGGTAAGCTTTTTTCACCCTTGTATCTCTTTATTATTTATACAATATTTATACCACAACCACCAAACTTCTTTGCACTGTTACACTTTCCTTTTAAAAATTTCGAGGACGAAATTTTTATAAGGAGGGTAGAATGTAACAACCCTAATTTTTATACACTTTTTCCTATACAAATTTTTTTCAAAATATTTTTAAAATCCACAAAGGGGTATTTTAGCCTGAGCACAAGATTTAGGTAATTATTTTTGTTTTTAATTACAAGCTACAAGAATGAAATAACTCCATTTTTAGTGTACAAGAAATTACTTTAAATTTAATGTATACTAGGAGTATTTATTCTTGCTGCTATCAGTTTAAGTAATTAAAAACCACAATAATCATAAGAAAGAGCTTGTAGCTTATTGGTAATACCTTGCACTGCTAAACCAAGCCACCGGAGTTCAAATCCCATGCCCCACATTATTTTTGTATTTATTTTGTTTTAAATTTTTTTGGAAGTCAACGGTAAAAAGGCCATAACTCCCAAAATATGTACTGGACAACAAAAAGTAAATATACCAAATTGTACCCCCAGAAAATCGCCGGCCACTGGAAGCCTGACTCGGCCCGACTCGGTGCCGCCGGCCGGCGAATCGGCCGACTCGGTCCGGCGCCGCCGGCCGGACTTGGCCGGACGGCCGAGTCACCAACTGAGAAAAGTTGGCTCTTGACTTGGTAAACCCTCTTGCACACTTATTATACCTGGATCGGTTTTAATTTGGCCAATAAATCTCTTTTACTCCTAGGTTTAATGATTTTTAATGATTATATATATATATATTTTTAATTAAAACCCTAACCCTAGCCTAGCCCTATATAAACACCCCTACCCTCTACCATTTCACCCTACAACTCTAAGTCCACTCTCTCAAATTCTCGAGAACTCGGTACAAAGAGCGAGAAGCGAAGCGCTGCCGAAACCGACGACGGATTCCGGCGACCGGACTAGAACCTTCGCGACGTTTTCGACGTATCGACAACAACCACCTTCCTTAGCCTCCTTAGCTTGTCCAAACCCGTAAGTCCCATCTCTTCTATCTCTCTTTTCTTTAATATAAAAATACGACTTTTTGGAACCCGACGGAAATCGGAACAAAACGATTTCCGATCCGGTTTTTCTGTAAATTTCCACTTGTCACCTAATACATAATACCTACCTATGTTCATGTTGGCTATTAATCACCCATAAACCAATTTAAACAAACTTTCTCACATGAAATGATAGCTTCTTTGCAAAACCGTATTCTTTTCATAAAAATACCATGAAGTTCATTTTTCTTCGTTTAATCAATTCCCTCACTCCTAAATATGTTCATCTTGATCACTAAACTTGTAAAAATCAATTTGAATGAATTTTCACACATGAAATGATAGCGTTTTCAAATACCGTATTCTTGCGCTTTAATACCTTCAAGTTTAATATATCATGTTTAACCTCTAAAACTTCATTAAAACTTAAAATAAGTCACGAGGTAATGACCTACCTCTACACACACACAAATATAACCCTAATTGATAAACATCAAAATATAGAATACGAAAATACAGGACTTTTCACTAAAATACCATATTCTTTATAAACCTTTTCTAAAAGCTTTAAGTTGTACACAATTCTAAATAAAATCTTTTAAAATGAAAGCATGATATGTCATGGACATCGATCGTTTATCTAAACTGTCTTGTGGTGTCTAGGCAAGTGTGTCTAGGCTAGTGGTTTTTAATTAGGCCCACGACTGTGGTTCCTTCCCACTTACCTGGCACTTACCTGGCCGCAATTGACGGTGAAGAGACGATTTGAGGCTTCTAATGACTTATCGTTTAGACCTTAGAAATAGGCTAGTTGGCTTAGGAAACTCTAGAAAATAAAATACGGAAAGTTATACCCTTTTACAAATAAATACCTTATATTTATAAAACCGTTTTTCTAAATGAATAGTATTTGTTAAACCTAAGCAAAGTGCCACTATAACCCACCTTTAGGAAACCCGTTAGGGATAGTACGGTTCATCATACACCCGCGGGCTGGTAGTGCGAGATTCAGACCTCCGCAAGGAGCATTCGGTCTCGAAAGGTTTAAAATACGGCATTTAAGAAAAATGTGATTTTGGAAAATAAAATATTTATTTAAAAATCATTCTTGTATTAATAAATATTTAATTATCATTTAAACACCTATTTTATCATAAGATAAAGTTTCCACTTTTTTTTCTAAAATTACAAGAATAAAAGTTACATTAAAATACCATGAATTTTAAATAAAACAATTAATACTTTTATTAGGATATATTCACTAGAATAACACAAATAAAATTCACACTCATTATAACTATAAAGACGATTAATAAATACTTGAGGTGTATTTTGAAAACTATACAATAATACTTTTTACATAAAACCCCTCAAGTTTTATAAATTACAATAAGGCCCCTAACAAATATAGAACTTCAAATTACCTTTCTTTTAGTCTGACTCGGGTTAGAGTCTGACTATTTCTGACTTGAATATGATTCAAGTCAATCTATATTCTTTATATTTCAACTCAAGATGAATACATGAATCCCAGAATCCAGTTAACAATCTACTTGACTGAACCGAACCATGGATATTCCTTTTACATGTTTCCCAGTATTCCATTTACATGACTCCACGGTTATAACCGTTTCCTGATATCATGGTTTCGGTCAGTCAATCATGCAATCAATACAATTTTACAAGATAATAATACAAACAAGACATCGCGGGGTTTAAGGGGTAGATTGGTACGGAAGGTGTTAAAGGTGGCATGAGATAGTAAGATTAAGACACCTAACCTGAATCCAATTGCCGTTGTTCCGGGTTGTATAACGGAGCCTTGTACTTCCATTTGCCCTGGTCTCTAGCATACTGAGACCCCTCTCGTATACACTAGCATTCTTCTGTACCAAGCTACAACAACAGCGTTAACGCTATACTACTATAATATAACAATACAATACAACATTAAAAGCTACTCTATCTCTCTCTCTTATTCTCTGTCTATTTCTCCTTTACCTTTGGGACTTACCGAGCGACCTGTTCGCTGACGACATTCTATTTCTTTCTTCTTTGAATGTCGTCGGGTGCGTTGGACCAAGCTGAGATCGCGCCCACCGGTGAAGACTTGGAGCAGTTCCACAAAGACCCCGAGCTCTAGATATTGTACCTTGTTCTTTCCAGTATTTTCATTTCCTGTTATGCCACTGTTTAGGCATCGCTTTTCATTTCAGTTGTATTTCCTTTTCATGTATTGTACAAAGAATGTTATTAATAAAAGTTGATGTCATTTCTATATCATTCGTCTCTTGTGATTTACTTTATATTGCTTAGTTACGCTTAGCGTATGTACTTCTGAGTATATACGTAGCGGGCCTCATCGCGTCCACTTCGCCGTACACTGGGAAGCGGGACGTGACAGTAGATGAACCGTCTGCGAGTACATGGTAGACCCGGTAAGGTACCCCGGGGCAATAAGCTTGAGTTGTAGATAAGCCTGGCAGGGGAGCACTTCCTACCGGTGATAGTTTGGACCCGGCGGTTATCCGGAGGATACCGACCGGAGTTATGAGATGGAAATGGGGGCTGATCAGAGGATGCAGCGCCTGAGATTCGAGGATTTACGTGTCGATACTGGACACAGGTTCCATGATGTTCGAGTGTCGGTGATGGACACTCCAGTTTTATTATGATTTTTGTGTGTCGTTGCTAGACACATCCACCTGATGATGCATTCGTACATGATTCACATTTTATGACATGGACACAAGTACCTTGGTATCACTGTTATGCTACTGTTACCCTTGCTTTTATTGATATCAATGTATTATTATTACTATTATTGTACTGTATGACCTAGGAGATCGTGATACATGCGATTTCTACTCGGTGATATTTTCTACTCACGAGTTGGCAACTCACCCCTGTTGTGCCCCAGTTCTTGCAGGTTTAGCCGTAAAGGTTCCGTAGCGGCTTGCTGGCACTTCACCTTCTTCCGGATAATTGCTTGGTCGGTGGTTTCACATTGCATCGTGGCCAATATTATGTTGTTATTTATTTCAGTTGTATTTAGTTAAAGGCTCCATCAACCAAACATGTTTATTTAGTAGATTTAGAAGCCACAGTTTGTATATTCTTTCGGCCTTAGAGTCGCGCTTATGTATATATATTATTGTTTCTAGTTTTCTTGATGATGTTTAGTTTTCTCGTTTTCTTTCTGATTTTTTATCATCACCCTCGGCGTTGTATATTTATTCATCTTACGTGGTTGTTTCCGCCATTTGGCGAAGAGCTAGCTCCCGCTTGGAGATGTCTATATTTATTATTGCTTGTATCTGTTTTCGGGTTAAAATATATAAAAGAGGTGCTGCCGAAATTTCGAATGACAAAGGGTTTTCAAGATTGTTACAAATGTAGTGTTTTCATATATTACAAATTATGTACATATATGTAAAACTAAATTTGATTTCAGTAAAACTTATTTCAAAATTTCACCTCCACTATTTTCCCTAAAAAGTTTAGATTTCTTGGCTTTTTGGCTTACTTGGATAGGTGGGGTCCTATAGACTTCACATGATTCAAGTTCCAGTCACGTGCCTTTCCGAGTCATGATAGTTACATACGAACTCGAAGAAACTTATTTCAGTTCGAGAATGGCCATGGGTTCTTGAGAAATTGAATAGGCTTATTCGGTTGTCTTTTATCTTTACCTTCTCTCAAGTTGCGAGGGCTCTTAATATTAGGAGAGTACACCTATTATACTTATTGGATAGTCTTCTTTCAAAGCTTAGGCTGGTGCTGAATGGTAGAGAAAGAATAAAACCAATTAGTTTAAGTGTGGTGTACAGAAGGTAAGAAGTAAAGACATATAAAGGGATTGGAGTGAGGGCAAGGAAATTTGCGACTACTGTCATGAATCTGGATAGTGGAAGAGACATTATTAGGAATACCCTGCCGCCCTTTCAAAACATTTTCATGTTTCAGTTTTCCTGTGCGACATTAATTGAAAACTACTTTCCCAATTAGATTCTGACTTCTGGGTATATATTTACCAGACTTGATTGTCGCATCTGTATGGTATTACAGATACTGAGTGGGAGTAGAATATTAGGATTTAGGTGATTAAATTCTCAATATAAGAATTCTTCGTAATTGGTGACATTTGAGAAAATCACCTTGGTTTTGCCTTACGACAAATATTTGGTTTTGAATAACCATTATGCACCAATTTTCAAAATTGAATATATGTATCTTTATTTTATAATGTGAGATATAAATTTTGAAAATTGTGTTCTGAACATATACCTTTAATAATTGAGGATATGATAAGGTGCATTGATTAACGGTATGTACGTTCTTAACCAAAATACAGTTTTCAACTTACAACACACGGAATTTGAGTTAGTATACTCTAGGGACTTATACATGGTAATGTATGTTGTCCAATGCCTATTAGGTCAAAGGGGTTAGTACTCGTGCTATATTCTATTTACTTATGACTTCTCTTATTTTAGACACGTATTTCGTCGAAATATAATGTCGAAATTTTTCGAAGTTAAAGGTATAAGAATAAAGTAGAGAACCATGCATTGGAAATATCACGATTTTTCAAAGTGATCGAAGATGTAGATACTTTGCTAGGTATTCCATCATAGTAATATTTGAGAACTTGCCTCTCTCTCAGGTTACTCATCTGTGGGTGCGCTCCTTGATGAGTGATGTTGCATGGCCTTTTTCCCTATGGGATATGCACTAGAGACAGTCGCATAACTTTTGAATGTGGTTCCATCTAAATTAGTGCCTTTGTTTCTATATGCACATAGAATGGTTGCATATCTTGAGGATGTTAAGATATGGAGATATCTGGTTTCTGTTTAAAATCTGAATCCGGATAAACTCAAGACACGTTTCTGTAACGGCAGTTTGTGGGTTATTCCAGGCTTTTAGTAAGGGTTTAACTCCTACCATTTCAAGATCAAAAGTTGAATTGTTCTTGACTTGCCACATTTTTATAAAAGAAATCTTTTTGAAAAGAAACAAGTGGAGTATGGTAGAACTGAAAGTGATTCCAGAACCACAAACGGTTACTAAAAATTTAGTAGAACCTGAAGATTCAATTGGATTCGACAATCATTAGCCACTCCGCAGATTTAGTGGGTAATCTCAGCTACCCGACAGGTACTTTGGTTTCCTCAAAGACAGTGACATGGCGGTTTTGATAACCCAAGCTTGTCACTACCGCTATCTTTGACTATGAGATCTGGCAGGTGGATGACTATGACGCCATTCTAAATTGAATTTAAAAGTGTACGTGTATATGACTCTGCCAGAGAGTTGTTGTAGTTAGTGCGAGGAGCAGAAGCGTGGTGGGCAAGTTGCTTATGTCTATTTCTAGACTAATATAAGAAGAGCGGAGACGGATCATCTGTTTTGATGAAGCAATCATGGAGTTTGACATCATCAGAACAACAGATGGACCTGGTAAGACGGTAGTAGGGAGAGATGTTATGTTATTTACTTCTGATAGGAAGTGATGTTCCTATACTACAATCGGTTATACTGTGGTTGTCATAAGGTATTTCTCCACATAAGATCTGGATAAAATATTCGGGATTCCGATGATTAGATCTATTGTTTTAGATCTAGATTTGGGAATTGCCCCAATTCAGGTACTTTGACACTATTCTAAAGTGTTTTAGAATGGATAACTCCTGGCATGGTGGTGTACCCACATGTGATGGAGTCACCCTCTTTAAAGAGATGTTTTCTAGGATGACGACGAGAGAGATTTGCATGATTGACACATCACTTGCTTAGGCTATTGAGTCAATCATGAAATGTCAAGTACTACATCAGATATTGCTTTTGCACTAGCTGCAATAAGCAGATATTAATCTAATCCTGGAGAAACAAAGGGAAGCAGTAAAGAACATAAGAGGATGTTCTTGGTGTATGGTAATGGCAGTCTCTTGCAGGAGGCGGTTACTGGTTTAGGCTTCCGAGGTGACCTGGATGACAGAGTAGTTATCAGAGTTGATAGTTTGCCCTCTTTTGAGGAGCATTATGTTGGTTAGGTTTCCAAGATGGATACTGAGGTGGTCATGGTGCTGGATGCTGATTGCATTAGCTAAAGGATACAGTCTAAGAAGCTTGTTGGATTTGGCATTCATGATATGAATAAGGTCCCATCAAATATCCAGACAAGTTCTAAGACAGGTATCGCTCATTTCGGGAGATAGTCGTTCTCCGTGAAGTTTAGATATAGAGAGATAAAGATAGAAACATTGGAGCGGATCCACTCTTATTTCTCGAACACGTAAGTTTCTCAAAACGGTTTTTAAGAAGCCGGCTAGTAGAGAAGTTGGGTATTCGGTAGCACACAAAATGTGAATTTGCGATACCGTAATAATTAGCCTTAAGTGCAAGTGGGAGATTTTTGGATATAGTGTCCTCAAGGAAATTATTGTAATTGCAGGTAAGTGATTATGATAATTGAACGAGAACCTATACAGGTATAACTGTCTTACTCGAGATGATAGCATGCTATCTGGTTTGTCTTTATCATTACGTGTATACGTTTTGATAAAGCACGTAGAATTATTGCTTGACTACCAGTATTATGTTGGCTATCATATACGTGGGAGCTGGGAGGTCTATAAGCATTTCCTTAAATATCCCTAGTAGAGAGAGTATCGAGACTGGGCATCGATACTCCGAAGTAGACCGGTGTATACTTTTCGAGACCCCGACGAGGGGCGGTGGCCGGTTTCACAATTCATTGGTGTTGAGCCACCTAAGATAGTATATAGGTGCTCATTGGAGGTGAGTATACCGGACAGACTCACCGAGAACTTCTAAATGATATTATACCTATTGTCAGATGGAAGTTCTCTTGTGGCATGAGAACATGTTAGTCCTTTGACCTGAGATTTTCATCTGTCTCGTGTGAGTTCCCACTGTACTTAGATTACTACCCTACCACGGCTCAAAGGATTCATCCAAACATGTTTTAGTTGGGTACAATCCCGAGCCACATGGAGGCAGTGAACAATCGTCAGGGATTCGTCTCTCTCGGTATTAGAAGTCGATGTTACGCTGTGTTGGGTCAGCCATAACCAGAAATTCTTGGCCGAGATGGATGAGATTTACTGATATGATATCAGTAGTTTTTCAGTGGATGATGAGCTTCAGACCGGCACGACTTATCGGGTTAGTAGGGGTCTGACATTATCCACACTCTAGACCTGATATACGATTATCTCAGACGAAGAGACCGGACTGTACGAAGATTGTCACAGACAGGCTCAGTAAGAGTATGGATGAGTTTGCTCTTCGGCATTCCTTTTGCTCAATACCTGGGTAGCCGTTACGTATAGATAGTGACACTGACGTGCTTATGGTTAAACCCACTGCCAGCGTATTGATGAGTCTTTAGAGTCCCATACAGAGGGTTTTTCCGGTTCAGGCAAAATGATGTAGTAGCCGTATATTGATACGTGCAGGGTTCCGGTTAGGTATGTGGGATAGCCACACAGATTTCAATCGGGCGGATGATAATACTAGCCGGCCTAAGATTAAGTCGGATTATTAAATCAAGTTTTGATTTAATAATTTACATACATATATTTCGATATGTATATTCTAGTATTATGTTCATTATATTTTTCTATCGCTTGGGTATTCGTATTTTGATACGAATACGGGCATGTATTTGCGGGGACGTATTCTTGTATTTATACAAGAATATTTCTAGAAGAAGAAGAACTCATTTCAAGGTTTTTCTTTTTAAGAAATTAAGAAATGAGATGGAAAAGAAAAATGGTGGAGGGTATAGGCAAATGAATTTTTAATTCATTAGCAAATACTATTCAAGTATGGTTGTACTTTTAAAGAAATTATTTTAACAAAAGAATGCAAGCATGCTTGAATTTGTAAGGAGTTTTTATTCCATCAATTTTGTTCTCACTCTCTTCCATGGCTTCTTATTTTTCTTCTTCCTATACCTTCTCATGTGTTGAGATTCAAGAGAATTAAGAGAAAGAAAAATTATTAGAATACTCACACTCATCACTAAGCATCCTAAGAACTTTAGTTACTTCATGGATGATATTGAAGCTTGAACTTGGTTCTCTCGGGTGGATCATCTTCGGCGAAGAGAGACCGGCTTGCAAGCGCAATCCGGAACTCATGAAAGCACGGTAGAGTCCAATCCAATTTGTGCAAATGAAGACGCTTCAAAATTTGTGAATTCTACCTTTTGTGTTTGCTAGTTTAGGTGTTTAATTTAGATTCTTGGGTGTAAGTTTTTATTGCCATGAAAATTTTTGTTTTCGGATTCCGCATTGGTCACGGGTTAACAACGAGGGCACTAGGAACTTTTACTTACGGAGCGGGTCGAGCAGCTGACGCAGCAGCAGCATGAGGCATGCGGCGGGTGTTACGAGACGAGATATGGATTATCTTTAGGTCACAGGACAACGATGGAGGTGGATGGTCCCCACGACCTTAAGTATAAACATTTGTTTTGTCGATTTATTGATTATATTATTTGTACATATCTATTTTTTTATAATTACCTGCGATTTATTGATTGTATTATTTGTTGACTATTATAAAGACAATTTTTTAGAATAAACCATATTAAAATAATATTATTAAAAACAAACCACTTTCAAAAGATATTACAAAAACATACACTTTTCTGCCATGTAGACGTCACGTCAGCGCCAGCTTAGCGCTGGTGCTGGCATTAATTTTTTTAAAGGAGCTTAGTTTGAAAATGCGTCCATTACAAATGTTTATTTAATCAATAGAAACACTTTGAAAGTGCGTCCATATATTTTACTAAAAACACCGGGTGCACCCCATTTCCCAATTTAAATAGATGCCATCTATTTATTTTCTTCATTCCTTATATTTGTAAGGGGTGCGGTTTGAAATAGCGTCCTTTAAAAAAAAATTTGGACGTCAGCGTCAGTGCTGTGCTGACGCTGATGTGGCGCTTACGTGGCAGAAAATTGTCTGCTTTTATAATATCTTTTGAAGTGGTTTGTTTTAAATGATATTAATTTAATATGGTTTATTTCAAAAAATTATCCTTATTATAATTGTGTGCAACTGAATCATAGTATTTGTTGATTCTTATTTGTTGATTCTTATAATTGCGTGAGATTTGGTGATATTATTATTTTTTATTGTTGCTTGTAATTGAAAGCAGTGTGCGCGGGGGTTTTCATATATATATATATATATATATATATATATAGGTAACGGTTCTGACCGTTTCCGTTACTTATTTAGTAACGGTTATAACCGTTACCAGAGAGGTTAGTAACGGTTAGAATTGGGTAACGATATCTGAAATATATCAGATCCTGCAATATATTAGTAACGGCTACATAATGGTAACGGTTGAAACCGTTACCAATAAGTAGCAGTTATCTGATATATTTCAGTTATCATTAACCTGTATACCTATATGGTAACGGTTCCAACCGTTACCATATGGGGCCAATCGTAACGGTTGGAACCATTACCATACTTCTGGTGACGGGGATATTCGTAATGGTTGTGTAACGGTTGGAACCGTTACCAATAGGGGTTTAGGTAACCGTTGGAACCATTACAAATGACCCTTCTGTAGTAGTGCATCTTAATTGACCAAGTACTTAGCTCAGCCAACTACATCTATATATAAACACCTCCCTCTAGCTCTCTCATCATCTCAATCTAATTTTTTTTATCTCTTCATTAATTTTATATCCATGCAAACACTTAATTAAAATGAGCTCAATGAAGCAAGCAAGTGAAAATTCTCGGAGGAGGAGGAGCTTCGATGGCAAGACGATTGATCAGGGAATAGCTTATGCACTTATGCGAAGTGGCTCTCCTTGTTATACTTTCCTAGTTCATTGATGTCATATTTTGTACAGTTGAGAAGGCACTGATTATTCATTCATTTGTACATTTCTCATTTCTAGTGTAAAGTCTTGGCCGATGTAATGTTATATACAAATTTTACATTGCTCTCCTCATTTGCTTTTTGGTTTCTAGATGAAAGTCTATTTTATGGTTTTATCCATAAATGCCACCTTGTAACCTCATCAGATTATATGATTCATCAAGCGAACAAAAATCCCTACGGACTAAAAACTTGCGATCGGATAACAAATACAGTAAATCTGCTGAATTTCAAAAATAAAAAAGAAATTACAGTCCACATGACAAACAATTGCATTGCTCTCACACGATATCAAAATTTTTAACCCTGAAGATAATGGAAAACACATAAATATTGGTTATAATAGTTGAATGTAAAGATCAATTTAACTTTTGCTCCATGCTATCTCAATGTCTAGCTCAAAGATGAGATGTTTGATTTATGGTACTTATCTACATACATACATCCATACGGAAAGTTGACAAACAATTCATTCTCCCTTCTCCAATGGATATATCTTAGGCGCAAAATTTCTTTCATTTCTCAATCATCACAAGAATAGAAAGACTACAGCAATCCTTTTTCTTTTTCTAACACTCCTTTTCTCATCAATTCATTTCTCATTGATGTAATAGATCGATGAAGATTTACATGTATAACCTGTTTCAAAGAAATCTTTTAAATGAAACCGGAACTTGCATTGCCTGTACCATCTTACTACCCTTCCATTGCATCACAAGTCCAATTTTACAGTGATATCGAGGGGTATAATTTTATATTCTACTATAGTTTTCACCTCCTACACGGTAAAAAACGAGAGAGAGAAAAAAATCTCAATAGAAGTTGTACAAATACTATATAGCACAGTGAATCGGAATATGACCAACAACAATTGTTTATTCAGTAAAATATGAAATAAACATCATAACTGTAAACAAATGCTTTCTCATAAGAAATCCCTCGCCATAAAAAAGCCTAATTCTATAGAGATGCTAGGACCCTCTTCAATAATTTTTCAGAACATAAGCCAGCAGTCCTATATTCATGGTGTCTTACACAAAAAAGGTAGCCGGAAAGAATCAGAATCTCACATAAAAATGCCAAAGAGAGGACTAATGAACAAGATAAGTTACAGGTACGGCGATGAGCATAAGCACACAAGCTATTCCTTGATCAACTGCCTTTCCATCGACAATTCTTCGAGAATGTGTTGTTGTTTGTGCATAAGCTAGTTGCATTTACCCCATTCAAGAAAAAAGTAACAAAGAGCATAGCCTATGCTCTCATGCAAGGTTGCAAGACACGTATACGTTTACCATTCGTTCAGAACGTGGGTAAAATATAATCGGATTATTCGGTGATTAATCATTTTACGTAGATTATGGGACCATATATATATATATATATATATATATATATATATATATTAAGAAAAGTGTATGAGAAGAATAGATGAGAAGAGTCCAAGACTCCAAGACTTGCTAGAGATTCGCTGGAGATTCGCCGGAGATCATAAAGATTAGTTGATGAGATGAACCTTGGGGTGGTCTCAGGTTAGATAAATAAAAGAAATAAGATGAAGGTAACTGTTATTGGTTACAAGTTTGGGCCAGTTAATCGCAAAGTTGGATCGGGTAGGATTAGTGATGGGCTGTGGCCACTTAAACTATTTGAAAATTCAAATTTTAAACAAACAATCGATTAATCAACGAATAATACACTGTATAATCTGAATAATCCGATTAATAACCGAATAACCAGTTTGTCCGTATAATGGACCGAGTAATGAATTATCTAATCGTTTTGCTACCGAGTAATCAACCGTGTAATCCGTTTTTTTCCAACACTGCTGTCATGGAACTCATTTCTATATGTTTGTGATATATAGATCGAAAATTAGACGATAATGATTTTTTAAGAGAAGAGAATTAAGAGGGAATGTAGGTGATCACGATTGAGAGTCGAGTTGATTTTGCAGTCATGTATTAGACTTTAGCGTGCTTTAAACTTTGAAAAGAAAGGGTCTTGATAGATTATACCAGCCGACTCTTTGGATTAGTCTAGTGATGTGATGACTTTTGATCATTACAAGGTGATCAGTTGACTAATATATTAGTCTGATTATCCCTCACCCCACCTCTTCTGTCTCTCTCTCTTATACACTACTAAAATAGGGGTCGTCCTTATCCGTAGGGGCAGATTTATTTTGGCCCTACGGATTAGTCCGTAGGGCCTGACGGTTGCCCCTACGGTCCTAGACGTATTAATTTAAAAATATTAAATCGTAAATTTTTGTTTGCCCCTACGGAGCGGCAAACCAATGACCTACGGACTAATCCGTAGGGGCATCTAAATGGGGATTTAATTAAAAAGGCACAGAAACGCCCTATGCTGATTATCTCTCTCGATCTCTCGCGTGCGAAACTCCCAAAATCCCTAAATCTCTCGTTCCTGCCGATCGCCGTTCTCGTCGTCGCCACCGCCCTCCGTTTCGTTGTCGCCACCGCCCTCGTTCTTCCTCGTCGCCGATTGCGCGCGTTGTTGACCATCGATCGATCGTCTCCTCCACCGCACAGGTTAGTAAATCTTCAATTAAACAAATTTTAGATTATTTTAGGGCTAGGGTTTATGGTTTGGGTACCGATGAGGGTTAGGGTTAGGCATCGGTTGGGATTAGTGTTAGGGTTAGGGTTGGGGTTGCGGTTGCGGCTGGGGATGGGGTTGCGGTTGGGGTTGGGGTTCGGCTGGGGTTGCGGTTGGGGTTGGGGTTCGGCTGGGGCTGGGGCTGGAGCTGGGGTTAGGGTTAGGGTTAGGGTTAGGGTTGGGGTTAGGGTTAGGGATTAACGCAGGGTTACTCTGTGGTGCAACCGTGCAATGGCTATCACAAACTTGTGTTTGATTGTGTGATAACTAGAGGCCATTCATTTACAGCAGAGAATTGTTGCTATTTTTGGAGAGATCGATGAATAAGGATAGAGATGAATTTGTGTGAATGATGAGGGGGTTTAGGGTTCTGGTTTTTTGGTAGGTTATTGATTTGTTTTTGATGTGTGTATCTTTGTCATTGATTTTATTCACTATAAATCCTAACTTTTTACAGCTGTTTTTTATCAGAATGTACACAGAATATTTAGGGGGGGAAGCTAGAGCGAGAATAGGGAAAAATAATATATACATAATTCTTAAAAATTACGTATTCCAAACAAATGTCAAAGTATAAAATAAAGATTTAAGAAGGGTTGAGCATGAATATGAATGATTTGGAGGGCGATGTTTACATATAAAAAAAACCTAGCTATCTTTTGAGTTTTTCTTTGGTGCATTTCTAATTAATAGTTTAATTGAAACTATGATTGATTTTGCAACAGTTCAACCGGTAAAGTTGATACATGCTTGTACAAAGAAAAAGATATATAGAAATTGACATATTTACTTGTGAAAGAAAAAGAGAAAAACCGATGTGTGCCGTTATTTGATTGGACGAAGCTGGCAAAGTTTAATTGCATTTGAAAGGAGGAACCAAAGTAATATCTTTATTTTTGTTTGATTTTTTCTTTTGTCTTTTTTGATTATTTTAGTTAGATGTACGATAGATTTTACATTGAAAAATTAAACTGATTGGATGTAGGATAACAAAATATAACCAAGGAAATAAATATTTGATCACTTCTTTCAACTTGAATTTATTTGATATATATTCTTTCAACTTGAATTTATATTATATTCATCTTGTTTATTGATTTCTTTTCTATGTTGAAGGTATGTATCTCAATCTCAAATCTAATGCATCTTAGTTCTTTAATGCTCAATTCTTCATATATCTTATTCTCAAGTTGCAACCTGCAAGTAACTAAGCAAGTATTATTTCATAATTTTAAAATCATGTTATATCAGTTACTTTATATTTTATTTAAATACTTCGTATAGTCTATGTGACGAGAAGGTTCAATCGTATGATAACCGATAGAAGCCTTACCCCCGACAGCCGAAACATACACATACAACAAGAATACACAACAAACGCATCATTAGAGATTGATTCAAGATGTTCAAGTTAAAACCAATATATGATATTCGATGATAATATGAAACTTTCATATTCTCATCGATACTCATATATGAAACTCAAAGCGCCACTTAGTCCCTGTCTATCGGTTAATATACGTTTGATATTCGTCGTGACATAGAACTATACGAAGGTTGTTAGATATCGGACGGTATAGCTCGATACTAACAACCGTCGTATAGTCTATGTGACGAGAAGATTCAATCGTATGATAACCGATAGATTTGTCCCGTGTGGATAAATTAGGAATGTATAAAGTAAACACCTTCATTCACTTGTGTTTTCATCCGTTTCGAGATATTTCGTCGGTAACTTTGCGCTGGTTCTTCGTGTACAAAAATAGATTAGATGTTCATTTCAACATTGTTTCACAGCTTTAAAATGATTATCTATTCTATTACAGTGTACTCGGAGAACAGCGGGGAGGTGCTGCCGAAATTTACTCGAAACGGTTGAAAACACAAGCGAATGGGTGTTCGCTCTATACATTCTTAATGGGATAGAAGCCTTACCCCCGACAGCCGAAACACACACATACAATAAGAATACACAACAAACGCATCATTAGAGAGTGATTCAAGATGTTCAAATTAAAACCAATATATGATACTCGATGATAATATGAAACTTTCATATTCTCATCGATAATCATATATGAAACTAAAAGCGTCACTTAGTCCCCGTCTATCGGTTAACATACGTTCGATGTTCGTTGTGACATAGAACTATACGATGGTTGTTAAATATCGGACGGTATAGCTCGATACTAACAACCGTCGTATAGTCTATGTGACGAGAAGATTCAATCGTATGATAACCGATAGATTTGTCCCGTGTGGACAAGTTAGGAATGTATAAAGCAAACACCTTCATTCACTTATGTTTTCATCCGTTTCGAGATATTTCGTCGGTACCTTTCCGCTGGTTCTCCGTATACAAAGATAGATTAATGTTCATTTCAACGTTGTTTCACAGCTTTGAAATGATTATCTATTCTATTACAGTGTACTCGGAGAACAGCGGGGAGGTGCTGCCGAAATTTACTCGAAACGGTTGAAAGCACAAGCGAATGGGTATTCGCTCTATACATTCTTAATGGGATAGAAGCCTTACCCCTGACAGCCGAAACACATACATACAACAAGAATACACAACAAACACATCACTAGAGCGTGATTCAAGATGTTCAAGTTAAAACCAATATATGATTCTCGATGATAATATGAAACTTTCATATTCTCATCGATACTCATATATGAAACTCAAAGCGCCACTTAGTCCTCATCTATCGGTTAACATACGTTCGATAATTTATTCTTTTCAATGACAAACGAACACACAAAGCATATACACGGATTTTCTCCTTTGTCAGTAACCATCCAGTTCTTAGATTTCTCAATATAGTCACCATAACCTACAATTTATATGTTATACAGTCTAATATGGCCCATGAGTACGTCAGAGTTAAGGACTTGATGTATGTGGATTGGCAACAACGTATGCAACCTAAGTTTGTCGCAGGAGTTGTTGCTTTTATTGAATTTGCACGCGCACATAATAAGATCGTGATAGAGAAGATTCTCTGCCCGTGCGATAGATGTGGGAATAAGTACTGCCAGAAGATAGAATTGGCAGAGCTTCATATCGTAAAATATGGTTTTACTAGATTTTATACAACTTGGAAATATCACGGGGAAGGAGAAGAACGCAGTAATGCGGCAGAAGAAGAAGGAGAACATGATAATGCGGCAGGAGAAGAAGGAGAAGACGGTAATGCGGCAGAAGAAGAAGACGGTAATTTATTTCCATCAGAAGAAATGGAGGATATGGTAGAGGCTGCCCTAGGTGAATATATTCGTACCGAAAATGACATTCCTTCCGGTCAAAGACCGCGTGCGGATAAATATGAAAATTTCATGAATGATGCTAGAAAACCAATTTATGAGAATGCAAAGTATTCCACCCTCTCATGGTTCGTCCAACTTTTCCAGATTAAGTGCCTAAATGGATGGAGCAATAAGTCATTCACAATGCTTCTTTCGTTCTTGAAAGATTCTATGACCCCGGGAAATAACGTATCCGACAGCTGGTACGGAGCCCAGAAGATGATGTCTGATTTGGGTATGAAGCGTGAGAAGATTCAAGCATGTCCTAAAAATTGCGTGTTGTACCGGAAAGAGAATTCAAATTTGAAAGAGTCTCCAACATACGGAGAGACTAGGTATAAGCCGAAAGATTCTGATAAGAATCCTGATATACCTGTCAAGATAGCACGATACTTTCCCATAACACAGAGGCTATAGGGGCTATTCAGGTGCAAGAAAACAGCCGAGGCAATAATTTGGCATCACCGTGCTCCTCCAAGTGAAGATGGAAAAATGAGCCATCCAAGAGATTCACCAGCATGGAAGGATTTCGATAGGAGGCACGCAATATTCAGTAGCGATCTTCGCAATGTCCGACTCGCTCTGGTTAGTGATGGCTTTTGCCCATTCAACTATATGGCTGGAAGTCACAGCACATGGCCCGTTGTAATGATAATTTATAATCTTTCGCCTTGGTTGGCTATGGACCAATCATACTTTATGATGCCTCTTCTTATCGACGGACCAAACTCACCGGGAAACAATATCGACGTCTATCTCCGACCTCTGATCGAGGAGTTAAAATCTTTGTTCATTGATGGTGTAGAGACTTACGATGCAAACACAAATACAACCTTCATACTGCGTGCGGATTTAATGTGGACAATTAATGACTTTCCTGCGTATGGAATGCTATCAGGTTGGTCCATACATGGTCACAAAGCATGTCCTCATTGCCATCAACACACAACATCGAAATTCTTGAATTTTAGCAGGAAGGTTTGTTATTGCGGCCATCGACGTTTCCTGCTTCTAGACCACCCCTACAGGTTAGACACCGTTCACTTTGATGGTCATCAAGAGCTTCTTAGACCTCCATCCCCATTGTCCTGAGAGGACGCGACTGCTCAGTGGGATGGTTATAATAATGTGACCTTCGGGATGGATCCGACAAAACATGTCAAACCACCATTTTGGAACAAGTTAAGCATTTTCTTCGAGTTTCTGTACTGGTCAACAAATTTAGTGCGTCATTGTCTGGACGTCATGCATATAGAGAAGGGAGTATCAGAGCACATACTCAACTTGCTTCTTTGTAAATACGGGAAATCGAAAGACAACCTGAATGCTCGGATGGATCTACAGGAGTGGGGAATAAGAAGTGAATTGCACCCTAGATCGGTAGCGGGTAAACCAGGAAAGTTTGTACTTCGCAATGCCGCTTATCATATGTCACAACCGGAGAAGAAAAGATTCCTGCAGGTGTTGCATGATTTGAAAGTTCCCACAGGTTTCTCAGGATCATTCAGCAAGAAGATAAAAATTGTGAAAGGCAAGATCGATGGGCTGAAAAGTCATGATCACCATGTTATCATGGAGCACCTTCTTCCATTAGCCCTCAGGACTTCTCTCCTCGAATCGGTTGTTCTAGCAATCAACGACCTATGTTGTTTTTTCAGAGAGTTGTGTGCTAAAACACTGGAGGTTGTGACGCTGGATAAACTAGAAAATTCTATTGCGTTGATACTTTGCAAGTTTGAGCATATTTTCCCACCGTCATTCTTCGATATCATAATACACCTGACGGTTCATCTTGCAACCGAGGCTAAGTTAGCCGGTCCGGTACAATATCGATGGATGTATCCCGTCGAGAGGTACGTGGAATTTTTCGTTTCGCGCAATTTTTAAAATTATTATTGTCTTGTATGCCCGTATTTATTTATTCAACATATTTTCTTTAGGTACATCTACACTCTTAAAAAGTATATACGCAATAGAAATCGACCAGAGAGTTCTATCATGCAAGGTTATCTTCTTGATGAAGCAACCACATTTTGTTCCCGCTATCTGGACGAGAACATTGAGACGAGACTTAACCGGCCTCGAAGAATTCAAGATGGGCCATATGGTAAAGCCGATTATAAGAGGGTAGACACTATATTTATGAACAAGAAATACCGGTTTATCTTTCTTAATTGCGCATGTCTTGAACAAATTAGAGAGTAAGTTTTTTTGGATTAATTGTTATATTTGTGTTTGTGTGTGTATGAAATGATATAATATTAATGTCATAATTTATTGTCGAAAACAGAATTCATTTTAACGAGGTACGTGAGGGGCATCCTGATTGGAACGATGAACGATTGGAAAAATATCATCAGGACAATTTTTGTGATTGGGTCACAGATCATGTAAGTTATTCGAATAACATGTTATTGCTATCAGTTTTAATCTAAACTTATATCGTTATGTATTTTTCGTAAAATTTATTTTGTTAGATCCATGATCCGAACTTGTCTGTATCATTTGAGAGTGATTCAAGATGTTTAGCTTAATTTCCTAGTATGGAGGTTGCATATTATAAAGGATTCGGTGTCCTTGGATACAAATTCAAAGTTAAGGATATAGAAACATCTAGAACCACTCAGAATAGTGGGATTGCGACGATAGGATCGGACAGTGTGATTTATTATGGATACTTAAATTGTATACTCGGCATCCACTATCCCGGACGATCAGAACCCTTTTATATATTCCTGTGTACTTGGTACGATACGCGAACTGATACGGATAAGTGGAGAAGCAATCTTGGGACTTGGAAAGATGAATATGGATTGACCAGTGTGAACACACTTCGATTTTACGGTCAGGAAGATCCATTTATCTTTCCGAACCAAGCGTTCCAAGTATACTACTTACAGTGTTTGAAGCATCCGGGATGGAGTGTCGTATGCCGTTGGAAACCCAGGGATGTCTACGATATCTCAGAATTCGAGGACAGCGATGAGGATGAAGAAGAGAGAAGACTTAGAGTGCTCCGACCGTCTGTTTCGAAAGACGGGTTGTCTTCGGCTGATCATGAAGTTACGTGGATTAGAAATGATATCGATGATGAAATCCAAGTAGATATGTCTAATGCGTCCACGAAACGAAAAAGGTTATCAGTAATGTTATATTATTATTTCAGATTTTATGATCTATACATATATAGTCAATGCTTGTAATGATTGTCTAATGCGTCCACGAACCGTTTTATCTAGATTTGATGACGATGACAGGAGCAGCGAGGGGCGGCAGGAGCTCCAGCTGCGGCACCGGCAGAGGCAGAGGCAGAGCGGTTCTGCCGCCCGGAGAGCTGCGTAGGGAGATTCAGAGGGCCGGTCTTGCACCCCGATCGGAGACGCCTTCAGATGCCTCCTTCCGTGTGGATTTTGCCACACCTCCAGGTATATTGCATGCATATCCATTTTGAATGTAATATTATAGATATACATGCCTGTTCATGTCAAAATTACTTATATTGTCAATGTTTGATTGTCTAGCTGTTGGTGATGCGTCCACATCAGGGATAGAGGCCACTCCCGCATCTCCAGCTATGTTTATATATCATATAGTGCATGTATATTGATTTAGAATAATATATCATAAATATACACACATTCCTTTTGCTCTTACTTAGATAATCATTTTTTTATTGTCTAGCTGTAGGTGGTGCCTCCGCATCTTGGGCAGAGGCTACCACCGCACCTGCGAGTATGTTTATATATCCTTAGAGCATGCATATTGATTTAGAATGTTATATTATTGATCTATACATTCTTTTTGAAATTACTTATATAATCTATTTTTAATTGTCTAATTATAGGTGGTGCGTCCATATCTGACGCAGGGGCCACTCCCGCCACTTCCGTACCCTCCGCTCAGTCTGTAGGTTAGTATGAATAAATATAAAATATTTATACATTTTACATATCCTCTAAAGAATAAATATAAAATATTTATATATTTTACATATCCTCTAAAGAATAAATATGAATTTCATGGAAATTTAGTGTCAATGTTTATTTTCTAATTGGAGGGGATGCGTCCGCATCTGGGTCACCGGCTGTTCCTCACCGGAGGAACTATCGTCCCGCTCGTGCTGCTGCCGGGGCCCAGGCTCGTGCTTTAATCACCGGAGGTATATATCAATTTTCATTAAACCTTGATTTCTTAATACAACTTTTTCTTAATATTTCTTGCAGACGCAGGGCCTCCCCATCCCCAGAGGGGGACTCGAAGCCCGAATCAGTCCCACAGGCTGAGGCCCGATAGAGCTAGGGGGGAGGCAGCATTCCCCCTCTTTTTTACCCCTGATTATCGCTATACAGACGATCATGCCGAGAGGTTCGGCCGGTATATGGGGGATGAGAGCCGGCTCGTGAAGAACTATCCACTTCACGTTGAGTGGGGCGACCAGCACCGGCGCTTATTCGCCCTCTTCTGGGATTTGGCTCGGATATTAATATATATTTTCATTTGATTTATCCAATATATTTATTATTAACATTTGCAATCTAATAACAATGTTTTTTTTTATTTTCAGTTGGATTACGATTTTCAGCCTGTACCCGACCCTGATCACCCTGGGAGGGTGCTCGATCTTCACGCTCTGCACAATGGCCTGATGAAGAACATGCAGACGAAGGTCCGATACAATAGGAATGAGCTGAAGACCGACTGCTATTCCCTGTGGATGGCGACCCCCGAGGCAGAGAGAGCGGCCCTTCTATCTACTCCGGCCTTTGTGAGAGTCGACATAGAGACATGGACTCTATTGTGCGAATATTTCGACTCTCAACGCAAACAGGTATGTATTTTAAATGTAATTCATTGTTTAGTATATAGTTTATTTTTTTGTGTTGCTTAATTAGAAAATTAAATGTGAATGTGTTGTGCAGAAACATGCCGATCAAAATAAAGAGAATAGGAAGTCGGCGAAGAGGGGTCACCCCACTTATAGAGGTGGCTCGAGGAATATTACTCGTGCCATGAAGTTATCGGTAAATTACAATAGACCGGCCTTTGTGATATAATACAATATTAAGAGTTATTTTCTAATATATGTAATATTAAGAGTTATTTTCTAATATTGCAGAGAGCTCAGACCCTGGCGCAAGGTGGTACACCGAGCGTGCTGTCCGTATATCTTGCCGTCCACGGCACCTCGACAGATCCCGCCACGGGCGAGCTTCGATACCCCGACGTCGCTATCCAGGAGTATTGCGTAAGTGTTAATATTTATTCAACCCATATTTGAAATTTTAGTTTTGAAAGGTTCAAATTTAAATGATATACTTATATTTTACTGGTTAATGTGGGTGTAGGAGCAGGTGGTTGAGCAGGCCGAGGCATCGGGGATCGATTTTACTGGACAGAACGATTCGATGTTGCTGACCCCAGTCCTGGACGCCGCACACGGAGGGCACCACGGAAGTTGGGATAGAGGCCAGGGATTGGGCCCTAGCAGGGCCCATATGAGATTGGAATCCACTCCGGCAGTTACTCCCTCCGTCTCCAGTGAGCGATGTTTCCAGCAAGAACTAGAGAGCTTGAAGGCCACCGTTCAGGAGTTGAAGGAGATGTTGGTATGTATACTTCTTAATAGTAAAATATTATGTCATATTATAGATAGAAACATGTCCAATATTAGTACGTAGCCTGAGCTTATTTGGTTGTGGACTTAGCTTTGATTAATTATACATACATATCTAATTAAAATAAACTACGGTTTTTCAAACTAGATATCCAAACGAGGCCTAAGTCCCTAAGTATACATAGATTGGGGTTTCGAAATAACTTGTTAATGATACGAACTCAACTAATACACAGTTCTTACTCATTTATTACACACGTAGGTCCAGACGCGACATGGTACATCGGCCGAGCTTCCATATGCATCTCGTTTGGCCGCGGCTCCGCAAGCCACTACATCAGCTGCGGTTCCGCAGACAGCTCCTATAGCTCCACTGCCCGCTCAGACTCCTGCAGCCACGGCTCCGCAAGCCACTACCTTGGCGGCGGCTGCGCAGACCACTCCTCCAGCTCCACAGCCCGCTCAGACTCCTGCACACTCCACATTGCATAATTTATTGACTCAGGGTATATTCGAGGAGCAGGCGTGCTAGATTATGGCGTTTATGAGAGGTGGAGCTGGACCGAGCTAGGGTAGCTTTTTAATTCTTATATTTTAAACATGTATTTATTTATATGATACATATTGTACTATATTTTGGACGATATTGATATTGGTGATGTTTGCGTGTTTATATTGATATCATATTCTGCCTGTTGATTTCTTTTGTATATTATGCGTGAGATGTGATTATGAATACTGCGATATATGTTCTGCATGCTGATTAATTTTATATATGATGTATATATTATTGTGCACAGGGCGATAAAAAAATAGGCAGACCTTTTTAAAAAAAAACTGATAATATGTACCTACGGATTAATCTGTAGGGCCCAACATTGTCCCTACGGATTAATCCGTAGGGCCCAACATTGCCCCTACAGATTTATCCGTAGGGGAAAAATATCAGAATACCTTATATTTTGCCCCTATGATCTCAGTATTAGGGTTTACGATTGTCCCTACGGATATATCCGTAGGGGCAAACAAATGCTCCTACACAGGTATCCATAAGGACAAAATATCAGGTACAGGTATCCATAATGACAAAATATCAGGATACCTGATATTTTGTCCTTACAGATTTATACCTACGCACTTATCCGTAGGGGCAACTATTTGGCCCTACGGATAAGTCCGTAGGGATACCTAATTTATTTTATAAACAGATAAATTAAATAATTTTTTTTATCCCTACAGCCTAATCCGTAGGGACAACTGGACCTATACATTACTCCATAGGAGCAAGGTTTTGACCGTAGGGGCATGTTCAAGGCTAAGACTTGCACCTACGGCGTTTGCACCTACAGGGTATTTTCTTACCCCTACGGATATATCCGTAGGGGCAGTGGTTTGCTCCTACGGATAAATCCGTAGGGGCAACCCTTATTTGTAGTAGTGATAGCAGACAGGAAGCTAAAATGCTAATGATTATTTGATGCAAAGAGAGATGGAACTCGACACATAAAATTTTGTCAAAGGCATAAACCTGTCATGTTCAAAAACTCAAGATGTCTGCGTGAGACGAAAAGTGTTAGATATGCTTCACATTCATCCCCAGAGATTTTCCTACGATCTGGCGTTATCACGAAACGAAAACTCGAAGGTTTTGCAGCTGTTTTTAGGTCAGACGTCCGTACCAGACGTCTGACATTGCTTTCTTGTTTATGAAGTTTTGGTAAATACATTTACAGACTTCAGCGCATCTCTGGGGAAGACGTCTGCAGTTTTGTGCTGAGAGTTAGAGTTTCTGTGAATACCTTGACAGACATCTATCCATCTTTGGGGCAGACGTCTGCCGTCGGGCCGGGTGCAATTTTCCTTAGTTAGTAAATTAGCTTTCTGGGAATATCTTTTGTATTCTATTTATATGATAGTTTGTAGAAACCCTAGATGTGATGCAATTATTAGATTTGAGAGAACATATTGTATTGTGAGAGTTCTAGGGTTCGTTGAGGGGGATTTGTATTCTCCATCGATTTGTACTTCTCCGAATTTGATAATTAATAAAGCTTCGCCTTTGCCTAATTAGTAAGTTCTTATATTTCTATCTTGCCTGTGTTAGTTATATGTATGCCCTAGAGGCCATTACTGTACATTGGATGTATATTGTAGTGGACGCTGGGACATATATAGGGAGGACTTTCTTGCTCGACATGATAGTATGCTATCTGGTTGCTTTTTACCTTAACGTGTATACTGATTGTCTCTCTGTTACATGTTGGTAAAGCCCTTAGGATGTGTACTTGACTACCTGGACTATGATGCGGATCATACTAGTGGGGACATGGTAGTCCATAAGTACATCCTTCAAAGTCCCTAGTCATGGGTGTATCGAGATGGGGCATCGATATACCAGAGTAGACTAGCGTGTACCTTCTCGACCCATACAGATGGGCGATGGATGATCCCATATCCATCGGTGTTTGACATCAGAGATGATATACGGGTGCTCAGTAGAGACTGGGTACACTGGACGGACTCGCCGAGAACTCCCAGATAGTATTATACCTTACGTCAGATGGCAGTTCTCTGGTGACACTGGTACAGAGTAGTCTGTTGACCCGAGATCGTCATAGAGTCTTGTGTGGTTCCCACCGTGCTTTGATTTCCATCTTACCACGTCCAAGAGGACGTGCAAAACGGTGGTTTTTGGGTACAGTCCCGAGTCATATGGAGACGATGAGCGATAGGAGGGGATTCGTCTCTCCCGGTATAGGGGGTTGATGTTGCGCTGTGTTCGATTGGCTATAACAGGAAATCCCTGGCCAGGGTTGCTGAGATTTACTGGTAAGTGTTACCAGTAGTTTCTCGAATTGTTATAGACCTCATATCGACACGACTTATCGAGCTATTGGGGTCTGACGTTTACCACCCCTAGGCGAGATATGCGATATATCAGACGATCAGACCGGACTGTACGGTAGTGTTACTGGTTGGATTCACTGGAGTGTGAGCGGGATTGCTCGTCGATCTTCTGATCGCTCAATACCCGGGTGGCCGTTACGTTTAGCAGACTGCTTGCGGCTTGTGGATGTTTGATATGATCATCATCCGCTGCCGGCGTATTGATGAGTCTTTAGAGTCCTCCACAGAGGTTTCCTGGCTCAAGCGAAACGAAATAGGAGCGCATATGAGATATGTGCGGGACCGAGAATAATACGTGTATGTGATACCGCATTCCATTCTCGCGATGAATGTATCGGAAAGGTTGTATGCGATATAACCTAGTTATCGATTCAAGCGTTGATTCGATAAGTCGATACATTGAATACTAGTCGGTTATGTTCGACATGACCGGATCATTGAATCAAGTGTTGATTTAATGATTTAATGCATAATTATATATATATATATATATATGATATATTACTTTGCATTAACTAGTATCGGTTTACTTAAGATGGATTTTCTCACTCGCCTGTGCACATTGTATATGTGATATATTTTGTGCACTTGATTGTATCATGTTTGATGATATATGATAGCTAGGGTTTGTGTAAAGAGTTAAACCTTAGTTAAGTAAATGGTTAGGGTTTTGATATATATTTATTAATTCTTTTATTTTTTAATTTGTATTAAAAAGATAAGAGATAAAGAAAACAAAAGGTTGCTTTTCTTCATGAAGCTTGTTGAAGCTTCATGAAGCTTTGACCAAAGAAACCTTTTGTCTTCATCTCATTAAACCCTAACCATTCATTGAACTATAGTTAGCTCTCTACACTTTACCATGGTTAGATTATGATAAGAATTGATTTTCTTTTCTATTCTTATTCTTATCAAAAAACTTATCATAACACTTTCTTCTTTTTCTTCATCTTCTTCAATGAAGAAAGCTTCACTTCATCAATGGTGGATTGATGAAATGAGTGAGAAATCCAATTCTAAAGTGAACCCACTTCCTATTTCTTCATCCTCTACCTCTTGCCAAGTAGTATAGGGTGTTTCCTTCATAAGTTTTCATGGCTTGGTGAAGGTGGAGCTTGATCTAGCGATGCCTCGACGTAGATCATCTTCGGCATGGACATCGACGACCTAGCTCGCCATTTCTCCGATGAAACCGACGCTAGAGCCCGGGAATTCATTTGGACAGCGAGGGGACTTCGTTGTGGAGCTATGGAGGTGGAGCACCGGATATACAAAGGTTGTATTTCCGTATAAACCTTAGTTAAGTTGTTAACTAGTTCATTTTCGCCTAGAAATCTAGCCAACGATCCGTTCTAGGGTTTCTCGGCACCGTTTAAATTTGAAATTGGCATGGTTGATGCCTTGTGAGACCTCATTAGGGTTCCTAGGAACCCTACAGTGGTATCAAAGCCTAGCTAGAGCCTTAGGCGAAGTCTAGACGCAATTTGAAGTCCGATCGAACCGAAAAGTAGAACCCAAAATAGCTCTCTGGACTTTTTCTAAAATCGTGGTTTTTTCCAAATTAAAAATATGCAGAAAAACCAGCAGGGATATCTAAGAGTTACGGTGAATTTTGATGACCTAATTCCATCATTACGCCGCGGATCCGCGGCACGAGCATGGCTCGTGCGGCGAATCCGCGGCCATTTTGTCGTATTGTTCATCAAAATTTGCACCATAATCAATAATTTTCAGTGCTGGTTTTCCTGGGAATATTTTAATATTTATTCCAGAGTTTTATTTTCTGGGTTGTTTTGGGGATTCGGTGTTTCGATCGGAGTATCAGATTTTGTCTATGAGGCTTTCCGGATAAATTTTAGAATATGTTAAAAAGTTCGACCGGATATAAATACCCAACTTTTCCCCTGTCGGGAAATTTCCAAGTGTTGGATTTTTCCGTGGTTTAACGACGTTCTAAGTAGTGCAAGTAACGCGATGGTCCCTCTAGAAGACAACAAACCTTAACTCGATTATGTGACCGTCTTGAACTGCCCTTTGAACCTTCGGGTTTGGGGCAGTACGGCGTGCCACATGTGAGGCGTTGGCTTGACCCTTCTACGGCTGGACCGTTGGTACTGAGGCACGAACTGAATGTTTTTAGACTTGCTTCATGTGTTGATCTGTATTGGGAAACCTTGGGTGTTCGAATGTTCAATCGGAAAGTTTAACATTTTCTGTTTATCCGGAATCTGATACAACAATTGGAATTCACAAAAGTTATGTGATAACTGAATGAATGTTATAAATCAAGCACTTTAGTCTCACTTGATCGGTTGCCACGGAATTTTGATGTGATCAAAAGTTCGTCGCAATCACGTAGCGTATGCGGATACTCGCCGGGTAAACTTAATAGACAGCCTCGCTCCATAGCCCCGACCAAGTGACTGTAGGAGAACCCCGTCGCCGAAAGCATCCGTTCAGGTGCTCGCGGCAGCGGTGTTCTGCCTTGGTGCACTTCGTCGACGGCGTCAGGGGGTGCGGCCGTCTACTAAAGTTTGCGACGAGCATTCGATCAGGATGTCGGGAATCCTGTTGAATTGCCCGACTTGATATTGAAAAGTGTTTTCGATAATGAGACTAAAATGCGGGGTTTATAATTGTTAGGCATGCGATGTCTAAGGAATTCATTTGATTAGGCATGCGATGTCTATGCAGGTTGCGGATTCCAACTGTTGTAGTTTTACACTTTCTTTTCTGTGACCGTAAGTGTAATATGTGATATCGCCGGTTTCGTTGCTATATGTCAACGACAATTGGGATGGACATATTTACTTACGTTGATGACATGTGATGTTATGTGTTGCTGGATATGTTATATTGGATCGTCGTGTTTGAATAGCCGGGGGTTTTATGTGAGATGAGAGTTTTTCATTTTCATTCATGTAAAAACTTGTATGTAATATTCTTTTATTGGGGCGCTTTCAGGTTGCGGAAGTTGTCACCGTTTGTATATTATTTACTTTTCCGCACTAGGATAGACCCAAGAAGGAGGGCACAAGTAACCGGGTTCTGGAGTCCAGTGGGAGACCAACTCGAGGAGTCGAGTCCGGGTCTCCTAACTCTAGAATTGGTAGGGTTGCTTGACGCTCTCGTAGGGGTCCAGGGGTGTGGGTTTGGCTATTCATCGCGACCGTGGAATCCGTGTTTTATACTGGCTCGTATTGAAAACACGGACGTCCTAGTATATCCAATATTTCATATGATTCTTCTGCTGCGATATCTGTGATGTGATCATGTGATGTTCTGTGATAGATATAGTATATAGTATATATGATATATTATATAGGCGTTACTTATGTTTTACACCCGCGCTAGTCCTGCCCCGCTCTGCCGTTAGTCACCTAACCTAACGGTGCACGAGGGGACATCGAGGCGAATGCGGATGGCATAAGTGTACGTCGTATTTATCTGTGATGTTTAGGTACTTAAATGATGGGACTTCATTAATGAGATTAATGAAATAAAAGAAACCTAAGATGTTGTAGAATTGAATTTCAAAATAAAACAGGTAGATACAGTTCTTGCTTTGCACAGCGGTATATGTGATATATCCTGCACCTTATTCGATAAGGAAAGGACCGAGATCCCTTCACCGGGAGTGACTCCTTTAGCAATAACTGGCAGATGCTACACACTCGGTTTTTCTTTTGATTGCTTTTAAGAGTTTTTGCTTTGCACAGTGATATATGTGATATATCTCGCACCTCATTCGACGAGGAAAGGACCGACGATCCTTCACCGGGAGTGACTCCTTTAGCAAAACTAGAAAAGCCTCAAAAGCACTCCATTTTAAAAATTCATTCGATCCTACAACGATATCAAGTTCATTACTCAATAGGTTTTCAGAAAAACCTGTCGTAGCCCTCCGTCATTTCAGATAAGTAGTAGTTAGTATTCGTGCTGCGTTTGTTGGCTTTTGTCAAGGCGCAGTGTGCGGTAGCTAACTGGTGCTTATCTGCTTATGCATATGATGCAGATTGGGTTAGGGTAGTCATGCGACCTTGTTCGCCTTTGTCAAGGGCCGTGCGGGTGGGTTTAATTCAATCAGGAAATGACGGGTTGAACTTGACTAGCATCCTATGGTTTGTTGGCCTTTGTCAAGGTCATAGGAGGTTAGGGGCAAAATATTATCGGGAATTTCAAGTGTTGAAATTTGCAATGAGATTGCATACTTTCTATGAGATAGTTGGATCCCGATACCCGCTGCGAGTAAGAGTTACTCCTGGGAGAGTTTTATACATTACAATTAGCGATCAAGTAGGTGTCTAGAAAGGTGTCAACGAGGTTACGCCTCTGGGAAAATGAGGTTTACATTAATTAGGTTCGTGCGAAAGCACGGGGGACCTCCCTCAAAGTACCGACACTGGCCTGGCTGAAAGATTGGCGAACTTATAGTGTGTAATTAATCCCGGCTAGTCTTTCCTTTTAGGGTTTGAAGGAAGATTTGATAAAAAGCAGTGGGAGCCATCCTGATTAGATAAAATAATAACCAATCTATTCTTGCAAGAGCGCACGCTGAGTGTTTTCTTCTCTCTCTCTCCAGGTAGCGACCATATCACGCCTTAATCAAGATAATAATACGGATATTTGACCGAACCCGCTTGTTATACTGAGCTGGGGAACGTTGGTCCCGCTCCAACTTATAATTGTTATAAGACAGAGCAGGAAATTGGGGATTACCAGAATTCCCGTGCCGCCCAAACGAAGAGAGTGCATGCTGATGCATCATCTTCGGGTGTGTTCGTTACACAGAATTGTTTCTCTGTATCTTCTACGTCCTGGGTATGTGATACCAGATCAGGATCCCATATATGTAATCTGTTACATAGGGCTTGATGAAGGTAGAGAACTGAGAACGGGTGATAAGTTTCATGAGGCAGAAAACGGGGCAAGTGTTGCAGCCAAGTCTGTTGGTCACTGTCACCCTGTATTACCAATACATTGATTCTGAACGAATGTTATTAGATACCGAACCTGATATACAAAATCATATCAGTCTCTTTATTAGTAAAGAAAGGATATAATTTTGTATTGTTGGATAATGTTTTGAACATTTCCTATATCAAAAGTTGATCGGTTCAGGCACGTTATCTAAAAGCATTGATGTTCTAAATCAAACTACAGTTCTTTAGTATACAGAACATACACAAGAGGAAGAGTTCAGAAATGAACGAATTCTTCTTGAGGTTTTGTAGACTAGGTCATATCAATGCGACCCGACTGGCTGAAGTTACATATAGATGCATATTTAAATCAGATTGAATTTACATCTTGTGAAACTTGCCGGTCATGTCACAAAGATATAATGACACCAGCTCTGTTTATTGGAAACAGAGAAAGAGTTAGTGAACTCTTGGAATGATACATGTTGATGTATGTAGGTCCCCAGTCTACACATGCCAAGACCGGTTCTTTGTACTTCATTACATTCTCTGATAATCTCTCGAGATTCAGATCTATGTTCTTATTGAAACACAAGTCCGAACCTTTTGAGATATTCACAGAATATAAGCGAGAAGTAGAGAACCAATACGGGTATAAGTATTATATCCTATGATGAGATCAAGGAGGAGAATACTTGAGCACGGAATTCCTGGACTATTCTAAAGGAGAATGAGATTCTCTCTCAGCATTACTCCTCCGTATACACCAAAGCACGATGGTATATCGGGGCGGAGCAATAGCACCCTATGTGATATGGTGTGCTCTATGATGAGTACTACTGAGTTACCTATTTCCTTTTGGTAGTTATGCGCTTGAGAAGCTGCATACCTATTGAATACGGTTCAAATCAAATCAGTTGCCTACCACTTCATATTTGATATGATAAGGGAAGAGCCCATCTCTCAAGTTAGTTGAGATTTGGGGTTGTCCAGCCTATGTCTGAAAAGCAAAATTCGGACAAGCTCGAGGCAAGATCTGCTATTTAGAACTGGAAATGTTCCAGCTATACAAAACTGCAGCTGAAGATTTGACAGAACCAAAGGATTCAATAGTTACCAACGAACCTCAGCCTCTCCGCCGATCTAGTAGGGTTCCTCACCCACCTGAGAGATACTTCGGTTTCTCGATGACAGTGGGAGCGAGGATTGCATCATGAGATGATGACCCAACTAGTTTCGAGCTGGCCATCAGGAGTAAGACTCTGTAAGAATGGCTGGATGTTTATCGATCTGAGATGGAATCCTTATACACCAACATAGTATGGACTTTGGTTGCTATATCTGAAGGGTTAAATCCCCATCAGGAGCAAGTATATCTTGAGAAGATTACTTGGTGTATATGGAATAGTTGAGACTTTCAAGGCTAGACTTGTTAAAGGTTTTCTTCATCGACCAGGCGTGGATTATGATGAAACCTTTTCTAAGTAGCTATGCTTAAGTCCATCCAGATCCTACTTGCCATGGCTACATACCATGACTACGATATCTGGCGGTTGGGTGCCATGATTGCTTTTCTAAATGATGTTTTAGAAGAGAACGTCTATAAGTACACAGCCAGAGGGCTTCGTAGACAGTGGGAGCAGCGGAAACGTGTGCAAGATGCTTTATAGGATAAAGCAGGCATCGCGGAGTTGGAACGTCTGTTTTGATGAAGTAGTCAAAGAGTTTGACATCATCAAAATGGTAGATGAACCTTGTATAAACAAAAAGGTAGTAGGGAGTATGGTGACGATCCTCGTAGAGTACGTGGATGACATACTCTTGATAGGGAAAGCGTTTCCTATGCTACACTCGATCAATCTCCGCTTATCACAATGACTCTCCACATAGGATCAAAGTGATACCTACTAAATCCTGGATTTTGGATCTATGAGATAGATCTAAATGGATGTTAGGCTACTCACTAGTTGTAGCGAGATGGTATCAATCGATCCTGGGGAGAATCATTGGAAGTGTTCCAGGGTGATAATGACGACTGAGTGTCAGTCACAGGCATTGTCTTTACCCTCAGTAAAGGGACGGTATGTTGGAAGAGTTCCAAGCTAGATACCGTGACATACTAGACGATAAAGGCAGGATACATCGCTACTTAAGATGCTACCAAGGAGGATGTTTGGGTGTATAATGGTTCATGAGATGAACTACGTTCCAACCATTGTGAGACAATGGAGTTGTGGCTTATGCCAAGGAACGCCGGTCCCATCAGTGATCCAGACATATTCTAAGGCAGTATCACCTGATCATGGAGATGGTTGATCTCTAAGGGATCGAGGTAAGGAGAGTAGACTCAGAGGACAACACAGCGGATCCACTCACAAAGGCCTGTTCCCAGAGAGAGATTTTTATGGGATGGTTGAGTATGAGATACTACAACCACTGCTACAGATGGCCCTAGTGCAAGTGGGAGATTGTTAATTATATGTATGCCCTAGAGGCCATTACTGTACATTGGATGTATATTGTAGTGGATGCTGGGACATATATAGGGAGGACTTTCTTGCTCGACATGATAGTATGCTATCTGGTTGCTCTTTACCTTAACGTGTATACTGATTGTCTCTCTGTTACATGTTGGTAAAGCCCTTAGGATGTGTACTTGACTACCTGGACTATGATGCGGATCATACTAGTGGGGACATGGTAGTCCATAATTACATCCTTCAAAGTCCCTAGTCATGGGTGTATCGAGACGGGGCATCGATATACCAAAGTAGACTAGCGTGTACCTTCTCGACCCATACAGATGGGCGATGGATGATCCCATATCCATCGGTGTTTGACATCAGAGATGATATACGGGTGCTCAGTAGAGACTGGGTACACTGGACGGACTCGCCGAGAACTCCCAGATGGTATTATACCTTACGTCAGATGGCAGTTCTCTGGTGACACTGGTACAGAGTAGTCTGTTCACCCGAGATCGTCATAGAGTCTTGTGTGGTTCCCACTGTGCTTTGATTTCCATCTTACCACGTCCAAGAGGGCGTGCAAAACGGTGGTTTTTGGGTACAGTCCCGAGTCACATGGAGACAATGAGCGATAGGAGGGGATTCGTCTCTCCCGGTATAGGGGGTTGATGTTGCGCTGTGTTCGATTGGCTATAACAGGAAATCCCTGGCCAGGGTTGCTGAGATTTACTGGTAAGTGTTACCAGTAGTTTCTCGAATTGTTATAGACCTCATATCGACACGACTTATCGAGCTATTGGGGTCTGACGTTTACCACCCCTAGGCGAGATATGCGACATATCAGACGATCAGACCGGACTGTACGGTAGTGTTACTGGTTGGATTCACTGGAGTGTGAGCGGGCTTGCTTGTCGATCTTCTGATCGCACAATACCCGGGTGGCCGTTACGTTTAGCAGACCGCATGCGGCTTGTGGATGTTTGATATGATCATCATCCGCTGCCGGCGTATTGACGAGTCTTTAGAGTCCTACACAGAGGTTTCCTGGCTCAAGCGAAACGAAATAGGAGCGCATATGAGATATGTGAGGGACCGAGAATAATACGTGTATGTGATACCGCATTCCATTCTCGCGATGAATGTATCGGAAAGGTTGTATACGATATAACCTAGTTATCGATTCAAGCGTTGATTCGATAAGTCGATACATTGAATACTAGTCGGTTATGTTCGACATGACCGGATCATTGAATCAAGTGTTGATTTAATGATTTAATGCATAATTATATATATATATGATATATTACTTTGCATTAACTAGTATCGGTTTACTTAAGATGGATTTTCTCACTCGCATGTGCACATTGTATATGTGATATATTTTGTGCACTTGATTGTATCATGTTTGATGATATATGATAGCTAGGGTTTGTGTAAAGAGTTAAACCTTAGTTAAGTAAATGGTTAGGGTTTTGATATATATTTATTAATTCTTTTATCTTTTAATTTGTATTAAAAAGATAAGAGATAAAGAAAACAAAAGGTTGCTTTTCTTCATGAAGCTTGTTGAAGCTTCATGAAGCTTTGACCAAAGAAACCTTTTGTCTTCATCTCATTAAACCCTAACCATTCATTGAACTATAGTTAGCTCTCTACACTTTACCATGGTTAGATTATGATAAGAATTGATTTTCTTTTCTATTCTTATTCTTATCAAAAACTTATCATAACACTTTCTTCTTTTTCTTCATCTTCTTCAATGAAGAAAGCTTCACTTCATCAATGGTGGATTGATGAAATGAGTGAGAAATCCAATTCTAAAGTGAACCCACTTCCTATTTCTTCATCCTCTACCTCTTGCCAAGTAGTATAGGGTGTTTCCTTCACAAGTTTTCATGGCTTGGTGAAGGTGGAGCTTGATCTAGCGATGCCTCGATGTAGATCATCTTCGGCATGGACATCGACGACCTAGCTCGCCATTTCTCCGACGAAGCCGACGCTAGAGCCCGGGAATTCATTTGGACAGCGAGGGGACTTCGTTGTGGAGCTATGGAGGTGGAGCACCGGATCTACAAAGGTTGTATTTCCGTATAAACCTTAGTTAAGTTGTTAACTAGTTCATTTTCGCCTAGAAATCTAGCCAACGATCCGTTCTAGGGTTTCTCGGCACCGTTTAAATTTGAAATTGGCATGGTTGATGCCTTATGAGACCTCATTAGGGTGCCTAGGAACTCTACAGCCTGTGATTTTTTCTCTTCTCATTATCGATTGTGCGCGCGCTTTGTGATCATATTATTCGCAACAAATTGGTATCAGAGCTATTATTGCGTTGTTGTAAGATTTTTTGGTTGAGCCATTAGGTCTTTAATTTTAAGATTTGGGTTAATGGTGGATAACGTCAACTACGTCCTCTTTCCCACTTTCTTAGATCGTGGTTTTGAAGTTTAGGGTTTGTTAGTACTCAAGCTATTTTGATCTCACATCATATCTCCAACAATCATGAAGTTAGATATCGAAAAGTTTGATGGGAATATGAGTTTCTATTTGTTCCAAGTCCGCATGGCTACCGTTTTGACTCAAAACAATTTGAAGAAGGCGATTCATGGGAAGGATAAAAACCCTTCCACTATGACGGAGAAAGCTTGGGAGGAGATGACTGAAAAGGCCCTCACGGTTATCCACTTATGTCTGACTAATGAAGTACTACAAGAAGTTTTGGTGGAGAAGACGACAACTGATTTGTGGAATAAATTGGAGAAGTTATATTTGAGAAAATCTCTCATGAATCGACTCCCGTTGAAGCAGCGTTTCTACACACTTTGCATGTCAGAAGGCTCTCCAATAAAACCTCATGTTGGTGAGTTTAATTCAATCATTACAGATCTGGGTAAGATTGATTATGAAAATCAGGCTCTTCTCTTGTTGTGTTCATTGCCACCATCTTATAATCACTTCCGTGACACCATGTTTATGGATAAGACACGAGATCAATCAAGGATGTCAAGCAGAATTTGATGAACAAAGAGAAGATCGGCAAGGAGTTGACTTCCACCGAAACTGATGGTTCATCGTCTAGCTTATTTATTCGAGGGTGTGCGGAGAAGAGAGCCGGAAGAAAATAGGAAGAAGTCACGGTCAAAATCCAAGACTAAAAACGTTACCTGTAATTATTGTAAGAAGAAGAGGCACTTCAAGGTCGATTGTTTTAAGTTGCAGAACAAGTAAAAGTAGGAAGACAAATCAAAGAAGGAGTCTTCGGCTGAAGCGAGTATAGCGGAAGGAGAAGGGGATCTTTTTGTAGTCCTCGACAACATACATCGATCTAAGGATGAGTGGATCAAGCATTCGGATTGTTCTTACCACATGTGTCATAATAGAGATTTGTTCACTACGTACGACTCCGTTGATGGTGGAGTGGTTTTGATGGGCAATAATAGCCCATGCCGAGCTATTGGTAAAGGGACAATCCAAATCAAGATGTTCGATGGTGTTGTGAGGATATTGGCGGAAGTCAGGCACGTACCTGACTTGAAGAAGAACGTCGTCTTTTTAGTTGCACTCGACGATAAGGGTTACAAATTTTCCACTGAAGGTGGAGTTTTGTAAGAAACCAAAGATGCTCTCATTGTGATGAAGGGCTAGAAGAAATGGTCCTTATATTCATTGCAGGGTTCGATGACTTCTAGATTGGAGGCAATTTTTGAAGGAGTTTCTATAGCACCACTACTAGGGTTTGGTAGCATCATACATGCCATATTAAAATTTTATACGGTGCTAGAGAAACTAACCTAAGGATCATACTAAAAAAGGTAGGGTAACAAAACTTTAATACTAACACAAGTAGTAAAAGCTAGGGTTTTGAGAGTATAACCTTTGTAGCTTCCTATGCTAGACTCCTTGACTACTTGAGGGTTGAAAGAAGCTTGCTTGAGATCCTCCAGGTCCACGACGATCCACCCGGAGTCCTCTTTGTCCAAGCTTGAAGCTCCACTAGATCAAGAGAAGAAGTAGAAGCTAACACTCTAAACTAATGGGCAAGACTAGTGTAGAATGGTGATGTGGTTTATTTTCTCACTTCAAAACCGTAATTTGATCACTCTTTTGCTCACAAGTGAAAGCTAGAGAGCAAGAGAGAGGAGGAAGAAGATGATGGCTAATGAGAGCTCAAGAGATAATGATAAAAAATTAAGATAAGAATGAGAAAAGAAAAAATATATATTTTCTTCTTCTCACTCTTAACTCAAGTTAATAAATATTTAGATATTTTCTTTTGGATCAAAAATGGCCATAGAAAATAACTCATGGTTAACACTAAGGTTAGTGGGTGAATAAAATATAAAACCATGAGTAATTATCCAATTCCATTTTCATTTCCAAATATAAATATCAACATATTTATTAAGGTGTGAGTCTTATATTGCCACCATCCACTATATCAACAACCATGATAGAATTGTGTATGCATGTATGTGTGCATGCACATCCATATGTGCATCAATGAGAATAAATGCATACATGCATGCATACAACAAAAGACAAGAAGGGTTTAAAGTGAAAAAGCTAATGGCCAATGATAAATCAACACTTGATTTAGCAAACCGGTCATATCACATACGACCTAACCAATAGCAAACCGCCCGATTAATATACAATATCTCATACGCACATTTAATCGGGTCCCCGCGCATATCCCACATGCACACTACATCGTTTCGCCTGGACTAGGTAACTCCATTATGGGGCTCTAAGACTCGTCAATATGCCGGCAGTAGGTGATGATCATATCAAGCACCCCCAAGCTGCAAGAGGTCAGCTAAACATAAAGGCCACTCGGGTATTGAGCAATCAGAAGAAAACAAGCGAACCTGTCACAACTCCCGTCGAACCAACCGGCAACACTACCGTACAGTCCGGTCTCTAAGTCAGATATGCTGCATATCGAGTCTAGGGATGGTAACGTCGACCCCAATAACTCAATAAGTCGTGCCGATGAATGGTCTATAACAGATCGAGAAACTACCGATAACACTTATCAGTAAATCTCAACAGCCCTGGCCAGGGACTTACTGATATAGCCAATCGAGCACAGCACAGCATCAACTCCCAATACCGGGAGAGACGAAACCCCTCCTATCGCTCATCGCCTTCGTGTGTCTCGGGACTGTACCCAAAAGCTACCTGTTTGCATGACTCAGTAGAGCCGTGGTAAGGTGGTAATCAAAGTACAGTGGGAGAACACACAAGACTCTATGACGATCTCGGGTCTACAGACTAACCTGTACCAGTGTCACCTGAGAACTGCTATCCGACGATAGATATAATATCATATAAAAGTTCTTGGTGAGTCCGTCCAGTGTACCCAGTCACTACTGAGCACCCGTATACGATCTCAATGTCAAACATCAATGGATGTGGGAACATCCATCACCCATCATATGGGTCTAGTATCATATACGCTAGTCTACTCTGGTATATCCATACCCCATCTCGATACACCAACGACTAGGGACATTTCAGGATATGCTTATAAACTACAGACGTCCCACTAGTATGATCTCCATCATAATTACAGTAATCAAGCAAAAATCCTCAGGGCTTTATCAACATGTGTAAATAAATAAAATCATGATCAAGTCAACATGTCATATAAAGAAGAACTAGATAGCACACTATCATGTCGAGCAAGAATGTACACTGAATATACATACACACACACACACACACCCACACCCACACCCACAACACACACACACATGTATAAATACATCCACTATCATATAATGGCCTCTAGGGCATACATATATTCAATAATCTCCCACTTGCACTAAGGCCAGTTATTGGCGTATCTTATACCCAACATCTCAAAAAGTCGCTCATGATGCGGCTGAGGGAGGGCCTTGGTGAGTGGATCCGCGGTGTTATTCTTTGTGTCTACTCTCCTAATCTCGATCTCGCGGCGATCTACAATCTCCCGGATCAAATGAAAGCGCCTCAGGATGTGTCTGGACCGCTGATGGGACCTGGGCTCCTTGGCTAATGCCATAGCCCCATTATTGTCACAATACAATGGTATTGGATCAATAATGGTTGGAACTACTCCTAGCTCCGAGATGAACTTTCTCATCCAGACAGCTTCCTTGGCCGCATCATTCGCAGCAATGTACTCAGCCTCCATCGTAGAGTCTGCAACGGTATTCTGTTTGGAACTTTTCCAACTTACCGTCCCTTCATTGAGGGTAAATACAAACCCAGAGATAGATTTGTTGTCGTCCTTATCACTCTGGAAGCTCGAATCGGTAAAGGCTTCCATCTGGAGGTCTATATTACCATACACCAAGAATAATCCTTAGTCCTTCGTAAGTACTTAAGAATATTCTTCACAGCTATCCAGTGATTCTCCCCTGGGTTGGATTGATACCTGCTTACTACACTAAGTGCATAAGATACATCTGGGCGTGTACATAACATCACATACATTATAGATCCTACTGCCGAAGCATAGGGTATAATACTTATGCGAGCTCTCTCTTCATCGGTCTTTAGGCAAGAGTTCTTAGAGAGAGTGACCCCATGGCAAGCGGGTAAGGCACCCCGCTTGGAGTCTTCCATACTAAACCTTTTTAGGATGGTGTTAATGTACCTGGTTTGGGACAATCCCAATAACTTTTTAGATCTATCCCTATAGATACGAATGCCCAGAATGTATGTGGCATCATCCAGGACCTTCATGGAGAACCTTAGTGATAAGAAAGATTTGACCGACTGTAGCATAGGAATATCATTTCCTATCAGAAGAATGTCATCCACGTACAATACGAGGAATGTGACAGCTCTACCTACAGCCTTCTTATAAACACAAGGTTCATCTGGATTTTTGATGAAATCAAACTCTTTGATAACATCATCGAAACGGATGTTCCAACTCCGTGATACCTGCTTTAATGCATAGATGGATTTAAGCAATCTACATACTTTTCCTCTGCTCCCACTGTCAATGAAACCCTCTGGCTGATCCATATAAACACATTCTTCTAAATCTCCATTTAGAAATGCCGTTTTAACGTCCATCTGCCAGATTTCATAGTTGTAGTGAGCAGCAATAGCAAGTAGGATCCGAATGGATTTAAGCATGGCTACGGGAGAAAAAGTTTCGTCATAGTCCAGACCTGGTCTTTGACGAAAACCCTTCACCACAAGCCTTGCCTTATAGGTCTCTACCTGCCCATCTATACCAATCTTTCTTTTAAAGATCCATTTGCATCCCACAGGTTTTACCCCAGGGGGTACAACGTCCAAATTCCATACTTTTTTGGTGTACATAGAATCCATTTCAGATCTCATGGCATCCAGCCACTTCATAGAGTCTCCACTCGTGATAGCCTGCTGAAAGCTAGTAGGATCATCATCCTCCATGATGCAGTCTTCTCTGTCACCATCAATGAGGAAAACGTAGTACCTCTCCGGTGGGCGAGAAGTCCTACCAGACCTACGGAGTGGCCGAGGTTCATGAGTTTCTGTTGCAACAGCCGGTTCAACCAAGTCGTCATTTGTAGTTTGTGTTTCTAGAACCTCTTCTAGATCTACCACATTGCCATCAGTATTTGTAAAAAATTCATTTTCTAAAAATTTGGCATTCCGGAAAACAAATACCTTTTGTTCCTCTTTTTGGTAGAATAGATATCCATAAGAATTCTTTGGATATCCCACAAATTTACACATGACTGACCGTGTCTTGAGTTTTTCCGGATTTTGCTTTTTGACATAGGCCGGACAACCCCAAATCTTAAATTGCTTAAGGGATGGTCTCTTCCCATACCATAACTCATATGGTGTGGTAGACACGGTTTTGGTTGGGATCCTGTTCAGCAGAAACGCTACAGTCTCCAATGCATGCCCCCAAAATGAGACGGGTAACTCAGCATCACTCATCATGGAACGAACCATATCTAATAGGTTCCGATTCCATCGTTCTGACACACCGTTGTGCTGTGGTGTGTAAGGAGGAGTGAGCTGAGAGAGAATCCCATTCTCCTTTAGGAAGTCTGCAAACTCCGTACTGAGATACTCCCCACCTCGATTTGATCGAAGCATTTTGATGCTCAAGCCAGTTTGTTTTTCTACTTCAATTTTATATTCAGTGAATTTCTCGAAAGCTTCGGATTTGTACATTAATAAAAATACATGACCGAATCTTGAGAAATCGTCAGTGAATGTAATGAAGTATGAAAAAACCCCTCTAGCCTATGTAGACAATGGCCCACATACATTACTATGTATGAGGCCTAAGAGCTCAGTAGCTCTTTCTCCGTGTCCTGTAAACGGAGTTTTGGTCATTTACCCTTGATACAAGACTGGCAAGTCGCATAAGATTTTTATTCAAAGGGTTTTAATTATCCATCTTTATGTAGCTTGTTCAGTCTTATTTCGTTAATATGACCAAGTCTACAGTGCCAAAGAAAAACTTCATTTATTTCAGAAAATTTTCTTTTATTAGTGTGTTGTATGCTGAAAACTGTGTGTTAATTTAGGACGTATATCCCGTTATTAAGTATACCATACCCAACCAACATTTAATCAGGTGAATGTTCATAACATTGTTCTGCAATACAAAATTATATCCTTTATTGTCAAACAAAGAAACAGATATTATATTACAAAGCATACTAGGTACATAATAACATGGGTTCAAAACCAATATACACCCAGATGGCAACCCCAAGTGGTACTCTCCCACTGCAACTGTATGTACATTGGAACCATTTCCAACGCGGAGAGTATGGTCACCTGTCTTCAAAACCTTACTATTTCTCAGCCCCTGCATAGAATTGCAAATGTGAGAACCTGAACCAGTATCTAATACCCAGGAAGCAGAGTTTATTGAAAAACAGTTTTCTGTCACAAACACACCTGAAGCGGAAGCATCCCCATGCTTCTTCTTGAGATCCAAGTACTCTGTGCAGTTGCGCTTCCAGTGTCCTGTTTTGTGGCAGTGATAACATTCCCCTTTCCCCGATTCCCCAGCTTTGGACTTGTCTTTCCCCTTAACCTTTTTAACTCCACCCTTAGGTTTGGTGGGTTTCTTCTTCATCTTTCCCTTGGCCTTATCCTTTGGGCGAGAAGAGGAAGATTGCCCAACACTCAAAACGGGAGTTTTCACTGATTTCAGCGTGCTCTCTGCACTCCTTAACATATTAAGGAGTTCAGGTAGTTCCTTCTCCATGTTGTGCATGTTGAAGTTAACTATAAATTGAGCAAAGGTGGAGGGGAGAGACTGCAGAATAATATCCGTATATTGCTCATTGTCCATTGTCCACCCAAGGTCCTCAAGCTCCTCTATGAGAGCTATCATCTTCAGAACATAGTCTCCTACTGGTGTGCCAGGGGCCATTCGCATCTGAAACAGCTTTTTAGATGCTTCGTATCGTAATACGCAAGATTGCTCTCTATACAACTCCTTTGTATGGAGGAATATGGCGTGGACGTCCATATTCTCGTGCTGCTTTTGATGTGTGTTATCCATCGATGCAAGCGTGAGGCACTTGGCCGTGGCACAGTCAGTATCCCATGTCTTGCGGACTTCAATATCCGCAACTGAGGATTTAGGACCTGGGACGGGCGGGGCTGGAGCCGTGAGGACATATGATACCTTATCATAAGTCAAGGCAATGTCAAGGTTCCTCTGCCAGTCTTTATAATTGGTCCCATTCAGTTTATTTTTATCTAGTAGAAGCTTGAGTCATGTCATTGGTATCTGCCATTAAGAGAGAGAAAAGAATACACTCAGCGAAAGCTCTTGCAAAGATCAGATTGGTTATTATCTTATCTAATCGATGTCTCCCACTGTTTTAATCAAGTTTTTCTTTCAAACCTTAAAAAGAAAACTAGCCAGGATTAATTACAGTCTACAACTTCGCCAACCGTTCAGCCAGGCCAGTGTCGGTACTTGAGGGAAGTTCCTTGTACTTTCGCACGGACCTAATTAATATAAACCTCGTCTTCCTAGAGGAGTAGCCCCGTTAACACCTTTCTAGACACCTAATAGGTTAGCTAATTGTAAACTGCAAAACTCTCCTGGGAGCAACTATTGCCCACAGTGGGATCGGGATCCAACCATTATATGGAAGGTATGCAATCTCATTGCAAATTTCAACTCTTGAAACTCCCGATGTGGTTTTTACCCCTAGTACTCATGACCTTGACTATAATCAACATTGCAGGGTTACTAGGCACTCTCATAAGGGTTTACAAGGCATCAACCATGCCCGATTTAAAATTTAGACGTGCCGAACAACCCTAACCAAGATCTTTAAACTAGAGATTAGGCGAAACAAAGCATGTTAAACACTTTAACATCTAAGAGTTTGGGATTACAACCTTTGTAGTCCGGTCCTTCACTTCTAAAGCTCCGTGTTAAGGTCCCTTCGCTGCGATCATCGAGTACCCGGACTCTAGAGAGGCTCCACGAAGAGAAAGATGCAAGCTTGCTTTAGATCTTCGATAACAAAGATGATCTACCTTGAAGTTTCTTTAACACAAGCTCTCACTCACTAAATGAAGTGAACACCCTAATCTAAATGGCTAGGATAGATTAGGATGATGAAGTAGGATTTATGCTCTCTTTTGTTTTCTTAATCTCACTCAAAATCATCACTAATGAAAAAGCTAGAAAGCTTTTCCATTGAAAAAGAGAAGGAAGAAGAAGAACAATTCTTTTGTGATGAATAATGAAAGTCAAGTGATAATTACAAATGCAACCATGGTTGATAATGAGAAGGCTAACCATTGTAGAGAGTTAACTAGGGTTAAGGGTTTGGGTTGGGTTAAAGAATGAGTCACTAAAATATCAACCATAATATCTTATTTCAAAACAAAAGAAAACCTTCTAGAAGGTTCATGAAAGAACTAACCCAAATCAAACCCTAACCATGTTTAATCTCTACTAATCTTGTTGCATTAGTAATTATAACATGTTACAATATTATATATCACATATATAATATATTTTGTAACAAAATAAAATAATACAATTAACATATATCGCATATATATCAATGTATTACCCGAGTGAGAAAAAGAATCTTTTAGTGAGCTTATATTAGTTAATGTAATTTAATATATCAAATATATAATTATACATTAAATTATCAAATCAACACTTGATCCGATAATCCGGCTATTTCACAAATAACCGACTAATATAATCTGTATCAGTTCATCGAATCAACTCTTGATCCGATGACCCGGCTATATTACATATACCTGGCCGATATCTCATATCGCAAGAATCTAATACGGTATCACATACACGTATTGTTCTCGGTCCGGCACATATCATATATGTGCTCCTACTCCGTTTTGCCTGAGCCAAGATGTTGCGCCACGGCAGCGCCCCGGCCGTCTATCCGAAGCCAAAATGCGGAATCAAAAATTTTCCTTACTTGGAAACTGGCGCTACCGCGGACAATATACCCGGATCGTAACCATTAACCGATACTAGCTAACAAGAGAAAGGGTGAGAGATATACCGAGTGATCCGAGTCCTCCGGTCTTCTCGTCATCGTCCCGATCTCCCGCGGAAACTCCGGTCGTCGCCTCCTTGCCGGAAGGGCACCACATCGTCTGTATCTTTTACGGGCTCCCACCTCAATACCGAGGCAACTCGGGCACGAAGCTGGCAAGTCGACGCGCCCAAGATATGCTGTAGAATGTAGTGTAGAATCATAGTCTCTTTTGGGTTGGTGAAGTTGCCTTGATGGAGGAATAAGGTTAAGGGAAAATGGTGCTTTCATTTTTCCCAAAACTAGAAGAAAATGAGATGAAGAAATTTGTGTCACACTAAAATGGAAATTTCTCTCATTTTTCAAACATAGTGGCCGGCCTCCTTTTTGTGAGAATGGTGGAGGGCAAAAACAAATCATGAAGGGAGGTGAGTGTAGGAGATGAGAAGAGGTGACCACAAACAAACATCAACCATGCTTCCCACTTCAAACCCATACCCTCTCTTTAATGCAAGTGATGGTGGAAAAGAAAAAGATACCATCATAATCTCTCATCTCACAAATAAACCCTCCACAAAATATTATTTGCAAACTTGCAAATAACCCCCTCCATCGGAAAAGTCCGGCCGGGAAAGAACAAAGGAAAACCGGCCGGAACGGAATGCAAACTGGCAACTCCAGAAAACTGGTCCCGTAATAAATTACAGGAAAACCCCGATACTGTGCATACACACCCGCATCTGTATTCCGTCCGGATACAAATGCAAAGAGACAAAATCTACACTGTACTAAACTAGGATCCGGCTTAAACCAAAGCCGGCTAGTAATGTTCATCCGATCCTGATCCGTGCAATACCGCACGTATCAGATCGAACCCTGCCATATAACTACATGGCCACTAGTACAAAACTGTCCGATCCTGATCCGTGCAATACCGCACGTATCTGATCGGACCCTGCCATATCTCCATACGGTCTCTACAGCGTTTTGCCCGAAAGCTTGAGTAACTGAAAGTGTGGTGGACTCTAAAGACTCGTCAATACTATGGCTGTGGATTTAACCACTAGCACATCAGAGGTATTAGCCAATACGTGACGGGCCACCAGCTATTGACCAAAAGGGACGTCGATGAGCGAACTCATCCTGACACCCTACTGAGCCTGTCAGTGACAATATCCGTACAGTCCGGTCCGTTCGTCTATGAGCATCGCATGGCGGGCCTAGGGGGTTGGTAAAAGTCAGACCCCCAAAGGCGGTACAAGTCGTGTCGGAGTGTAGCCCAGAACACCCTGAGATACTACTGGAATACCTACCAGTAAATCTCCTGCCTCGGCCGAGGGCTTTATGTAATGGCTCTCCTAGACACAGCGCGACCTCACCCCCAATACCGGGAGAGACGAACCCCTGCAGATCCGCTCACTGCCTCCATGTGGCTCGGGACTGTACCCAACTAAAACCTGTTTGCACGACTCCTTTGAGCCGTGGTAGGGTAGTAATCAAAGCACAGTGGGAACTCACACGAGACAAATGACGATCTCAGGTCGATGAACTAACCTATATACATGTCACCTGGGAACTGCTATCTGACGTCTGGTATAATCCCAACTAGCAGGTTCCCGGCGAGTCCTGTCCGGTGTACTCATAACCTAATGAGCACCTGTATACATCTTAGGTGAACCAACTGACACCAGTGGCTTGTGAGATCGGCCACCGCCCCTCGTCGGGGTCTCGACTGTATACACTAGTCTACTAATGGAGTGTCGATGCCCTGTCTCGAAACTCCCACGACTAGGGACCATTTAAGGATGTGCTTATAGACCCCAGCTCCCACGTATATGATCGCCATCATACTGCTGGTCGTCAAGCAAGAATCCTAGGGGCTCTATCAACGTGTAATAGCGACCTGTCAGGTCACCTAAAGCACTACACGATGATAAAGATAAACCAGATAGCATACTATCATCTCGAGTAAGACTGTCCTACCGGGATAGGTCCTCCCTCAATCATTGCAATCACGTGCCTGTGATCCAATAATTGACTCTGAGGGCACTATCTCCAACAATCTCCCACTTGCACTCAAGGCTAATTATTGCGATGTCGCATACTCACAGCCCGTGTGATACCGAACACCCAACTCCTCTACTAGTCAGTCTCACAAAGCCTGTTTGCGAAACTATTGCGTTCGAGGAAAAACCTCAGTGAGTGGATCCGCCTAGATGTTTCTTTCTATGTCTCTCTATATCTCAAGTTCGCGGAGAAAACCATCTCCCGAAATGAGCAATACCTGTCTTAGAGTATGTCTGGATATCTGATGGGACCTAGCTCATAAATGAACTCCAAATCCAAACTTCTTAGACTGTATCGATAACTGAAATTAATCAGTACCCAGCGCCATGCCTCCCTCAGTATTGCCTTGGACCACATGTCCAAAATACTGCCCCTCGTCTGAAGGAGAAACTACAACTCTGACAGCCACTCTGCCATCCATGTCACCTTGGAAGCCTGGAATGATAACTATCTCCCAAATGAGGCTGTCGTTATCATATCCCTAGAACATCCACTTATGTTCTAAAACTGCTTCCGACTGTTCCTCCAGGATTGGATCAATATCAACTTATTGCATCTAGTGCAAGAACAACATCTGGTGTGGTACTTGACATCTCATGATTGACTCAATTGCCTAAGCAAGTGATCTGCCAATCATACACATCCCTCTCTACTTTAGTCTGTAAGACACCTTTAGAGAGGGTGACTCCATTACCTGCAGGTGTACTACCGTGCCAGGAGTCGTCCATTCTAAATACTCATAGAATGCTGTCAAGGTACCCAGATTAGGAAACCACCCAAATCTAGATCTAAAACCATAGATCTAGTAACCAGAATGTCTGATATAATATCCAAGTCCTGTGTGGAGAAACCACTGTGTGACGACCAAAGTATAACCGATCGTAGTATAGGAATGTCACTTCCTATTTTGTGTATGTCATCCAAAACCCGGATATCACACCCTACTACCTTCTCAACAGATCCATCCCCTATTTTGATGATGTCAAACCTATGACTGTCATATCAGAAATAGATGATCTATCTCCGCTATATCTGCTTTAGTCTATAAATAGACATAAGCCAGATGTCCACCAATGCTTCCGCTGCTCCCACTGACTACGACAACCCTCTGGCAGAGTCATATAGACGTGCACTTCTAAAGCTAGTTTAGAACGACGCTATACTCATCCTCCTGCCGGGTCTCGCAGCCTGGAACAACAACAACGGCAAGTGTGGGTAAACAAGAACTTCCCTGTCACCGTCCTTGAGGCTACCGGAGTACCTCTCGGGTGCCTGAAGTTACCCACCTTATCTGCGGAGTGGTCAATGGAATGTCAAATCGGATTGAATCTTTAGGTTCCTTATCAAATCTTCAGTAATCATTTGCGGTTCTGGAATCACTTCCAGTTCTACCATACTCCCACTATTGTTTTTTGAAAAAAATCCATTTTTATTAAAACTGTGGCGAGTCAAGAACAATATCACTATTGATCTTTCTTATGGTAGAAAGTCAACCCTCGTCATAGCCTGGGTCAACCCACAAACAGCCATTACAGAAACGTGCCTTGAGTTATCCAGAGTCTGGTTTTATTCATAAGCCGGACAACTCCCCGTACCTTAACAATGTTAAGATATGAACTGTACTATATCCAATATAGAACCAGAGGCACTGATTTAATTGAACCAGATTCAAATCATGCAGCTGTCTCCAGTGCATGTCAACTAAATGGAGAGAGGCCGATCAGCGTTACTCAACTTAGGAATGCTTCCAATTATGAGTAACCTGAAAGAGAAGCAATTTCTCTTTATCATTACTATCAACTGAATACCATACACAAGTATCTACATCTTCGATCACCTTGAAGAATCCCGATACTTGCTACACCTGGTTCTCTACTCTATTCAAATACCTATAACTCCTCAAAACTTAGACCCTGTGTTTCTACGAAACACATGTCTAAGAACTAGAGAAGTTAAAGGTAAACAGAATATAGTATGAGGACTAACCCCTCTGTCCTAATGGACACTGGACAACATACAATACTCTGTATAAGTCCGCTGAGTCTAACAACTCTTTCACTGTGTGTCGTAGGTTGAAAACTGTACTTATGGTTAAGAAGAATTACACCGCTGTTTAATGCTCCTTACCTAACCATCCACTGATATAGGTAAATGTCATCGACATAATATCAAAAGGTATATCTCACTCTATGAAAATAGACGTACAGATATATCAATTTGAAATTGGTGCACAACAGCGGATATTCAAAACCAAATATTTGCCGACCGGCAAACAGCTCAGATGATCTCCTCAAATATCACCGATTACAACGAATCCCGATATAATGAGGATGACTACCCTATTCCCAATAACTTACTCCCACTCATCATTTGTAAAACCATACAGATTGTGAGAATCAAACCTGGTAAATACATACCCTGGAGCAAGTGTCCAATCGGGAAATCAGTTTTCTTTTAACAGTACACAGTTGAACTGAAACATTGAAATGTTTCGATGGGGTATCCTGGTATTCTTAGTAATGCCTCTACCATTATCCAGATTCACAACTATAACCGTATAATTCTTTGCCACTTCTCCAAATCCCTTTATATGTCTTTAGTCATTACCTTCTGCACACCCCTTTAGGCCAATTGGTTTTCTTCCTTCCCTACCGTTCGGCACCAGCCTATGGTTTGGAAGAAGACTATCCAATAAGCATAATGGGTGTACTGTCCTAACCCTAGGAGCACTCGTAATGCGAGAGAAGGTGAAGATAAAAGACAACCGAATAAACCTTATTCCTATTTCTCCTGGACCAGAATCCATCCCCGAACTGGAACAAGTTCCTTTCGAGTTCGTATATAACCATACGATGGAGTATCCAATAAACTGTGGATCTTCGTAGTGATACGGAGTGTCCTGGAGAAATACAAAGGTGATTTAGGATTGGCGAAGAAATACTTGGTTTGGTCGTGAATATCAGTCGCATTTTACTTTGCCCTCTTACTAATCCCTTGCTTTGTCTTAATCTTAATACCTTCTGCACACCGTTTAGGCTAATTGGTTTTCTTCATTCCCTACCATTCGGCACTAGCCTAAGGTTTGGAAGAAGACTATCCAATTTGCATAATAGGTGTACTATCTCCTAAACCAAGGAGTACTCACAATGAGAGAAGGTGAAAAGAAAAGACAACTGAATAATCCTATTCGTTTTCTCCAGAACCAGAAACCATCCTCGAAGTCCTTCGAGTTCGTATATAACCATACGATGGTTTTGTCCAATGGAAGTGGACGTTCGTAGTAATACGGGGTGTCCTGGAGAAAAGGGTAAAAGTAGGAGTGGCAATGAGGTTTGCAACTCTGACAATCCAAAAGCCTGTGTTAAGAAGGTTCGGTCAACTTGGTCACTGAGTCATAGTCTTAGGGTCGGGTCAATGGTCGCTGCCAGAGAGAGAGAAAAGAAACACTCAGCGTGCACTCTAACCTAGATCAGAATGGTTATCACTTTATCTAATCTGGAAACCTCCCACTGTAACCTCAAATTCTTCCCCAAACCTGAAAGAAGAATTAGTCGGGATCACCCGAGGAGTAAACCAACTCATCAGTGGGAATCGGGATCCAACTATCATCGCATGATAACATGACGGAATCCACTCACGTCACCACACTCCAGAAGGTATGCGCATGTCTGGCAAGTTTCAGTTCTTTTGAAACTCCCGATGTGATTTTTACCCCTAGGACCCAAGTGACCTTGACGAATAATCAACAAATCAAAAGGTCCTAGTCAAGTTCAGCCCGTCATTATCTTGATTGCGTTAAACCCACCCGCACGACCCTTGACGAATAATCAACAAAGTCGTACGACTGTCCTAACCAATCCACATATCCATGCGACAGAATAGCACAACAAAGCTACCGCACACTACGCCTCGGCGAATAGCAACGACAAACGTAGCGCGAATACTAAGCAATACTAATCTGAAATGACGGAGGGCTACGACTGGTCTTTGGCGAAAAACCTTTAACGTAATGAACTTGATATCGTTGAAGGAACTGGATAACTTTTTATAAAAATATAGTGACGAAAACCTTTACTAAAGCGGTCACTCCCGGTGAAGGGATCTCGGCTCTTTCCCCGTAGAATGAGGTGCAGGATATTCCAACTGAATACCACGATGCAAAGCAAAAGGCAATCGGCTATAGTGAAGTTAATGCCCTGATGCAAACTTCTGTCCAAGGGGTCACTCCCGGTGAAGGGATCTCGGCCCTTGCCTCGTCGACTGAGGAGCAGGATATTCTAAATGAATACCTCGATGCAAAACAAAAGTGAACGTCCTTGCAATAACAGCTTTTTGAAAAGTGTTCCAACAACATCAGAATAGGTTTGTTTATCTTGCATTGATCCGAATCAATGTAGTCCCATCAATTGATCACACCACAAAGAACGAAAATATACTGACGTACGTATATGCCATCCGCATTCGCCACTGGGTCCCGTCATCACCCGTTAGGTTAGCTAACTAACGGCAGAGCGGGGACTGGACTAGCGCGGATGAAAAACATATACAACATCTACTAATATATATACCAATATATTATATTTCGCTCAAGGCGTGATAAAAGGAAACATCACAGAAATATACAGTATCACAGAACAATACAGATATCTGGAAGCCCCGGGTTTCACAGAGCCGCTGCTGAAACCCGACGTTCCCCTGGTCGTGTGGATAGCCTGTGCAATGAAAACCTAGATCCCTACGGGCACGGCAAGTCACCCGCCTAAACCTGAAGCGAGGCAGCCCCCTTCAGTAACGTGAATGGACCACCCAGCACTTCACGGAATCCGGTAACTCGGGCACCCCTCCTGGGTCAACCTGCACCCCCTACGAGTGCGGCGAATAGCCCGCCAATTCCAGACTGAAGCCCCCTCCGTCTCAATGCCCTGAGATGCGGGCCCGTTGCCCTCTAGAACCCGGCTATCCGTGCACCCCTCCGCGGGGTAATCCTAGTACAGAAAGTAAAATATACATACAACGGGTATATCGACCGCAACCAGGTCGTGCCCCAAAAGAATAATACAATCAGGCAGTGACGGCAGTCCACATGTCGGACGCTCGCCCCGCAATATCAAATGTACATAATACAACAGAAACTGTACTAGCATTGCATCCAGGCTATCCCCCACGACCGATCCGCAACATCACAGCAAAACACAGAACATCAACGTGAAAGTCACGTTCGCAAATCCGTCTAACCGGGCTATAGCAGTTAGACAGGATTTACCGATCAAGTGACATTCACGGTCGCAGATATAATGTAAATACTGTGAAATAATGTGTTTAAAATATCCGATTGATCAAAAAAATAACAAGTGGGCCCCCAAGTAATACTGTAGCACTTGCAGAAAATCTGGGCCCAAACAAAATATACTAAAACCCTTATTTCCAGCCCACAAGCCCACTGTAAAAATATGGCAAAGTGATCCCAACTTCCTGCGGCGGAACCGCGGCCAAAAAAGAGGTTAAGGCCGCGGTTCCGCGGTCATACGGAAGAATTGGGTTACCAAATTTTTCCAGTGTTCTTAGGATTCCCTGTACATCATTCTGCAATAACCTGAAAAATTTTTGGACACCAAAAAAATTCGACAGAAACTGATGTGAAGGAAAATACGGTTTTTGGGATTTTGGTCGATCGGATAAGTAAAACGCATTAGAACAAGCTTGGCAAGGTTAATGGCGTGGCTCTGATACCATGTTGCGCCACGGCAGCGCCCCGGCCGTCTATCCGAGGCCAAAATGCGGAATCAAAAATTTTCCTTACTTGAAAACTGGCGCTACCGCGGACAATATACCCGGATCGTAACCATTAACCGATACTAGCTAACAAGAGAAAGGGTGAGAGATATACCGGGTGATCCGAGTCCTCCGGTCTTCTCGTCATCGTCCCTATCTCCCGCGGAAACTCCGGTCGTCGCCTCCTTGCCGGAAGGGCACCACATCGTCTGTATCTTTTACGGGCTCCCACCTCAATACCGAGGCAACTCGGGCACGAAGCTGGCAAGTCGACGTGCCCAAGATATGCTGTAGAATGTAGTGTAGAATCATAGTCTCTTTTGGGTTGGTGAAGTTGCCTTGATGGAGGAATAAGGTTAAGGGAAAATGGTGCTTTCATTTTTCCCAAAACTAGAAGAAAATGAGATGAAGAAATTTGTGTCACACTAACATGGAAATTTCTCTCATTTTTCAAACATAGTGGCCGGCCTCCTTTTTGTGAGAATGGTGGAGGGCAAAAACAAATCATGAAGGGAGGTGAGTGTAGGAGATGAGAAGAGGTGACCACAAACAAACATCAACCATGCTTCCCACTTCAAACCCATACCCTCTCTTTAATGCAAGTGATGGTGGAAAAGAAAAAGATGCCATCATAATCTCTCATCTCACAAATAAACCCTCCACAAAATGTTATTTGCAAACTTGCAAATAACCCCCTCCATCGGAAAAGTCCGGCCGGGAAAGAACAAAGGAAAACTGGCCGGAACGGAATGCAAACTGGCAACTCCAGAAAACTGGTCCCGTAATAAATTACAGGAAAACCCCGATACTGTGCATACACACCCGCATCTGTATTCCGTCCGGATACAAATGCATAGAGACAAAATCTACACTGTATTAAACTAGGATCCGGCTTAAACCAAAGCCGGCTAGTAATGTTCGTCCGATCCTGATCCGTGCAATACCGCACGTATCAGATCGAACCCTGCCATATAACTACATGGCCACTAGTACAAAACTGTCCAATCCTGATCCGTGCAATACCGCACGTATCTGATCGGACCCTGCCATATCTCCATACGGCCTCTACAGCGTTTCGCCCGAAATCTTGAGTAACTGAAAATGTGGTGGACTCTAAAGACTCGTCAATACTATGGCTGTGGATTTAATCACTAGCACGTCAGAGGTATTAGCCAATACGTGACGGGCCACCAGCTATTGACCAAAAGGGACGTCGATGAGAGAACTCATCCTGACACCCTACTGAGCCTGTCAGTGACAATATCCGTACAGTCCGGTCCGTTCGTCTATGAGCATCGCATGGCGGGCCTAGGGGGTTGGTAAAAGTCAGACCCCCAAAGGCGGTACAAGTCGTGTCGGAGTGTAGCCCAGAACACCCTGAGATACTACTGGAATACCTACCAGTAAATCTCCTGCCTCGGCCGAGGGCTTTGTGTAATGGCTCTCCTAGACACAGCGCGACCTCACCCCCAATACCGGGAGAGACGAACCCCTGCAGATCCGCTCACTGCCTCCATGTGGCTCGGGATTATACCCAACTAAAACCTGTTTGCACAACTCCTTTGAGCCGTGGTAGGGTAGTAATCAAAGCACAGTGGGAACTCACACGAGACAAATGACGATCTCAGGTCGATGAACTAACCTGTACACATGTCACCTGGGAACTGCTATCTGACGTCTGGTATAATCCCAACTAGCAGGTTCCCGGCGAGTCCTGTCCGGTGTACTTATAACCTAATGAGCACCTGTATACATCTTAGGTGAACCAACTGACACCAGTGGCTTGTGAGACCGGCCACCGCCCTTCGTCGGGGTCTCGACTTTATACACTAGTCTATTAATGGAGTGTCGATGCCCTGTCTCGAAACTCCCACGACTAGGGACCATTTAAGGATGTGCTTATAGACCCCAGCTCCCACGTATATGATCGCCATCATACTGCTGGTCGTCAAGCAAGAATCCTAGGGGCTCTATCAACGTGTAATAGCGACCTGTCAGGTCACCTAAAGCAGTACACGATGATAAAGATAAACCAGATAGCATACTATCATCTCGTGTAAGACTGTCCTACCGGGATAGGTCCTCCCTCAATCATTGCAATCACGTGCCCGTGATCCAATAATTGACTCTGAGGGCACTATCTCCAATACAAGAAAGCTCTGTATAGGACTCTAAAGAATCGTCAATACGGCGGTAGTAGATGATGATCATATCAAACACCCACAAGCTGCAAGCGGTCAGCTAAACGTAACAGCCACTCAGGTATTGAGCGATCAGAAGATCAACAAGTAAGCCTGTACATTCTCCTGTGAATCCAGTCAGTAACACTCCCGTACAGTCAGTAACACTCCCGTACAGTCAGTAACACTCCAGTCAGTAACACTCCCGTACAGTCCGGTCTCTTCGTCTGATATGTCGCATATCTCGCTTAGGGGTGGTAAACGTCAGACCCCAGTAGCTTGATAAGTCGTATCGATATGAGGTCCATAACAGTTTGAGAAACTACTGATAACACTTACCAGTAAATCTCAGCAACCCTGGCCAGGGATTTCTAGTTATAGCCAATCGAACACAGCGCAACATCAACTCCCTAAACCAGAAGAGACGAATCCCCTCCTATTGCTCATTGCCTCCATGTGATTCGGGATTGTACCCAAAAGCCACCTTTTTGCACGCCCTCTTGGACGTGGTATGATGGATATCAAAGCACAGTGGGAATCACACAAGACTCTATGATGATCTCGGGTCTACAGACTACCCTGTACCAGTGTCACCAGAGAACTGCCATCTGACGTGAGGTATAATACATCTGCGAGTTCTCGGCGAGTCCGTCCAATGTACCTAGTCTCCACTGAGCACCCGTATACCTTCTCTGATGTCAGACACCAATGGATATGGGATCATCCATCGCCCATCATATGGGTCAAGAAGCGCATACGCTAGTCTACTCTGGTGTATCGATGCCCTGTCTCGATACACCCTCGACTAGGAATAGTTATAGGATGTACTTGTCGACTACCGTGGCCCCACTAGTATGATCTCATCATAGTCCCAGTAGTCGAGTACATATCCTAAGGGCTTTATGAACAAGTAACATAGAGACAATCAGAGTACATGTTAAGATAAAGTACAACCAGATAGCATACTATCATTTCGAGCAAGAAAGTCCTCCCTATATATGTCCAAGCATCCACTATAATATACATCGTATATACAGTAATGGCCTCTAGGGCATACATATAACTAACAATCTCCCACTTGCACAAGAGCCATCTGTTGTGGTATAACATACCCAATAATTAGCTGTGGTTGAAGTATCTCATACTCAACCATCCCATAAAAGTCTCTACTGGGAAAAAGGCCTTTGTGAGTGGATCCGCACTGTTGTCCTCTGTGTCTACTCTCCTAATCTCGATCTCCCTGGAGATCAGCCATCTCCATGATCAGGTGATACTGCCTAAGAATTATATCTGGATTTCTGATGGGACGGGGGTTCCTTGGCATAAGCCACAACTCCATTGTCACACAATGACAGGAACGAAGTTCATCTCATGAACTTAAATATATCCAGACTGCCTCTTTGGTAGCATCCTTGGTAACGATGTATCTTACCTTTAATTGTCTAGTAAGTCACGGTATCTAGCTTGAAACTCTTCCAACATACCGTCCCTCCACTGAGGGTAAAGACAAAGCCTGCGACTGACATTCAGTCGTCCTTATCACCTTGGAACCTTTCCAGTGATTCTCCCCAGGATCGATTGATTCCATCTCACTACAACTAGTGAGAATCCTAACATCCAATTAGATCTATCTCATAGATCCATAACCCATGATTTAGGAGGTATCACCTTGATCGTATATGGAGAATCTTTATGATAAGAGGAGATTGACCGAGCGTAGTGATTTGAATGATTTAGCGTACTTGCGCTTTCTAAAAGATAGATCAAAAATATTTGTAACCGCAATCAAGAACGGCGTCTCTTTGCAGCTAGCCGGTGAGCACGGGTCGATCCACAGGGATTTTGTGAACTTCCGATTCGTTCTTACGAGTTAATTCCGAAGGGTGTTCGGATTGATTATTAAATCTAAAAGTTGAAGTTGTATGATACTAGGATTAGAAACTTGGTAGGATTAGGTTTAGGGAAAATTTGGTAAACAAAGATCTACATCTTTTTCCATTGCCTTTAATTAAAGATATCATATTAGTGTTATGGTAAATCTTAACAAAGGGGATTAGGATGATTGGGAAGATTGATTCTTCCTCTAGATCCTTGTCCTTCCTTTCTTAATCTTTACCCTAACCTCCATGGAAAACCTTAAAATCCGGGCCTTTAGACTATGGAATCACCGTTACCTCGAGGGTAGAGTGCCGTGGGGAGCGGAATAAGAAGGTATGCATGGAGTTCTAATTTTCATAAAAGATTGGCAAAGAAAAGAGATGAGAGATCTTCATCTCTCAAATCCTTCCCTATTCCTAACCCTAACAAGCGAGGAAACTACTCGCTCATTGAAGGGATGAAGAAAGACATGATTTTATTAAAGAGAAGAAACATCTATTGCAAGTTAATAAAATTCTTAAACTAAATTAAACTAAGGCAAGAAAATAATTTACCTACAAAAAATGATGCTCTCCAAAAGAATGCTGAAATTTATTAATGAAGGGAGGCATGAAAAGAATACAATGATTTGGGCTTCTATTTATAGGAGATAGAAATCCTAGGTTACAATTGATTTGCATGTCTACATTTACCAAAATATCCTTAGGAAGATCTAGTCAAAGTAGACTTCAAGCTTTGGTAAAATTTTATGTCTCTGTCTTTTATTAAAAGGAAGTATTGGGCCTTGGATCTTTGGGCTTCCTTATTATTTGGTTCTTTATTAAAATAGCTTCTATATTTCTTCCAGATCTCCAGTGAATAATTGCGGTGGGCTTTTAACCGTTCTCTTTGTAATCTTGGACCTTGCATTGCCTTGTACTTTATGAATTTTATCTTCGATGTAGGCTTGATCAAGAGTCTTCTGTTTGTTGGTCAAAGTCCACTTTTGCATCGTCTTTTCATCATTTTCACTGTTTTCTGTCCAAGAACCTGTAACCTGTAATATGTAGTAGACATGCGTCAAAAGCACCTGTTTATTTATATAAAGAATAAGAATGGGGAATATAATAATGCAATATTATGGTGTGAACAAATACCCCCAAACTTATCTTTTGCTCGTCCTCGAGCAAACTTATTTTTATTCACTAAAAAAAACCTAACCGCACTTTCGCAGGGAAACGCGATTGCACTGAGCACGTGCAACAAGCCGTTAAACCTCTAGGTGTCCCTAGTAGGAGGAGTGTTGTCTCCTGAGGGTTTTCAGCGGATACTACCCACAAAATCCTATCAATTTGGCTTTTTGACTTTTATTCTCCAATTAGGTTTTCTAACTAAGAATTCTATTATCTTTTACTTGTAAATTATCCACCCATATTCTTCACACTTCCTTATCATTTAACTTAAGATTATATATATCTTGCAGATCTACTTAGCTTTCGGCATTTCTTAAGTTTTCCTTCTAGGATTCCATCTCGACTTAGGAATTTCTATCAACCCTACTAAAGATACAAGTTTTATTCTTCATTCTTTTCTCTCATCTAAACTCTAATCACATATCCCCCACGTGTGTGTAAATATCACCCCTACACTTGGAAATTCAAATCAAGCAATCATACCATTGTCCGTTGTCCAAAGCACTTATTAATTGGTGAATTTTTAATTAAATTTTGCTTACACATCCTTCATGCGACTGTTAATACTTCTTGAGGTACCAACAACCGATTACAAGATATGTTTGCACTTTAAAGCGTAATTCCTAGTCTTGCAACACCCAAGGCTTTTAGCAGTGACTCCCAAACCAGTTGGTCTAAGGCACTAGGTGATGAAGCACCCTCGCTAAATATTTTTCTATTTTTACAGCCTTAAGTAATCACAAAAACCAGTGTTCATTTTTTTCTTTTCTTTATTCACTCTTTTTTTATTTTCTTTTCTTCGTACTAAGGACTTTAGACAAAAGCATTTCAAGGTCTCTTCTACTATTCCAAGTTTCAAGGTGCGTGATTGTGCATTTTGTACGGTATACATTTTCAGAATTTAGACTTAAGCTAGGAACTATTTTTCAAACTTATACTCTAATAAAAGCTTCAATACTTTTCCTTCGTTTTGACTTAGCCCAAGAAGTGAACCCAAAATTTGCTTATTTCTAAATAAACTACAAAGACATATACTTTCTACCGTTAAACTTTAAGAAAGGTTATTTTTAGGGTTTTTAATTTACTAAGTCTAAGATCTAGTTGTTCCTAGCCAGTTAACCTATTTGTCAAACTCAAGTCAATTAGCCAAAATCGAATACATTAATTTTTATAATTTTTGAAATTTTTTAAAATTTTATGTGTTTTCAAATAAGTATGCAAATGCAAAAAAAATATGTACAAATGAATGCGAAGGAAGAAGACGTACCGAGTATACCCCCAAACCTAAACTTGACAGTGTCCTCACTGTCATGCTACACCAAGAGGGTCAAAATGTCGGCACTCCCCTGTTTATTTATTTAAATTTTTTTTTTTAATGTTTTGAATTTTTTTTTATTTTTTATAAAAAGAAAACAAAAATATATGTACATATATACAAAGATTCCCCCAAACTTAAGCTTGGCCTTGCACAAGCCAAAAGTTAGCACCAACCATTCAAAAATCTTATCGTGGTAATGGTATAGTTGGTGCAAGAATAGGGTGTGGAGGAAAGAAATGAGAAACACGCGAGACCGTATGGGAAGAAGGGTAGAATACGGTCTCGGTGGAGGAGAAGAATGGCGGAAAGGAGAAAGAAGTGGAGTACGATCTTGAGGGTGTAAATTAAGTGAATAAATTAGCGCAATATGTGATGACCAATATGTTATAAGCGATTGCGCTAACCTATCTACTCGTCGAGAAATGGGGTCAAATCCCTTAAGATTCGCAAGAAAACATGGGTACGCCGAACTTGGTATAGGTGATGAAAACGTAACGGTCATTTGTTCGGTCGGAACAATGGGAGAGACGAAAGGGGGTGAATTAGAGATAGTATCTTTCTCACCGTAGTAAACTGTTTCGAACTTGAAAGATTCCATTAATGGTTCGAAACTAGTATAATCAACCGAGTCTGATGGCTCATCTGAAAATGTAAAGGACTCAAACTCGGGCGGTGAGTCATCAACATCGCCCGAAAAGGTGAAACACTCGTAGGTGTTATCGTCTGTGAGAATTGTGTCAGATTCAAAGGAAAAGGTTTCAAGCTCACAGTCTTCAAGCGGGGTCGGAACGATGGGAAGGAGGGAAGGTGATATAACAGTCAAAGGTTCAGGAGGATGAATTGGAAAATCAGACACATCAAACAAAAATAATTCAACCTCAATATTATTCTCAAGACTCTCCTCAATACTATCCTCAATATTCAACTCATCCATGCCATTATCATCAAAATCTAGACACATATGAGATTCGGGAGAAACATTTAATAACTCAGGATGATATTTGAACATAAAATTTCAAGCAAATCGACAGGTTCATCATCCGAAATATTCCCGGCGTCTATATCCTCAATCAAGTGAAAATCAATTTCTTTAGACACCTCATCAAAAGCATGGATATCTATCGATTTAGGTTCTAGAGTGGAGGTGTAAAGATCGAAACGATTAGGTGCGGTTTCACTCGAAAGGGGTTCCTCACAATCTGGCAAATCAAACACTACAAAATCACACAACTCATTTTTATTTTCAGCAGGTGAACTATTTAGGGCAATCGATGGAAAACGGGAGTTGTGGACTTCAATTGGGTAAGGGTAGGTGTGATTTGGAAATCCTCTCTCATTCTCATTCTGTCCAACCGCCTCCTCATAAATTGAAAATTTTGGTGCTAGCGGGAAACTAGCTACCGGTTCACTAGGTTGCATAAGGGCGGCCACGGATGCTTCCACATTCCTAACCATTTTGTTTGTTGCTGCGATATACGCCTCCAATGCCTCTTCCAAACTAGACTTTGGTGGTAAGGGGGTTTCGGTAAAATATTCGAAATTGTGTGGATATGCAAAACTCCCTATTGGCTATGTAGAATCAATGTCTAGTGAAGGTGGTAAGGTCGGGTAGGACTGGTAGGAAGTGGGTGGTAGGACAGGGGTAGGGTCTACATGTGGATAAAAATGTGAATAATCTTGTGGATCCCTAGAACTAGATGTGTGGAGAGGGGTGAAAGATCGGCTGCGAGATTGAGCAATGTGCTCAGCAATGGACATCGGCCTAGGAGTGTCAGAAGGACTCGAAAGAGTGGTATCAACATATGGAAGTGGTGAAGGTTGACTTGGTTGACACAAAGTGGGTTGAAAAGTCAAACTGTTTCTCCTAGACTCCTCTATGTGATCTTTCAAAGATTTTTTAGGCACGGAAGGATCGTCTTTAAATTGACCGAACACATTGACATATGACGCAAAATTAGGTTCGGGATACCAAAGTTCGGCTAATGATTTTTTATGTGGGGTACCCATGTTAAAAGAAGGGGAAAAGGAAAGAAAGTTTGTTGTGCAAGGATTTATTTGCGGCTAAAAAAAATTTTGCAAGATCGATAAAATATTTGTCCTTTTTATTTTCATTTTTCATTGATTTTTTTCTTTCTCTTTATTTGGAAAAATTTTTGTTGCAAAAAGATTTAGAGAAAAGATATGCAACAGCAAAATATTTTATAGAAAAGATATGCAACAGCAAAATATTACTTGCAATCAATTATTATTTTAAGCATATCACAAGAATCTTTATTTGGAAAGAATTGTTGCAAAAAGATATTCGAGAAAAGATATGCAACAACAAAATATTTCTTGCAATCAATTTAGTTCAAGCGGGGCCCAAAAATCCTGCACAAGATCGTTATTTGGAAGGGAATATATTTTTAAAGCACACAAAATCTTGCAGGCATTATTCAGAAAATATATTAAAATTTGCCAAGGAGAAGTAACAGAGGAGCTTACAGCGCAAATTGCAGAGGATGATGTCACCAAAAGAGCGCGGTTCCGCGGTATAAACGCGTTATTGCCGCGTTTTCGCGGCAGTCTAATCAGCACGAATCCCAAAAAAAAATTTTGACGCTCTGATTCCACTATAAGGCCGATGTTCCGCGGCCTAAGGTGGGTTTTGGCCGCGGAATCGCGGCGGGTTGGGGGAATTGGGTCTCCAAAAAATTTTCACTGTTCTGTTATTTGATTCCCCTTCTGTTTCGATCTTCTGAATTCTGTTTCGCCTTCTGGAAATTTCCAGATCGTCTTTGTAAATCCTGCAAAATTAAAACAACAAAATATCCCTTCCAAAAATAACAAAAAATATATATTTTTATATTTTTTTGGATTTTTTAGATTTTTTATGAATTTTTTTTTTATGATTAACCCGAAATTGCGAAAAGAAAAGTTCTACGCCATCCCCGGCAACGGCGCCATTTGATTGGTTGATTTAGCGTACTTGCGCTTTCTAAAAGATAGATCAAAAATATTTGTAACCGCAATCAAGAACGGCGTCGCTTTGCAGCTAGCCGGTGAGTACGGGTCGATCCACAGGGATTTTGTGAACTTCCGATTCGTTCTTACGAGTTAATTCCGAAGGGTGTTCGGATTGATTATTAAATCTAAAAGTTGAAGTTGTATAATACTAGGATTAGAAACTTGGTAGGATTAGGTTTAGGGAAAATTTGGTAAACAAAGATCTACATCTTTTTCCATTGCCTTTAATTAAAGATATCATATTAGTGTTATGGTAAATCTTAACAAAGGGGATTAGGATGATTGGGAAGATTGATTCTTCCTCTAGATCCCTGTCCTTCCTTTCTTAATCTTTACCCTAACCTCCATGGAAAACCTTAAAATCCGGGCCTTTAGACTATGGAATCACCGTTACCTCGAGGGTAGAGTGCCGTAAGGAGCGGAATAAGAAGGTATGCATGGAGTTCTAATTTTCATAAAAGATTGGCAAAGAAAAGAGATGAGAGATCTTCATCTCTCAAATCCTTCCCTATTCCTAACCCTAACAAGCGAGGAAACTACTCGCTCATTGAAGGGATGAAGAAAGACATGATTTTATTAAAGAGAAGAAACATCTATTGCAAGTTAATAAAATTCTTAAACTAAATTAAACTAAGGCAAGAAAATAATTTACCTACAAAAAATGATGCTCTCCAAAAGAATGCTGAAATTTATTAATGAAGGGAGGCATGAAAAGAATACAATGATTTGGGCTTCTATTTATAGGAGATAGAAACCCTAGGTTACAATTGATTTGCATGTCTACAATACCAAAATATCCTTAGGAAGATCTAGTCAAAGTAGACTTCAAGCTTTGGTAAAATTTTATGTCTCTGTCTTTTATTAAAAGGAAGTATTGGGCCTTGGATCTTTGGGCTTCCTTATTATTTGGTTCTTTATTAAAATAGCTTCTATATTTCTTCCAGATCTCCAGTGAATAATTGCGGTGGGCTTTTAACCGTTCTCTTTGTAATCTTGGACCTTGCATTGCCTTGTACTTTGTGAATTTTATCTTCGATGTAGGCTTGATCAAGAGTCTTCTGTTTGTTGGTCAAAGTCCACTTTTGCATGTCTTTTCATCATTTTCACTGTTTTCTGTCCAAGAACCTGTAACCTGTAATATGTAGCAGACATGCGTCAAAAGCACCTGTTTATTTATAAAAAGAATAAGAATGGGGAATATAATAATGCAATATTATGGTGTGAACACGTAGCATAAGAAACTCCTTCCCTATCAAGAGTATGTCATCCACGTACTCTACGAGGATCACCACCATACTCTCTACTACCTTTTTGTATATACAAGGTTCATCTACCATTTTGATGAAGTCAAACTCTTTGACTACCTCATCAAAACAGACATTCCAACTCCGCGATGCCTGATTTATCACATAAAACATCTTGCTCACGTTTCCGCTGCTCCCACTGTCTACGAAGCCCTCTGGCTGTGTACTTATAGGCGCTCTCTTCCAAATCATCATTTAGAAAAGCAGTCATGACACCCAACCGCCAGATATCGTAGTAGTGGTATGTAGCTGTGGCAAGTAGGATCTGGATGGACTTAAGCATAGCTTTGAAAGTCTCAACTTTTCCATGTACACCAAGTAATCTTCTCAAGATATACTTTCTCCTGATAGGGATTTAACCCTTCAGATAAAGCAACCAAAGTCCATACTTTGTTGGTGTATAAGGATTCCATCTCAGATCGCTAAGCATCCATCCATTCTTAAAGAGTCCCACTCCTGATGGCCTGCTCGAAACTAGTTGGGTCATCATCTCATGATGCAATCCTCTCTCCCACTGTCATAGAGAAAACCGAAGTATCTCTCAGGTGGGTGAGGAACCCTACTAGATCGGCGGAGATGCTGAGGTTCGTTATAAACTATTGAATCTTTCGGTTCTACCAAATCATCAGCTGTAGTTTGTGTAGCTGGAACTGTTTCCAGTTCTACCTTATGACCACTAATTTCTTCACAAGAAATTCCCTTTCACAAAGGTGGCATGTTGAGAAACAAAACATCTTTTGTTCTTCGGTTAGGTAGAAGATATTCCTTTGTGAATGCTTGGGATATCCAACAAACTTCCACAGAACTGACTTTGCCTCGAGCTTGTCCGGATTTTGCTTTTAGACATAGGCCGGACAACCCCAAATCTTAACTTACTTAAGATATGGGCTCTTCCCATTCCATATCACATATGAAGTGGTAGGCAACTGATTTGATTGGAACCCTATTCAATAGGTATGCAGCTTCACAAGTTCATAACTCCCAAAAGGAAATAGGAAACTCAGTAGTACTCATCATAGAGCGCACCATATCAAATAGGGTGTGTTTGCTCCGCCCCGATACACCGACGTGCTGTGGTGGATACGGAGGAGTAATGCTGAGAGAGAATCTCATTCTCCTTTAGAATAGTCCAGGAATCCCATGCTCAAGTATTCTCCTCCTTGATCTCATCAAAGAACATAATACTTATACCCAGTTTTTGGTTATCTACTTCTAACTTATATTTTGTGATTATCTCAAAAGTTTCGGACTTGTGTTTCAATAGGAATATGTGTCTGAATCTTGAGAGATCATCAGTGAATGTAATGAAGTACAAAGAACCTGTCCTGGCATGTGTAGACAGAGGACCTTCATACATCAGCATGTATCAATCCTAAGAGTTCACTAACTCTTTCTCTGTTTCCAATAAACAGAGCTGTGGTCATCTTATCTTTGTGACATGACCGGAAAGTTTCACAAGATGTAAATTCAAACTAATTTAAATATGCATCTAAATGTAACTTCAGCTAGTCGGGTCGCATTGATATGACCTAGTCTATAATACCTCAAGAATGATTTGTTCATTTCTGAACTCTTCCTCTTGCGTGTGTTCTGTATACTAAGAACTGTGGTTTGATTTAGAACGTCTATGCTTTTAGATAACGTGCCTGAACCAATCAACTCTTGATATAGGAAATGTTCAAAACATTATCCAACAATACAAAATTATATCCTTCTTTACTAATAAGGAGACTGATATGATGTTGTATATCAGGTTCGGTATCTAATAACATTCATTCATAATCAATGTATTCTTATAATACAGGGTGGTAACTGCCAACAAACTTGGCTGCAACACTTGCATCATTTCCAACTCTTGAAACTTGTCACCCGTTCTCAGTTCTCTACCTATCTGTAGCCCATATAACAAATTACATTTGTGGGATCCTGATCCGGTATCTCATACCCAGGACGTAAAGGATACTGAGAAACAGTTCTCGGTAATGAACACACCTGAAGAAGATGCATCAACATGCACTTTCTTCGTTTGGGCGGCACGGAAATTCTGGTAATCCCCTTTTTCCTGCTCTGTCTTATAACAATTATAAGTTGGAGCGAGACCAACGTTCCTTAGCGCAGTATAACAAGCGGGTTTGGTCAATACATCCGTATTATTATCTTGATTAAGGCATGACATAGTCGTAACCAGGAGAGAGAGAAGAAAACAGTCAGCGTGCGCTTTTACAAGATTAGATTGGTTATCATTTTATCTAATCAGGATGTCACCCACTGTTTTAGTCAAATCTTCCTTCAAACCCTAAAAAGAAAGACTAGCCGGGATTAATTACATTCTACAAGTTCGCCAATCTTTCAGCCAGGCCAGTGCTGGTACTTTGAGGGAGGTTTCCCGTGCTTTCGCACGGACCTAATTAAAGTAAACCTCGTTTTCCGAAGGGCGTAACCACGTTAACACCTTTCTAGACACCTACTTGATCGGCTAATTGTAATGTGTAAAACTCTCCCAGGAGTAACTCTTACTCGCAGCGGGTATCGGGATCCAACTATCTCATAGAAGGTATGCAATCTCATTGCAAATTTCAACTCTTGAAATTCCCAATAATATTTTGCCCCAAGGGTCCTATGACCTTGACAGAGGTCAACAAACCATAGGCTGCTAGTCAAGTTCAACCCGTCATTTCCTGATTGAAGTAAACCCACCCGCACGACCCTTGACAGAGGTCAACAAGGTCGCATGACTACCCTAAATCAATCACATCATATGTTTATACAGATAAGCACTAATCAGCTACCGCACACTACGCCTTGACAGAGGTCAACAAACGCAGCACGAATACTAACTATTACTTATCTGAAATGACAGAGGGCTACGACAGGTTTTTAAGAAAACCCTTTGTGTAATGAACTTGATATCGTTGTAGAATCGAGTGATTTTGAGATGGAATGTTTTTGAGGCCTTTTCTAGTTTTGCTAAAGAGGTCACTCCCGGTGAAGGGATCGTCGGCTCTTTTCTCATCGAATAAGGTGCAGGATATTTCACAAATACTAATATGCAAAGCAAAAGTATATAAGCAAGCATCTGCTAGTTTCGCTAAAGAGGTCACTCCCGGTGAAGGGATCTCGGCTCTTTCCTTATCGAATAAGGTGCTGGATGTTCTACAAGGAACACCGCTATGCAAAGCAAGAACTAGAGCTACCAGTTTTTAAACAAGTTTCTACAACATCTTTAGGTTTCTTTTAGTTTCATTAATCTCATTAATGAAGTCCCATTTTATTATGCTTCACAAGCATCACATTTGAAACGAAATCTGCAATATAACATATATCTCATATATATAATATAAACATTCGTCTCAGGCAGTAATATGATCTCATCACAGAACATTACAGCAGAAGAACATATATGAAATATTGGATATACTAGGACGTCCGTGTTTTAATACGAGCCTGTATAAAACACGGATTCCACGATCGTGATGAATAGCCAAACCCACATCCCTAGACCCCTACGAGAGCGGCAAGCAACACTGCCAATTCTAGGGTTAGGAGACCCGGTCTCGACTCATCGAGATGGTCTCCCACTGCTCCCCAGAACCCGGTTACTTGTGCTCCTCGCCTTGGGTCTACCTAATGCGGAAAAGTAAATAATATACAATGGTGACATCATCCTAAGCCCGGAAGTGCTCCAATAGAAGAATATTACATACAAATGAGTTTTACATGAATGAAAAAGAAAAACTCTCATCTCACATAAAACCCCCGGCTATTCAAAACGTGACGATCCAATATAACATATCACAGCAACATATAATATCTCATATCATCAACGTAAGCACGTATGCGTATCCCGATTGTCGTTGATGTATAGCAACGCAGCCGGCGATACACCACATACTACGCTTACGGTCACAGAAAAAAGTGTAAAACTACAACATTTGGAATCCGCAACCTCCTTAGACATCGCATGCCTAACCAAATGAATTACTTAGACATCGCATGCCTAACAATTATAAACCCCGCATTTTAGTCTCATTATCGAAAACACTTTTCAATATCAAGTCGGGTAATTCAACAAGATTCCCAACATCCTGATCGAATGCTTGTCGCAAAGTTTAGTAGACGGCCGCACCCCCGGATGCCGTCGACGAAGTGCACTAAGGCGAAACACCGCTGCCGCGAGCACCCGAACGGATGCTGTTGGCGACGGGGTTCTCCTACAGTCACTTGGTCGGGGCTATGGGGCGTGGCTGTCTATTAAGTTTACCCGGCGAGTATGCGCGTACGCTACGTGATTGCGACGGACTTTTGATCACATCAAAATCCCGTGGCAACCGATCATCTGAGACTAAACTGCTAGATTTATAACATTCAAATTAGTTATCTCATAACTACTTGTGGATTCCAAATATTGTATCACATTCCAGATAAATAGACAATGTTAAACTTTCCGATCGAATAATCAAACACCCAAAATTTCCTAAATGGCTCAATACTTGAGCGGAGTTTAAATGCATCCATCACATGCCACAGTACCAATGGTCCAGCCGTAGAAGGGTCAAACCAACGCCTCACATGTGGCAACGCCGTACTGCCCCAAACCCTAAGCTTTATAGGCAGTTCAGACGGTCACATAATCGAGTTAAGGTTTGTGTTCTTCTAGAGGGTCCATCGCGTTACATGCACGACTTAGACGTTCTTAAACTACGGAAAAATCCAACGCTTGGAAATTTTCCGGCAGGGGAAAAAGTGAGTTATTGATATCCGGTCGAACTTTTTAACACGTTCTAAAATTACCCGGAAAAACTTAAACGAAGTCAAACTTTCCGATCGAATCAACGAGCTCCCAATACAACCCAGAAAACTCAACACTTGAGTAAAATAAAAATATCCCAGAACAATCAAGAAAACTGTATGGATTTTACTGTGTAAAACCCAAACGCTAATATCACTGTTCCGCCGCGGAACCGCCGCGCAAGGCAGGTCTTTGCCGCGGTTCCGCGGCTCTTTAATGGTATCATTGTATCGTTTTTTACAGAAACCCATACAATTACCTGCTGAATTTTCTAAGAATTTTTAATATGAAAAAAATCAACTTTTTTGAAAAATTTCCAGAAACTAGGGTTTTACGGGTATTCGGAGTTCGATCGGACCTTAAACTTTGTCTAGACTTCGCCTAAAGCTCTAGCTTGGCTCTGATACCATTGCAGAGTTACTAAGCACTCTCACAAGGACCTACAAGGCATCAACCATGCCCGATTTAAAATTTAGACGTGCCGAACAACCCTAACCAAGATTTTTAAACTAGAGATTAGGCGAAACAAAGGATGTTAAACACTTTAACACCTAAGAGTTTGGGATTACAACCTTTGTAGTCCGGTCCTTTACTTCTAAAGCTCCGTGTTGAGGTCCCTTCACTGCGATCATCTAGTACCCAGACTCTAGAGAGGCACCACGAAGAGAAAGATGCAAGCTTGCATCCGATCTTCGATAACAAAGATGATCTACCTTGAAGTTTCTTTAACACAAGCTCTCACTCACTAAATGAAGTGAACACCCTAATCTAAATGGCTAGGATAGATTAGGATGATGAAGTAGGATTTATGCTCTCTTTTGTTTTCTTAATCTCACTCAAAATCATCACTAATGAAAAAGCTAGAAAGCTTTTCCATTGAAAAAGAGAAGGAAGAATAAGAACAATTCTTTTGTGATGAATAATGAAAGTCAAGTGATAATTATAAATGCAACCATGGTTGATAATGAGAAGGCTAACCATTGTAGAGAGTTAACTAGGGTTAAGGGTTTGGGTTGGGTTAAAGAATGAGTCACTAAAATATCAACCATAATATCTTAGCTCAAAACAAAAGAAAACCTTCTAGAAGGTTCATGAAAGAACTAACCCAAATCAAACCCTAACCATGTTTAATCTCCACTAATCTTGTTGCATTAGTAATTATAACATGTTACAATATTATATATCACATATATAGTATATTTTGTAACAAAAGAAAATAATACAATTAACATATATTGCATATATATCAATGTATTACCCGAGTGAGAAAAAGAATCTTTTAGTGAGCTTATATTAGTTAATGTAATTTAATATATCAAATATATAATTATCCATTAAATTATCAAATCAACACTTGATCCAATAATCCGGCTATTTCACAAATATCCGACTAATATAATCTGTATCAGTTCATCGAATCAACACATGATCCGATGACCCGGGTATATTACATATACCCGGCCGATATCTCATATCGTGAGAATCTAATACGGTATCACATATACGTATTGTTCTCGGTCCCACACATATCATATATGTGCTCCTACTCCGTTTTGCCTGAGCCAAGAAAGCTCTGTGTAGGACTCTAAAGAATCGTCAATACGCCGGCAGTAGGTGATGATCATATCAAACACCCACAAGCTGCAAGCGGTCAGCTAAACGTAACAGCCACCCTGGTATTGAGCGATCAGAAGATCAACAAGTAAGCCTGTACATTCTCCTGTGAATCCAGTCAGTAACACTCCCGTACAGTTCGGTCTCTTCGTCTGATATGTCGCATATCTCGCCTAGGGGTGGTAAACGTCAGACCCCAGTAGCTTGATAAGTCGTATCAATATGAGGTCCATAACAGTTCGAGAAACTACTGATAACACTTACCAGTAAATCTCAGCAACCCTGGCCAGGGATTTCTAGTTATAGCCAATCGAACACAGCGCAACATCAACTCCCTATACCGGGAGAGACGAATCCCCTTCTATCGCTCATTGCCTCCATGTGATTAGGGACTGTACCCAAAAGCCACCTTTTTGTACGTCCTCTTAGATGTGGTATGATGGAAATCAAAGCACAGTGGGAATCACACAAGACTCTATGACGATCTCGGGTCTGCAGACTACTCTGTACCAGTGTCACCAGAGAACTGCCATCTGACGTGAGGTATAATACCATCTGGGAGTTCTCGGCGAGTCCGTCCAGTATATCCAGTCTCCACTGAGCACCCGTATACCTTCTCTGATGTCAAACACCAATGGATATGGGATCATCCATCGCCCATCATATGGGTCAAGAAGCGCATACGCTAGTCTACTCTGGTGTATTGATGCCCTATCTCGATACACCCTCGACTAGGAACAGTTATAAGATGTACTCGTCGACTACCGTGGCCCCACTAGTATGATCTCATCATAGTCCTAGTAGTCGAGTACATATCCTAAGGGCTTTATCAACATGTAACATAGAGACAATCAGAGTACATGTTAAGATAAAGTACAACCAGATAGCATACTATCAAGTCGAGCAAGAAAGTCCTCCCTATATATGTCCAAGCATCCACTACAATATACATCGTTTGTACAGTAATGGCCTCTAGGGCATACATATAACTAACAAACATATCATAAGCACTAGTCAAGTTCTACCCGTCACTTCTTGATTAATCAGATCCACCCATATGACCCTTGACTATGATCAACATAATCACATGAATGTCATAACTAATCACATCATATGTTTTGTAGGAAGACATCACTTAGCTACCGTACACCTCGCCTTGACTATAATCAAAATACGTAGCACGAATACTAAGTACTCTACTTCCTAAAATGACGGAGGGTTGCGAATGGTTTTTAAGAAAACCTTTAACGGTTTGAACTTGATATCGTCATAGAATCAAATAGTTTTCAAAAGGAGTGGCTTAAGCTCCGCAGTTTTGAAATGTATCTTTTTCATAAAAAGCCGAGTGGTTTTCAAATCCGATTCTACAACATCTTTTTAGGTTTATTTTCTTTACATTAATCATATTAATGTAGTCCCATCATTTAAGTCCTTAAGCCATCACAGAAAAGAAACGAAAATACAACGTACGCTTATGCCATCCGCATTCGCCGCAATGTTCCGTTATGCACCGTTAGGTTACTTAACTAACGGCATACCGGGACGGGACTAGCGCGGGTGTAAAACATAAGCAACGTCTATTATATATCTCATATATAATATAGCATTCGTCTCAGATATATTAAGCGATCACATCACAGAATATAGGCAGCAGAAACACAGATATGATAATATAGGATATACTAGGATGTCCGTATTTAGTATTTAGCCAACAATAGAAAATATGGATTCCATAGTTGTGATGAATTGCCAATCCCACACCCTAGACCCCTGCGTGAGAGGCAAGTGACCCTGCCAATTCTGGAGTTAGGAAACCCGGTCCCGACGCCTCGAGATGGTCTCCCACTGGACCCCAGAACCTGGTCACTTGTGCTCTCCACCTTGGATCTATCCTAATGCGGAAAGGTAAATAATATACAATAATGGTGACATCATCCTCAACCGGGAAGTGCCCCAAATAAAAGAATATTACATTAAAAATGAAATTTACATGAATGAAAAGTAAAACTCTCATCTCACATAAAAAAAACCGGCTATTCGATCATGACAATCCAATACACCACAACACAGCAACACATAACATCACATGTCATCAACGTAAGCAAGTAGGCGTACCATAATTGCCGTTGACATATAGCAACGAAACCGGCGATACGCATACTACGCTTACGGTCACAGAAACAAGTATCACATACTACTAGGCGATGTTAAACCCTTCGATCGAATTAACGAACACCCATATTCCCCAGCAAGCTCAACACTTGAGCACCGTTAAACAATACCCAAAATCTATGCCACAGTATTTAATGGACCAACCATAGAAGGGCAAACCCAAGCGTCATTTGTGGTGCCACTAACTACGGTAAACCCTAAGGTTCAGTCGTAGTTTGGTGGTCACATCTCGAGTTAGGGTTACTTTCTTCTAGAGGGTCCATAGGAATACCTGCATTAGTTATCGAGTACGTTCAACCTGGAAAATACGAGTGTTTGATAATTCGATCGACCTGTTTAACGTCGCCAACGTTACCAATACAATGCTATAAAAATACGAATATGAACTATTCCGCAAATTGCCCAATACCAAATTTACATCACATGAAATTCTGGACAACTAAACAATACTAGAAACCTTAGAATATGAGTAACAGACCACAGGAGCAAAACGAGGGGGTGGAGACAAAGGGGTCGGCGACGCCGGAAATTTCCACTTGGCCGCCGGCCAAAAACCGGTCACCTCCTCTCGTGTTGCACCTGTGTTCTTACATCATGTTATATGTCACTTTGCAGTTACTTAAATAATTTTCAGGTCACATTTTAAAAATTTTACAGAGAGCATTTTTAAGGGTTCCTAATTTCGTATTTTTGCGGAAGTTTTTGTTTTCGTATTGTCGTAATATCGTCTAGGCTTCTAGTTAGGCTCTGATGCAATGAAGGAGTTTCTACAGCACCACTACTAGGGTTTGGTAGTATCACACATGCCATATTAAAATTTTATAGGGTGCTAGAGAAACTAACCTAAGGATCATACTAGAAAAGCTAGGGTAACAAAACTTTAACACTAACACAAGTAGTAAAAGCTAGGATTTTGAGAGTACAACTTTTGTAGCTCCCTACACTAGACTCCTTGACTACTTGAGGGTTGAAAGAAGCTCGCTTGAGATCCTCTAGGTCCACGACGATCCACCCGGAGTCCTCTTTGTCCAAGCTTGAAGCTCCACTAGATCAAGAGAAGAAGTAGAAGCTAACACTCTAAACTAATGGGCAAGACTAGTGTAGAATGGTGATGGGGTTTGTTTTCTCACTTCATCTCTATTGCTCACAAGTGAAAGCTAGAGAGAAAGAGACAAGTGAGAGAAGGAAGAAGATGATGGCTAATGAGAGCTCAAGAGATAATAATAAAAAATTAAGATAAGAATGAGAAAAGAAAATATATATATTTTCTTCTTCTCACTCTTAACTCAAGTTAATAAATATTTAGATATTTTCTTTTGGATCAAAAATGGCCATGGAAAATAACTCATGGTTAATACTAAGGTTAGTGGGTGAATAAAATAATAAACCATGAGTAATTATCCAATTCCATTTTTATTTCAAAATATAAATATCAACATATTTATTAAGGTGTGAGTCTTATATTGCCACCATCCACTATATCAACAACCATGATAGAATTGTGTATGCATGTATGTATGCATGCACATCCATATGTGCATCAATGAGAATAAATGCATACATGCATGTAGGGTTCCTAGGCACACTAATGAGGTCTCACAAGGCATCAACCCTGCCAAATTCAAAATTTTCCGGTGCCGAGAAACCCTAAACTAGATCGTTAACTAGAGGCAAAGGCGAAACATGCAAATAGTAAACAACTTTACTGCTAAAGGAAAGTGACTACAACCTTTGTAGATCCAGTCCTCCACTTCGTTGGCTCCGTGATGACGTCCCTCCGCTGTACCCATCGGAATCCTAGACTCTCGCGGTGGTTTCATCGTAGAAAAGATTAGGCTAGGTCGTCGACTTCAATGCCGAAGATGATCTACGTCGAGGCAACACAAGATCAAGCTCCAACTTCACCAAGTCGTGAAACTTGTGAAGAAAACACCCTATACTACATGGCAAGTGGTAGAGGATGAAGAAATAGGAAGTGGGTTCACTTTAGAATTGGATTTCTCACTCTTTTTCTCAAGTCACCCTTGAAGCTAGCAAGCTTCTTTCTTCTTGAAGAAGAAGAAGAAGAAGAAGAAGAAAAAGAATATGATAAGAATTATGAATAAATGGAAATAAATTCATTCTTATCATATTAGCAACCATGGTTAAGTGTAGAGAATAAACTAAGGTTAGGTGAATGGTTAGGTTTAGGAAAGAAACAAGAATGGTCAAAGCTTCTTGAAGCTTCAAAGAAACAAACAAAAGAAGCAACCATTTCTTTTCTTGCCCTAAAATAGTAAAGAGAATAAATAAATAAGTAAATCAAAACCCTAACCATTAACATAACCATGGTTTAATCATACACACTCAAGTTTGCATGTATCATCAAACATGATACAAACTAGTGCACAAAACTATATCATATATACAATGTGCACATCAAGTGAGAAAATCCATCTTAAGTGAACAAATACTAGTTAATGTAAAGTAATATATCAAATATATAATTATACATTAAATCATTAAATCAACACTTGATTTAACGATCCGGTCATATCGCATATGACCGACTAATATCCAATGTATCGACTTATCGAATCAATCTTTGATTCGATAACTAAGTTATATCGTATACAACCATTCGATACATTCATCGCGAGAATATAATACGGTATCACATACACGCATTATTCTCGGTCCCGCACATATCTCATATGCGCTCCTATTTCGTTTCGCTTGAGCCAGGAAACCTCTGTGTAGGACTCTAAAGACTCGTCAATACGCCGGCAGCAGATGATGATCATATCAAGCACCTACAAGCCGCAAGCGGTCTGCTAAACGTAACGGCAACCCGGGTATTGAGCGATCAGAAGATCGACGAGCAAGCTCGCTCACACTCCTGTGAATCCAACCGGTAACACTTACCGTACAGTCCGGTCTGTTTGTCTGATATGTCACATATCTTGCCTAGGGGTGGTAAACGTCAGACCCCAGTAGCTCGATAAGTCGTGTCGATATGAGGTCTATAACAGTTCGAGAAACTACTGGTAACACTTACTAGTAAATCTCAGCAACCCTGGCCAGGGATTTCCGGTTATAGCCAATCGAACACAGCGCAACATCAACTCCCTATACCGGGAGAGACGAATCCCCTCCTATCGCTCATTGCCTCCATGTGTTTCAGGACTGTACCCAAAAACCACCGTTTTGCACGCCCTCTTGGACGTGGTAAGGTGGAAATCAAAGCACAGTGGGAATCACACAAGACTCTATGACGATCTCGGGTCTACAGACTAACCTGTACCAGTGTCACCAGAGAACTGCCATCTGACGTAAGGTATAATACCATCTGGGAGTTCTCGGCGAGTCCGTCCAGTGTACCCAGTCTCTACTGAGCACCCGTATATGATCTCTGATGTCAAACACCAATGGATATGGGATCATCCATCGCCCATCTATATAGGTCGATAAGGTATATGCTAGTCTACTCTGGTATATCGATGCCCCGTCTCGATACACCCACGACTAGGGACCTTAAAGGATGTACTTATGGACTACCATGTCCCCACTAGTATGATCCGCATCATAGTCCAGGTAGTCAAGTACACATCCTAAGGGATTTACCAACATGTAACAGAGAGACAATCAGTGTACACGTTAAGGTAAAGAGCAACCAGATAGCATACTATCATGTCGAGCAAGAAAGTCTTCCCTATATATGTCCAAGCATCCACTACAATATACATCCTATGTATAGTAATGGCCTCTTGGGCATACATATAACTAACAATGCATGCATACAACAAAAGACAAGAAGGGTTTAAAGTGAAAAAGCTAATGGCCAATGATAAATCAACACTTGATTTAGCAAACCGATCATATCACATACAACCTGACCAATAGCAAACCGCCCGATTAATATACGGTATCTCATACGCATATTTAATCGGGTCCCCGCGCATATCCCATATGCACACCACATCGTTTCACCTGGACTAGGTAACTCTATTATGGGACTCTAAGACTCGTCAATACGCCGGCAGTGGGTGATGATAATATCAAGCACCCCCAAGCCGCAAGAGGTCAGCTAAACGTAACGGCCACCCGGGTATTGAGCGATCAGAAGAAAACAAGCGAACCTGTCACAACTCCCGTCGAGCCAACCGGCAACACTACCGTACAGTCCGGGCTCTTCGTCAGATATGCTGCATATCGAGTCTAGGGATGGTAACATCGACCCCAATAACTCAATAAGCCGTGCCGATGAATGGTCTATAACAGATCGAGAAACTACTGATAACACTTATCAGTAAATCTCAACAGCCCTGGTCAGGGACTTACTGATATAGCCAATCAAGCACAGCACGTCATCAACTCTCAATACCGGGAGAGACGAAACCCCTCCTATAGCTCATCGCTTTCGTGTGTGTCAGGACTGTATCCAAAAGCCACCTGTTTGCACGACTCAGTAGAGCCGTAGTAGGGTGGTAATCAAAGTACAGTGGGAGAACACACAAGTCTCTATGACGATTTCGGATCTACAGACTAATTTGTACCAGTGTCACCTGAGAACTGCTATCCGATGATAGATATAATACCATATAGGAGTTCTCGGCGAGTCCGTCCAGTATACCCAGTCACTACTGAGCACCCGTATACGATCTCGATGTCAAACATCAATGGATGTGGGAACATCCATCGCCCATCATATGGGTCTAGTATCATATACGCTAGTCTACTCTGGTATATCGATGCCCTGTCTCGATACACCTACGACTAGGGATATTTTAGGATATGCTTATAAACTACAGACGTCCCACTAGTATGAACTCCATCATAATCACAGTAGTCAAGAAAATATCCTCAGGGCTTTATCAACATGTGTAAATGAATAAAAGCATGATCAAGTCAACATGTCAGATATAGAAGAACCAGATAGCATACTATCATGTCGAGTAAGAATGTACACTGAATATATATATATATATATATATATATATATATATATATACATACATCCACTATCATATAATGTCCTCTAAGGCATACATATATCCAACAATTTTATCATCCAAATTTATGACGGATTCGAAAACAACCAGATTGTGGCGTATGAGTCTCGAGCATATGAGTGAGAAAGGATTAGCCGAGTTGTCGAAATATTGTCTACTTGGTGAGAAAAGTAGGCTGAAGCTGGAGTTTTGTGAACGTTGTGTCTTTGGAAAACAAAAGCGCGTTAGCCTCAGTTTGGTGGCGCACAGCATGAAAGGTATTCTAGATTATATCAATTCAGATCTTTGGAGACCCTCTCCAGTTGTTCTAAAGGAAGCGGTGCCAAGTAACTGCTTACCTTCATTGATGATTTTTTGAGAAATGTTTGGGTCTATTTCTTGAAGCACAAAAGTGATGTGTTTACTATATTTAAGGAATGGAAGACGTTACTTGAGAAGCAGAAAGGAAAGCAAATCAAAAGACCGAGGACAGACAAAGGGTTAGAATTTTGCGGTGGAGATTTCAATAATTTCTGCAAAAATGAAGGTATAGTTCGACATCATACCGTTGTCTACATTCCACAACAGAATGGCGATGCGTAGCGAATGAACCAGACTCTTTTGGAGAAACCGCGGTGCTTGTTATCCAACGCAGGGCTCGAAAAGGAGTTTTGGAAAAAAGTGGTAAATACAACGTGTTATATTGTGAATTGGTCATCTCATACATCTCAAGGTTGTAACACACCAGAGCAGGTATGGTCAGGAAAACACGCTGATTATTCAGCAATCAAGGTGTTTGGTTGCCCCGCTTATGCACATTGCCGTGAAGGCAAATTGGATTCTCAAGCGAAGAAATATATATTTCTCGGTTATGCTACCGGCATTAAGTGTTATAGGTTGTAGTGTTTGGATCTAAAGTTTTTAAAATTTATAATTATCAGAGATGCGACGTTTGATGAATTTGCTATGTTAAAACTGAACAACAAGGAATTGTCAGATATGTATGCCCCAGAGGCATTTATTGTATATGATATTAGGGGTATGTATTTACAGGACAATCTTACTCGATATGATAGTATGCAATTTAGTTTTTCTTTATCTTAACATGAATATTTATTTTACTGGTTATTTCATATCACTAATATATATTGATATTGCCCGTAACATTTTTGCTTGACTACCCATGATATGACGGCGATCATACTTGTGAGGCTGTGTAGTCCATAAGTATATCCTTAAATGTCCTTAGTCACGCGAGTATCGAGACTGGGCATCGATATTTTAGAGTAGACTAGTGTATACGGTTCTTGATCTCGACGAGAGGTGATGGTTGGTCCCACAGCCATTGGTGTACGGCACCAAAGATTGTATACATGTGCTCATTAGGTTATGAGTTACATTGGACGAACTCTCCGAGAACTTCTAGATGGTAATATACCTATCGTCAGATAGCAGTTCTCTGGTGACATAGGTACAGGTTAGTCTTTAGACCTGGCATCGTCATTTGTCTCAAGTGTATTCCCACTGTACTTTGATTACCACCCTACCACGGCTTTAAAGGGTCGTGCAAATATGTTTTAGTTGAGTGTAGTCCCGAAGCACTTGGAGACAGTGAAAGATAGAAGGGATTCATCTCTCCCGGTATAGAAAGTCGATTTCGCGCAGTGTTCGATTGGCCATCTCCATTTGGTGGCTAGCGTATTGTTGAGTCTTTAAAGTCCTACACAGAGGGTTTTTTCGGCTCTAGCTATATGATGTAGATGTGCGTATTGGATGCGTACCGGAGTTCGATTAAAACTTGTGTATTGGATACACTAACGGTAATCGGACGTTTGATAATACTAGCCGGTCTTTTGGAAAAACTGATATTAAATCAAGTGATTAATATAATATACTAATATATGTATTGGATATGTGTTGGGTTATACTAACGCCCCGACCATCAACCGTGGCCGTTTGCGGAACAAAATTTTTGCTAGAGTTTAAAACTGGCGCTAGAATAACTCATTACACCGGATCTACCATAAATCTAACTAGCTAAAACTAAAGAGGAGCTATCTACTATGATGAATGAGTCTGACCAAAAGATCCATGTCCTTCGGTCTCCTTTCCTCTTCCTTAGCTCCAAGTGACCTCCATGATCGAGCTTGATCGTCCGTCTCCCTCCGTCGAAGATGATCCACCCGAGAGATGTAGTCCATGGCTCTAGCTCCAAACTAAGTGTCTATGGAGCAACTAGTGAACTTAGATTTCTAGTCTAAGAACTCTAGGATGTATTCTACGGTTCTATGTGTTTCTACCTCACCTCCTCTCTTGATTCTCAACTCATGAGAAAGTAGAGAGGAGGTTGAATTTGAAGGTTGAGGAGTTCAAGAACAAAGGGAGGGAGAGCAAAGCAAATGGTGAGCTCAAGAATGAAGCATCCAAGCGAGAGAGAAAATCCTCACTTTAGTTTTGTAAAATGATTTTTTCAATAAAAAAGTATCAACCATGCTTCAATAGTTTCCACAAATGAATTAAGAATTCATTTGTCAACTATTGAGACATGGTTCTCATTATACTTCCCTTACCTTTATTTTACACCTCATTTCCCTTTAAAGAATAAATGGAAAAAGCCATGATGAGGTGTCCACTTTCTAGAATGTTTTCCGTAATGAAATACGGATTACAGTCTATAGTATATAGATACCTGCATTCGCAAAAAAACACGAATGCCCGACGAGATAGAATAACACAAAGAACATAATACTATAACATACATATCGAAATATATATGTAAATTATGAAATAAATACCTGATTTAATAATCCGGCTCAAAACCCTAGCCGGCTAGTATTATCAACTGTCCGATCGAAAGTCCGGGTACATAGTACCATCAATCAATCGGAACTCTGCACATATCCAATACGGCTACTATATCATTTCATCTGAACCAGGGAAATCCTCTGCGTGAGACTCTAAAGACATGACAGTACGCCGGCTGGATAAATGCATAACCGCAAGCACGTCAGCGGCTGCAACATTTCAGAAATTAAAATATTATTTTTATAATTTAAATAAATAAATAATAAAATTTTGGATATTATATAAAGTATGGAAATTGGTTTTAACGAAATAGTATGATCATACACATTTAGTTTGATGAAAATTGGAAAATTAATATAAATTATTGATTTTGAAAGTGTTTAGTTGATTTGGACATTTAATAATTATTATACAATTAATTGTATATAAGTTATTGTTAAATTTGATTAATATCTCGCTAATTATGCATTCATCCTGTTTATGTATATGACATGCAACAAAAACATGTTGCAAGACTTGTTACATTTTTATTTCAACCATGGTTAAAATTCTTTAGTTTCTTATTTGGTTTTGGTTTTTAAATAAATAAAAGAAAAGAAAAGAGAGATATTTTGAGGAGGGGACAAAAGGGTATGGGGTGAGAGAGGATGAGAGAGGGGAGGGGCAGTATCTTCTCACCATGGCTTCTACACTTCACTTCCTCATCTCCTTTTATCCTCAACTCCCTCCACCTCATTTCCTTCATCTTCCACTCCTTCCACCTCCTCTTCCACCACAAAAAACCCCCCAAAACATAATAAAAAATCTCTCCCTCCTTCACAAAAAATGTCCACAACCTCTTTTCAAGCATGATGGATGAATCAAGTTAAGGTTTTGAGCACTTTGGGCAACCCAAGAATTTTCTTCAGTTGATATATGAGGTATATCCTACACTTTTAGTTAAGTTATTAGTTTTCCTAACCTCCTAGTATAGTTTAGAGTTAAACTATTGTGGTTTAGCGATATTTGAAAATTCCAAGATGACCTTTAGGGGATATTATGAGTTGTGATGGTGTAATTGAGATTTAGTAGTGGCCACAAACCCTTTTAGTGTTAGAATCCTTGGATAACTTGAGTTTAGAATTTTCCGATTTCGATTTTGGGGAGTTTTTGAGGATCAAATAAATTCTGGAGCAATTTGGGATATTTATAAAAAAAAATAAACAAGTACATTGAACTAGTTAGACCACTAGAAGACCACCATAGAAGAACGAGACCAAAATTCCAAAATTGGGCTCGTGACACCAGTTACTGTAGCACCTTCTGATGGGTCAATTTTGGAGTTTAATGTTGGGGTTTGGCCTGTAGCTCACACTCCTTATAACTTAGCTACTGTATTGTTAGTTTTGTCCTAGTCTTCCTGTACCACAATCTGTGAGAATTTTGAGTTGGTTTTGACAATGTTTTCCGATATATGAATCTAGTATTTTGGTTTTCTTGATGTGACTTGGTCGTTCGAAGTTCGCATGTTGACGTCAGATAGTATTTTTTGTATTAGCGCACGCGTTGACCATAGGTTCTAATCTATGTGCGCTTTGCGTGTCGTGTTGGTTTTAGAATATGATTTTGATGCGATACGATGTGTTTTGATTTGTAGATACAAGCACGTGGATTTTCAAGACGACAAAGGAGGGCAAGGCATCCATCGGGATCGACTAGAGAGATGCGTTGTAGGTGAGTAGATGTATATCTACGAGGAAAGTCGGGTGGATGGCATATAGAACCCCCGCAAACGTAGAATATGTTACTTATTATATATACCTATATATATAAATATTTTTGTGTGGCGTATGGATAACTAGCTAATAGTGTCCTAGGAGACTATAGGTTAGAATAGACATACTCGTAGAAGGTTTACCCCTAGTTTGATTTTCTCTTAGGCGTGAGTCTTTGGTTTTTATATTGTCGCGCGCACGCATGCACACACACACACACTTGGTATGATATGTGTGTGTGTGTGTGGGTGTGTGTGTGTATAATATAAATATACGTGTAAGATGATGATATGTTATGTTATATGGACATGAGTCGATATGATCGAACATGATGTCGTGAGGTTATGATATATGACCGAGTTGAGATCTCGTATATGATATGATATATTAAATAATCGTTGGGTGATGTACACATAACATACGATAACATGTGACTTGATAAGATAATAGAATGTACTTGATCTTAGATCCGTACCCTTGATTATGAGATAGTATGATGGATAATACCGTACGAAATATGATATATATGATATTGGCCCATACCCTCGATTTTGAGGATGCCGTATGACGGACTATACCGTAGGAGATGTATACATGATGGATCCGCACTCTTGACCCGAGGATGCCATACGATGGATTATACCGTACGGAATGTTATTAGGCTGAATCGCCAACTACTAGATATATCAACTTGGAAAATGTTATAGGTTCCTTATCATCTTCGACTCGATTCTTAGTTAGTCTTTTAGTTGCTTTGGTAGATGTTAGATTAGGCTCGAATCGTACCTATTTCCAAAACTAACGAATCGTAGGTATTTTCAAAGGATAACCCGAGGGACGCTACGGATTTTCAAAATGATATCTCTTTTCTCAAAACACCGTAGCTTCTACTTTTCCAAACCAACGATTCGTGCTATTTCCAATACTATAACTGTATGGCTTGTATATAGATATATATATCTTATAATGTTTCATTTACTGTTTATTTCCTGTTATGATCTCGCCAGCTAGGACACATGCACCTTTACCGATGATGCGTATGTTGCACGTATACTTACTGCCGGCTCACACACAGCATCATCATCGGTAATTGCCATGTCACGCACACATTAGAAACCGTTATCTCACTCGTATAACATGATAGCTGGTAGTTTAATTATATTGTTAGTATTCTTGCTTTCATATGTTAGTTTAGATATTGTATTTCTTACTTAGAGGACACGTGCATTTGTATACCTACATTCTGGTTATGTATTGTTGGGTGATTGTTAATAGAAATTCTTGTTTGTGTAAATCGAATAAAGCGAATAAGTTTCTTTGTGTCGGTAATTAGAAAATTGAATTAAGTTCACAATCAAAGAATTATATTTGACCGCAATCAACTACGGTGTCAGTTGTAGATCGTAAGCGAGTGCGGATCGTCCACAGGGATTGTGCGATTCGTTTCTGTATTTAATTTGTTTGAATTGAAAAGTTAATCGAAAGGAAAAGAAAACATGATTCAAGAATTTATCGATTGATTCAGGTGTCACGATGTTTAATCAAGAATCAAGAAACTGATAAACAAATCAAGAATCGGTGTTTCGATGATATTTCCAACCAAAATGTCAAGAATCTAAATGAGGCTCGTAGGAATCGATCGGATCTATAGATATGATGTAATTTCAAGATTTCGTGTTCTTGTCCTTCGAAGGATTGATACTAGATCGATGATGATCGACGAGAGTTAGGGCTTTCTTGATGAAACTAGGGTTTCATCGTTTAACCCTTGTTCTTTCGTAGATATCATTCACATTCTAGCCTCTAGCAATTTCAAGAAACGATCGTAACTCCCCAATCTCGAGCGATATCAATCAAGAAAGCATCGCAACGAATTGGGTCATCGATTCTTAAACTTGCTAGGGTTTACAAAACTCGTAGGATTCAAGAATCGATTTAAGATATATTACATCATCATTCTATTGATCGTCTCGACTCCTCGATGAGCGGAGTATTACTCAAACATCATCACATAGATAGTATTCAAGAATTGAAAAGATATCATGATGCGAGAATTTAAAGAAAACAAGATAAAAGAATATCACCTTTTATTTATATCAACAATTTGATTACAGTCGCTCAAGAACTACAAGAAGAAGAACTAAATTGTCGAATTGGCGTCGCTCGGCTCCGTGAGTCGCGGATCGGCTTGGACCACTTGCTCTGTTGAAGATCGGCTCGGCTCATAAAAGGTTGCAAGGCTTCTTGCTTGATGGGTACTCGAGATCTTGGCTTTTGATTGGAATTAGGGTTAGGGTTTCACACAAGCCTTCTCACTAGACTTGTGGAAGAAGATGAAGAGAGTGAATGGCTAAAGATGAACTAATGGATTGATTTTTCCAAGATTTAATCCCCTTTTACAAGTGAGCCTAGGGTCCTATTTATAGATCTCCAAACCCTAAGTCTAGGTTTGAATTTTACAATTCCCTCCAAAAGTTTGTTGAAAGACTTCTAGAAGTAGTTTGTTAGGCTTAGCTTAGGGTTTAAGCTAGGGTTTAAGGAGAAGTTTCTAGAATGATAGACTAGTTTAGTGTTGATCCCAAAGCTTGCTGATCTGGCAGAAGTATCTGGAGTCTTCTGGAATTTGTTGTGCCTTTTTGAGGTGTAGGCATACAGGTAAGAGTTGTGGCGCAAAATTTAAGTGGTGACGTCGACAATCCGCCGCGGAACCGCGGCGCAAGCCAGCTCCGGCCGCGGTTCCGCGGCCATGTTGGCTCATTGGAGCTTCAAACTTCCTGTGTTGATTTTTGATGTCTTCAAGTACATTCTCTGATATGTTGAATTCCTGAATCCCCTTTACATTAATACCAGATTCCAAATCTTTGAGTTGGCGTCATGTTTGATCGGTACCATATAGATTGTGGCCTTTCTTCTGGATTTTCCTGCACAGATCTTAAAACAATTGTTGCGCAATATAGGAATGATGCGATGCCATGAAATGCAGTCAATTTCCTTTATAGTGTCGGTTTTAGAATCTAATACATGCAATCTGATATTTTGCGACAGTTTTGCTAATATGTGAAATATGAATACCGAACACTTCTAAATGAGTGCAAATGATGAGGAAATTGCCGGCTAAAATATGCAATATTTTCGATTAATCAAATTCCCCCAAACTTAATTTCGATCGTCTCGAGCGAACTGTTTATTAAAAAGAGAAGGAGAAAATAAAGAAAGAGAAAAACTAACTAGCACACTTTCGTAGGCAACACGATTGCACTGAGCACGTGCAACAAGCCTTTAAACCTCTAGGTGTCCCTAGTAGGAGGAGTGTTTTCTCCTGAGGGTTTTCAGCGGATTGCATCCACAAAATCCAATAATAAAAGAAAGATCATGAATATTACATTTAAAGACAAGAATTGTAACAGAAAAGCTTTGAAAATTAGGGTTTCCAACTAAGCTAGCTTTTCGGTTGTCATGAGCCCTATCTTAATGGTCATGAAAAGATGTTAGAAATCACGTCCTCCCTCAATAAAACATCGTCTTATTCTTCATCTCTATCTTTCATCCAAACATCGATCATATCACCCTGCGTGTGTGTAAATACATCCCTACACCCGGAGAATTCAATTCAAGCTATCATACTCTTGCCCATCAGCCTCAGTACTTTTTAATTAATGAATATTTAGCTGAATTTGCTCACACACTTTCATGCGACCGTTAATACTTCTTGAGGTACTAACCGACCGATTACTCCTGTGCTTGCTTACTTGGTGTATTTTCCTCGTCTTGCACCACCTCAGGCATAGCAGTGACTCCCAGACCAGTTAGCCTTAGGGCACTAGGTGAAGAAGCACCCTCGCTATACATTTTTTTATTGCCCTTGGTGATAACAAAACCAGTGTTCATTTTTCTCACCCCTTTATATTTTTATTCACTTTTTTTTATTTCCTTCATACATCGGCTTTAAGACAAGAGCATTTCAAGGTATCCTCTACTATCCCAGGCTTCAAGACGTGTGTAAGTGCGAATAGCAGGGTAGCCACGTTCAAAATGTTTGGCTTCCAGAATAGAAACTATTTTTCAGACTTATTTTTATCCTCAGATTAGTGACGTCCTTCATCTTACTAACCCTTGGGACAACGGCTCATAACTACTTATTACTAGTTCGTATAAGAAAAAATCTAATTTTCTTAGTTTTCTTAAATTCTTCTAATCTCATGGATGTAATTTTTCACTATCTAAACTTTCATTATCTTATTTATATACAAAAAGTGTAAATATTAAAATTATTTTTATACTTGAAAATTTTTAAATTTTTATCGGTTTTGAAATTTTTTCAATTTTTATAGATTTTTAAAGAAATGTTTTGTGCTTATGCAGATGATATGCAAATGATGCAAAAATAAGTACAAACCTCCCCCAAACTTGTTTTCAACAGTGTCCTCACTGTTGCCAATCGCTATACCTACAAAAACTGTAAGCCTGGGGGGAATTATTAGTGGGGGAAGAATATATAAGTGAAGAACATCCCCCAAACTTACTCTTTTCACTCACCTATATTCAAAAGATGATGCAATGATATACTGGATATGAAGGTGAGACGGAGGGATTTTAATCAAAATAAACTGGCTCTTGTAAGAACAAGAGCTCCTCCGTGGGGTCAGTGGAAAAATACGGCTTAAGTTTATGTCCATTTACTTTGAAAACGGTGCCGTTTTTAATATTTTCTACTTCTACTGCCCCGTGCGGATATACTGACCGCACAACAAAAGGTCCCTTCCATCGAGATCGGAGCTTACCCGTGTGAAGGTGTAATCGTGAATCATAAAGAAGGACTTGTTTACCAGGTGAAAATGTTTTCCTCAAAATGTTTTTATCGTGAAAAACCTTAGTCCTGTTCTTTGTGATTACAGCATTATCGTAAGCTTCATCGCGGAGTTCGCTTAGCTCATTAAGTTGAAGCTTCCGAAAGTTGCAAGCAAGGTTTAAATCAAAATTTATTTCTTTTATAGCCCACAATGCTTTATGCTCTATCTCGACGGGTAAATGACATGCTTTCCCAAACACTATCCTATATGGAGACATCCCTAGGTCGGTTTTATATGCAGTCCTGAATGCCCAAAAAGCATCCGTCAATTTGGTCGACCAGTCTTTTCTATTTTTAGCAACAGTTTTCTCCAGAATAAGTTTGATCTGTCTGTTTGAGATTTCAGCCTGCCCGCTTGTTTGGGGATGATAGAGTGTAGAAAGTCGGTGGTTGATTGAGTATTTTCGCATCAGAGTCTCAAAAGAACTGTTGCAGAAATGTGTCCCATTATCTCTAATAATAGCGCGGGGGTGTCCAAATCGCGAAAAGATATTCTCTTTCAAGAACTTAATGACAACTTTCTTGTCATTAGTGCGACATGGAATGGCTTCTACCCACTTTGAGACATAATCAACCGCCAGCAATATGTACAGATTCCCAAAGGAGTTGGGAAAGGGACCCATAAAATCAATGCCCCAAATATCAAATATTTCAACAACCAAGATGGGTTGCTGAGGCATTTCATTCCTCTGGGAGATTCTACCCGTATACTGACATTGTGTACAGGTTTTGCAATACTCAAATGCGTCCTTGAATAAGGTCGGCCAATAAAATCCACATTGCAAAACCTTCTCCGCTGTCTTTCTAGGACCAAAGTGACCCCCACAGGCCTGATCATGACAAAATGAAAGAACACTCTTGAACTCTTCATTCGGGACACACCGGCGAATGATCTGATCAGGACAATATTTAAACAAATAGGGTTCGTCCCAGTAAAAGTGTTTTACTTGGGAAAGAAAACGATATTTGTCCTGTTTTGACCAATCGCTGGGCATCAGTCCCGTGGCATGATAGTTCACAATATCCCTGAACCATGGTTCAGCGGATATGCTTAAGAGTTGTTCGTCAGGGAATGAATCATTGATCGGCAGGGTCACAGGGGAAGAAGAGATGCGTGAAAGATGGTCAGCTACTACGTTTTCACATCCTTTTTTATCTTTGATAACGAGATTGAATTCTTATAACAGAAGGATCCAACGTATTAGTCGACCTTTTGCATCTTTCTTCGCCAGAAGATGTTTTAAAGCGGAATGGTCAGTATACACAACTATAGGAGAGCCAATTAAGTAAGGCTTGAATTTTTCTAATGCAAATACAACCGCTAAGAGTTCTTTTTCTGTGGTTGTATAATTGATTTGCGCATCATTCAAGGTCTTACTTGCATAGTATATCACGTGTGGCATCTTATCGATGTGCTGTCCTAAGACTGCACCTACTGCAAAATCAGATGCGTCACACATCAGCTCAAAGGGGTAGTCCCAGTTTGGTGATGATAACAAGGGGGCTGAAGTGAGTGAGTGTTTAAGTGAGTCGAAAGCTGTCTCGCAGTCCAAGTCAAAATGGAAGGTCGTATCCTTGGCCAGGAGAAGAGTTAAAGGTCTAGCAATTTTGCTAAAGTCCTTAATGAATCTCCTATAAAAGCCTGCATGGCCAAGGAAAGATCGAATATCTTTGACGCTTTTGGGATGAGGGAGATTTTGAATGACATCTATCTTAGCTCTGTCAACCTCAATGCCTTTCTGTGAAATGACATGTCCAAGAACAATTCCTTCTTGAACCATAAAATGGCATTTTTCCCAGTTCAATGTCAAGTTCTTCTCTTTGCAACGAGTAAGAACAGCGTCAAGATTCGCTAGGCAATCAGAAAAAGAGTCTCCAAAAATCGAGAAATCGTCCATAAAGATCTCCAGAAAATTCTCTACCATATCAGAGAATATCCCCATCATACACCGCTGAAAGGTAGCGGGAGCATTGCATAACCCAAAGGGCATGCGACTGTAAGCAAAGGTACCAAAAGGACAAGTAAAAGTGGTTTTATCTTGATCCTTTTTGGCGATGGGGACCTGATTATAGCCTGAGTATCCGTCCATAAAGCAATAATACTCTCGTCCCGCTAAGCGTTCCAGCATCTGATCAATGAATGGTAGAGGAAAATGGTCTTTCCTCGTGGCAGCATTGAGTTTTCTATAATCAATACATACACGCCACCCAGTTTGGGTGCGTGTCTGAATCAACTCATTTGCCTCATTGGTTATAACAGTGATGCCGGATTTCTTAGGAACGACTTGTATAGGACTCACCCACTGGCTATCGGAGATGGGGTATATAATACCATTATCTAAGCATTTGACGATCTCTTTCATGACCGCTTCCTTCATGACGGGATTCAACCGTCTCTGTGGTTCTCGGGTTGGTCTGGCATCATCCATCACATGTATATGATGTTCAACTATCAAGGGACTAATCCCTTTGATGTTCGCCATACTCCAACCAAACGCCTCTTTGTTAGATCTCAATACCGATAAAAGTGCATTCTCTTGCTCTGATGCAAGAGAAGCGGATATGATAACTGGTAAAGACTCATTCTCACCTAGATATGCATATTTGAGGTGAGAAGGTAAAATTTTGAGATCTAACTTAGGCGGAGAAATAATAGAAGGTGGGATCATTGAGTGATTTTTGGATTTGCAAAGAAGCTCAGAGCCTGTGAAAGATACAGACTCGTGTGGAGAAGTCAGGAGTGCAGGACTCAAGTGTAGGTAAAGTGTCCTCACTAAGATCATGTGTAAGATCAAGTAGAGATGTGGTAATGTCATCGAGATCAGTAAAGCAAAGATCCTCAGCTCCACAGCTATCGGGAGCGATCTCATGGACATAGCACACATCTAAAATATGAGCAGAGGGTTATGATGGCTGACTTCCAACTTTGTAGATGTTTAGTTCAATGGTCATATTTCCAAATGATAAGTTCATTGAACCATTTCTACAGTTTATAACAGCGTTGGAAGTGGCAAGGAAAGGACGACCCAGAATCATCGGAATTTGGCCCCGGGGGTTTGCTACAGGATGTGTGTCGAGCATAATGAAGTCTACAGGGAAAACAAATTCCCCGACCTTTATCAACACATCCTCTAATTCACCCCTTGGTTTGGTGATAGATCGGTCTGCCATCTGGAGAGTGCAGTGAGCAGGTTTCATCTCTCCAATCCCTAATTGCTCATAGACAGAATAAGGGAGCAGGTTAACACTTGCGCCAAGGTCTAAAAGAGCACGATTTATGTTTTTACTCCCAATAGAAATCGATATTGTAGGACATCCTGGGTCCTTACGTTTCTTTGGTAGCTGGGGTATAAAAGCAGTGCTAATAGTATTAGACATGAAGACCTTCTTCGGCACTTGAGTCTTCCTCTTCCTAGTGCACAAGTCCTTAAGAATTTTCGCATAAGCGGGGACTTGTTGAATCGCATCTAGGAGAGGGATATTGATGTTAACCTGTTTGAACATTTCCAAAATTTTCTCCATATGAGGACTCCTTCTATTAGCCCTTAACCGGTTCGGGTAAGGAGCTTTCGCAATAAGCGCAGGGTCCATCACAGGAGAAGGAAGAGGGGGGAGACGTGGTCCCAAAAGAGGTGTGGGGACCGTCTGTGGAGAACTATAAGGGTTGGGAGAAGGTGTCGAGCCTAGTGGGAAATGGAGAATAGGCTCGCGAGAAGATGGTGTGGTAGAAGAAGAAGGATCAGAAGGAGAAGTGTGTGTGTGTGGAAAGGTCTCAGCCGGGGTGTTGATATGATTTTCAGTATCATCAATACCTTCCCCGACATGATTGTTCAGCACTCTTCCCGATCTCAACGTTGTGACGGCATTTACATTGTAATGCCCAGGATTCTCTAGGGGTTGAGAGGGAAGTTTCCCTTTTTCTCTCGCACTCATTTCGGCTTTTAGTCGTGCGATTTCAGCTTCCATCGATCTGATACTCTCAGCTTGGGACGCTGAGTTTTTCTTTATCTCACTGACGGAAGATCTAATCTCAGTCGAAACCTCTATGAAATTTGATAAAAGTGATTTCATGGTTTGAGTGAATTGAGAGAATTCTTCAGAACAGGTCATAGGACTAGACTGTGCAGGAGTGTTGATCTGATTTTGGAAATTTTGTGACTGATAGGGGTGCTGAGTGAGTTGAAGGGGTTGCTGTTGTGGTGGAGGAAGAGCCCTTTGAAATTGATTCGTGTTTGGAACCGTGTTTTGATATTGGTTTTGGTTCCAAGCAAAATTCGGGTGATTCCTCCAACCCTGATTGTACGTGGAAGAATATGGATTGTTTCGAGGTCTTTGAAATGCGGCATTAGAATGCTCGTGACCTTGAAACGCAGAGTTTAATGGACATTCTTCCGTTAAATGAGACGGATCAGAACAGCACCCACAAACAGTTTTGGGGAGTGACATTGGGTTTAGGGAGGCTGCTGCAAATTTGTGTTCCATAGCGTCGAGCTTCTTTTGCATTGCTGCCATCTCAGCTCGAACACCTATGGACACATCTATTTGGTGTACGCCACCCCTATTCAATGGTTGGGTTCCACTCTCCCACTGTAGTGATTTTTCAGCGAACTCTTCTAAATACTTCCAAGCTTCCCCATCATCTTTGGTCATAAAAGTACCTTGACACATGTTTTCAAGGCTCTGTTTAGTGTTTGGGTTAATGCCCTCATAAATGATTCGGCACAATTCCCATCTCGGGATGCCGTGATGAGGACACTGAACCAAAAGATCCTTGAAACGTTCAAAGCATTTTGAAAATGGTTCAGCAGGGAGCTGGGCAAATTGATTCAGTTCGCTACGGATTCGAGCTGTCTTTTGTATTGGGTAAAATTTCTTAAGGAATGCAGCGACGAATTCTTCCCAATTCGTGATAGAATGTGCGGTAGTGTTATATAGCCACTTCTCGGCTATATCGCACAATGTAAATGGAAGAAGTCGTAGACGCATCGCATCCACTGAAAGTTGTAACGTACCCATCATTGCGCATACGTTTTCAAATTTGGTAATGAAAACGTAAGCGTCCTCAGTCTCGAGTCCGTGGAATTTTGGTAAAAGATTGATATACTGGGGCTTAATCTCAAAGTTATCCCCATTGGCTGGTGGTGTGGATAAGCAGGTCGAAAGAGGACCTCGAATAGGGTAGCACCTCTCCTGGAGAGAGATGCGGGGTGGATTCTGCGCACCAACGGACGGCGGCAGATTAGGGTTAAAGAAGTTTGATGGATTCGGATCCATCGGTGTGGGTGTGGTAGTGGGTAAAGGAAAGGTAAATGGAGAAGTATCGACTTCGGAGTCGATAAAGGGTACGCGGACTAAACGGGCACTAGAATCCCGTGTCCAGCCTATCTTGCACTAAAAAAGGGTTAGTACAAGTGGCAGCGTTGACTTATAATTAGGGGTAATGAATGAATGCGGTGCTTGCTTTGAAAAAGGGACGGATTTTTGAAAAAATGATGCGACAAAACAAATGCAGCACACAAACCCTAGAATCTAGTGGTCACCTAGGTCCGGCTCTAGACCGCTCCTAACTGCCAAAAGACAAGTCGCAGGATAGAATCCTCCACTGCCTCTTTGTCCCCCTGTGGCCGGATAAGTGCCAGGTAAGTGGGAAGGTACTCCATTACGTAAGTAGTGGGCCTAATTAAAAACTACTAGCCTTAGACACACTCGCCTTAGGCACCACAAGAAAACGCGGATAAGCAATGAATTACCCACGGCCTTCTCTTGTCCTAATTGAGCGTGACCGTCCTTAGAGTCTTCTCTAGATTTCTTTTAGTTAATGTGGGTCAATGCGGATGCAAGTTTTGTGGTTTTCGGGGCCTAGGAAGGGTAATGAAATCCCCACCTAATTTGGATTTGGCCGTGCCCCTTAATTTCCGTATTAGAATGCAAACAACCAAGAAATCAAAATCACGCACAAATTTAATTTGCTTTTTGCGGCGCTGCGATTATTTGCAAAGAAACCTGCAGAAACTGTTAGTTGGAGCTAAAAAGAGGAGAGAGGAGAAGGTAAGAAAATACCTGAGACAAAATTTTTTGCAGAGATCCCCCCAAGATGCCGCGGTTCCGCCGCGAATCCCTCCTTATGCCGCGCTTCCGCGGTTGAATGATGGGATCACTGCACAAAACTTCACCAGGGAGCTTCTGTAGACTCCCTCTGCTCTCTGGTATATCCCAAAAATTTTCTTCAATTGCCAAACAGCTCCAGATTTCCTTGTAATGAACCACGACAAATCGTTTAGGGTTTGCACGAATTTTGATCTCAAAATAACAATGGAATAATTCTTTCAATTCAAACTATGATATAAAACGAATTAGCGCGCGATCCCCGGCAACGGCGCCATTTTGATTGTTAATAGAAATTCTTGTTTGTGTAAATCGAATAAAGCGAATAAGTTTCTTTGTGTCGGTAATTAGAAATTGAATTAAGTTCACAATCAAAGAATTATATTTAACTGCAATCAACTACGGTGTCAGTTGTAGATCGTAAGCGAGTGCGGATCGTCTACAGGGATTGTGCGATTCGTTACTGTATTTAATTTGTTTGAATTGAAAAGTTAATCGAAAGGAAAAGAAAACATGATTCAAGAATTTATCGATTGATTCAGGTGTCACGATGTTTAATCAAGAATCAAGAAACTGATAAACAAATCAAGAATCGGTGTTTCGATGATATTTCCAACCAAAATGTCAAGAATCTAAATGAGGCTCGTAGGAATCGATCGGATCTATAGATGTGATGTAATTTCAAGATTTCGTGTTCTTGTCCTTCGAAGGATTGATACTAGATCGATGATGATCGACGAGAGTTAGGGCTTTCTTGATGAAACTAGGGTTTTATCGTTTAACCCTTGTTCTTTCGTAGATATCATTCACATTCTAGCCTCTAGCAATTTCAAGAAACGATCGTAACTCCCCAATCTCGAGCAATATCAATCAAGAAAGCATCGCAACGAATTGGGTCATCGATTCTTAAACTTGCTAGGGTTTATAAAACTCGTAGGATTCAAGAATCGATTTAAGATATATTACATCATCATTCTATTGATCGTCTCGACTCCTCGACGAGCGGAGTATTACTCAAACATCATCACACAAATAGTATTCAAGAATTGAAAAGATATCATGATGCGAGAATTTAAAGAAAACAAGATAAAAGAATATCACTTTTTATTTATATCAACAATTTGATTACAGTCGCTCAAGAACTACAAGAGGAAGAACTAAATTGTCGAATTGGCGTCGCTCGGCTCCGTGAGTCGCGGATCGGCTTGGACCACTTGCTCTGTTGAAGATCGGCTCGGCTCATAAAAGGTTGCAAGGCTTCTTGCTTGATGGGTACTCGGGATCTTGGCTTTTGATTGGAATTAGGGTTAGGGTTTCACACAAGCCTTCTCACTAGACTTGTGGAAGAAGATGAAGAGAGTGAATGGCTAAAGATGAACTAATGGATTGATTTTTCCAAGATTTAATCCCCTTTTACAAGTGAGCCTAGGGTCCTATTTATAGATCTCCCAAACCCTAAGTCTAGGTTTGAATTTTACAATTCCCTCCAAAAGTTTGTTGAAAGACTTCTAGAAGTAGTTTGTTAGGCTTAGCTTAGGGTTTAAGCTAGGGTTTAAGGAGAAGTTTCTAGAATGATAGGCTAGTTTAGTGTTGATCCCAAAGCTTGCTGATCTGGCAGAAGTATCTGGAGTCTTCTGGAATTTGTTGTGCCTTTTTGAGGTGTAGGCATACAGGTAAGAGTTGTGGCCCAAAATTTAAGTGGTGACGTCGACAATCCGCCGCGGAACCGCGGCGCAAGCCAGCTCCGGCCGCGGTTCCGTGGCCATGTTGGCTCATTGGGGCTTCAAACTTCCTGTGTTGATTTTTGATGTCTTCAAGTACATTCTCTGATATGTTGAATTCCTGAATCCCCTTTACATTAATACCAGATTCCAAATCTTTGAGTTGGCGTCATGTTTGATCGGTACCATATAGATTGTGGCCTTTCTTCTGGATTTTCCAGCACAGATCTTAAAACAATTGTTGCGCAATATAGGAATGATGCGACGCCATGAAATGCAGTCAATTTCCTTTATAGTGTCGGTTTTAGAATCTAATACATGCAATCTGATATTTTGCGACAGTTTTGCTAATATGTGAAATATGAATACCGAACACTTCTAAACGAGTGCAAATGATGAGGAAATTGCCGGCTGAAATTTGCAATATTTTCGACTAATCATTGGGTTACGGCAGCGCCCCGGCCATCAAACCGTGGCCAAATACGGAACAAAATTTTTCTAAACCGGTGCTACCATGACTCGATGCCCGGATCTACCCTAAACTCTATACTAGAAAGTATATAAAGTGGAGTTAGATGGTTATACCGAGTTAATCCGTGTCCTTCGGTCTTGAACCATCATCCTAAGCTCCTAGAGTCTCCTTGATCGAATTTGGTTGCCGGTCTTCCTCCATCTACGATGATCCACCTGAGGGAAACGACGCAAGCTCCAGCCTCGCCAAGCGAGGCAACCGATGCTCCATGGTTGCTAGCAATGGAGAGTGAAGGTGTAGGAATGTATCACTATAATTTTTCTCTCATCACAATGCTCCAAGAGCAACTCAAGAAGATGAAGAGGTGGTGAGGAAACACGTGGCATGAGCAACTCAAGAATGGCCAAGTCTTTTTGTGAGAATGAATGAGAGTAATGAAGCAAAAGAAATGACCAAAAGAAACTCAAGAAAGTGGCTGCCTTTCTTCCAAGTGAGAATAGAATGAACCATGAATGCGATTCAAGAATCAAGTGGGCAAGGCAAGAAAGATGGCAGCCCCCCAATCAAGCACACCAAAATATCTTCTCTTATTTTACCAATAAACAAACAAAACCAATACCTCTCTACATGCCTCACCATGCTCATGCCAACTCACCTTCCACCTCATTTCCCAAATTATTTTTCTAAAAATACGGAATACTTCCCGGTACACGTATCGGAATACATATACACGTATTCATACAAAAATACGAATAGCCAAGAGAGAAAATGAATAGTGATCAATAATACTATAATACATATATATAAATACATATATAAATTATTAAATCAAAACCTGATTTAATAATCCGGCTTAATCCTAAGCCGCTAGTATTATCAACCGTCCGATTAAAGTCTCTGCAGCCTGTACACATATTTAATCGGAAACCTGTATGTACCAACATACGTTATCTACACTATATCGCCTGAACCGTGAAAACCCTCTATGTGGGACTCTAAAGACTCGTCAATACGCAGGCGGCGGGTTTAACCACAAGCACGTCAGCGGCACTAGCTGTACGTAACGGCTACCCAGGTATTGAGTGAAAGGAAGGCCGACGAGGAAACTCATCCAAACCCTTAATGAGCCTGACAGTGACAATATTCGTACAGTCTGGTCTGTTCGTCTAAGAGTATCGCATATCGAGTCTAGGGGGTGGATAAAGTCAGACCCCTAATAAAGCGACATTTAGTGTCGACAAGAAACCCATCACCACCTGAGAAACTATCGATCCTGGATCGGTAATTCTCGTCTATCCCAGTCGAGGATTTCTGGTGATGGCCACCTGTGCACAACGCGACATCAATCCCCAATACCGGGAGAGACGAATCCCCGAAGATCCGCTCCCTGCCTCTATGTGGCTCAAGACTGTACCCAGTTAAAACCTGTTTGCATGACTCCTTTGAGCCGTGGTAGGGTAGTAATCAAAGCATAGTTGGAACTTACATGAGACAAATGACGATCTCAGGTCGACAGACTAACATGTACACATGTCACCAGGGAACTGCTATCTGACAATAGGTATAATACCAACCAGCAGGTTCCCGGAGAGTCCGTCCAGTGTACTCATAACCCAATGGGCACCTGTATACTATCTTAGGTAAACAATCTAACACCAATGTCTTGTGAGACCTGGCCAACACCTCTCGTCGGGGTCTCGATTAGTATACACTAGTCTACACTGGAGTATCGATACCCAGTCTCGAAACTCCCATGACTAGGGACATTTAAGGATTTGCTTATAGACCCCCAGCTCCCACATATATGATCGCCATCATAATGCTGGTAGTCAAGCAAGAATCCTATGGGCTCTATCAACATGTAATAGTGATGATAAAGACAAACCAGATAGCATAATATCATCTCGAGTAAGACTGTTCTATCGGTATAGGTCTTCCTTCAATCATCATAATCACCTGCCTGCGACTATGATAATTGCCTTGAGGGCACTATAGCCAACAATCTCCTAATTGCACTTAAGGACAATTTTTGTGGTGTCACATACTCACAGCCCGTGTGATACCGAACACCCAACTTCTCTGCTAATCAGTTTCGCAAACCTCGTTTGTGAAACTATTGTGTTTGAGAAAAAGCCTCAGTGAGTAGATCCGCTCTAATTTTCTTTCTGTATCTCTCTATATCTCAATTTCGCGGAGAAAGCTATCTCCCAAAATGAGCAATACCTGCCTTAGAATATGTTTGGATATCTGATGTGACTCAGTTCACAAATGAACTCTAAATCCAGAAAACTTCATAGACTGTATCGTCCACTGAACTTAATTGGTATACTACGCCATGCATTCCTCAGTATCCGCTTGGACCACCTGTCCAACATACTGTCCCTCAGAAGAGGGAAAAACTATAACTCAGACAGCCACTCTGTCATCCAGGTCACCTTGGAAGCCTGAAATGATAACCGTCTCCTGAAGGAGGCTGCCGTTACCATATCCCTAGAATATTCATTTATGTTCATAAACTGCTTCCCTACATTTCTCCAGGATTTGATTAATATATATTTATTGCAGCTAGTGCAAAAACAACATCTGGTGTGGTACTTGACATTTCATGATTAACTCAATTGCTTAAGCAAGTGATATGCTAATCATGTAGATGTCTCTCCCCTTTAGTCTGTAAGACACTTTTAGAGAAGGTTACTCCATCACGTGCAGGTACACCACCATGCCAGAAGTTGTCCATTCCAAAACACTTTAGAATAGTGTCAAGTACCCAAATTGGGACACTTTCCAAATCTAGATCTAAAACCAAAGATCTAGTAACCAAAAACCCTGATATTATATCCATGTCTTATGTGGAGAAACAACTATGTGACAACCACTGTATAACCAATTGTAGTATAGGAAGATCTCTTCCTATCAAGAGTATGTCATCCAAATACCAGGACATCACTCCATACTACCTTCTTACCATATCCATCTCCTATTTTGATGAAGTCAAAACTTATGACTGTCACATAAAAAATAGATGATCTATTTCCGCTATACCTGCTTTAGTCTAGAAATAGACATAAGCTACTTGCCTTCTATGCTTCCACTGCTCCCACCGACTACAACAACCCTCTGGAAGAGTCATATACACGTGCACTTCTAAAGTTAGTTTAGAACGACGCTATACTTATCCTCCTGCCGGGTCTCATAGTCTAGAACAGCAGTTGGGTAAACAAGAACCTCCCCGTCACCATCTTTGAGGAGACCGAAATACCTCTCGGGTGTCTGAGGTTACCCACCATATCTGCGGAGTGGCTAATGGAATGTCAAATCCAATTGAATCCATAGGTTCTATTAAATTTTTAGTAATCGTTTGTGGTTCTGGAATCACTTCCAGTTCTACCATACTCCCACTTCTGTTTTCTGGAAAAATCCATTTTACTAAAACTGTGGTGAGTCAAGAACAATATCACTATTGATCTTCCTGATGGTAGAAAGTTAACCCTCGTCAAAGCCCGAGATAACCTACAAACTGCCATTACTGAAACGTGCCTTGAGTTTATTCAGATTCTGGTTTTAAGCATCAGCCGGACAACTCCCTATATCTTAACATCGTTAAGATATAAATTGTTTCTATATACTATATAGAAACCAAGGCACTAATTTAATTGGAACCAGATTCAAAATCATGCAGTTGTCTCCAGTGCATATCAACCAAATGGAATGAGGCCAATCAGCATTACTCAACTAGGAGTGCATTCATATATGAGTAACCTGAAAGAGAAGTAAGTTCTCAAAACCATTACTATCAACAGAATATCAAACACAAGTATCTACATCTTCGACTACTTCGAAGAATCCTGATACTTCCAACAAACGGTTCTTTACTTTATTCTTATACATATAACTTCTCAATATCTGGATCTTGTATTTCAACGAAAAACTTGTCTAGAAGAGGAGAAGTCATAACTAAACAGAATATAGTACGGGTACCAACCCCTTTGTCTTAATGGACACTGGACAACATACAATACTTTGGACAAGTCCTCTGAGTTCAATAATTCAAACCTTGTACGTCATAGGTTGAAAACTGTACTATGGTTAAGAAGAATTACACCACTGTTGAATGAACCTTACCTAACCATCAACTAATATAGGTAAATGTCACAGACATAATTTCAAAAATTTATATCTCACTTTATAAAATAAACATACAGATATATCAGTTTGAAAATGGTGCATAACTACGAATATTCAAAACCAAAAAATTTTCGTCAGGCAAAAACCAGATGATTTCCTCAAATATCACAAATTACAACGAAATCCGATATAATGAGGATCTAATCACCTAATTTCCAATATCTTACTCCTACTCACCATCTGTAATGACATACAGATGTGAGAAACTGATCTGGTAAATGCATATCCTGGAGTAAGAATCTAATTAGGAAATCAGTTTTCAATTAACAACACATAGTGAAACTGAAACATGAAAATGTTTCAAATGGGTATTCGGCTATTCCTAGTAATGCCTCTTCCACTTTCCTGATTCATGACAGTGACCGTATACTTCCATGCCCTCACTCCAATCTCTTTATTATGTCTTTACTCATTACCTTTTGTACACCTTCTTTATGCTAATTGGTTTTCTTCCTTCCCTACCCTTCGGCACCAGCCTAAGGATTGGAAGAAGACTATCCAATAAGCGTAATAGGTGTACACTCCTTATACTAGGAGCCCTTACAACCTGAGAGAAGGTAATGGGAAAAGACATTTGAATAATCCTATTCTATTTCTCCTGAACCGGAAACCATCCTCGAATTTGAAACGAATTCCTTCGAGTTCGCATGTAACTATACAATGGCGTGTCCAAGCATTATGGACGTTCATAGTGATACAAAGTGTTTTGGAGAAATCCAAAGTGGACGTGGGAGTGGCAGGGGTATACACGGTTTTGTCGTGAATGACAACATTCGCAATTTTCTTTGCCGTTATTCTAATCCCTTTATATGTCTTTACTTATTACCTTTTGTACACCACCTTTAGTCTAATTGGTTTTCTTCCTTCCCCACTCACCTTCCTATGGTCTGGAGGAAGACTATCCAATAAGCGTAATAGGTGAACCCTCTTCTAATCCTAGGAGCGCTCACAACCTGAGAGAAGGTAAAGAGAAAAGACAACCGAATAATCCTATTCAATCTCTCAAGAACCAGAATCCATCCTCGAATATGGAACAAGTTCCTTCGAGTTCGTATATAACTATACGATGGATTTATCCAATAGATGTGGATCTTCGTAGTGATACGGGGTGTTTTGGAGAAACGCAAAGGTGATATAGAAGTGGCAATGATATATGCGACACTGTGACATTCCAAAAGCCAAAGTGTTTTAAGAAGGTTCGGTTAACTTGGTTTTCTTGAGTTTTAGTTTAGGGTCGGGCCATGGTCGCTGCCAAAGAGAGAGAGAGAAAAGAAACACTCAGCATGCACTCTAACCTAGATCAGAATGGTTGATCCGTTTATCTAATCAGGATGGATCCCACTGTTTCCTCAAATTCTCTTCCAAACCCAAAAGGAGAATTAGTCGGGATCATATAAAATCACCCGGGGAGTAATCCTACTCATTAGTAGGAATCGGGATCCAACTATCATCGCATGATAACTTGATGAAATCCACTTAAGTCACCACACTCCAGAAGGTATGCATATGCCTGGCAAGTTTCCTGTATGTTTGAAACTCCCGATGTGATTTTTTACCCCAAGCGGTTTATGACCTTGACTTTGGCCAACAAATCATAACTCGCAAGTCAAGTTCTACTCGTCATTGTCCTGATTGATTTAGACCCACCCGCACAAACCCTTGACTTTAGCCAATAAAGTAGTACGACTGTCCTAAACCAATGCATATCCATACAACGGACAAGCAACACACTGCTACCGCACACGATGTCGTGATTTTGGCCAACAAACACTGCACGAATAATATGCGCTACTTATCCGAAATGACGGAGGGCTACGGCTGGTTTTTAGTGAAAAATCATTAATGTAATGAACTTGATATCGTTGAAGGAATCCAAGTGGTTTTATAAATATATAGTGGCGAAGACTTTTGCTAAAGAGGTCAATCCCGGTGAAGGGATCTTGGCTCTTTCTTCGTCGAATGAGGTGCAGGATATTCCAAACTGAATACCACGATGCAAAGCAAAAGAATCGACTATAATAAAGTGATTACGTTGACGCAAACTTCTGCCCAAGGGGTCACTCCCGATGAAGAGATCTCGGCCCTTTTCTCGTCGAATGAGGTGCAGGATATTCCCAATCGAATACCACTGTCCAAAGCAAAAGAGAATGTCTGTAATGTCCGTTTAAAAAATCTTAGTTCCAACAACATCATATAGGTTTGTTTTATCCTTGCATTGATAAGAATCAACGCAGTCCAATCAATTAATCACACCAGAAAAGAACGAAAATATATGATGTACGTATATGCCATCTGCATTTGCCACTGGGTCCCGTCATCACCCGTTAGGTTACTTAACTAACGACGGAGCGGGGACTGGACTAGTGCGGGTGCAAAACATTTACAACATCTACTAGTATATATATAAATATATACAACAATAGTCCCAGGCATGATATAAAGCAACATCACAGAAGCATCACAGAAGCAACACAGAATGGTGGATAATCCTGGAGCCTCTGGTTTCACCTGAGCCGCAAACGAGACCCGACATTCCCTTGTCGTGTGGATAGCCTGTGCAATGAAAACCTAGATCCCTATGAGTGCGGCAAGTTACCCGCCAATCCCAGAAGCGAGGCAACCCCAATCAACAACGTGAATGGGCCACCCAGCATTTCACAGAATCCGGTAACTTGAGCACCCCTTCGTGGGTCAACCTATACCCCCTACAAGTGCGGTGAATAGACCACCAATTCTAGAGTAAGGTCCCCTCCGTCTCAATGCCATGAGATGCGAACCCGTTGCCCCCTAGAACCCGGCTATTCGTACACTCCACCGCTGGGTAATCCTAGTACAAAAAAGAAAATAATATGTACAAGGGTGACATCGACCTCAACCCGGTCGTGCCCCAAACAGATAATATACAATCTGGCAGTGGCGGCAGTCCACATGTCGGGCGCTCGCCCCGCAATATCAAATGTACAAATGAAACTAAACCGTACTATCATTGCACCCAAGCTATCCACCACGACGATCCAACCACAACACAGCACAACACAAAACATCAACGCGAATGTCACGTTTGCAAACCCGTCTTAAAGAACATATAGCAATTAGATGAGTTGCACCACTCTAATGACATTCACAGTCGTAGATGGTAATGCATGTACTGTAAACATTTAAACAGTGTCAAATTATCGACTTTGAAACACCCCGAATTGCCCCTGAAGAAAAGATAACCTAATATCCAAAATGGGCAAAACAAGCAATACCACTGCACCAATATTCCAGAGACTAACATACACCAAAAATACGAAACCCTAACTCAAGTGCAGGGCCGGCGAGCTCGGAAAATTTGCAAATGTGGCCGGTTCAATACGGGTGAAACTGGCTCGTATTTGGGGTGTATTCTAGTAGTCACTTAAGTAGTCTTCTACAGTTGCTTAAATAATTTTTTGAAGACTTTGAAAAATCGACAGCAACTGGAATACATCGTGTATCGTTCCGGAGTTGTTTCGGTTTCGATACTTTAACATTGTCTAAAACAAGTAAGTAAGGGGTTTACGGGTGGGCTCTGATACCATGTTGGGTTACAACAGCCCCCCGGCCATCAAACCGTGGCCAAATGCGGAACAAAATTTTTCTAAACTGGCGCTACCATGACCCGATGCCCGGATCTACCCTAAACACTATACTAGCAAGCATATAAAGTGGAGTTAGATGGTTATAACGAGTTGATCCATGTCCTTCGGTCTTGAACCATCATCCCAAGCTCCTAGAGACTCCTTGATCGAATTTGGTTGCCGGTCTTCCTCCATCTACGATGATCCACATGAGGGAAACGGCACAAGCTCCAGCCTCACCAAGCAAGGCAACCGACGCTCTAAGGTTTCTAGCTATGGAGAGTTGTAGCGCCTTGAAAAGTCGTTTTGGTGTTTTCCTGAAAATCGGGGAAAATTCGGTATTTTTCCGAAAACCGTCTTTTTGTTATTTTGCAGTTTAGGGCTAATTATACCTAAAATGGATAGGTAATTGCTTGTTTTTAGTAGCTAATAAGTTACTTATGAAATTTTGGTCATTTAAAATTTTTTCCCTATTTTTCAATTTTTTTATATTATTTTAAGCCGGTAATAAAAATACATTAAATTAGCGATAAATACAAATTTAAATGGGCTAAAATTAAGCTTTAAAATCATGTTAATTAAAATCTAGTTGTAACATAAATTTTTAGTATTTTATTTTGATTTTTAACTAATTTTTATTATAGAAAACGAAATTTATTGAATTTTAAGCTAAAACTTGCAATTTTGGACTTGTGGGGGGTCTTTTTGCATAAAACCTCTTTGTATCCACTCACACTCATCCCCACACCCCCTATGTCGGCCCCACCTTCAGCAGGTCTTGAAGTTCCTTTCTTTCTTTTTTGTTTGTACTCATATGAGGAAATTGATATGAAAAAGGTTTTAAATATGTTATTTTGGGTATGGGTTTTTGGGTGATTGGTATGGGCTTGACCTTTGACTTTTTTTTTCACCATTTCCTCACTCTCCCCACTTCCTTCCAGCAGCCAACCTTGACCTGCTGCTGTCCCCATTTTTCCCTTCACTTTCCCCTTCAAATTTCATCAAAAAACACATCAAAATCCACAATTTATTCAAAAATTCAAACAAAATCCTTATGCTATCATTTATCCTTAGCCATTCTTGCTTGAATCTTGGAGCTAGGAAGCCATCCTTAGAGGCAAATCACATGCTAGATCTCTAAAAAAATTGAGGTATAATTTTGACCCATTCAAATACTTATGGTTTGATTCCTTGAATGAAATTGTTTTAGTGTTAAATTTCATTGCTAATTTCTAATCTTGTTTTTTTTAAAGTGAATGGTTTGAATTGAACTAGGGTTTTAGAAACCATTATTAGGTTAATTAAATTATTTTGCTATCTAGTTCCTACACAACCTAATCTAAGAGGTTACTTTGTTATGTGGTCTTTAAACTATGCTAATTTAGTAAATTTTAAAAGTGTGATTTTGGTTGTAAATTGTTGTTTTAGGAAATTCAAGAAAGGGTTTATGTATGGAAAATGGGTTTTGAAGCATGATAAATGAGTTGAATTTATGTGATTGTGGCTAACTAGTTGTGTGGTTGGATATTTGTGTTGGATTGTGATAACCTTATCGCTAATTTTCGATATTTGCACCAAAATTGCAAGTTTTGTGCTTACTAGGTTTTTATTAAAATTAAATGGTGAATTATTTGTGTTACCTTGGGGATATTTTTAGCATCTCCTATGACGTTTAGGATGCGTGAGTGCGGATTTTTGAGTAGTCGGGTTTTAGTTTTGCAGGGCGACCAAATCGGCGATTTTTGGCAGTTTTTGCGATTTTCGCGTATGTTCCGCGCACCTTGTGCACGTTGTACCTAACTAGTGAGCACTAGTATTTTCGTTTGGGTTTTGCGTCATTCTTGATATGTAACCTTATGTTTGGTATTGATGTAAATTCCAGGTTCGGTCGCGGAGACGTTAGACGCGGCGCGAAAGGGGAAAGCGGTGATTGGACACAGCTAGCCAGGGATTCCGGTGAGTAGATGTAACATCTACGGGGGACTATCGTTGGATGGCGCAAGCCGCCCGATAGTTTTAGTAACTTACAAGATTCTTAGTGATGTTAGTAATTAGGGGTGAAATACTTATATGATTATTTGCTGCATCCATGCATTATATTGACGTACATATGCGAAACCATGTTATAGGACACCTGCACCATTGCCAGGGTTTTTATATGCAGCACGAGCACTATTCATGCTTACACACACACCCTGGTAATTGCCATGCCACCACACTAGATAACCTTTAAGTTGAACCCTTTTACTATAATTGATACTTAAACTTACGCTATTGCTTTAATTCCTTAAAATGAAATTGTAGAATTGCTATTCATGTGCATGTACTTCATCATATTAATTGTTCACGCCAAATCTATCAATCATACATCGCAACTTGATTATTGACACCATATGCATTCATTATCATTGGCATATGCACTTATGAGGATTTCTTGAGATTTTATGATATTTCTGGATTTCGGGGGAAAGCCGCAAAATTTCTAAACTTATTATATTTTTAAAATATGTAAATTGCGGTTTTCCAGTGATGTAAGTGTCGTCCACCATGAGTTTGCTGTGGTTTTGGAGATCCGTGTCGAGGAGTGGAGGAACCGTCACGGGTACATGGTGGGCCCGGTAGGGTACCCCGGGGCAAGAAGCTCGTGGTGCTGACGATGAGCCTGGCAGGGGGCGGATTACCTACCGGTGACTTCATTGGGCACGGCGGATATCCAGAGGATACCGACCGGGGCCGCGAGAGGATGAGATATTGATATTGAGATGGGTCAGCCGGATGGCTGAGGCCAGAGACACCATGACATGGATTTTTGAGATTTGAGACAGCTTTTAGGTGTCGTCGCTGGACACCGGTTCTCGTCGATTCTTTGAGTATTATGCTGGCATTCTAAAAGAGTTTCAAAAACAAAAAGAGATAAAATGGTTCTTATATATACCTATTGAGACCTCAGATATTCATGTTGCATACATATTCGTACACTGATGTTGTATACACACCTGCTAGTGCATCCTGTCATACCTGTATTTTAGATGCTAGGATGCTTGTGTGCATGCATACGATAGCCTTTGTAGGTGTTATTTATTATTCACGAGTTGGCAACTCACCCCCGTTGTGCCACAGTCTTTTGCAGGTCCGCTTCGTCAGTTCAGTAGCGGCGGGCGCACTTGTTCTTTTGCCTCCTTTGCCTGGACTCGAGGTTTTGCTCTTAGGTGGGTTATATTATTATTTTTGCACCACCTTGTATATTCTTTGCATCTAGAGCACTCCATCTACTGTATCTACCAGTATTATTGTATATTGACCTAGAGATGAGACTGTGAGGTTTGTGGACTTTTATGCTGTATTTTGGGGTCGAGCTCACTTGAGCCGACATGCTGCTTTTCTCATGCTTCCTTATGATTATTTCGCATGTTGTTGCTTTATATTGCGTGGGATTTGTGACCGCCTTGTGGCGAAGAGCTAGCTCCCGCTTGGGGATGCCTTATTTGTTGGATTCATATATATTTTTGTTGTACCCATTTTGGGGGCCAGTATTTACAAAGGAGACTCTGCCGAAATTTTCGGAAAAATTGATATTGTTTTCAAAAAGGGTTTTTCATGACTTATTTGATAAACTCGCTTTCAATTGATTGGGTTTTCTTCACTCTTTTGCTTTTTGGTTTGGTTTTCTGGGCTTTGGCTTACTTATTTTACGGAAGTCTTTAGACGTTTCGTAAACTTAAGTGCCAGTCACGTTCCGTACCCTGCGGGTCGTGACAAAGTTGGTATCAGAGCGATATGTTTTACCTTTTTGAGTGTAGGATGACCCTTGGTAGATGGAGTAAGTGACTTAAGCAGGGTAACGTAGCGTGCGTATGTCCGCGGCATACTTGCGATACGGTACTCCGCCTAAGTGACTTTAGGATACTTGCTTGATATTCCTTCTTCAATTCCGTGTATCCTATGATTCTATTGCACTGTTCTTATTATCCGTTTTCCTGTAACAGCCACTATGCCGCCGAAGGCTACGAGGGCACAGAGGGCTGCCGCCAGAGACGAGATTCGAGCTGGCTCGTCCGAGACTAGGGCTGAGCAGGGTGGTATGCCTACGCCGCAGGGACAGACCGATCCACCTTCCCCAGGCCGTATGGATAGGCTCGAGACTGGCATGGCGGAGTTGCGACAGATGATGGGGGGTATGCAGGAGCTACGTCAGATGGTAGGATCCCTAGTTGCAGCCAGTCGTACACCGAGACCGGATGACGTACCTACTACATCACAGACGATCATGATACCTGCTCCTACCACTACCACCGTGACCATCCCGGTTTCACTATAGGATTTCATGAGGCTGAGACCTCCAGTATTCACCGGCACCGAGGCAGCGGAGGACCCACAGACGTTCCTTGACAGTTTAGCCAGGATCTGCCATTCGCTGAGATGTTCGGATGATCGATGGGTAGAGCTTGCGAGTTTCCGACTAGAGGGTCTCGCGCAGACATGGTGGGAGTCAGTCTTGAGAGGTCGAGCTGCAGGTCTGCCGCCTATGACTTGGGTCGAGTTTACAGCGGTCTTTCTAGCCCGTTTCCTTCCAGAGAGCGTTCGTGACGCCAGAGCTCGTAGCTTCGAGGCCTTAGTCAAGACACCTGGGATGACGGTGTCTGAGTATGACATCCAGTTTATACAGTTATCCCGATATGCTCAGTATTTGGTGGATACCGAGGAGAAGATGGTGAAGAGGTTCGTACAGGGACTTGATGCCCAGCTATATCTTGCCATTGGCGCCCAGCACTACGACACTTATTCAGCTGCTATGGATACGGCATTGCGGATGGAGGCACGCATATCACAGACTTCGGCCGTTTCTGGGCCGAAGAGGATTCGCACCGATGTACCGTCTCAGAGGCAGCGTGCCAGATTCTTTCCGAGAGATAGGCCTGGCAGAGGATTTGGGCGGGGACAGTTATATGGTTCTTATCCCCAGGGGCAGCAGCCGTCGCCAGGGTGTTTTGGGTGTGGGAGTTTGCACCATCTTGTCAGAGACTGTCCGGCGAGACGACAGGGAGCAGCGACAGTTCCGCATGTGACCCTACCACCATCGCCACCCCCTCCTCAGAGAGCCCTACTTCCTACCACCGGCGATGCTCCACGCCAGTTAGGTGCACCCAGAGGCCGTGGACGCGGCGGTCCTGTTCAGAGAGGACGAGGAGGCAGAGGCCGAGGTCGAGGTCAGCCCGCTATCGGTGGAGGACAGGCCCGAGTTTTTGCTTTGACACCGCAGGATGCGCAGGCATCCAATGCCGTTGTGACAGGTACCTTGCCAGTTTGTTCTTTCGACGCACGGGTATTATTCGACCCAGGTTCCACACATTCGTACGTATCTACACACTTTGCACCGATGTTGGGCCGTGAGTCGTCGTCGTTAGATCATCCGCTTGTTGTTGTTACTCCGGTAGGCGAGTCGTTTGTCGCTCGTTTTGTATTTCGTTTGTGTTCCGTTCGTATCGGGGAGAGGGATTCATCGGTTGATTTGATTCTCCTCGATATGTTGGACTTTGATGTGCTTCTGGGCATGGATTGGTTAGCCACTTGTTATGCTTCGGTGGACTGCCGTGAGAAGGCAGTCATATTTAGCTTTCCGGGAGAGCCAGTCCTTGTTATTCGGGAAGACCGCAGTGTCACCCTTCCTAGCTTAATTTCGTCTCTTCGCGCTGGTCAGCTCTTGCGGAAGGGTTGTCAGGGATTCTTAGCGTGCATTTGTGATACTCGAGCTAAAGAGGTTCCGTTGGACCGGGTCCCGGTAGTTTGTGAGTTCCCTGATGTTTTCCCTGATGAGCTACCTGGGCTACCGCCTGAGCGCGATGTTAAGTTCTGCATTGATTTGATTCCCGGCTCGGGGCCTATTTCTATACCGCCTTATCGGATGGCCCCGGCAGAGCTTCGAGAGCTGAAGGATCAGTTGCAGGATTTGTTAGATAAGGGGCTTATTCGACCGAGTGTTTCTCCGTGGGGTGCTCCGGTCCTGTTTGTCAAGAAGAAGGATGGAAGTTTGCGCTTATGTATCGACTACCGCCAGCTGAACAAAGTTACCGTTCGGAACAGGTATCCGTTGCCGCGCATTGATGATTTGTTCGACCAGCTTCAGGGTGCGGGGTATTTTTCGAGGATCGACTTGCGATCAGGATACCATCAGCTGCGAGTTCGATAGGAGGATATACCGAGGACAGCTTTCCGCACGCGCTACGGCCACTACGAGTTTTTGGTGATGTCGTTCGGACTTACCAACGCCCCAGCAGCATTCATGGATTTGATGAACCGTACATTCAGGCCGTATCTTGACTTGTTCATCATCGTGTTTATCGACGATATCTTGGTGTACTCCCGGAGCAGAGAGGAGCACGAGCAGCACTTGCGGATTACGTTACAGACTCTGAGGGAGCACCAGCTGTTCGCAAAGTTCTCCAAGTGTGCATTCTGGCTGGACAGCGTCGGATTCTTGGGTCACGTGGTTACGAGAGACGGCATTTGTGTGGACCCGAAGAAGATTGAGGCTGTTCAGCAGTGGCCCCGACCTACATCGATTACTGAGATCCGTAGTTTTCTAGGCCTGGCTGGCTACTACAGGCGTTTTGTTCAGGACTTCTCCCGTATAGCTGCACCGTTGACCGGTTTGACCCGGAAGGGAGTTCCTTTCGTCTGGACAGAGGAGTGCGAGTGCAGTTTTCAGCAGCTACGGACTTGTTTGACTACGGCGCCGGTATTATCTTTGCCTTCGGGATCAGGCGGATTTGTGGTCTACTGTGATGCTTCGCGAGTGGGATTAGGATGCGTATTGATGCAGCATGGCCGGGTGATCGCTTATGCTTCTCGGCAGTTGAAGAAGCATGAACAGAACTACCCCACTCATGATTTGGAGATGGCTGCAGTGGTCTTTGCACTGAAGATTTGGCGACATTACCTATACGGCGAGTCGTGTCAGATATTCACCGATCACAAGAGCTTAAAGTACATATTTCAGCAGCGAGACCTGAACCTCAGACAGCGTCGTTGGATGGAGTTGGTGAAAGACTATGACTGCGAGATCTTATATCACCCAGGCAAGGCGAATGTGGTGGCAGATGCGTTGAGTAGGAGGCCGGGGGTAGTCTATCCCTTTTGCGCGCAGTGCAGAGGCAGTCATCAGCAGATTGGCAGATGTTATGCGACAGCCGAGTTGAGTTCGAGTTCACTCAGACAGGGGGACAGCTCGCGCATGTTCGTGCATGCCCTCAGTTGCTTGACCGTATATATGAGGCACAGCGCAGTGACGACCGTTGCTCAGAGATCATGGCACAGATGGGACAGGGCAGATTTTCCGAGTTCGTGGTTGACGATCAGGGGATTTTACGATATGGATCTAGACTGTGCGTACCAGATGCTGATGGATTGCGGCGCGACATTCTTGAGGAGGCACACCGATCAGTGTATAGTGTCCATCCCGGTTCCACCAAGATGTACCATGATATGAGAGAGACCTACTGGTGGGACGGGATGAAGAGGGACATTGCGGAGTTTGTATCGAGATGCCTGACTTGTCAGCAAGTCAAGGCCGAGCACCAGAGGCCCGCAGGAGAGCTACAGCCGTTACCCATTCCAGAGTGGAAATGGGAGCAGATTTCGATGGATTTCGTTGTGGGTCTACCCAGGACCAGTCGAGGGTACGACTCCATCTGGGTGATCGTGGATAGATTGACGAAAGCGGCTCACTTCCTGCTAGTGAAGACGACTTTCAGTTTCGCTCAGTATGCTCAGCTCTATATTGACGAGATCGTGCGACTACATGGCGTACCGACTTGTATCGTGTCAGATCGAGGCACTCAGTTTACCAGCCGACTATGGCAGAGACTCCAGGAGGCTTTGGGCACTCGTTTGAGCTTCAGCACAGCATTTCATCCGCAGACCGACGGACAGTCAGAGCGGACCATTCAGACTCTCGAGGACATGCTCAGAGCGTGCGTTTTAGACTTTGGTGGTAGCTGGGATCATCATTTACCTCTAGTGGAGTTCTCCTACAACAACAGCTTTCAGGATACTATTCAGATGGCACCTTTCGAGGCATTGTATGGGAGGAGATGCAGATCGCCCGTCTGTTGGAAAGAGCTCAGCGAGAGCAGTATTTTGGGGCCGCAGCTTGTTGAGGAGACGACAGCGAAGATACATTTGATTCGAGACCGGATGAGGGCAGCTCAGAGCAGACAGAAATCCTATGCAGACAGGCGCCGTCGCAGATTAGAGTTCGCAGTTGGCGACCATGTTTTTCTGAAAGTCTCTCCGATGAAGGGCGTGATGCGTTTTGGGCGAAAGGGGAAGTTTAGCCCTAGATTCGTAGGTCCCTTCGAGATCCTCGAGCGGGTTGGCACTATTGCATATCGTTTGGCCTTTCCACCCAGCTTTCCCGATGTTCACCCCGTCTTCCATGTTTCGATGCTCCGCAAGTACCTTCACGACCCTTCGCATGCGATTCAGCACTCGACAGTCCAACTAGAGCGCGACCTTTCTTTTGCAGAGCAGCCGGTGGCCATCTTGGATCGGCAGGTGAAGAAGTTGAGGTCGAAGATTATACCAACCGTCAAGGTCGTTTGGCGTAGCCCGAGCAGCGAGGAGGTTACCTGGGAGACCGAGGGCGAGATGAGGAAGAAATATCCCCATCTCTTTGAAGGTACGCGTAGCTATATTTTTTTAAATTCGGGGACCGAATTTCTTTAAGGGGGAAGATTGTAGCGCCTTGAAAAGTCGTTTTGGTGTTTTCCTGAAAATCGGTGAAAATTCGGTATTTTTCCGAAAACCATCTTTTTGTTATTTTGCAGTTTAGGGCTAATTATACCTAAAATGGATAGGTAATTGCTTGTTTTTAGTAGCTAATGAGTTACTTATGAAATTTTGGTCATTTAAAATTTTTTCCCTATTTTTCAATTTTTTAATATTATTTTAAGCCGGTAAGAAAATACATTAAAGTAGCGATAAATACAAATTTAAATGGGCTAAAATTAAGCTTTAAAATCATGTTAATTAAAATCTAGTTGTAACATAAATTTTTAGTATTTTATTTTGATTTTTAACTAATTTTTATTATAGAAAACGAAATTTATTGAATTTTAAGCTAAAACTTGCAATTTTGGACTTGTGGGGGGTCTTTTTGCATAAAACCTCTTTGTATCCACTCACACTCATCCCCACACCCCCTAGGCCGGCCCCACCTTCAGCAGGTCTTGAAGTTCCTTGCTTTCTTTTTTGTTTGTACTCATATGAGGAAATTGATATGAAAAGGGTTTTAAATATGTTATTTTGGGTATGGGTTTTTGGGTGATTGGTATGGGCTTGACCTTTGACTTTTTTTTTCACCATTTCCTCACTCTCCCCACTTCCTTCCAGCAGCCAACCTTGACCTGCTGCTGTCCCCATTTTTCCCTTCACTTTCCCCTTCAAATTTCATCAAAAAACACATCAAAATCCACAATTTATTCAAAAATTCAAACAAAATCCTTATGCTATCATTTATCCTTAGCCATTCTTGCTTGAATCTTGGAGCTAGGAAGCCATCCTTAGAGGCAAATCACATGCTAGATCTCTAAAAAAATTGAGGTATAATTTTGACCCATTCAAATACTTATGGTTTGATTCCTTGAATGAAATTGTTTTAGTGTTAAATTTCATTGCTAATTTCTAATCTTGTTTTTTTTAAAGTGAATGGTTTGAATTGAACTAGGGTTTTAGAAACCATTATTAGGTTAATTAAATTATTTTTCTATCTAGTTCCTACACAACCTAATCTAAGAGGTTACTTTGTTATGTGGTCTTTAAACTATGCTAATTTAGTAAATTTTAAAAGTGTGATTTTGGTTGTAAATTGTTGTTTTAGGAAATTCAAGAAAGGGTTTATGTATGGAAAATGGGTTTTGAAGCATGATAAATGAGTTGAATTTATGTGATTGTGGCTAACTAGTTGTGTGGTTGAATATTTGTGTTGGATTGTGATAACCTTATCGCTAATTTTCGATATTTGCACCAAAATTGCAAGTTTTGTGCTTACTAGGTTTTTATTAAAATTAAATGGTGAATTATTTGTGTTACCTTGGGGATATTTTTAGCATCTCCTATGACGTTTAGGATGCGTGAGTGCGGATTTTTGAGTAGTCGGGTTTTAGTTTTGCCGGGCGACCAAATCGGCGATTTTTGGCAGTTTTTGCGATTTTCGCGTATGTTCCGCGCACCTTGTGCACGTTGTACCTAGCTAGTGAGCACTAGTATTTTTGTTTGGGTTTTGCGTCATTCTTGATATGTAACCTTATGTTTGGTATTGATGTAAATTCCAGGTTCGGTCGCGGAGACGTCAGACGCGGCGCGAAAGGGGAAAGCGGTGATTGGATACAGCTAGCCAGGGATTCCGGTGAGTAGATGTAACATCTATGGGGGACTATCGTTGGATGGCGCAAGCCGCCCGATAGTTTTAGTAACTTACAAGATTCTTAGTGATGTTAGTAATTAGGGGTGAAATACTTATATGATTATTTGCTGCATCCATGCATTATATTGACGTACATATGCGAAACCATGTTATAGGACACCTGCACCATTGCCAGGGTTTTTATATGCAGCACGAGCACTATTCATGCTTACACACACACCCTGGTAATTGCCATGCCACCACACTAGATAACCTTTAAATTGAACCCTTTTACTATAATTGATACTTAAACTTACGCTATTGCTTTAATTCCTTAAAATGAAATCGTAGAATTGCTATTCATGTGCATGTACTTCATCATATTAATTGTTCACGCCTAATCTATCAATCATACATCGCAACTTGATTATTGACATCATATGCATTCATTATCATTGGCATATGCACTTATGAGGATTTCTTGAGATTTTATGATATTTCTGGATTTCGGGGGAAAGCCGCAAAATTTCTAAACTTATTATATTTTTAAAATATGTAAATTGCGGTTTTCTAGTGATGTAAGTGTCGTCCACCATGAGTTTGCTGTGGTTTTGGAGATTCGTGTCGAGGAGTGGAGGAACCGTCACGGGTACATGGTGGGCCCGGTAGGGTACCCCGGGGCAAGAAGCTCGTGGTGCTGACGATGAGCCTGGCAGGGGGCGGATTACCTACCGGTGACTTCATTGGGCACGGCGGATATCCAGAGGATACCGACCGGGGCCGCGAGAGGATGAGATATTGATATTGAGATGGGTCAGCCGGATGGCTGAGGCCAGAGACACTATGACATGGATTTATGAGATTTGAGACAGCTTTTAGGTGTCGTTGCTGGACACCGGTTCTCGTCGATTCTTTGAGTATTATGCTGGCATTCTAAAAGAGTTTCAAAAACAAAAAGAGATAAAATGGTTCTTATATATACCTATTGAGACCTCAGATATTCATGTTGCATACATATTCGTACACTGATGTTGTATACACACCTGCTAGTGCATCCTGTCATACCTGTATTTTAGATGCTAGGATGCTTGTGTGCATGCATACGATAGCCTTTGTAGGTGTTATTTATTATTCACGAGTTGGCAACTCACCCCCGTTGTGCCACAGTCATTTGCAGGTCCGCTCCGTCAGTTCAGTAGCGGCGGGCGCACTTGTTCTTTTGCCTCCTTTGCCTGGACTCGAGGTTTTGCTCTTAGGTGGGTTATATTATTATTTTTGCACCACCTTGTATATTCTTTGTATCTAGAGCACTCCATCTACTGTATCTACCAGTATTATTGTATATTGACCTAGAGATGAGACTGTGAGGTTTGTGGACTTTTATGCTGTATTTTGGGGTCGAGCTCACTTGAGCCGACATGCTGCTTTTCTCATGCTTCCTTATGATTATTTCGCATGTTGTTGCTTTATATTGCGTGGGATTTGTGACCGCCTTGTGGCGAAGAGCTAGCTCCCGCTTGGGGATGCCTTATTTGTTGGATTCATATATATTTTTGTTGTACCCATTTTGGGGGCCAGTATTTACAAAGGAGACTCTGCCGAAATTTTCGGAAAAATTGATATTGTTTTCAAAAAGGGTTTTACATGACTTATTTGATAAACTCGCTTTCAATTGATTGGGTTTTCTTCACTCTTTTGCTTTTTTCTTTGGTTTTCTGGGCTTTGGCTTACTTATTTTACGGACGTCTTTAGACGTTTCGTAAACTTAAGTGCCAGTCACGTTCCGTACCCTGCGGGTCGTGACAAGAGTGGAGGTGTAGGAATGTGTCACTATAATTTTTCTCTCATCACAATGCTCCAAGAGCAACTCAAGAAGATGAAGAGGTGGTGAGGAAACATATGGCATGAGCAACTCAAGAATGGCCAAGTCTTTTTGTAAGAATGAATGAGAGTAATGAAGCAAAAGAAATGACCAAAAGCAACTCAAAAAAGTGGCTGACTTTCTTCCAAGTGAGAATAGAATGAACCATGAATGCAAGTCAAGAATCAAGAGGGCAAGGAAAGTCAAGAAAGATGGCAGCCCCCCCAATCATGCACACCAAAATATCTTTTCCTATTTTTCCAATAAACAAACAAAACCCATACCTCTCTACAAGCCTCACCATGCTCATGCCAACTCACCCTCCACCTCATTTCCCAAATTAATTTTCTGAAAAGAAAATCAATTAATGAGGTGGCCATCTTCTAGAAGCTATTCCGTATAAATACGGAATACTTTTCGGTACACGTATCGAAATACATATACGCGTATTTGTACAAAAATACGAATAGCCAAGAGAGAAAATGAATAGTGACCAATAATACTAGAATACATATATATAAATACATATATAAATTAATAAATCAAAACCTGATTTAATAATCCGGCTTAATCCTAAGCCGCTAGTATTATCAACCGTCCGATTAAAGTCTATGCAGCCTGTACACATATTTAATCGGACACCTGTATGTACCAACATACATCATCTACACCATATCGCCTGAACCGTGAAAACCCTCTGTGTGGGACTCTAAAGACTCGTCAATACGGTAGCGGCGGATTTAACCACAAGCACGTCAGCGGCACTAGCTGTATGTAACGGCTACCCAGGTATTGAGCCAAAGGAAGGCCGACGAGGAAACTCATCCAAATCCCTACTGAGCCTGACAGTGACAATATCCGTACAGTCCGGTCTGTTCGTCTAAGAGTATCGCATATCGAGTCTAGAGGGTGGATAAAGTCAGACCCCTAATAACGCGACATTTAGTGTCGACAAGAAACCCATCACCACCTGAAAAACTATCGATCCTGGATCGGTAATTCTCGTCTACCCTGACCGAGGATTTCTGGTGATGGACACCGTGCACAACGCGGCATCAACCCCCAATACCGGGAGAGACGAATCCCCGATGTTCCGCTCACTGCCTCCTTGTGGCTCGGGACTGTACCCAACTAAAACCTGTTTGCATGACTCCTTTGAGCCGTGGTAGGGTAGTAATCAAACTACAGTAGGAACTTACACGAGACAAATGACGATCTCAGGTCGACAGACTAATCTGTACACATGTCACCAGGGAACTGCTATCTGACAATAGGTATAATACCAACTAGCAAGTTCCCGGCGAGTCCGTCCAGTGTACTCATAACCTAATGAGCACTTGTATACTGTCTTAGGTGAACAAACTAACACCAATAGCTTGTGAGACCTGGCCACCGCCCCTCGTCGGGGTCTCGATCAGTATACACTACTCTACACTGGAGTATCGATACCCAGTCTCGAAACTCCCATGACTAGGGACATTCAAGGATTTGCTTATAGACCCCCAGCTCCCACATATATGATCACCATCATAATACTGGTAGTCAAGCAAGAATCCTATGGGCTCTATCAACATGTAATAGTGATGATAAAGACAAACCAGATAGCATACTATAATCTCGAGTAAGACTGTTCTACCGGTATAGGTCCTCCCTCAATCATCATAATCATCTGCCTGCGACTATGATAATTGCCTTGAGGGTACTATAGCCAACATGTACTGCAGTTGGGCTCTATGCCGATATTCATTGTTCATTATTAACTCATGATTATGAGATTCCATTTTTCATGAGATTTCTGGATTTGGGAAACCGCATGTGAAATTGAAAACTTATGCTCCTTTTAAAATAAAAATGTCGTTTTCCTTGAAATGATGTATGGCGTCCACCAGGAGATTTCTTGGTTCTGGAGAATATATGATATATGATTACCCGATTCGTAGAGCGAAGAGATACCGTCTGTTGGTACATGGTGGACCCGGTGCGGTACCCCGGGGCAAGAAGGACATATAGAGAGATGTTGAGCCTGGCAGGGGAGCACTACCGACCGGGGATATTTGGCGCGGCGGACATCCGGAGGATGCCGACCGTAGTCGTGAGATCAGATGATATGGGCCGATCCTGACCGATGGAGCCCGAGTTATGAGGATTATTTTTCGCTGCTGGACACAGTTTTCATGATGTTTTCGAGTGTCGATACTGGGCACTCAGGATTTATCATGATTTTGTGTGTTGTTGCTAGACACACCCATTTGATGATGCTTTTATACATGATACACATGACATGTAGTTACCTTGTGACACGGACACGAGTACTTGATATTACACATATGCTTATATTATTTCTTATGCTACTACACGATGTTATCGTGTTATTATTATTGAATACTACTGTATGACCTAGGAGATAGTCATACATTCGGTTTTAACTCGGTGATGTCTTCTACTCACGAGTTGGCAACTCATCCCTGTTGTGCTATAGTTTTCTTGCAGGTTTGACCGCACAGGTTCCGTTGCGTCTTGCTGGCACAGTTTCCTTTTGGGTGAATTGCATTGATAGGTGGGATACACTTGCATCGTGAACACTATTGTACTTATATATTTATTCCAGATTGTATCTAGTTAAAAGCTCCATCAACCAGACTATGTATATTCGTAGACTTAGAGATCTTTGTTGTATATTCTTTCGGCCTTACAGTCATGCTCATGTATTTATTATCATTTCTGGTTCTCTTGATGATGCTTAGTTTCTTTTCTTTACTTCTGTGTTTTTTATCCTTGCCTTGGCGTTGTATATTTAATCTTTGCGTGGTTGTTTCCGACAATTGGCGAAGAGCTAGCTCCCGCTTGGGGATGCTTATCATTATTATTGCTTGTATTATTTTCGAGTTAGAATTTACAAAGGAGGTGCTGCTTAATTTTCAAACGACGAAAAATGTTTTCAAGATAGATATAAAACATTGTCTTCCCTATGATATTACTTATGTTTTCAAAGAAAGAACCTGATTTCAGTAAACCTTTATTTCAAAACTTCACCTCCACTATTTTCCCTATAAAGGTTTAGATTTCTGGTCTTTTGGCTTACTTGAATTAGGTAGGGTCCTATAGACTTCACATGATTCAAGTGCCAGTCACCTGCCTTTCCCGGGTCGTGAGAAAATTGGTATCAGAGCGTTAGGTTTAACCTTGGTTTGAGTCAAGGTTTGACTATGCGGAGTCTAGGACGTATATATATATTCGGAACCTAGGCTTGACCTTACGGAACTTAGACTTGACTGAGAGGGTATTAGATCCGAACTTTCGTCGCGTAGATTGACCTTGGTTGATGGAGTAGATGACTTAAGTAGAGTGACGTACTGTGTGTATGTTCCGCGGCACACTTATGATACGCTACTTCGCTTAAGAAGCCTTAAGATGTACATTTCTTATGCACCATAATTCTATTCGTTCCTATGATCTATCCTCATCGATATCGGATTGTGGTTTCCATTACCTTGGTTACATGAGCAGAGAGAACTGCGGCTAGAGATGCAGCCAGAGCGAGCTCTTCAGGAATGAGGACCGACCGGGATGTATTCCGGAGACACACGACTATTTTGATATATTGTTTTACTATGTTTTCTCGTTGACACGAACGTTCGAGAACTGCACCAGATGATCGGGCTATTGCTAGAAGCCAGCCAGATTATGAAGACCTATTAAGGTACCATCTACCCTAGATGTTTGAGGCTTTGTCTACCATGCAGACAGACGAGTCAGTAGTTGCTGAGTTTGATAACATATCGCCCCCAGACTTTTGAAACTAATGCAGCATGAGTTTATACACGGAGATGTGATAGAAGATTGCTAGTCACCCTTAGATAAGTGACTAGGACATTTTGTTCGTTTGGATGCTCCGATACGTGATCATCAAATCAACTACCTTTAGTTAGAAGGGAACCTCACATAGACGTGTTGTGAGTCGATCAAGAAAGGCCGAGCAGAAGCGCATTACACCGGTGACTCGGATGAGTTTCCGAGGACGAAATTGGCCAGACACCTTCCATAGGGTATTAGAGATGCCGAGTTCGTAGATTCGAAAAAGACTTTAGATATGAGTACAGCCAATTGGAGCGCAGTCCACACAGCTACGAATGGATGATTCCGAATTGGTCCATATTGAAGGGAAGCGGAGTAAGAAGTCCGTATGGGATTTTCACGAGTTGTCATCCCACTCCGTTAATGTTAGAGACTTGATACGTACACATAGGCGTTGATTACGACCACCTTTCTAGAAGAACTTCGTGTTGAGAAGGCAACCGTTCCAGAACAAGAAACAGATTGAGTAAAGAATGCCAACTTCCGGGCAGTCCGGCAGAGATAAGATTGGAAAGAGACCCTGATAGGATCTTTCAGGAGTACTTCACAATAAAGACTTGGACCAGGATCGAGGGTATCGTGCACACTCAGTGGGCCAGAGATTGCCATCGTGGACGTGATACGTTATGAGTTACCATGATAAGTGGTCAGGAGATCTTCAGAAAAGCGCCAGAACGGGACTGATTCCATCATTACTCTAAATCGGGCTGTTGAGTCTAGGAGTCATATAACTGGTAATCCACAAAGAGAAATGAGGATCTAAAAGTAGAAGATGCCAGACCATGGGCAAGAGGCAAGCAGTTATTCTTTCTCTGCCAGCCTTATGTTAGTGTATATGCCCTAGAGGCCATTACTGTATCATACTAGTTTGTATATTACTTAATGGATGCTTAGGATATTCACCTTGTATATACAATCTTGCTCAAAATAGTAGTATGCTACTTGGTTTGTTTCTACTTCAATGTGTACATGTGTTTATTTTGTATATCGCCTATACACATTAGTAGAGCCCTTAGGATCTTTTGCTTGATTACCAGCGATGTGATGGCCGTCACACTAGTGGGGCTGGGTAATCTATAAGCACATCCTTATGCAGGTCCCTGGTCGCAGGACTATCGAGACAGGGCATCGATACTCCGGAGTAGACCAGCGCATGCGCTTCTCATCCCAGTGTGGGAGACGGTCTGTCCCACAGCCGTCAGTACGTCGTACTTGAGATAGTATGCGGGTGCTCGTTAGGTTACGGGTACACTGGACAGGACTCGTCGGGAACTGACTAGTTGGTATTATACCTATCGTCAGTTATCAGTTCCCAGGTGACATGAGTACAGCTTAGTCCGCTGACTTGACACTGTCACTTCGCCTCGAGTGTGTTCCCACTGTACTTTGATCACTACCCTACCACGGCTCAAAGGAGTCGTGCAAACAGATAGTGGTTGGGTGCAGTCCCGAAGCACTTGGAGGCAGTGACGGTTAGACAGGATTCGTCTCTCCCGGTATTGGGGGTTGACATCGCGCTGTGTCTAGGAGAGCCATTACACGAGTAGTCCCTGGCCAGGGCAAACGAGATATACTGGTAGGTTTCCAGTGTTATCTCAGGGTGTTTTGGGCTTCGCTCCGGCACGACTTGTACCGCTATTGGGGGACTGACGTTTACCGCCCCCTAGGCCCGCCATGTGATGTATCAGACGAACAGACCGGACTGTACGGAGAATGTCACACTCTGGCTCAGTAGGAGTTCAGATGGGTTTTGCCTCGTCCGTCTTCTTGTCGGCATTACCTGGGGACCGTTACGCACAGCTAGTGCCGCTTACGGTCTGTGGTTAAACCCACTGCCAGCGTAGTGTCGAGTCTTTAGAGTCCCACACAGAAAACTTTTCGCCTTTAGGCAAAAGAGTAGAGGTCGCATGGTATTGCGACAGGTCGCATGGTTTTGCGACAGGGTTCGGTCACATCCGTGCACTTGTGCACGTACAGTGTCCGGACAGTTTACACTAGCGGGCTTTGGTTTAAGCCAGATCCTAGTCTACCTTATGGGATTGGATTTATCCAGTTTGCATTCGTGTTCCTCGGAACGCGGATGCGGGTGTGTATGCACAGTTGACAGGGAGGCAGAGGCTGCGGATTCTCATTAGGGTTGTTGACAGTTGACCGTTGACTATTTGACTTTATGCTCAACCCTAATGAGAATATGATATGTGATTAACTATTATATTAATTAAGTATTATGGTGATATGGTTGTTGACTTGTTGACTTTTGTTGACTTGTTGACTTTGTTGACTTGTTGACCGGTTGACTAGGCTTGACTAGTTGACCATCATGATAACCATGGTTATCATTTCATGCCAAAGACTTTTTCTTGCTTGCTCATTTGAGTAAAATGAGTGCATGACATGATAAGGTTATGGTTGCTTCTAACCATCACATAAGACTTTTTTGATATGATGAGTTATGATCACTTTGGATTATGAGAGGGTGAAAGACAAAAGAGTTGCTCATTCTTTCTTGCTCATTCTCTCTCTTGTTCTTGAGCTCTCCTCTTGCTCTCACCCTCAACCTCTTGCTCCCTCTCTTGATCTATGGTTCTCTTGTCTCATGAGTTGAGAATCAAGAACCATAGATAAAATCCCATTCTAAATCATCTCTACTCATTCTAGTTCACTAGGTTTAGCAAACCAAGTGAACTAGTTTCTTCAAAGAACGAAGAAGGAGCTAAAGGTTGGAGCTTTCAAGTGGATCTATCTTCGGCGTACGGAGACAACGAGAAGGAGCCATCGAACCACCATCGGAGCTTGAAGAGAAGGAGTTCAAGTTTAGGTATAACCATCTTCATCCGAGTAGCTAAATATCTTTAGCTTAGTATGCTAGTTTTAGTTTAGGTAAAGATCCCGACCTAGCTTAGTCCATGTTGCCTCTTGCGTTAAAATTCTGATTTTATACCGTTTCCGCCTCCCCGTAAGAACCGGGGGTCGCAACGTGGACTTACAGTGGTATCAGAGCCTAACTAAACTTAAACTAGCTTGGCAGTGAAGTGTAACGAAGTTCGGAACCGGAAAAATCCAAAAACCAAACTTTTACAAAAACTGAGTTTCTGTTGAAATTTTTTTGGCTCAAAATGAAAAACTTTACACTTGTAAATTCGGCTCAGGGTTTTGTGTGAACACCCAAGAAAAACGATACAGTAATTCGTCCAAACCGCCGCCCTTCCGCCGCTCGAGCTAGGCATACGCCGCGGAACCGCCGCGCTTTGTCGTCTTCTGTGCATCGTTTTTCGTGCAGTGTGTGTCTGTGTTGGTTTTGGGATTTTTGGAATATATTATATGTGCCCAGATTTTCCAGAAAAGAAATTTCCTTTTGGGGTCCTATAATTCCGTATTTTTTTTCCGAACTTCACTGCACTTTGACTTTGATGGTTATATCTGTGATGTTTGCATGTATTGAACGTCGGCTAATCGCTATAAGTCGATTAGTCGGGGTTATACATGATCTGTAATGTGCTGGAATGTGTATATAAATATGTTGGATTGTCGCGGGTGAATAGCCGGGGGGTTGTGAGACGAGAGTTTTCTTTTCTTGCAATTCATGTAAATCTGTAAATTGATGTAATAATTATTTGTATGGCCGCACAACCGGGAAGGGGTTGTAGCCGTCATTGTATAATTTCTTTTTACTGTTTTTGCTCCTAGGATAGACCCATGGAGGGGTGCACAAACTACCGGGTATGCCGAAGTGTCGAGTGGCCTACTCATGGAGATGAGGGAGGTTGCTACGCTTTGGGTACTTGGCGGGTAGTTTGCCGCACCCGTAGGGGTCTTAGGTGGGGTTTTGGCTATTCACCACGACCGTGTAATCTGTTTTTGTTACAGGCTCGTACAAATTACAGATTCCTAGTATATCCAATGTATTTATCTGTGATCTGAAATGTTTATCATTGCAGTATATCTATATATGATATTATTTAGGCGTTGCTTATGTTTTACAGACGCGCTAGCCCAGCCCCCGCTCTGTCGTTAGTTAAGTAACCTAATGGGTAATGACGGGGCCCAGTGGCGAATGCGAATGGCATAAGCGTACGTCATATTTTGGTTGTTTTCTGCAATGGTAGGATTAAATGATGGGACGCATTAAAAGAACTAATGCAAGAATATCACGCATTAAAAGAACTAATGCAAGATAATAAACCAAGTTAAAGTCGTTGGAACACTTTCGAAAAACCACTCGGTTCTTTTCAAAAACAACTTTTAAATGCGGAGCTTGAGCCACTCCTTTTAAAAGCTATCTCGTTCCATCGACCAAATCAAGTTCACTACGTTCACGGTTTTGCCAAAACCATCCGTAGCCCTCCGTCGTTTCACATGAATAGTCAATAGTATTCAAGCTGTGTATGTTGGCCAAAGTCAAGGCACAGTGATTGGTAGCTATTGGGTGTTCATGTGTAGCATAGATAGATGCGTTGGTTTGGGACAGTCGTACTGCCATTTTGGCCAAAGTCAAGGGTAGGTACGGATGGATCCAAATTAACCTGGATAATGACGGGTAGAACTTGACATGTGACTTATGATATTTTGGCCAAAGTCAAGGTCATAAGAGCATGGGGCATAAATCCACATCGGGAGTTTCATAAGTACTGAAACTTGCTGGATTTGCATACCATTTGGAGTGTGATGATTCTGGTAGGATTCCTTCAGTCTCGTCACGCGATGATATTTGGATCCCGATCCTACTGTGAGTATATGCTACTCCTCGGGAAATTTCTCACTTAACGATCAATGCTATAAACCTAGTAGGTGCCTAGAAAGGTGTTAGCGGGGCTACGCCCCCAGGGAAAAGAGGTTCTCTAATTAAGGAACTTCGCGAAAGCGTTGGAAAACCTCCCTCGAAGTACCGACACCGGCCTGGCTGAACGGTTAAGCAAGTATTGTACGGTGGGATTGATCCTGACTAATTCTTCCTTTATGGTTTGAGGAGGGATTCGAGAAACAGTGGGAGCCATCCTGTTTAGACAAATTAAAAACCACTCTAAACTTGCAAGAGCATCATGCTGAGTGTTTCTTCTTCTCTCTCCTAATTGCAGCGACCAATCAACATGACTAGACTTAAGTTACTCCTAGATAAAAACAAACTGACAGGGCCAAACTACAAAGATTGGCTCAGGAATGTCAAGATAGCAATCACTTATGACAAGCTGGGGTATCTTCTTACCACCAAAGCTCCCCCTGTCCCTGGTCCAACTTCCAGCGTCGCGGATAAGGAAATCCGCAAGACTTGGGAGATTGATAGCGCGAAGGCCAAGTGCCTCCTGCTTGCCTCGATGGACAACGAACATCAGAGGAGGCATGAGAATATGGACATGGAGTCCATATTGCTTCATACAAAAGAACTGTATGGAGAGCAGTCTCGTATCGCAAGATACGAAGCGTCGAAAAAGTTATTTTCGACAAGAATGGCCGTCGGATCATCAGTAGCCGAGCACGTGCTAAAGATGATCGGCTACATTGAGCAGCTCGCTGACCTAGGGATCACATTGGAGAGTGAGCTATATACGGATATAGTTCTCCAGTCCCTTCCTTCCACTTACGCCCAGTTCATACTGAACTTCAACCTACAAGAAAAAGAGGTTGAACTTTCAGAGCTCCTCAACATGCTGAGGAGCGCAGAGGGCACCCTACAGAAAGGTAGGGAAACATCCACTTTGTTTGTAGGAAGATCATCTTCTTCTAGGTCCAAGGCGAAAGCCAAGGGAAAGAAGAAGAAGGCCCCCGCCAAACCAAGGGGCGGTGTTAGTAAAGTGGATACGAAGGGAAAAGGTAAAGCAACAAAGATAGCGGGGAAGCTTGTGGATAAGGAAGAATGCTTCTATTGTCATAAGAGAGGACACTGGAAGAATGATTGCAGGGCCTGGAAGGCCAGAACACAGGAATTGAAGCAGGTTGCAGCTTCAGCTTCAGGTGTGTATGTTATTGAAAACTGTCTTTCAATAAACTCTACTTCCTGGGTATTGGATACCGGATCAGGATCTCATATCTGTAATTCTTTGCAGGCGTTGAGAAACCGTAGGGTTTTGAAGGCAGGTGATATGACCCTCAGAGTTGCGAACGGAGCTAGCATGGATGCTAAAGCCGTGGGGGACTATCACCTGGGAATGTCAGATGGACATGTTTTGGTTTTGCGTAATTGCTTTTTTGTACCCAACGCAACTTGTAATATCATTTCTGTATCTTTAGTTTCTAAAGAAGGTTATGAATTTGCGTTTGTAAGCAATGTTGTAAACATTCACCTTAATCAAGTTTTGATTGGGTCAGGTACTTTGAGTAATGGTATATACGTGTTAAACCAACCACAGATTTTTAATGTCCAGAATACACACAAAAGAAAGTCTCCAGAAATAAATCAGACTTTCTTATGGCATTGTAGATTGGGTCACATCAATGAGAGAAGGTTGACGAGTTACATACAGAAGGGTATTTGAATGCGTTCGAATATCAGTCGTATGCCACTTGTCAATCCTGTCTCAAAGGAAAGATGACAAAGACTCCGTTTACTGGACATGGAGTAAGAGCGAGCGAGCTCTTAGGACTCGTACACAGTGACGTGTGCGGTCCAATGTCTACACATGCCCGAAGCGGACATTCTTACTTCATTACTTTTACGGATGACTTCTCAAGGTACGGTTATGTCTTCTTAATGAAACATAAGTCCGAGGCCTTTGGAAAATTCCAGGAGTATAAGAATGAAGTGGAGAAACAGACCGGCAAAAGTATTAAGATTCTAAGATCGGATCGAGGTGGAGAATACTTAAGTGCCGAGTTCCTGGACTATTTAAAAGAGAATGGAATTCTCTCTCAGCTTACTCCTCCATACACCCCGCAACATAACGGTGTATCGGAGAGACGGAACCGCACCCTATTGGATATGGTGCGGTCCATGATGAGTAACGCTGAGTTGCCGCGATCATTCTGGGGATATGCGCTAGAATCAGCCGCATACCTTTTGAACCGAGTTCCCACTAAGACTGTGCCTACTACGCCATTTGAGATGTGGTGTGGGAAGAGACCCCATCTTAATCACATTAAGATATGGGGAAGTCCAGCTTTTGTCAAAAAGCAGCATGCGGACAAGCTCGAGGCACGCTCAGTACTGTGCAAGTTTGTGGGATATCCAAAGAATTCCAAGGGATATTTCTTCTACTGTGAAGAGGAACAAAAAGTTCTTGTTTCTCGTCATGCCCACTTTCTAGAACACCAGTTCATAGAAAAAGAAATAAGTGGGAGCGCAGTAGAACTGGAAGAAATTCCAGAACCACGGACTAAAACTGAAAGTTTAGTGGAACCAGAGGGTTCGGAAGAACAGGACATTCCTACGCCGCTCCGCAGGAGTAGTAGGCAGACTCATCCGCCCGAGAGATACTACGGTTTTCTCGTAGACGGGGATAGAGAGGATTGCATCATAGATTATGATGAGCCTACTAGCTTCCAGCAGGCCGTTCAGAGCGTTGACTCAGTGAAATGGCTGGATGCAATGCGGACCGAAATGGAGTCCATGTACACCAACAAGGTATGGACGTTGGACATTGCTCCAGACGGGGTAAAACCCGTAGGATGCAAGTGGATCTTCAAAAGGAAGATTGGTGTAGATGGACAGGTTGAGACCTATAAAGCTAGGCTGGTAGCAAAAGGTTTTCGTCAAAGACCTGGCTTGGACTACGACGAAACCTTTTCTCCAGTAGCCATGCTGAAATCCATTCGGATCCTTCTTGCCATTGCTGCCTTCCACGATTATGAGATCTGGCAAATGGACGTAAAGACAGCTTTTCTAAATGGAAATTTAGAGGAGTGTGTCTATATGGACCAGCCGGAGGGTTTCATTCAGAGTGGGAGCAGCGGAAAGGTGTGCAAGTTGCTTAAGTCCATCTATGGACTAAAGCAGGCGTCGCGGAGTTGGAACATCTGCTTTGATGAGACGGTCAAGGAATTTGGCTTTATCAAAAATCCAGATGAACCATGCATCTATAGTAGATTTGTAGCGAGAACTGTAGTATTCCTCGTTTTATACGTGGATGACATTCTCTTAATAGGAAATGACATTCCTATGCTACAATCTGTCAAGGGGTTCTTGTCACACAGGTTCTCCATGAAAGACCTGGGTGATGCCTCATACATTCTGGGTATCCGGATCTACCGTGACAGATCCAAGAGGATATTAGGACTTTCTCAGTCCAGGTACATCGACACCATACTGAAGAGATTCAGTATGGAAGATTCCAAGCGCGGTAACCTACCGGCTTGTCACGGGATCACCCTCTCTAAAGAGATGTCTCCCAAGACTGATTTGGAGAGGGATCGCATGTCTATTATACCCTACGCTTCTGCGGTAGGCTCTATAATGTATGCGATGTTGTGTACCAGACCGGATGTAGCTTATGCACTGAGTGTGGTAAGCCGGTATCAGTCTAACCCTGGGGAGAAACACTGGATAGCGGTAAAGAACATTCTCAAGTACCTGAGAAGGACTAAGGAGATGTTCTTGGTGTATGGCGGAAAAGACCTCCAGATCGAGGCCTTTGCTGACTCCAGCTTCCAGAGTGACAAGGATGATTCCAAGTCCATGTCGGGTTTTGTCTTTACCCTCAATGGAGGGGCGGTGTGTTGGAAGAGTTCCAAACAGGAAACCGTTGCAGACTCGACGATGGAAGCGGAATACATCGCTGCATCTGATGCCGCAAAAGAAGCTGTCTGGATGAGGAAGTTCTTGAAAGAACTTCAGGTGGTTCCGTCCATTGTTGATCCAATACCTCTGTATTGCGACAACAACGGGGCTATAGCTTTAGCGAAGGAACCAAGGTCCCATCAGAAATCCAGGCACATCTTGAGGCGGTATCACCTGATCAGGGAGATCGTGGATCGCCAGGAGATCGAGGTTCGGAGAGTCGCTTCAGAAGACAACACTGCAGATCCATTCACCAAGGCCTTGCCCCAGACTCGGTTCGAGCGGCTGATCGAGATGATAGGTCTTCGATACGCCAGTACATGGCCTTAGTGCAAGTGGGAGATTGTTAGTGTATATGCCCTAGAGGCCATTACTGTATCATACTAGTTTGTATATTACTTAATGGATGCTTGGGATATTCACCTTGTATATACAATCTTGCTCAAAATAGTAGTATGCTACTTGGTTTGTTTCTACTTCAATGTGTACATGTGTTTATTTTGTATATCGCCTATACACATTAGTAGATCCCTTAGGATCTTTTGCTTGATTACCAGCGATGTGATGGCCGTCACACTAGTGGGGCTGGGTAATCTATAAGCACATCCTTATGCAGGTCCTTGGTCGCAGGACTATCGAGACAGGGCATCGATACTCCGGAGTAGACCAGCGCATGCGCTTCTCATCCCAGTGTGGGAGACGGTCTGTCCCACAGCCGTCAGTACGTCGTACTTGAGATAGTATGCGGGTGCTCGTTAGGTTACGGGTACACTGGACAGGACTCGTCGGGAACTGACTAGTTGGTATTATACCTATCGTCAGTTATCAGTTCCCAGGTGACATGAGTACAGCTTAGTCCGCTGACTTGACACTGTCACTTCGCCTCGAGTGTGTTCCCACTGTACTTTGATCACTACCCTACCACGGCTCAAAGGAGTCGTGCAAACAGGTAGTGGTTGGGTGCAGTCCCGAAGCACTTGGAGGCAGTGACGGTTAGACAGGATTCGTCTCTCCCGGTATTGGGGGTTGACATCGCGCTGTGTCTAGGAGAGCCATTACACGAGTAGTCCCTGGCCAGGGCAAACGAGATATACTGGTAGGTTTCCAGTGTTATCTCAGGGTGTTTTGGGCTTCGCTCCGGCACGACTTGTACCGCTATTGGGGGACTGACGTTTACCGCCCCCTAGGCCCGCCATGCGATATATCAGACGAACAGACCGGACTGTACGGAGAATGTCACACTCAGGCTCAGTAGGAGTTCAGATGGGTTTCGCCTCGTCCGTCTTCTTGTCGGCATTACCTGGGGACCGTTACGCACAGCTAGTGCCGCTTGCGGTCTGTGGTTAAACCCACTGCCAGCGTAGTGTCGAGTCTTTAGAGTCCCACACAGAAAGCTTTTCGCCTTTAGGCAAAAGAGTAGAGGTCGCATGGTATTGCGACAGGTCGCATGGTTTTGCGACAGGGTTCGGTCACATCCGTGCACTTGTGCACGTACAGTGTCCGGACAGTTTACACTAGCGGGCTTTGGTTTAAGCCAGATCCTAGTGTACCTTATGGGATTGGATTTATCCAGTTTGCATTCGTGTTCCTCGGAACGCGGATGCGGGTGTGTATGCACAGTTGACAGGGAGGCAGAGGCTGCGGATTCTTATTAGGGTTGTTGACAGTTGACCGTTGACTATTTGACTTTATGCTCAACCCTAATGAGAATATGATATGTGATTAACTATTATATTAATTAAGTATTATGGTGATATGGTTGTTGACTTGTTGACTTTTGTTGACTTGTTGACTTTGTTGACTTGTTGACTTTTGTTGACTTGTTGACCGGTTGACTAGGCTTGACTAGTTGACCATCATGATAACCATGGTTATCATTTCATGCCAAAGACTTTTTCTTGCTTGCTCATTTGAGTAAAATGAGTGCATGACATGATAAGGTTATGGTTGCTTCTAACCATCACATAAGACTTTTTTGATATGATGAGTTATGATCACTTTGGATTATGAGAGGGTGAAAGACAAAAGAGTTGCTCATTCTTTCTTGCTCATTCTCTCTCTTGTTCTTGAGCTCTCCTCTTGCTCTCACCCTCAACCTCTTGCTCCCTCTCTTGATCTATGGTTCTCTTGTCTCATGAGTTGAGAATCAAGAACCATAGATAAAATCCCATTCTAAATCATCTCTACTCATTCTAGTTCACTAGGTTTAGCAAACCAAGTGAACTAGTTTCTTCAAAGAACGAAGAAGGAGCTAAAGGTTGGAGCTTTCAAGTGGATCTATCTTCGGCGTACGGAGACAACGAGAAGGAGCCATCGAACCACCATCGGAGCTTGAAGAGAAGGAGTTCAAGTTTAGGTATAACCATCTTCATCCGAGTAGCTAAATATCTTTAGCTTAGTATGCTAGTTTTAGTTTAGGTAAAGATCCCGACCTAGCTTAGTCCATGTTGCCTCTTGCGTTAAAATTCTGATTTTATACCGTTTCCGCCTCCCCGTAAGAACCGGGGGTCGCAACGTGGACTTACACCTTAGATGCACTGGCACCTTTCGACATTGGAGGAAGGGCACCTCGACGTCAGTTGTTATAAATTGCGCCTTGGTGATTCGTATATCACGTTTCTATCGTTTTGGTCCCGGTATTTTGATGGTTTGTTTTATGATTGATATTTCCTATGTGCACCATAGTTGCACTTGATTCGCATTTTTATGTATCAGTTGTTCTGATTTTCGTTTTGTGCATACCCATTTGCACTCGATTTTGATTTCGTATACTCCGATATATTTGATTTGATTTGATTTCGTGCATATAGTATGCACATGATTTTGACTTATTCATTCGATGTGGTTTATGAGCACTTTCAGTACTTCGAAATGGTTTTGTGCACGCAGTTGCACATGCTTATGAGTTTATATGCCGCGGTATACTTGATTTGATTTGGCATATGTCGTATACCGTTGACTTCGATTTTAATATTCAAAATTTGTTTTCGTGCATCCTAGTGCACTGGATTTATGTTTTCATGCACCCTGTGTACTTGATTGAGATTCTTGCGCACACTTGGCGCACTTGATGTTATTTTGTGCACACCAAATGCACTTAGTCGTGATTCTTTGTGCACTTTAGATGCACCAGGTATTATTGTCATGCACACCTGTTGCACTTGACATATATTTTCGTGCACACCCGTTGCACTTAGTATTGATTCTGTGCACATTCGTGACACCTGTATTTTATTTCGATTTCCATGCGCACCAGACGCACGAGGCATTCTGGTATACATTTTTAGGATTGATTTCCTTTTGAGCAACATGTTTTTATGATATATATTATATGGTTTAATAACCGAGCAGGGCTAGTCCGAGGAAAGTACCTGCGTATTTTTGCATGCATCGATATTTACCGAAGGGATTTTCAAAAGAGCTATAATCTCAATATTTTCCTACGTGTACATGATGACATGAAACTTTATGAAGAAAACCCTTCTAAATCATTTTCAAAAAGACGGGACGTATATGTTAAACAAGTGTGTGTGTGTGTGTGTGTGTGTGTGTGTGTATAGCTATTTTTCTCATAATGAAAGTCCGCTACTTGTGCCGTGATTTGCACATTGCACGGCGATTTAAAAAGGATTTGGCATGCACTATTATTCAGTTGTTTTGACGATTTCACGAAGATGCGTAATATATATATGTTAAAATCCTAATTATATCATATTTGATTTTCGTAATGGATTTTGGCGTTAGTATTTTAGCATTAACTCCCATGATGGTGTGGCGCTTGGTGGAGTTTGAATTTGAGTTTTGCGTTCGTTTTCATGTGCAAGCATTGCGCTATGATACGTTTTATGTATTCGTGATTTCGGAGTCCCGACTACTTGATTGTTTTACTGAAATATTTTAGTATCTGGGGGGTTCAAATTTAAATTCGGGGACCAAATTTATTTAAGGGGGGAAGATTGTAACATTTCAGAAAATAAAATATTATTTTTAGAATTTAAATAAATAAATAATAAATTTTGGATATTATATAAAGTATGGAAATTGGTTTTAACGAAATAGTATGATCATACACTTTTAGTTTGATGAATAATTGGAAAATTAATATAAATTATTTATTTTGAAAGTGTTTAGTTGATTTGGACATTTAACAAATTATTATACAATTAGTTGTATATAAGTTAATATTAAATTTTATTAATATCTCGCTAATTATGCATTAATCCTGTTTATGTATATGACATGCAACAAAAACATGTTGCAAGACTTGTTACATTTTTATTTCAACCATTGTTAAAATTCTTTAGTTTCTTATTTGGTTTTGGTTTTTAAATAAATAAAAGAAAAGAAAAGAGAGACATTTTGATGAGGGGACAAAGGGGTATGGGGTGAGAGAGGATATGAGAGGTGGGGGGGTATCTTCTCACCATGGTTTCTATACTTCACTTCCTCATTTCCCTTCATCCTTCATTCCATCATCTTCTACTCCCTCCACCTTCTATTCCACCACAAAACACCTCCAAAACATAATCAAAAACCTCACCCTCCTTCACAAAAAATATCCACAACCTCTTTTCAAGCATGATGAATGAATCAAGTTAAGATTTTGAGCAATTTGGGCAACCCATGAATTTTCTTCAGTTGATATATGAGGTATATCCTACACTTTTAGTTAAGTTATTAGTGTTGCTAACCTCCTAGTGTAGTTTAGAGTTAAGCTATTGTGGTTTGGCGATGTTTTAAAATTCCAAGATGAGGTTTAGGGGATATAATGAGTTGTGATGGTATAATTGAGGTTTAGTAGCGGCCACAAACCCTTTTAGTGTTAGAATCCTTGGATAACTTGAGTTTAGAATTTTCCGATGTCGGTTTTGGGGAGTTTTTGAGGATCAAATGAATTCTGGAGAAACATGGGGTACTTATAAGAAAAACAAACAACTACATTGACCTAATTAGACTAATAGAAGACCACCATAGAAGAACGAGACCAAAATTCAAAATTGGGCCGGTGACACCGGTTACTGTAGTACTTTCTGACGGGTCAATTTTGGAGTTTGTTGTTGGGGTTTGGCCTGTAGCTCAGACTCCTTATAACTTAGCTACTGTATTGTGAGTTTTGTCCTAGTCTACCTATGCCAAAATCTGGGAGCATTTTGAGTTGGTTTTGACAATGTTTTCCGATATTTGAATCTTGGATTTTTGGATTTCTTGATGTGACTTGGTCGTTCGACGTTCGCACGTTGACGTCAGATAGTGTTTTTTTGTTTTAACACGCGTTGACCATATGTCCTAATCTATGTGCGCTTCGCGTGTCGTGTCGGTTTTAGAATGTGATTTTGATGCGATACGATGTGTTTTGATTTGCAGGTACAAACACGTGGATTTTCGGAATGACAAAGAAGGGAAAGACATCCGTCGGGATCGACTAGAGCGAGGCATTGTAGGTGAGTAGATGTATATCTATGGGGGAAATCAGGTGGATGGCGTATAGCACCCCCGCAAACATAGAATAGGTTGCCTATTATATATATATACACACACATATTTTTGTGTGTCGTATGGATAGCTAGCTAATAGTGTCCTAGGAGACTATAGGTTAGAATAGACGTACTCGTAGGAAGGTTTACCCCTAGTTTGGTTTCCTCTTAGGCGTGAGTCTTTGGTTTTTATATTGTCTCGCGCGCGCTCACACACACGGTATGATATGTGTGTGTGTGTGCGTGTGTGTGTGTATATGGATATGTTGATATATATATATAGATATATATATATCTATATATATAATATACATATACGTGTAAAATAAGGATATGTTATGTTATATGGATATGAGTCGATATGATCAGACATGATATCATGAGGTTATGATATATGATCGAGTTGAGACCTCGTGTCTGATATGATTTATTAAAGGATCATTGGGCGATGTATAGATAACATGCGATAACATGTGACTTGATAATATAATAGAATGTACGTGACCTTAGATCTGTACCCTTGATTATGAGAGAATACGATGGATGATACCGTACGAAATATGAGATATATGATATTGGCCCGTACCCTCGATTTTGAGGATATCGTACGACGGACTATACCGTACGAGATGTATACATGATGATTGGTCTGCATTCTTGACCCGAGGATGCCGTACGATGGATTATACTATACGTGATGTTATGAGGGTGGATCGCCGACTAGTAGATATATCGACTCGGAAAATGTTATAGGTTCCTTATCACCTTCGACTCGATTCTTAGTTAGTCTTTTAGTTGCTTAGGTAGATGTTAGATTAGGCCCGAGTCATACCTATTTCCAAAACTAACGAATCGTAGGTATTTTCAAAGGATAACTTGAGGGACGCTACGGATATTCAGAATGATATCTCTTTTCTCAAAACATCGTAGCTCCTACTTTTCGAAAACAACGATTCGTGCTATTTCCAATACTATAACTGTATGGCTCGTATATAGATATATATTTTATAATGTTGCATTTGCTGATTATTTCCTGTTATGATCTCGCCTGCTAAGATACATGCACCATTACCGACGATGCGTATGTTGCACGTACACTTACTGCCGGCTCACACACATCATCATCATCGATAATTACCATATCACGTACACATTAGAAACCGTTATCTCACTCGTATAACCTGATAGCTGGTAGTTTAATTATATTGTTAGTATTCTTGCTCTCACATGCTAGTTTAGATATTGCATTTCTTACTTAGAGGACACATGCATTTATGTACCTACATTCTGGTTATGTACTGCAGTTGGGCTCTATGCCGATATTCATTGTTCATTATTAGCTCATGATTATGAGATTCCATTTTTCATGAGATTTCTGGATTTGGGAAACCACATGTGAAATTGAAAACTTATACTCCTTTTAAAAGAAAAATGCGGTTATCCTTGATAAGATGTGTGGTGCCCACCATGAGATTTCTCGGTTCTGGAGCATATATGATATATGATTACCCGATTCTAGAAGCGAGGAGACACCGTCTGCGGGTACATGGTGGACCCGGTGCGGTATCTCGGGGCAAGAAGGCCGTATAGAGAGACGTTGAGCCTTGCAGGGGAGCACTACTGACCGGTGATATTTAGCGCGGCGGACATCCGGAGGATACCGACCGTAGTCGTGAGATCAGATGATATGGGCCGATCTGGACTGACGGAGCCCGAGTTATGAGGATTATGTATCGCTGCTGGACACAGTTTTCATGATGTTTTCATGTGTCGATGCTGGGCACTCAGGTTTTATCATGATTTTGTGTGTTGCTGCTAGACACACCCATTTGATGATGCTTTTATACATGATACACATGACATGTAGTTACCTTGTGACACAGACACGAGTACTTGATATTATACATATGCTTATATTATTTCCCTTTCTAATACTCGATGTTATCGTGTTATTATTATTGAATACTACTGTATGACCTAGGAGATAGTCATACATTCGGTTTCTACACGGTGATGTCTTCTACTCACGAGTTGGAAACTCACCCTTGTTGTCCCACAGTTTTCTTGCAGGTTTGACCGCATAGGTTCCGTTGTGGCTTGCTGGCACACCGTTTCCTTTCAGGTGAATTTCACTGATAGGTGGGATACACTTGCATCGCGACCACCATTGTACTTATATATTTATTCCAGATTGTATCTAGTTAAAAGATCCATCAACCAGACTATGTATATTCGTTGACTTAAAGATCTTTGTTGTATATTCTTTCGGCCTTAGAGTCATGCTCATGTATTTATTATTATTTCTGGTTCTCTTGATGATGCTTAGTTTCTTTTCTTTACTTCTGTGTTTTTGATACTCGCCTTGGCGTTGTATATTTATATCTTTGCATGGTTGATTCCACCAATTGCCCAAGAGCTAGCTTCCGCTTGGGGATGCCTAACATTATTATTGCTTGTATTGTTTTCGAGTTAGAATTTACAAAGGAGGTGCTGCCCAATTTTCAAACGACGAAAAATGTTTTCAAGATAGATACAAAACATTGTCTTTCTTATGATATTACTTATGTTTTCAAAGAAAGAATTTGATTTCAGTAAACCTTTATTTCAAAACTTTACCTCCACTATTTTCCCTAAAAAGGTTTAGATTTCTGGGCTTTTGGCTTACTTGAATTAGGTAGGGTCCTATAGACTTCATATGATTCAAGTTCTAGTCACGTACCTTTCCCGGGTCGTGACAGCGGCACTAGCTATACGTAACCGCTTCCCGGGTACCTATCGAAATGGGAGGCCAACGAGCAAACTCATCTGGATCCCTACTGAGCTTATCCGTGACAATCTCTGTACAGTCCGGTCTCTTCATCTGAAAGTATCGCATACCAGGTCTAGGGGGTGGTAAACGTCAGACCCTAATAACCTGATAATTCGTGTTGATTCAGCTCAGGACCAATCCGGGAAACTATTGATCAACCTATCAGTAAATCCCAACTGCCTTGGCCAAGATCTTATGGTCCTGACCAATCGAACACAGTGCGATATCTAATCCTTATACTGGGAGAGAAGAATCCCCAACAATCACTCACTGCCTCCATGTGGCTCGGGACTATACGCAACCAAAACCTGTTTGCACGACTCAGTAGAGCCATGGTAGGGTAGTGATCAAAGCACAGTGGGAACTCACACGAGACAAATGATGATCTTAGGTATAAAGACTACCTTGTACTCATGTCACCTAAAAACTGCTAGCTGACGATAGGTATAGTACCATCTAGAAGTTCTCAGTGAGTCCGTCCAGTGTACTCACCCCCAGTGAGCACCTGTATACGATCTTAGGTGCAAAAGACCAATGGCTGCGGGACAAACCATCGCCCCTCGTCGGGGTCTAGAAACGTATACACCAGTCTACTCTGGAATATCGATGCCAAGTCTCGATACTCCCACGACTAGGGACCTTTTAAGGATGTGCTTATCGACTACCCTGCTCCCACAAGTATGATCGCCATCACAACGCAGTTAGTCAAGCAATGATCCTACATGCTTTATCAACATGTATAGATGATATGTAATAACAAGTAAAATATATGCACATGTTAAGATAAAGACAAACCAGATAGCATACTATCATATCGAGCAAGATTGTCCTGTACATACATATGTCCAAGCATCCACATGTATACATATACAATAATGGCCTCTAGGGCATACATATCCAATAATCTCCCACTTGCACTAAGGCTATATATTGACATACCGAGTACCCAACGTCTGCTCTAGGGACAGCTGTTGGCGTATCACATACCCAATATCTCAAAAAGTTTCTCGAACTGTGCTTGAGAAAGGGCTTTCGTGAATGGATCTGTCGTGTTGTCTTTTGTGTCCACTCTCCACACCTTGATCTCCCGGCGATCAACAATCTCTCCGATCAGGTGATACCACCAGAAGATGTGTCTGAATTTATGATGGGACCGTGGTTCCTTCGCTAGAGTTATAGTCCCATTGTTATCGTAATACAAAGGTATCGGATCAACAATGGACGGAACTACCTGAAGTTCAGTAATGAACTTCTTCATCCAGACTGCTTCTTTTGCGGCATCGTTTGCAGCAATGTATTCAGCCTCCATCATCGAGTCTGTGACGGTGTCCTGTTTGGAGCTCTTCTGACACACCATCCCTCCATTGAGGGTAAACACAAAACCCGAGACAGACTTGCTGTCATCCTTGTTACTCTGGAAGCTTGAATCGGTAAAGGACTCGACCTGCAGGTCTCCATTACCATAAACCAAGAACATCTCCTTAGTCCTTCTCAGGTACTTGAGAATGTTCTTCACAGATGTCCAGTGATTCTCACCCGGGTTTGACTGATACCGGCTCACCACGCTAAGCGATAAAGCTACATCTGGTCTTGTACATAGCATCACATACATTATAGATCCTACCACCGAAGCGTAGGGTATAGTGCTCATGCGAATCCTCTCCTCATCAGTCTTGGGAGACATCTTCTTAGAGAGGGAGATTCCGTGTAATGCGGGTATGTTACCGTACTTGGAATCTTCCATACTAAATCTCTTTAGTATGGTCTCTATGTACCTGGACTGCGAAAGTCCAAATAATCTCTTGGATCTAACTCTGTAGATCTTGATCCCCAGAATGTATGAGGCATCACCCAAGTCCTTCTTGAAGAACCTTTGTGATAAGAACAACTTGACCGATTGTAGCATAGGAATATCATTTCCTATCAAAAGAATGTCGTCCACGTATCGGACTAGGAACACAACATTTCGTCCTACAATCTTCTTATATATATAAACCTCATCCTAGTTCTTGATGAATTCAAATTCCTTGACCGTTTCATCAAAACAGATGTTCCAGCTCCGCGATGTCTGATTTAATCCATAAATGGATTTTAGCAATTTGCACACCTTCCCGCTTCTCCCATTGTCTAAAAAACCTTCCGGCTGATCCATATTGTAACGTTTTTAAAAATAAAAAAATCGTTTATGCGAATTTTCCGATAATCGGTAAAATAACTTGTGTTTTCCATAAAAACTAAGATATAATTATTTTTCCACATAGACTTAAATACACCTATTTTAACTATGTAATTGCTAATATTTGGTATTTATTTAGTCACTTATAAATTGTTAGTTTACTTAAATATTTTTCCATAATTAATTATTTTTAATATTATTTTAAGCTTTCACTTATGCATTTAAATTAGTGTAAATTACAAATGAGAATGGGTTAATTACACACATGTGAACCATGACAACTTAGAATCAAGTTTGTACATGTTCACTCTTTCTTAATTTGTCTCCATGTTTCTAGAGATTTCAAGGTCAATATTAATTAAGAAAATAAGATAATAAAAATATAAGTTAATGGGTGTAATAATTGGGGGGATGTTTCTACACACACACACACACACCTCACAATCCTCTCCCCTCATTTTCTAGCCGAAAACCTAGCTGCCCCCTTCCCCATTTTCTCCACTTTATTTCCTCTCAAAAATTCTTCATTTTGCTTCAAAAATCCACACAAAACCTCATTAATTCCTAGTTAAACCTTCACCCATTTTTCTTTGGCCCAAACTAGCTTGGATCTAGGAGCAAGGAAGCAATTTGGGGGGCTAAGTTTGCATGTTAGATCTCAAAATTTGTGAGGTATAAATCTTAGCCCTATGGTTTAATTGTTGGTTAATTACTTTAATCTAGCTTATTTTGGTTTTAAATTGGTTCTAATTGCAAGATTGTTTCTGTAAAGAGAAGGTTTGGGATCAAGTTAGGGTTTTTATCATTTGTTTATGGTTACAATGTGTAGTTTAATATCTTAAGTCTTGCCAAATCTAAACTAGTTGTTAGTTTGCTAATTGTTACTTTTAATTTGTCTTAATTATATAATCTTGCAAACTAAGTTTTTATGATTAATGTAAATAGGTGAGATTAAAATCTAGTTAATAATTGTGTAGCTTAATTAAGATTTTAAATTAACATTGTGGCCACTAGATATATTAAAACATCCAGATTTGCACTAAAATGGTTAGGTGATGCTTACTAGGTTTTTGGAATAAATCGATTTTAATTAAGTTTGAGGTTTTGATGATCTATAACCTATTTCCTAAAATATCTAGTGTGTTATGAGTGCGCGATTGGTATAATTAGGTTCTAGGCTTGGTAGTTGTCACGTATAGAGACCCTAATTGTTGGCTGTAGCGTTATCGCGAGCGCATTTTGTGCACCAAGTGTGTGCGCGTCTAGTTGTGCGCGTGGTTGACTTGTGTCGTTTTTTTCTTTGAATATTCATATATCTATCCTCTTATTTACTTGTATGTGATTCTAGGATCGGGTGCAGAGGCGTCGGACGTGGCGCGGAAAGACAAGGCTGAGATCGGATCAGATTAACCGAGGCATCCCGATGAGTAGATGTACACATCTATGGCGGGATCGTCTGGATGGCGCAAGGCGCCCGATAGTTAGGATTACTAATAGTTCTTGTATTTATATGCGTAGTCTCCTAGTCATTCATTTCAGTGCATTGCATCATCTCATATATATATATATATATATGATATTATCTCATAGGACACTTGCACAATTACCATTAGTCCATGCCGCACGTGCACTATTTTATGTGAACACACACGCCATTGGTAATTGCTATATCTCGAATACTATAGAACTTGCTTAGAATCAGTATCTGTACATTTGCATCATATATGATCTATAGACTTGTACTTGTATATTCATTTCATTAAGATGGATACGTAGGATTGTTAATCATATATACATACCTCATTGCATCATGATTCATGGATAGCTTCTGGTCATACTTCACATGGTATATACTGCTGTATCATAGACTTCCATCATCATCGACATGTTTACATATTGTGATTCTTCTTGAGAATTTCAGTACTTATGAGATTTCTGGATTTTGGGAAAAACCGCAAGAATTTTATAAACCTATTATCATTTTAAAAATAAAAATTTGCGGTTTTCTTGTGATATAATGTGTGGGGCATCCACCATGTGTTTTCTCGGTTCTTGAGCGGTATCATATACCCGATTCGAGGAGGGGGTGCACCGTCTGCGGGTACATGGTGGACCCGGTATGGTACCCGGGGGCGAGAGTGTTTTTGTGGGGACGACGATGAGCCCGGAAGGGGAGCACTACCTACCGGTTATTATTGGCGCGGCGGATATCCGGAGGATACCGACCGTAGTCATGAGAACTAATGAGATGGGCCGATCCGGACTGACATAGCCAGAGATATCGAGACATCGAGATATTGAGACATTGAGATATTGAGATATTGAGATATACATATATTGTGTCGATGCTTGACTTGGACTTTCTATTGATTTCATTGATGATACTTCGATTTATTGAACATGGGCTTTTTTAAAATAAGAATAAAGTTTTTCTCATACCCGACATGTTCAAATTTCGTGTTTGATTATGCATTCATATTGCATCCATACGAGTGCATCACATTGTATTGATATATGTAGGCTGTAACGCATCGCGTGCATGCTTACGATAGCCTTATTAGATGTTACTTACTACTCACGAGTTGGCAACTCACCCCCGTTGTGCCACAGTATTTTTGCAGGTCCGGCCCATCACCATAGTAGCGGCGGGTGTATTTCTTATTTTGCTTGGACTTGCGGCTTTGCTCATAGGTGGGTTGCGAGGATACTTTTGTTCCATCTTGTATTATTATTTATATCACTAGTATACTCCATCTACCCTTTTGTATTGGAATAGACGGTGAGACTCGTGAGACTTGTATTTGTGGTGTTTGTTGTCGATACTCACTTGAGTCGATGTGGTGTTTTTCTTATTCTTGCTTTCAGATGCTTATTTTGCACTTTATGTTATATATTAATTGCATGTGGTTGTGATTCCACTTTTGGCGAAGAGCTAGCTCCCGCTTAGGGATGCCTTTATTCATTCTTTTATGTATTCTTGTTTTGTATCCATTTGGGGCCAGTATTTACAAAGGAGACTCTGCCGAAATTTTCGGGAAGTTTTGATGATTTTAAAATGGTTAATGCGACTTATTTTGTTAAATCGCTTTCTTTAAATAAGTTTTCCTTCACTCTATTTATTTAAATGGTTTAGATTTCTGGGTTTTGGATTACTTAGATTACGTTACGCCTTGAGACGTTTCGTAATTTAAGTGCCAGTCACGTTCCATACCTTCAGGTCGTGACAAAGTTGCTATCAGAGCGATATGTTTTACCTTTCTGAGTGTAGGATGACCCTTGGTAGATGGAGTAGATGACTTAAGCAGAGTGATTTCCTTGATTCCGGAAACCTTTTGATTCGATCATAATATTCCTATCAATCCTGTTCTTGCTCTAGCCACTATGTCGCCGGAGACTACGAGGGCCAGAGGGCTGCCACCAGGGATGAGATTAGAGTAGGCTTGTTTGAGACGAGGACCGACCAGGGTGGTACGCCTACCCCTCAGGGACAGAGTAATCCGTTTTTCCATGCTGGGTAGCTAGGCTGGAGTCGAGTATTTAGGACTTATGACAGATGGTTGTATTGTTAGTTAGGGTTAGCCGAGCTCCGAGAGCCGATGATGTCCCTCCTATTTCAAGGACTGTGATTGTACCTGCTGCACAGGCAGCTGTTTCTGTTGTTACCGAGATTATTTTCGTATCCTTGCTGGAGTTTATGAGGCTGAAGCCTCTAGTTTTTACAGGCACAGATGCAGCGGAAGATCCTCAGACAATCCTCGACAGGATAGCTAGGATTGTTGTTCACAGTGATGTTCGGACGAGATATGGGTTGAGCTTGCGAGTTTTCGTCTAGAGGGTCTTGCTCAGACGTGGTGTGAGTCGGTTGAGAGAGAGGCCGAGCTGCAGATCTACCTCCTATGACTTGGGATGAGTTCACAGCTGTATTTCTTGCTCGTTTCCTTTTGGAGAGCGTTCGAGATGCCCGAGCTCGTAGTTTCGAGCCTTTGCGTAAGACTTTAGGGATGACAGTGTCCGAGTACGACATTCAGTTTACTTAGTGGTTCGATATGCTCCTTACCTGGTGGACACTGAAGAGAAACAAATAAAGAGATTTGTGTGGAGATTGGACATGCAGTTATTTCTTACTATCGGCACCCAGCCTTACACTTACGTCGCTGCTGTGGACGCAACCTTATGGTTGGAAGAGCGCATTTTTGAGACTTCAGTCGTTTCTGGGCCGAGGCAGATTCGTACCGGTATGCCAAATCAGAGGTGGTTAGATAGACGCCTTTGTGACAGGTATTCTTTCGGTGTTTTCTTCCAATGCGTAATTCTTTCTTGTGTTGTTGAAAAGGTATCCACATATTTTGTATCGAGATTTAGCCGATAGTAGTCCTTGCTAAATCAGCCGCTTGTGGTGATTTCTCCCGTAGGCTAATCTTTTTTCGCTCGAAATGTTTTCGTTCGTGTTTGTTTTGTTCGTATCGGAGATAGGGATTCTTCTATCAATTTTATTCTTCTCGATATGTTTGACTTTGAAGTTCTTTTGGGAATGGATTGGTTAGTCACGTGTTATGCGTCCGTGGATTGCCGTGAGAAGGCAGTCGGATTTAGTTTTCCGGGAAAGCCAGTTTTTGTTTTCGGGGAGACCATAGCGTCACCTTTCCCAGTTTGATTTCTTCTCTTCGCGCTAGTCAGCTTTTGAGGAAAGGATGTCAGGAATTCTTTGAAGGGGTTCCTACAACACCACTATAAGGGTTTGGAGGCATCACACATTCCATATTTAAAATTTATATGGTGCTAGAGAAACAAACTTAACGATCATGCTAGAAAAGCTAGGGTAACATAACTTTAACATAAACACAAGTAGTAAAAGCTAGGGTTTGGAGAGTACAACCTTTGTAGCTCCCTACGCTAGACTCCTTGGCTACTTGAGAGTTGGAAAAAGGCTCACTTGAGATCCTCTAGGTCCACGACGATTTACCCGGAGTCCACTTTGTCCAAGCTTGAAGCTCCACTAGATCAAGAGAAGAAGTAGAAGATAACACTCTAGACTAATGAGCAAGACTAGTGTAGAATGGTGATGTGGTTTGTTTTCTCACTTCAAAACCCTAACCTTATGACTCTTTTGCTCACAAGATAAAACTAGAGAGCAAGAGAGAAAGGAGGAAGAAGATGATGGCTTGTGAAGAGCTCAAGATAATGATAAGCATATGAATAAAAATGAGAAATGAAAAAACATATATATATATTCTCTTTCTCATTCTTAACCTTAGTTATAAAATATCTAGATATTTAGTTTGGATCAAAAATGGTCATAGAAATTAAATCATGGTTAAACCAAAGGGTTAGTACAAGAATAAAATATTAAACCATGATAACAATTTCCATTTCCATTTTTCTTTTCCAAAAAATAATATCCATATATTTATAAATGGTATGAGTCTTATATTGCCACCATCCACTGTATCAACAACCATGATAGAATTATGTATGCATGTATGTGTGCATGCACATCCATATGTGCATGAATGAGAATAAATGCATACATGCATGCATACAACAAAAAGACAAGAAAGGGTTTAAAGTGCGAAACTAATGGTCAATGATAAATCAACGCTTGATTTAGCAAACCGGTCATATCACATACGACCCGACCAAAAGCAAACCGTCCGATTAATATACGGTATCTCATACGCGCATTTTAACCGGGTCCACGCGCATATCTTATATGCGCACCACATCGTTTCTCCTGGATTAGGTAACTCCATTGTAGGACTCTAAGACTTGTCAATACGCCGGCAGTGGGTGATGATCATATCAATCACCCCCAAGCCGCAAGCGGTCAGCTAAACGTAACGGCCATCCGGGTATTGAGCGATCAGAAGAAAACAAGCGAACCTGTCACAACTCCCGTCGAGCCAACCAGCAACACTACCGTACAGTCCGGTCTCTTCGTCAGATATGCTGCATATCGAGTCTAGGGATGGTAACGTCGACCCCAATAACTCAATAAGTCGTGCCGATGAATGGACTATAACATATCGAAAAACTACTGATAACACTTATCAGTAAATCTCAATAGCCCTGGCCAGGGACTTACTGATATAGCAAATCGAGCACAGCACAGCATCAACTCCCAATACCGGGAGAGACGAAACCCCTCCTATCGCTCATCGCCTTCGTGTGTCTCGGGACTGTACCCAACGGCCACCTGTTTGCACGACTCAGTAGAGCCGTGGTAGGGTGGTAATCAAAGTACAGTAGGAGAACACACAAGACTCTATGACGATCTCGGGTCTACAGACTAACCTGTACCAGTGTCACCTGAGAACTGCTATCCGACGATAGATATAATTCCATATAGGAGTTCTCGGCGAGTCTGTCTAGTGTACCCAGTCACCACTGAGCACCCGTATACGATCTCGATGTCAAACATCGATGAATGTGGGAACATCCATCGCCAATCATATGGGTCTAGTATCATATACGCTAGTCTACTCTGGTATATCGATGCTCCCTCTCGATACACCTACGACTAGGGACTTTTCCGGATATGCTTATAAACTACAGATGTCCCACTAGTATGATCTCCATCATAATCACAGTAGTCAAGCCTATATCCTCAGGGCTTTATCAACATGTATGAATGAATAAAAACATGATCAAGTCAACATGTCAGATAAAGAAGAACAAGATAGCATACTATCATGTCGAGCAAGAATGTACACTGAATATATATATATATACATGTATAAATATATCCACTATCATATAATGGCCTTTAGGGCATACATATATCCAACAATCTCCCACTTGCACTAAGGCCAGTTATTGGCGTATCTCATACCCAACATCTCAAAAAGTCGCTCATGTTGCGGCTGAGGGATGACCTTGGTGAGTGGATCCGCGGCGTTATTATTTGTGTCTACTCTCCTAATCTCGATCTCGCGGCGATCTACAATCTCCCGGATCAAATGAAAGAAACTCAAGATGTGTCTGGACCGCTGATGGGACCTGGGCTCCTTGGCTAACGCCATAGCCCTATTGTTATCACAATACAATGGTATTGGATCAATAATGGTTGGAACTACTCCTAGCTCCGAGACGAACTTCTTCATCCAGACGGCTTCCTTGGCGGCATCATTCGCAGTAATGTACTCAGCCTCCATCGTAGAGTCTGCAGCGGTATCCTATTTGGAACTCTTCCAACTTACCGCCCCTCCATTGAGGGTAAATACAAACCCGGAGATAGATTTGCTGTCGTCCTTATTGCTCTGGTAGCTCGAATCGGTAAAGGCCTCCATTTGGAGATCTCCATTACCATACACCAAGAACAATTCTTTAGTCCTTCGCAAGTACTTAAGAATGTTCTTCACAGCTATCCAGTGATTCTCCCCTGGGTTGGATTGATACCTGCTTACAACACTAAGTGCATAAGCTACATCTGGGCGTGTACACAATATCGCATACATTATAGATCCTATTGCCGAAGCATAGGGTATAATGCTCAAGCGAGTTCTCTCTTCATTGGTCTTTGGGCAAGAGTCCTTAGAGAGAGTGACCCCATGGAAAGCGGGTAAGGCACCCCGCTTGGAGTCTTCCATACTAAACCTTTTTAGGATGGTGTTGATGTACCTGGTTTGGGACAATCTCAATAACCTCTTTGATCTATCCCTATAGATCCTAATGCCCAGAATGTATGTGGCATCACCCAGGTCCTTCATGGAGAACCTTAGTGATAAGAAAGATTTGACCGACTGTAGCATAGGAATATCATTTCCTATCAGAAGAATGTCATCCACGTACAATATGTGGAATGTGACAGCTCTCCCCATAGCCTTCTTATAAACACAAGGCTCATCTGGATTTTTGATGAAATCAAACTCTTTGATAACATCATCGAAATAGATGTTCCAACTCCGTGATGCCTGCTTTAACCCATAGATGGATTTAAGAAATCTACATGCTTTCCCGCTGCTCCCACTGTCAATGAAGCCCTCTGGCTGATCCATCTAAAAACATTCTTCTAAATCTCCATTCAGAAATGCCGTTTTAACGTCCATCTGCCAGATTTCATAGTCGTAGTGAGCAGCTATAGCAAGTAGGATTTGAATGGATTTAAGCATGGCTACGGGAGAAAAAGTTTTGTCATAGTCCAGACCAGGTCTTTGACGAAAACCCTTCGCCACAAGTCTTGCCTTATAGGTCTCTACCTGCCCATCTACACCAATCTTACTTTTAAAGATCCATTTGCACCCCACAGGTTTTACCCCAGGGGGTACAACGTACAAAGTCCATACTTTGTTGGTGTAGATAGACTCCATTTCGGATCTCATGGCATCCAGCCACTTCACAGAGTCTCCACTCGTGATAGCTTGCTGAAAACTGGTAGGATCATCATCCTCCATGATGCAGTCTTCTCTGTCACCATTAATGAGGAAACCGTAGTACCTCTCCGGTGAGCGAGAAGTCCTACCAGACCTACGGAATGGTCGAAGTTCCTCAGTTTCTATTGTAACAGCCGGTTCAACCAAGTCGTCATTTATAGTTTGTGTCTTTAGAACCTCTTCTAGATCCACCACATTTCCATCAATATCATTTGTGAAAAACTCTTTTTCCAAGAATGTGGCATACTGAAAAACAAATACCTTTTGTTCCTCCTTGTGGTAGAACAGATATCCATAAGAATTCTTTGGATATCCCATAAAATTACACATGACCGACCGTGTCTCGAGTTTGTCCGGATTCTGCTTTTTAACATAGGCCGGGCAACCCCAAATCTTAATTCTCTTAAAATATAGTCTCTTCCTATGCCATATCTCATATGGTGTGGTAGACACGGTTTTGGTTGGGACCCTGTTTAGTAGAAACGCTGCAGTTTCCAATGCATGCCCCCAAAATGAGACGGGTAACTCAGCATCACTCATCATGGAACGGACCATATCTAATAGGGTCCGAATCCGTCGTTCTGACACACCGTTGTGCTGTGGTGTGTAAGGAGGAGTGTGCTGAGAGAGAATCCCATTATCTTTTAGGAAGTTTGCAAACTCTATACTGAGGTACTCCCCACCTCTATCTGATCGAAGCATTTTGATGCTCAAGCCAGTTTGTTTTTCTACTTCTTGTTCATATTCAGTGAATTTCTCGAAAGCTTCGGATTTGTGCTTTAATAAAAATACATGACCAAATCTTGAGAAATCATCAGTGAAAGTAATGAAGTATGAAAAACCGCCTCTAGCCTGTGTAGACATTGGCCCACATACATCACTATGTATGAGGCCTAAGAGCTCAGTAGCTCCTTCTCCGTGTCCGGTAAACGGAGTTTTGGTCATTTTACCGTTGATACAAGACTAGCAAGTTGCATAAGATTTATATTCAAAAGGGTTTAAATATCCATCTTTGTGTAACTTGTTTAGTCTTGTTTCGTTAATATGATCAAGTCTATAGTGCCAAATAAAAGCTTCATTTATTTCTGAAAGTTTTCTTTTATTAGTGTGTTGTATGCTGAAAACTGTGTGTTGATTTAGGACGTATATCCCGTTATTAAGCGTACCATACCCAACCAACATTCGATTCAGGTGAATGTTCATAACATTGTTCTGCAATACAAAATTATATCCTTCATTGTCTAATAAAGAAATAGATATTATATTACAAATCATACTAGGTACAAAATAACATGGGTTCAAAACCAATATACACCCAGACAGCAACCCCAAATGATACTCTCCCACTGCAACTGTATGTACATTGGAACCATTTCCAATGCGGAGAGTATGTTCACCTGTCTTCAAAACTTTGCTATTTCTCAGCCCCTGCATAGAATTGCAAATGTGAGAACCTGAACCGGTATCTAATACCCAGGAAGCAGAGTTTATTGAAAAACAGTTTTCTGTCACAAACACACCTGAAGCGGAAGCATCACCATGCCTCTTCTTGAGATTCAAGTACTCCGTGCAGTTGCGCTTCCAATGTCCTGTTTTATGGCAGTGATAACATTCCCCTTTCCCCGATTCTCCAGCTTTGGAATTGTCCTTTCCCTTAACCTTTTTAACTCCACCCCTAGGATTCGTGGGCTTCTTCTTTATCTTTCCCTTGGCCTTAGCCTTTGGGCGAGAAGAGGAAGATTTCCCAACACTCAAAACGAGAGTTTTCACTGATTTCAGTGTGCTCTCTGCACTCCTTAACATATTAAGGAGTTCAGGTAGTTCCTTCTCCATGTTGTGCATGTTGAAGATAACTATAAATTGAGCAAAGGTGGAGGGGAGGGACTGCAGAATAATATCCGTATATTGTTCATTGTCCATCGTCCATCCAAGGTCCTCAAGCACTTCTATGAGAGCCATCATCTTCAGAACATGGTCTCCTACTGGTGTGCCAGGGGCCATTTGTAAGTGCACGGCGGCGTCCCGGCCGTCAATCCGACGCCGGAATGCGGAAGCGATGATTTTCTTTAACTTTTCAAAACCGGCACCACCGCGCACTATATACCCGGATCGTGCCATTAAACTAGTCCTAGCTAACTACAAGATGGGAAGAGAGATATACCGAGTGATCCGTGTCCTCCGGTCTTCTCGTCGTCGTCCCGATCTCCTCGCGGAATCTCCGGTCTCTAGCTCGTCGCCAGAAGGGCACCACGTCGCCGGCTTCTTTTACGGGCTCCCACCTCTGGTCCGAGGCAACTCGGGCACGAAGTTGGCGAGTCGACGTGCCCAATGTTTACTGTAGAATAGTGTAGGGATCTATGTCTCATTGGGGTTTGAGTGGAGTTGCCATATGGTGGAGGTATGAGATATGAACTTTTGGAGGAGGAGCTAAAACGATTTTGCCAAGTCAAATGAGTGTAATTCCCTCATCCAAATATATTAGGACAGCCCCCACACAATGTGGCCGGCTATATGAGGTGAAGGAGGGATGGGAGAAAATCCAAGTGGGGGTGTATCAATAATACAAGGAAAAAGAATGATAGATCATCAAGTCAAAAAGCAAACCACACTCCCTCATCATGACCAACCATCATCATCAAGCATGATGACTCCAAAAGGTCAAGCCATCATGAACAAAGAAAGTCAAGTGATGGTGCACCATCATGATACAATAATATGCAAAGACAACCCTCCAAAATGCTTATTTGCACAAATGCAAATAAGCCCCCCCACCAATCTTCAACCAATGAAAGATACAAAGAAATATGGCTGAAACGAAAAGCAAACTGGCAACTCCAGAAAACTGGTCCCGTAATAAATTACAGGAAAACCCCGCAACTGTGTATACACACCCGCATTTGTATTCCGACCGAAATACAAATGCAATGAGACAAAATCTACACTGTACTATACTAGGATCCGGCTTAAACCAAAGCCGGCTAGTATTATCCGTCCGATCCTGATCCGTGCAATACCGCACGTATCTGATCGAACCCTGCCATATCTCCATACGGCCTCTACAGCGTTTCGTCCGAAAACTTGAGCAATTGTCTGTGGAGGATTATAAAGACTCGTCAATACTATGGCTGTGGATTTAACCACTAGCACGTCAGAGGTATTAGCCATACGTGACGGGCTATCAGCTATTGACTAAAAGGGACGTCGATGAGCGAACTCATCCTGACACCCTACTGAGCCTGTCAGTGACAATATCCGTACAGTCCGGTCCGTTCGTCTATGAGCATCGCATGGAGGGCCTAGGGGGTTGGTAAAAGTCAGACCCCCAAAAGCGGTACAAGTCATGTCAGAGATCAGCCCAGAACACCCTGAGATACTACTGGAATACCTACCAGTAAATCTCCTGCCTTGGCCAAGGACTTTTCATGTTCTGGCTCTCCTAGACACAGCGCGACCTCACCCCCAATACCGGGAGAGACGAACCCCTGAAGATCCGCTCACTGCCTCCATGTGGTTCGGGACTGTACCCAACTAAAACCTGTTTGCAAGTCTCCTTTGAGCGTGGTAGTGTAGTAATCAAAGCACAGTGGGAACTCACACGAGACAAATGATGATCCCCAGGTCGATGAACTAACCTTTACACATGTCACCAGGGAACTGCTATCTGACGTCAGGTATAAGACCAACTAGCATGTTCCCGACGAGTCCTGTCCGGTGTACTCATAGCCCAATGAGCACCTGTATACATCTTAGGTGATCCAACTGACACCAGTGGCTTGTGAGACCGGCCACCGCCCCTCGTCGGGGTCTCGAATGTATACACTAGTCTACTCTGGAGAATCGATGCCCTGTTTCGAAACTCCCACGACTAGGGACCTTTTAAGGATGTGCTTATAGACTACCAGCTCTCACGTATATGATCGCCCTCATACTGCTGGCAGTCAAGCAAGAATCCTAGGGGCTCTATCAACGTGCAATAGTGACTTGTCTGGTCACCTAAAGCAGTACACGATGATAAAGATAAACCAGATAGCATACTATCATCTTGAGTATGACTGTCCTACCGGGATAAGTCCTCCCTCAATCATTGCAATTACGTGCCTGCGATCCAATAATTGACTCTGAGGGCACTATCTCCAACAATCTCCCACTTGCACTCAAGGCTAATTATTGCGATGTCGCATACTCACAGCCCGTGTGATACCGAACACCCAACTCCTCTACTAGTCAGGCTCACAAATCCCATTTGCGAAACTATTGCGTTCGAGGAATAGCCTCAGTGAGTGGATCCGCCTTGATGTTTCTTTCTATGTCTCTCTATATCTCAAGTTCGCGGAGAAAGCCATCTCCCGAAATGAGCAATACCTGTCTTAGAATGTGTCTGGATGTCTGATGGGACCTAGCTCATAAATGAACTCCAAATCCAAACTTCTTAGACTGTATCGTCAACTGAACTTAATAAGTATCCTGCGCCATGCCTCCCTCGGTATTTCCTTAGACCACCTGTCCAAAATACTGCCGATCGTCAGAGGGAAAACTATAACTCTGACAACCTCCTTGTCGTCCATGTCACCTTGGAAGCCTGGAATGATAACTGTCTCCCGAATGAGGCTGTCGTTATCATATTCCTAGAACATTCACTTATGTTCTAAAACTGCTTCCGACTGTTTCTCTAGGATAGGATCAATGTCAACTTATTGCATCTAGTGCAAGAACAATATCTAGTGTGGTACTTGACATTTCATGATTGACTCAATTGCCTGAGCAAGTGATCTGCCAATCATGCACATCCCTCTCCCCTTTAGTCTGTAAGACACCTTTAGAGAGGGTGACTCCATCACCTGCAGGTACACTACCGTGCCAGGAGTCGTCCATTCTAAATACTCTTAGAATGCTGTCTAAATACCCTTAATTGGGAAACCACCCAAATCTAGATCTAAAACCATAGATCCAGTAACCAGTATGTCTGATATAATGTCTAAGTCCCATGTAGAGAAACCACTGTGTGATGACCAAAGCATAACCGATCGTTGTATAGGAATATCATTTCCTACTCTGTGTATGTCATCCAAATACCAGGACACACACCCTACTACCATCTTAAAAGATCCATCCCCTGTTCTGATGAAGTCAAACCTATGACTGTCACATCAGAAATAGATGATCTATCTCCGCTACATCTGCTTTAGTCTATAAATAGACATAAGCCACTTGTCCACCATGCTTCCGCTGCTCCCACTGACCACGACAACCCTCTGGCAGAGTCATATACACGTACACTTCTAAAGCTAGTTTAGAACGACGCTATACTCATCCTCCTGCCGGGTCTCGCAGCCTGGAACAACAGCAATGGCAAGTCTGGGTAAACAAGAACTTCCCTGTCACCGTCCTTGAGGCTACCGGAGTACCTCTCGGGTGCCTGAAGTTACCCACCTTATCTGCGGAGTGGCCAATGGACTGTCAAACCAAATTGAATCTTTAGGTTCCTATCAAATCTTCAGTAATCATTTGTGGTTTTGGAATCACTTCCAGTTCTACCATACTCCCACTACTGTTTTCTGAAAAAATTCCAATTTTATTAAAACTGTGGCGAGTCTAGAACAATATCACTATTGATCTTCCAGATGGTAGAAAGTCAACCCTCGTCATAGCCTGGGTCAACCTGCAAACAACCATTACAGAAACGTGCCTTGAGTTATCCAGAGCCTGGTTTTAATCATAAGCCGGACAACTCCCTGTACCTTAACAATGTTAAGATATGAACTGTTCTATATCCAATACAGAAACAGAGGCACTGATTTAATTGCACCAGATTCAAATCATGCAGCTGTCTCTAGTGCATGTCAACTAAATGGAAGGAGGCCGATCAGCGTTACTCAACTTAGGAATACTTCCACTTATGAGCAACCTGAAAGAGAAGTAAGTTCTCTTAATCATCACTATCAACTGAATACCATACTCAAGTATCTACATCTTCGATCACTTTGAAGAATCCCGATACTTGCAATACCTGGTTCTCTACTTTATTCAAATACATATAACTTCTCAAAATTCGGACCCTGTGTTTCCACGAAACACCTGTCTAAAAACTAGAGAAGTCATAAGTAAACCGAATATAATACGAGGACCAACCCCTCTGTCCTGATGGACCCTGGACAACATACAATACTCTGTATAAGTCCCTTGAGTCTAATAAGTCATTCCCTGTGTGTCGTAGGTTGAAAACTGTACTTATGGTTAAGAAGAATTACACCGCTGTTTAATGCTCCTTACCTAACCATCCACTGATATAGGTAAATGTCATAGACATAATTTCAAAAAGGTATATCTCACTCTATGAAAATAGACGTACAGATATATCAATCTGAAATTGGTGCATAACAGCGGATATTCAAAACCAAATATTTGCCGTCCGGCAAACAACCCAGGTGACTTCCTCAAATATACCGATTACAATGAATCCCGATATAATGAGGATGATCACCCAATTCCCAATAACTTACTCCCACCCATCATCTGTAAAACCATACAGATGTGAGAATCATACCTGGTAAATACATACCCTGGAGCAAGTGTCTAATTGGGAAATCAGTTTTCCTTTAACAGTACACAGTGAAACTGAAACATTGTAAATGTTTCGATGGGGTATCCTGATATTCCTAGTAATGTCTCTTCCATTATCCAATTTCACGACTGTAACCGTATAATTCTTTGCCACCTCTCCAAATCCCTTTATATGTCTTTAGTCATTACCTTCTGCACACCCCGTTAGGCCAAATGGTTTTCTTCCTTCCCTACCGTTCGGCACCAGCCTATGGTTTGGAAGAAGACTATCCAATAAGCATAATGGGTGTACTGTCCTAATCCTAGGAGCACTCGCAATGCGAGAGAAGGTGAAGATAAAGACAACCGAATAAAACCTTATTCCTTTTTCTCCTGAACCGGAATCCATCCCCGAACTGGAACAAGTTCCTTTCGAGTTCGTATATAACCATACGATGGAATATCCAATAAACTGTGGATCTTCGTAGTGATACGGAGTGTTCTGGAGAAATACAAAGGTGAAGTGGGAGTGGTAATGAAATACTTGGTTTGGTCGTGAATAGCAGTGGCAATTTACTTTGCCCTCCTTCTAATCCCTTTCTTTGTCTTTACATAATACCTTCTGTACACTATCGTTAGGTTAATTGGTTTTCTTCATTCCCTACCAGTCGGCACCAGCCTAAGGTTTGGAAGAAGACTATCCAATTTGCGTAATAGGTGTACTATCTCCTAAACCAAGGAGTACTCGCAACTTGAGAGAAGGTAAAAAGAAAAGACAACTGAATAGTCCTATTCGTTTTCTCCAGAACCGGAAACCATCCTCGAATAAATTCCTTCGAGTTTGTATCTAACCATACGATGGTTTTGTCCAATGGAAATGGACGTTCGTAGTAATACGGGGTGTCCTGAAGAAAAGGGTAAAAGTAGGAGTGGCAATGAGGTTTGTAACTCTGACAATCAAAAAGCCAGTGTTAAGAAGGTTCGGTCAATTTTGGTCTCTGAGTCATAGTCTTAGGGTCGGGTCAATGGGTCGCTGCCAAAGAGAGAGAAAAGAAACACTCAGCGTGCACTCTATCCTAGATCAGAATGGTTACCAATTTATCTAATCTGGAAACCTCCCACTGCAACCTCAAATTCTCCTCCAAACCTGAAAGAAGAATTAGTCGGGGTCACCCGAGGAGTAAACTAACTCATCAGTGGGAATCGGGATCCAACTATCATCGCATGATAACGTGATGGAATCCGCTCACGCCATCACACTCCAGAAGGTATGCCCATATCTGGCAAGTTTCAGTTTTTTTAGAAACTCCCGATGTGATTTTTTCCCCATGCTCTTATGACCTTGACTTTGGCCAACAAATCATAAGTCACATGTTAAGTTCTACCCGTCATTCTCCAGGTTAATTTGAGCCCACCCGCACAAGCCCTTGACTTTGGCCAATAAGGCTATACGACTGCCCCAAACGAACACATCTATCTATGCTGCATATGAATACCCAACAGCTACCAAACACCGTGCCTTGACTTTGGCCAACAAACACATCTTGAATACTATTGACTACCCATATGAAACGACGGAGGGCTACGAATGGTTTCTGGCGAAAACCTTTAACGTAAAGAACTTGATATCGTTGAAGGAACGGATAGCTTTTATAAAAATATAGTATCGAAAACCTTTGCTAAAGAGGTCACTCCCGGTGAAGGGATCTCGGCTCTTTCCCCGTAGAATGAGGTGCAGGATATTCCAACTGAATACCACGATGCAAAGCAAAAGTAATCGGCTATAGTGAAGTTATTGCCCTGACACAAACTTTTTGTCCAAGGAGTCACTCCCGGTGAAGGGATCTCAGCCCTTGCCTCGTCGACTGAGGAGCAGGATATTCCAACTGAATACCACGGTGCAAAAAAAAAGTGAACGTCCTTGCAATAACAGCCTTTTTTGAAAAAGTTCCAACAACATCAGATTAGGTTTGTTTTCAACTTGCATTGATCCGAATCAACGCAGTCCCATCAATTGATCACACCACAAAGAACGAAAATATACTGATGTACGTATATGCCATCCGCATTCGCCACTGGGACCCGTCATTACCCATTAGGTTAGCTAACTAACGACAGAGCGGGGACTGGACTAGCGCGGATGCAAAACATATACAACATCTACTAATATATATATCAATATATAATATTTCGCTCAAGGCGTGATAAAATGCAACATCATAGAAATGTACAGCATCACAGAATAATACAGATATCTGGGATCCCCGGGTTTCACAGAGCCACTACTGAAACCCGACGTTCCCCTGGTCGTGTGGATAGCCTGTGCAATGAAATCCTAGACCCCTACGGGCGCGGCAAGTTACCCGCCAAAACCTGAAGCGAGGCAGCCCCCTTCAGCAACATGAATAGACCACCCATCATTTCACGGAATCCGGTAACTTGGGCACCCCTCCTGGGTCAACCTGTACCCCCTACGAGTGCGGCGAATAGCCCGCCAATTCTAGAGTAAAGCCCCCTCCGTCTCAATGCCATGAGATGCGGGCTTGTTGCCCTCTAGAACCCGGCTATCCGTGCACCCCTCCGCGGGGCAATCCTAGTACAGAAAATAAAATATACAAACAACGGGTACATCGACCGCAACCTGGTCGTGCCCCAAAAAATAATACAAACAGGCAGTGACGGCAGTCCACATGTCGGACGCTCACCCCGCAATATCAAATGTACATAATACAACAAAACTGTACTACCACTGCAACCAGGCTATCCCCCACGACCAATCCGCAACATCACAGCACAATCACAGAACATCAACGTGAAAGTCACGTTCGCAAATCCGTCTAACTGGACTATAGCAGTTAGACAGGATTTACCGATCAAGTGACATTCACGGTCACAGATATAATGTAAATACTGTGAACAAATGTGTTTAAAATATCCGATCGATTAAATTTTACCAAGTGGGCTCCCAAGCAATACTGTAGCACTCACAGAAATTCTGGGCCCAAACAAAGTATACCAAAACCCCTATTTTCAGCCTAAAAGCCCACTGCAAAAAACTGGTGGAATGAAACCAAATTCCTGGGGCGGAACCGCGGCCAAAGAGGGGTTATGGCCGCGGTTCCGCGGTCGTATGGAAAGATCAGATCACAAAATTTTTACAGTGTTCATAGGATTCTCTGCACATCATTCTGCAACATACTGAAAAAATTTTCGAGCCAGAAAAAAAATCGACAGAAACTGATGGTAGGAAAAATACGGGTTTTGGAATTTTGTTCGATCGGAAACGTAAAACACATTAGACAAAGCTAGACTATGTTAATGGCGAGGCTCTGATACCACTGTAAGTGCACGGCGGCGCCCCGGCCGTCAATCCGACGCCGGAATGCGGAAGCGATGGTTTTCTTTAACTTTTCAAAATCGGCACCACCGCGCACTATATATCCGGATCGTGCCATTAAACTAGTCCTAGCTAACTATAAGATGGGAAGAGAGATATACCGAGTGATCCGTGTCCTCCGGTCTTCTCGTCGTCGCCCCGATCTCCTCGCGGAATCTCCGGTCTCCACCTCGTCGCCGGAAGGGCACCACGTCGCCGGCTTCTTTTACGGGCTCCCACCTCTGGTCCGAGGCAACTCGGACATGAAGTTGGCGAGTCGACGTGCCCAAGGTTTACTGTAGAATAGTGTAGGGATCTATGTCTCATTGGGGTTTGGGAGGAGTTGCCATTTGGTGGAGGTATGAGATATGAACTTTTGGAGGAGGAGCTAAAATGATTTTGCCAAGCCAAATGAGTGTAATTCCCTCATCCAAATATATTAGGACAGCCCCCACACAATATGGCCGGCCATATGAGGTGAAGGAGGGATGGGAGAAAATCCAAGTGGGGGTGTATCAATAATACAAGGAAAAAGAATGATAGATCATCAAGTCAAAAAGCAAACCACACTCCATCATCATGACCAACCATCATCATCAAGCATGATGACTCCAAAAGGTCAAGCCATCATGAACAAAGAAAGTCAAGTGATGGTGCACCATCATGATACAATAATATGTAAAGACAACCTTCCAAAATGCTTATTTGCACAAATGCAAATAAACCCTCCTCCACCAATCTTCAACCAATGAAAGATACAAAGAAATATGGCTGAAACGAAAAGCAAACTGGCAACTCCAGAAAACTGGTCCCGTAATAAATTACAGGAAAACCCCGCAACTGCGTATACACACCCGCATTTGTATTCCGACCGAAATACAAATGTAATGAGACAAAATCTACACTGTACTATACTAGGATCCGGCTTAAACCAAAGCCGGCTAGTATTATCCGTCCGATCCTGATCCGTGCAATACCGCACGTATCTGATCGAACCCTGCCATATCTCCATACGGCCTCTACAGCGTTTCGTCCGAAAACTTGAGCAACTGTCTGTGGGGGACTCTAAAGACTCGTCAATACTATGGCTGTGGATTTAACCACTAGCACGTCAGAGGTATTAGCCGTATGTGACAGGCTACCAGCTATTGACTAAAAGGGACGTCGATGAGCGAACTCATCCTGACACCCTACTGAGCCTGTCAGTGACAATATCCGTACAGTCCGGTCCATTCGTCTATGAGCATCGCATGGTGGGCCTAGGGGGTTGGTAAAAGTCAGACCCCCAAAAGCGGTACAAGTCGTGTCAGAGATCAGCCCAGAACACCCTGAGATACTACTGGAATACCTACCAGTAAATCTCTTGCCTTGGCCAAGGACTTTTCATGTTCTGGCTCTCCTAGACACAGCGCGACCTCACCCCCAATACCGGGAGAGACGAACCCCTGAAGATCCGCTCACTGCCTCCATGTGGCTCGGGACTGTACCCAACTAAAACCTGTTTGCACGTCTCCTTTGAGCGTGGTAGGGTAGTAATCAAAGCACAGTGGGAACTCACACGAGACAAATGACGATCCCCAGATCGATGAACTAACCTGTACACATGTCACCAGGGAACTGCTATCTGACGTCAGGTATAAGACCAACTAGAATGTTCCCGGCGAGTCCTGTCCGGTGTACTCATAACCTAATGAGCACCTGTATACATCTTAGGTGATCCAACTGATACCAGTGGCTTGTGAGACCGGCCACCGCCCCTCGTCGGGGTCTCGAATGTATATACTAGTCTACTCTGGAGAATCGATGCCCTGTCTCGAAACACCCACGACTAGGGACCTTTTAAGGATGTGTTTATAAACTACCAGCTCTCACGTATATGATCGCCCTTATACTGTTGGCAGTCAAGAAAGAATCCTAGGGGCTCTATCAACGTGCAATAGTGACCTGTCTGGTCACCTAAAGCAGTACACGATAATAAAGATAAACCAGATAGCATACTATCATCTTGAGTAAGACTGTCCTACCGGGATAGGTCCTTCCTCAATCATTGCAATCACGTGCCTGTGATCCAATAATTGACTCTGAGGGCACTATCTCCAACACCATTCGCATCTGAAACTGTTTTCTTGATGCTTCGTATCGTAATACACGGGATTGCTCTCCATACAACTCCTTTGTATGGAGGAATATGGCGTGAACGTCCATATTCTCGTACTGCTTTTGATGTGTGTTATCCATCGATTCAAGCGCGAGCCATTTGGCCGTGGCATAATCAGCGTCCCATGTCTTGCGGACTTCAATATCCGCAACTGAGGATTTTGGACCTGGGACGGGCGGGGCTGGAGCCGTGAGGACATATGATACCTTATCATAAGTCAAAGCAATGTTAAGATTCCTCAGCTAGTCTTTATAATTGGTCCCATTCAGTTTATTTTTATCTAGTAGAAACTTGAGTCTTGTCATTGGTATCTGCCATTAAGAGAGAGAAAAGAATACACTCAGCGAAAGCTCTTGCAAAGATCAGATTGGTTATTATCTTATCTAATCGATGTCTCCCACTGCTTTAATCAAGTTTTTCTTTCAAACCTTAAAAAGAAAACTAGCCAAGATTAATTACAGTCTATAACTTCGCTAACCGTTCAGCCAGGCCAGTGTCGATACTTAAGAGAGGTTCCCCGTGCTTTCGCACGGACCTAATTAATATAAACCTCATCTTCCCAGAGGCGTAGCCCCGTTTAACACCTTTCTAGACACCTAATGGGTTAGCTAATTATAAACTGCAAAACTCTTCTGGGAGCAACTATTGCCCACAGTGGGATCGTGATCTAACCATCCTATGGAAGGTATGCAATCTCATTGCAAATTTCAACTATTGAAATTCCCGATGTGGTTTTTACCCCTAGTACCCATGACCTTAACTATGGTCAACAAATCATAAGTACCAGTAAAGTTCTACCCGTCATTTCTTGATTAATTAGACCCACTCACATGACCCTTATCTATGGTCAACAAAGTCGCATGAATGTCCTAATTAATCTGCATCATATGCAGTGTAGGAAGACATCACTTAGCTACCGTACACTACGCCTTAACTATAGTCAATAAACGTAGCACGAATACTAAGTACTCTACTTCCTAAAATGACGGAGGGTTGCAGATGATTTTTAAGAAAATCTTTAACGCTTTAAACTTGATATCGTCGTAGAATCAAATGGTTTTCAAAAGGAGTGGCTTGAGCTCCGCGGTTTTGAAATGTAGCTTTTTCATAAAGAGCCGAGTGGTTTTCAAATCCGATTCTACAACATCTTTTTAGGTTTATTTTCTTTACATTAATCATATTAATATAACCCCATCATTTAAGTCCTTAAGCCAATCACATAAAAGAAACGAAAATACAACGTACGCTTATGCCATCCGCATTCGCCGCAATGTTCCGTTATGCACCGTTAGATTACTTAACTAACGGCATACCGGGACAGGACTAGCGCGAGTGTAAAACATAAGCAACGTCAACTATATATCTTATATATAATATATCATTCGTCTCAGATATCACATCACAGTATACGGGCAGCAGAAACACAGATATGATAATATAGGATATATTAGGACGTCCGTATTTAGAATTTAGCCAACAATAAAAAATACGGATTCTACAGTCACGATGAATAGCCAAGCCCATACCCCTAGACCCCTACGAGAGCGGCAAGCGACCCTACCAATTCTGGAGTTTAGGAGGCCCGGTCTCGACTCCTCAAGATGGCCTCTCTCTGAACCCCAGAACCCGGTCACTTGTGCTTCCCTCCTTGGGTCTATCCTAATGCGGAAAAGTAAATAATATACAACACTGGTGACATCAACCTCAACCCGGAAGTGCCCCAAATAAAAGAATATTAAATTACATTTGAATTTTTCATGAATGAAAAGAAAACTCTCATCTTAAATGAAAACCCCCGGCTATTCTATCACGACAATCCTATATGTCAAATCTTAGCAACACATAATATCACATATCATCAACGTAAGTAAGTATGCGTATCCTGATTGTCGTTGATGTATAGCAACGAAACCGGCGATATGCGACATACTACACTTACGGTCACGGAGAAATAAAATGAAAAACTACAACAATTGGAATCGTAACCGCCTTTAGACAACAAAAACCCGGAATATCACATATACAAGATTTCATGCCTAACAATGTAAAGCTCGCATTTCGGTCTCATCCATGAAAACACCTTTTCAAAACAAGCCGGATAATTCAACAAGATTTTCGATTGTTGTTGAGACCGAACTGCTAGATTTACATGCAACAAATAAATTTGTAGATTCCAATTATTGTATCAAATATTAATAAACTAGGCGACGTTAAAACATACGATCGAACGATTGAACACCCAAAGATTTCTTAGAAATCTCAACACCTGAGCAGTTTTAAAAAATACCAGTAACAGAACAAAATACATACAGGCCTGCACAAGAAACCACGGCCCATAACTCTCCTACCGCGCTGCGGAACCGCCGCATAAAGGCCACTATGGCCGCGATTCCGCGGTCGTACGGATGAGTCAGGGCTTCGTATTTTTGGTGGGCCCATAAAATACCCTGCTGAATTTTTAAAGTATTTTTAATTTGAAAAAATCCAGGTTTTAGAAAAATTTCCAGAGAGCACCCTTCGGGCATCGATTTTCGTTCGTTCGAGGTTTTTAACGTCTTCTAGGTTACCCTAAGGCTCTAGCTTGGCTCTGATACCATGAAGGGGTTTCTACAGCACCACTACAAGGGTTTGGAGGCATCACACATGCCATATTTAAAATTTATATAGTGCTAGAGAAACAAACTTAAGGATCATGCTAGAAAAGCTAGGGTAACATAACTTTAACATAAACACAAGTAGTAAAAGCTAGGGTTTGGAGAGTACAACCTTTGTAGCTCCCTACACTAGACTCATTGGCTACTTGAGAGTTGGAAAAAGGCTCACTTGAGATCCTCTAGGTCCACGAAGATCCACCCGGAGTCCTCTTTGTCCAAGCTTGAAGCTCCACTAGATTAAGAGAAGAAGTAGAAGCTAACACTCTAGACTAATGGGCAAGACTAGTGTAGAATGGTGATGTAGTTTGTTTTCTCACTTCAAAATCCTAACCTGATGACTCTTTTGCTCACAAGAGAAAACTAGAGAGCAAGAGAGAAAGGAGGAAGAAGATGATTGCTTGTGAAGAGCTCAAGATAATGATAAGCATATGAATAAAAATGAGAAATGAAAATATATATATTTTCTCTTTCTCATTCTTAACCATAGTTATAAAATATCTAGATATTTAGTTTGGATAAAAAATGGCCATAGAAATTAAATCATGGTTAAACCAAAGGGTTAGTGCAAGAATAAAATATTAAACCATGATAACAATTTCCATCTCCATTTTACTTTTCTAAAAAATAATATCCATATATTTATAAATGGTGTGAGTCTTATATTGCCACCATCCACTATATCAACAACCATGATAGAATTATGTATGCATGTATGTGTGCATGCACATCCATATGTGCATGAATGAGAATAAATGCATACATGCATGCATACAACAAAAAGACAAGAAAGGGTTTAAAGTGAGAAACTAATGGTCAATGATAAATCAACACTTGATTTAGCAAACCGGTCATATCATATATGACCCGACTAAAAGCAAACCGCCCGATTAATATACGGTATCTCATACGCGCATTTTAACCGGGTCCACGTGCATATCTCATATGCGCACCACATCGTTTCTCCTGGACTAGGTAACTCCATTATGGGACTCTAAGACTCGTCAATACACCGGCAGTGGGTGATGATCATATCAATCACCCCCAAGCCGCAAGCGGTCAGCTAAACGTAACGGCCACCCGGGTATTGAGTGATCAGAAGAAAACAAGCGAACCTATCACAACTCCCGTCGAGCCAACCAGCAACACTACCGTACAGTCCGGTCTCTTCGTCAGATATGCTGCAAATCGAGTCTAGGGATGGTAACGTCGACCCCAATAACTCAATAAGTCATGCCGATGAATGGTCTATAACAGATCGAGAAACTACTGATAACACTTATCAGTAAATCTCAACAGCCCTGGCCAGGGACTTATTGATATAGCCAATCGAGCACAGCACAACATCAACTCCCAATACCGGGAGAGACGAAACCCCTCCTATCTCTCATCGCCTTCGTGTGTCTCGAGACTGTACCCAACGGCCACCTGTTTGCACGACTCAGTAGAGCCATGGTAGGGTGGTATAAAGTACAGTAGGAGAACACACAAGACTCTATGACGATCTCGGGTCTACAGACTAACCTGTACCAGTGTCACCTGAGAACTGCTATCCGACGATAGATATAATTCCATATAGGAGTTCTCGACGAGTCCGTCCAGTGTATCCAGTCACCACTGAGCACCCGTATACGATCTCGATGTCAAACATCGATGAATGTGGGAACATCCATCGCCCATCATATGGGTCTAGTATCATATACGCTAGTCTACTCTGGTATATCGATGCCCCGTCTCGATACACCTACGACTAGGGACTTTTCAGGATATGCTTATAAACTACAAATGTCCCACTAGTATGATCTCCATCATAATCACAGTAGTCAAGCCTATATCCTCAGGGCTTTATCAACATGTATGAATGAATAAAAACATGATCAAGTCAACATGTCAGATAAAGAAGAACCAAATAGCATACTATCATGTCGAGCAAGAATGTACACTGAATATATATATATACACATGTATAAATACATCCACTATCATATAATGGCCTCTAGGGCATACATATATCCAACATTCTTGGCATATGTTGTGATGTTAGAGCCATGGAGGTCCTGTTGGACCAGGTTCCGATTGTGAGGGAATTTCAAGATGTATTTCCTGACAAGTTGCTTGGTTTTTTGCCAGAGCGTGATATTAGGCTTTGCTTTACTTGATTCCCGACATGGAGCCTTTTTCTATACCGCCATATCGGATGGACCCAACGGAGCTTTACGAACTAAAGGATCAGTTGCAAGATTTGTTGGATAAAAGGGCTTGTTCAACCGAGTGCGTCACCTTGGGGAGCTCCTGTCCTGTTAGTCAAGAAGAAAGACGGCAGTTTGTGTTGGTGCATCGGTTATCGTCAGTTGAATCGGGTTACTGTGCGGAATAAATATCTCTTACCTTGCATCGACGATTTATTTGATTAGCGCCAGGGTGCGGGGAATTTCTCGAAGATTGACTTGCGGTCGGGTTACCATTAGTCGCGGGTTCGAGAGGATAATATTCAGAAGACTACTTTTTGCACATTCGGGCACACCAATGCCCCAGCAGCATTTATGGACTTAATGAACCGCATATTCAGGCCGTTTCTTGATCAGTTATGATTGTGTTAGTAGATGACACCTTAATATACTGCCGGAGCCGAGAGGAGCCTGGGCAGTATTTGAGGATTTCTTTACAGACTTTAAGGGAACATCAGCTATTCGCTAAATTATTCAAGTGTGTTTTCTGATTGGATGGTGTTGACTTCTTGGGTCACGTAGTTACGAGAGATGGTACGTATAGAACCGAAGAAGATCGATGCCATTCAGCATTGGCCAAGACATGTACCAGTGATAGAGGTTCGCAGCTTGTGGGTTTGTCCGGATATTATCGACGCTTTGTTAGGATTTTTCTCGTATAGCTGCACTATTGACCGGGTTGACCCAGAAGGGAGCTTCCTTCTCTTTGGACCGAGGCATGAGAGCAGAGCTTTCAGCAGTTAAAGACTCGTTTGACTACGGCGCCAATATTATTTTTGCCTTTCGGATCAGGCGATTTTGTTGGTTATTGCGATACTTCTCGGCAATTGAAGGAGCGCGAGCAGAACTATTCCACGCATGTCTTAGAAATGGCTGCAGTGATTTTTATACTTAAGGTCTATAGACACTACAATTTTCAGCAGCGAGATTTAAATTTAAGACAGCGCCGATGGACGGAGCTAGTGAAAGACTATGCTACGAGATTCTTTATCATCCAGGCAAGGCAAATGTTGTGGCAGATGCCTTGAGTCGGAGGCCCGGAGGTAGCTTTTCTTGTTTGAGCACAGTTCAGAGACAGTCGACGACAGATTAGCAGATTCTATACGACAGCCGAGTGCAGTTTGAGTTTACCTCGACTGGGGGACAACTTGCACATGTCTGTGCACATCCATTGTTACTTGATCTTATCCATGAAGCAAGGTCCGATGACGTTCGTTTGTCAAAGATCTTGGAGCAAGTTGGACAGGGTAGAGATTCGGAGTTCGTGATCGATGATCAGGGAGTACTACGATTTGGGACTCGACCGTGTGTGGCAGATTCCGAAGGACTGAGATGCAAGATATTAGAGGAGGCATACCGTTCAACATATAGTGTTCATCCGGGATCCACCAAGATGTATTATGATTGAGAGAAGTCTACTAGTGTGAAGGGATGAAGAGGGATGTCACATATGTTGTTTTAGGATGCTGACTTGTCAGCAAGTCAAGGCCGAGCATCAGGGGTCAGCAGGAGAATTACAATCTTTGCCCATTCTTGAGTGGAAATGGGAGCAGATCTCTATGGATTTTATCATGGGTTTATCTAGGACCAGTTGGGAGTATGACTCTATTTGAGTAATCGTAGACTGATTAATGAAAGCAGCTCACTTTCTGCCAGTAAGATCATTTTCGAGTTCATTCAATATGCTCAGACACATGTTGATGAGATTGTGCGACTACATGGAGTTCCGACTTGTATTGTGTCCGACTAGGACACCCAGTTCACCAGCCGACTATGGCAGAAACTTTAGGAGGCTCTGGACACCCCGATTGAGTTTCAGTATATCTTTCCACCCGCAGACCAACGATCAATCAGAGCAGACCATATAGATTTCTTGAGGACATACTCTGAGTTTGCGTTCTAGATTTCGTGGCAGTTGGTATCGCCACTTTCCCTTGATAAAGTTTTCTTATAATAACAGCTTCCAGGAGACGATTTAGATGGCACCCTTCGAGGCGTTATAGGGGAGGAGATGTCGATCTCCCTTATGTTGGACAGAGCTCAGTGAGAGCAGTACTTTGGGGCTACAGATTGTGCAGGATATGACCGAAAAGATTCAGTTGATTCAAGACAGGATAAGAGCGGCCCAGAGCAGGCAGAAATCTTATGCAGACTGACGTTGGCGCAGACTTGAGTTTACAGTTGGCGATCATGTTTTCTTGAGGGTTTCTCCGATGAAAGGCATGCTGAGATTCAGAAAGAAAGGAAGGCTTAGTTCCAGATATGTGGGTCTCTTGGAGATTCTCGAGCGTATCGACGCAGTTGCCTATCGTTTGGCTCTTCCACCCAGCTTTCCAGATGTTCACCTCGTGTTTCATGTATTGATGCTCCGCAAGTACCTTCATGATCCCTCTCATGTGATTCTGTACCAGACATTTCAGCTGGAGGGCAATTTTTCTTTCACCAAGCAGCCGATAGTCATTCTAGATCGGCAGGTGAAGAAACCGAGGTCCGAGGATGAGATGAGAGAGAACTATTCCCATCTCTTTGAGGGTATACGTGGTTAGATTTTAAATTCGGGGATCGAATTTCTTTAAGCGGAGAAGATTGTAACGTTTAAAAAAAAATCGTTTTGGCGAATTTTCCGATAATCGGTAAAATAACTTGTGTTTTCTGTAAAAACCAAGATATAATTATTTTTCCACATAGACTTAAATACACCTATTTTAACTATGTAATTGCTAGTATTTGGTATTTATTTAGTCACTTATAAATTGTTAGTTTACTTAAATATTTTCCTTAATTAATTATTTTTAATATTATTTTAAGCTTTCACTTATACATTTAAATTAGTGTAAATTACAAATGAGAATGTGTTAATTACACACAAGTGAAGTATGACAACTTAGAATCAAGTTTGTAACATGCTCACTCTTTCTTAATTTTGTCTCCATATTTTTAGATATTTCTAGGTCAATATTAATTAAGAAAATAAGATAATTAAAATATAAGTTAATGGGTGTAATAATTGGGGGGATGTTTCTACACACACACACACCTCACACTCTCTTTCCCCTCATTTTCTAGCCGAAAACCTAGCCGCCCCCTTCCCCATTTTCTCCACTTCATTTCCTCTAAAAAATTCTTCATTTTACTTCAAAAATCCACACAAAACCTCATTAATTCCAAGTTAAACCTTCACCCATTTTTCTTTGGCCCAAACTAGCTTGGATCTAGGAGCAAGGAAGCAATTTGGGAGGCTAAGTTTGCATGTTAGATCTCAAAATTTATGAGGTATAAATCTTAACCCTATGATTTAATTGTTGGTTAATTACTTTAATCTAGCTTATTTAGGTTTTAAATTGGTTCTAATTGCAAGATTGTGTTTGTAAAGAGAAGGGTTTGGGATCAAGTTAGAGTTTTTATCATTTGTTTATGGTTACAATCTGTAGTTTAACATCTTAAGTCTTGCCAAATCTAAACTAGTTGTTAGTTTGCTAATTGTTACTTTTAATTTGTCTTAATTGTATAATCTTGCAAACTAAATTTTTATGATTAATGTAAATAGGTGAGATTAAAATTTAGTTAATGATTGTGTAGCCTAATTATGGTTTTAAATGAACATTGTGGCCAATAGATTTGTTAAAACATCTAGATTTGCACTAAAATGGTTAGGTGCTGCTTACTAGGTTTTTGGAATAAATTGATTTTAATTAAGTTTGAGATTTTGATGATCTATAACCTATTTTCTAAAATATCTAGGGTGTTATGAGTGCGTGATTGGTATGATTAGGTTCTAGGCTTGGTAGTTGTCACATATAGCGACCCTAGTTATGGGCTGTGGCGTTATCGCGAGCGCGTTTTGTGCACCAAATATGTGCGCGTTTAGTTGTGCGCGTGGTTGACTTGTGTCGTTTGTGTCCGCGACTATTCATATATTTATCCTCTTATTTACTTGTGTACGATTCTAGGATCGGGTGCAGAGGCGTCGGACGTGGCGCGGAAAGACAAGGTTGAGATCGGATCAGATTAGCCGAGGTGTCCCGGTGAGTAGATGTACACATCTATGGGGGGATCGTCTGGATGGCGTAAGCCGCCCGATAGTTAGGATTACTAATAGTGCTTGTATTTATATGGGTACTCTCCTATTTATTCATCTCAGTGCATTGCATCATCTCATATATATATGATATTATCTCATAGGACACTTGCACAATTACCATTGGTCCATGCCGCACGTGCACTATTTTATGTGAACACACACGCCATTGGTAATTGCTATGTCACGAACACTATAGAACTTGATTAGAATCGGTATCTGTGCATTTGCATCATATATGATCTGTAGACTTTTACTTGTATATTCATTTCATTAAGATGGATACGTAGGATTGTTAGTCATATATGCATACCTCATTGCATCATGATTCATGCATAGCTTCTGGCCGTACATCATATGGTATGTACTACCGTATCATAGACATCCATCATCATCAACATGTTTACATATTGTGATTCTTCTTCAGGATTTCAGTACTTATAAGATTTCTGGATTTTGGGGAAAACCACAGGAATTTTATAAACCTATTATAATTTTAAAAATAAAAATTTGCGGTTTTCTCATGATATGATGTGTGTGGCGTCCACCATATGTTTTCTCGGTTCTTGAGCTGTATTATATACCCGATTCGAGGAGGGGGATGCACCGTCTGCGGGTACATGGTGGACCAGGTATGGTACCCCGGGGCGAAAGTGTTTTTGTGGGGATGACGATGAGCCCAGCGAGGGAGCACTACCTACCGGTTATTATTGGAGCGGCGGATATCTGGAGGATACCGATCGTAGTCATGAGATCTGATGAGATGGGCCGATCCGGACTGATGGAGGCCAAGATATCAAGACATTGAGATATTGAGACATTGAGATATTAAGATATACATATATTATGTCGATGCTTGACATAGATTTTCTGTTGATTTCATTGATGATACTTCGGTTTATTGCACATGGGCTTTTCTAAAATAAGAATAAAGATTTTCTCATACCAGACATGTTCAAGTTTCGTGTTTGATTATGCATTCATATTGCATCCATACGAGTGCATCGCATTGTATTGATATATGTAGGCTATGACGCATTGTGTGCATACTTACGATAGCCTTATTAGATGTTACTTACTACTCACGAGTTAGCAACTCAACCTCGTTGTGCCACAGTATTTTTGCAGGTCCGGCCCGTCAGCATAGTAGAGACGGGCGTATTTCTACTTTTGCTTGGACTTGCGGTATTGCTCATAGGTGGGTTGCGAGGATACTTTTTTTCCATCTTCTATTTGTATCTAGTATACTTTATCTACCCTTGTGTATTGGACTAGATAGTGATACTCGCGAGATTTGTATTTGTGGTGTTTGTTGTTGATATTCACTTGAGCCGACGTGGTGTTTTTCTTATTCTTGCTTTCAGATGCTTATTTTGCACTTTATGTTATATATTAATTGCATGTGTTTGAGATTCCGCCTTTGGCGAAGAGCTAGCTCCCACTTGGGGATGCCTTTATTCATTCTTGTATGTATTCTTGTTTTGTATCCATTTGGGGCCAGTATTTACAAAGGAGACTCTGCCGAAATTTTTGGGAAGTTTTGATGTTTTTAAAATGGTTAATGTGACTTATTTTGTTAAAATCGCTTTCTTTAAATAAGTTTTCATTCACTCTATTTATTTAAATGGTTTATATTTCTGGGCTTTGGCTTACTTAGATAACGTTACGCTTTGAGACGTTTCGTAATTTAAGTGTCAGTCACGTTTCGTACCTTCGGGTCGTGACACATATAAACGCACTCTTCCAAACTTCCGTTTTAGAAAAGCTGTTTTTACGTCCATCTGCCAGATTTCATAGTCATGGAAGTCAGCAATGGAAAGTAGGATCCGAATGGATTTGAGCATAGCCACTGGAGAAAAGGTTTCGTCATAGTCCACACCTGGTCTTTGACAAAAACCTTTTGCAACAAGTCTAACCTTATAGATTTCCACCTACCCATCTACACCAAACTTCTTTTTGTAGATCCATTTGCATCCAACGGGTTTTACCCTAGGTGGAGCAATTTCCAAGGTCCACACTTTATTGGCATACATGGACTCCATTTCGGATTGCATAGCATCCAGCTACTTATCAGAGTCCCTATTGATAATGGCATGCCTGAAACTAGTAGGATCATCTTTTTCCAAGATGCAATCCTCTCGATCCCCGTCTATTAGAAAACCATAATATCTTTTGGACGAATGAGAAATCCTACTAGATCTGTGGAGTGGCTGAGATTCGTCTGGGACTACTGAATCTAGCGGTTCCACCAAATCTTCAGTTACATTTTATGGTTCAAAAGTTTCTTCCAGTTCTACCGTACTCCCACTAACTTCTTTTGCAAGAAATTCCCTTTCTAAAAAGGTAGCGTGGCGAGATACAAACACCTTATGTTCCTCAGTGTGGTACAACAGATATCCTAGTGAATCCTTAGGATATCCCAACAATTTACATAGAACTGATCGTGCATGAAGTTTTTCCGGTTTCTATGTTTTTACATAGGCCGGACAACCCCATATCTTAAACCGCTTAAGTTATGGATTCCGTCCACTCCATATTTCATATGGAGTCTTAGGCATAGATTTGGATGGAACATAATTCAGTAAGTATGTTGTTGTCTGAAGCGCATATCTCCAGAATGAAAGAGGCAACTCAGCATTACTCATCATGGAGCGAACCATATCCAAAAGGGTACGATTCCTCCAATTTGATACACCGTTGTGCTGTAGTGTATACGGAGGAGTAAGCTAAGAGAGAATTCCATTCTCTTTTAGTTACTCTAGGAATTTCGTGCTTAAGTACTCCCCTCCTCAATTAGATCGGAGGATCTTGATACTTTTTCCAGTTTGGTTCTCTACTTCGTTTCTGAATTCTTTGAATTTCTCGAAAGATTCAGATTTATGTTTCATAAGATACACATATCCGAACCTAGATAGATCGTTAGTGAATGTGGTTAAGTTCGAGAACCCGCCCCTTGCATGTATAGACATTGGAATACATACATCACTGTGTATGAGTCCCAAGAGCTTTGTTGCTCTTTCTCGATGTCCGGTGAACAGAGATTTGGTCATCTTTCCTTTGAGACAGGACTGACAAGTTTCATAAGATGAAAATTCGAACGTATTCAAATATCCATCCTTATGCAATTTACTCAGTCTTTTCTCTCTGATATCACCAAGTCTACAATACCACAAGTAAGATTCATTGTCTTCTGAACTCTTCCTCTTGCGTGTGTTTTGTATATTGAAAACTGCGTTTTGATTACGAGCGTAGATACCATTACACAGTGTACCTTCTGCAATCAATACCTTTTCAACATAAATGTTCATGATATTTCTATCAAGAAAAAAGTTATATCCAACTTTATCAAGTAAAGAAACTGATATGATGTTGCAAACCTTGGAAGGTACATTGTAGAAATTGTTCAAAATCATAGTATTGCCACTTGGCAATGCTAGGTGATATTCACCGACGGCAGCCACATCAACTTGTGCTCCGTTCCCTACTCTGAGGGACATATCACCAGGTCCAACCATCCTACTTTTTCTCAGTCTCTACAATAAATTACAGATATGAGATCCTGATCCGGTATCTAGTACCCAGGAGATAGGACTGACCGAAAAGCAGTTCTCAATAACAAGAACACCTGAAGGAGACGCAATAGTATGCTTCTTCTTCGATGGGGTCATCAAGGAATTCATGAAATCCTCTTTCCTCTGCTCATACATATGACTGTTATCATAAGTTGGAACCGAACCAACGTTTACCAGCCCCGAATAAGAATTTGGATCGGTCAAGCGATACATTTTATTATCTTGATTAGGCCATGAATTGATTGCTACTTGGAGAGAGAGAAAAGAAATACTCAGCATGTGCTCTTGCAAGATTAGATATGTTATTAGTTTATCTAATCAGGATGGCTCCCACTGTTTTCTCAAATTCTTTTTCAAACCCTAAAAGAAGAATTAGTCAGGATTAATCGCACATCACAATACTTGCTTAACCTTTCGGCTAGGCTAGTGTCGGTACTTCGAGAGAGGATTTCCAACGATTTCGCGAAGTTCCTTAATTACATAACCTCTTTTTCCTGAAGGCGTAGCCTCACTAACACCGTTCTAGACACCTACTTGGTTTATAGCATTGATTGTTAAGTGAAAAAATCTCCCAAGAGTAATCCTACTCATCAGTGGAATCGGAATCCAACTATCATTGTGTGATCAAGTAGATGGAAGCCACTCTAGTCATCACACTCCAGAAGGTATGCAACACTAGCAAGTTTCCTATATATTTGAAACTCCCGATGTGGTGTTTGCCCTTAGGACCTTAATGACCTTGACGGAGTCAACAAATCAAGTAGTCCTAGTCAAGTTCAACCCGTCATTATCTTGATTGCATTAAACCCACCCGCATGACCCTTGATGGAGTAACCAAGGTTACACGACTGTCGTTACCAATCGCATCTAATGCTACAAACAAGCACCACTTAGCTACCGTACACTATGAGTTGACGGAGTCAACAAACGCAGCTTGAATACTAAGTACTACTCGTACGAAATGACGAAGGGCTACGACTGGTTTTTGGCGAAAAACCGTTAACGTAATGAACTTGATATCGTTGAAGGAACCCAGTAGTTTTGAAAAGGAGTGGTTTAGGCCCTGCTTTTGAAAACTTGTGGTTTTGAAGAAAATCGAGTAATCTATAGCATAAACTTTTTCTTAAGAGATCACTCCCCGTGAAGGGATATATGCTCTTGCCTCGTAGAATTAGGTGCTGAATGTTCATGACCGAACACCACTATGCAAAGCGAAAGAATATTACTACAGTTTTTCGAAATTTGTTCTAACAACATCTTTTAGGTTTCTTTTCTTGCATTAATCAAAATTAATTCGGTCCTATCAATTAATTCCTATCACACCAGAAAAGAACGAAAATACAATGTACGTATATGCCATCTGCATTCACCACGAGGCCCCGTCATGCACCGTTAGGTTACTTAACTAACGGCAGAGCGGGGGCTAGACTAGAGTGGGTGCAAAACATATACAACATCTACTAGTATATATAAATATATATAACATTCGTCCCAGGCATGATATAAACAACATCACAGAATATCAACAAGCAACACAGAATGGTGGATAATCTTGGAGCCTCGGGTTTCACTTGAGCCGCAAATGAGACCCGACGTTCCCGGTCATGTGGATAGCCCGTGTAATGAAAACCTGGACCCCAACGAGTGCGGCAAGTTATCCGCCAATCCCAGAAGTGAGGCAACCCCAATCAACAATGTTAATGGGCTACCCAGCACTTCACGGGATCTGGTAAGTTGAGGGCCCCTCCGTGGGTCATCCTATACCCCTTACGAGGGCGGCGAATAGCCCGCCAATTCTAGAGTGAAGCTCCTTCCGTCTCAACGCCATGAGATGCGGGCTCGTTACCATCTAGAACCCGGCCATTCGAGCACTCCTCCACAGGGTAGTCCTAGTACAGAAAATGAAAAAATATATATAAAAGTGACATCAACCTCAACCCGGTCATGTCCCAATAAAATAATATACAACACGGCAGAAACGGCTGTCCACATGTCGGACGCTCGCCCCGCAATAACAAATGTACAAATGAATATTAACTATACTACTACCATTGCACCATCGGCTATCCACCATGACAATCCAACCACAAAATCAGCACAATTACAGAACATCAACGTGAATGTCATGTTTGCAAACCCGTCTAAAAAAACATATAGCAGTTAGACGGGTTATACCGCTCAAATGACATTCACGGTCACAAACAGTAATGTGTGTACTGAAACTTATAAACGGTGTTAAAAATAACGACTTCAAATACTCCGTATTTCCCTAATACCAAAGATAACTAAATATGCAATTTGGGCAAAAACAAACATATCCTGAAACCCTAAATCCAAGTGTCATAGAATACCAAACAAAAACGAGCATCATCTGCTATAATAGAACCGGCCAGGCCGGTCTAAATCATGTTTTCGCCGGCCAAGTTTTAAGAATATGGGCTTGTTTTTCTCTGGTGTTCTAGTTGTAGAAAAAATAGCACTCTGCAGTTATTTAAAAAAATTTCAGAGGCTCTGCATAAATTAACAGAAGCTTTGATTTTGATTTCGTATTTCGGAGTTGTTTCGGTTTCGTTATTTTAAACATCATTTAAACTGCTAGTTAGGGGTTTATGGGCTGGCTCTGATACCATGTTAGGTTATACTAACGTCCTGGCCATCAACCGTTGATGTTTGCAGAGAAATTTTTTTGCTAGAGTTTAAAACTGGCGCTAGAATAACTCATTACACTGGATCTACCATAAACCTAACTAGCTAAAACTAAAGAGGAGCTATCTACTATGATGAAAGAGTCTTACCAAAAGATCCATATCCTTCGGTCTCCTTTCCTCTTCCTTAGCTCCAATTGACCTACATGATCGAGCTTGATCGTCAGTCTCCCTCCGTCGAAGATGATCCACCCGAGAGATGTAGTCTATGGCTCTAACTCCAAACTAAGTGTTTATGGAGCAACTAGTGAACTTAGATTGCTAGTCTATGAACTCTAAGATGTAGTCTACGGTTCTATGTGTTTCTATCTCACCTCCTTTCTTGATTCTCAAATCATGAGAAGGTAGAGAGGAGGTTGAACTTGAAGGTGGAGGAGCTCAAGAAAAAAGGAGAGGGAGAGCAAAGAAAATGGTGATCTCAAGAATGAAGCATCCAAGTGAGAGAGAAAATCCTCACTTTGGTTTTGTAAAATGATTTTTTCAATAAAAAAGTATCAACCATGCTTCAATAGTTTCCATAAATGAATTAAGAATTCATTTGTCAACTATTGAGGCATGGTTCTTACCATACTCCCCTTACCTTTATTTTGCACCTTATTTCCATTTAAAGAATAAATGGAAAAAGCCATGATGAGGTGTCCACCTTCTAGAATGTTTTCTATAATGAAATACGGATTACAGTCTACTGTATATACATACCTACATTCGCACAAAAACACGAATGCCCGACAAGATAGAATAACACAAAGAACATAATACTAGAATATAGATATCGAAATATATATATATATATGTAAATTATTAAATCAATACCTGATTTAATAATCCGGCTCAAAACCCTAACCGGCTAGTATTATCAACTGTCCGATCGAAAGTCCGGGTATATAGTACCATCAATCAATCGAAACCCTACACGTATCCAATACGGCTACTACATCATTTCGCCTGAACAAGGAAAACTCTCTGTGTGGGACTCTAAAGACTCGACAGTACGCTGACAGTGTGTTACTGGATAAATCCATAACCACAAGTACGTCAGCGGAACTAGCTGTACGTAACGGCTACCCGGGTACCTGTCGAAAAGGAAGGCGGACGAGCAAACTCATCTGGATCCCTACCGAGCCTATCCGTGACAATCTTCGTACATTCCAGTCTTTTCGTCTGTGAGTATCGCATACCGGGTCTAGGGGGTAGTAAACGTCAGACCCTAGTAACCCGATAATTCGTGCTGATTCGGCTCAGGACCAATCCGGAAAACTACTGATCAACCTATAAGTAAATCCCAACTGCCTTGGCCAAGGTCTTATGGTCCTGACCAATCGGACACAGTGTGATATCGACTCCCTATACCGGGAGAGACGAATCTCCAACAATCACTCACTGCCTCTATGTGGCTCGGGACTGTACCCAACCAAAACCTATTTGCACGACTCAGTAGAGCCGTGGTAGGGTAGTGATCAAAGCACAATAGGAACTCATATGAGACAACTGATGATCTTAGGTCTAAAGACTACCCTGTAATCATGTCACCTAAGAACTGCTATCTGACGATAGGTATAGTACCATCTAGAAGTTCTTGGTGAGTCCGTCCAGTGTACTCACCCCTAGTAAGCACCTGTATACGATCTTAGGTGCAAAAGACTAATGGCTGCGAGACCAACCATCGCCCCTCATCGGGATCTAGAAACGTATACACCAGTCTACTCTGAAATATCGATGTCCAGTCTCGATACTCCTACGACTAGGGACCTTTTAAGGATGAGGTTATCGACTACCCTACTCCGACAAGTATGATTGCCATCACAACACAGGTATTCAAGCCATGATCCTACGGGCTTTACTAACATGTATAGATGATACGTAATAACAAGTAAAACATATGCACATGTTAAGATAAAGACAAACCAGATAGCATACAATCATATCAAGCAAGATTTTCCTGTACAAACATATGTCCAAGCATCCTGATGTATACATATATAATAATGGCCTCTAGGGCATACATATCCAATAATATGTACATTACATGTATTATGTATTTCTAATTTACTCTCTTTATGTTTTCTTTTTTAAAGAAAAAAAATGTTATCATACTATTTTGACTCTCTTTTAGTTTAAGTTGTGCCATGAGATGAGCACATCGCTAACCCACCCTATTTCACTTGACAAGTGGAGGTGAGATGAAAGGCTTGACACTTGAAAGGGAGGGATATCCTATGGTTGAGATTTTATTAGCTTATTATAAAAGATCTACCATATGGTTTTATGGCTCATAACTTGGTTCCTTTTCTCTCTTCTAGGATTCTAGCTCTCATCTCCAATTAAAAGAGAAGAAAAAAGAGAGTAAAACTAGAGATTAATCACTACATCTCTTGCATCCATTCCCTAGCAATTTGTGGAGGCAAGGTTCTTCACAAAAGCTTAGAGTTGAAGTGAAGATGGAGATACAGTGGGGTTTCCTCAAGGTGGATCCATCCAAGACGAAAGAGATCAATCTTCAAGCTTGTTCTTTCATCTCAGGTGCCTAGCTAGATTCAAACACAAATTGGAGCATATGAAGATATTTCAAAGGTTGTACTATAACGAATCTGAATTTAATGTACAAAATTTTTCAGTTTAATGTATAGAAAGGAGTTTACAAGCCTGAGTACAATTTATAAGTTAATTTTATTTATAAATAGCAAGAAACAACTTGTAGCTCATTGGTAAAGCCTTACAATGCTGTGACGTAGCCCCAGTGTTCGAATCCCCCCCAGGCACATTATATTTTTTCTGATTTTTCTTGTAAACTTTCTGGAAGCCCAAATGTTTACATGTGCACTGCACATAAAAATGAAAAGTCTGGAAAAATAAACATGTGCAAAATGATATAAATACAGACATGGACACTTGGCATGAGTCCACCGGCTTCCCCCCAACTTTTGACCGGCGAGATGCTAATATTGGCCGGCGGGGACGGCCCCCCCATAGCAAATGGATCATGGGATTTGCACACTTGTCGTTTCCCCTACCCCTATTACCCTTACACTGCAATCAAACAGAGACTCCTCATTTCCCCAATTAATCAATTTTTAATGCATTTTAATTCATTCTTTCAATTCCAAAACCCTAATTCCACACTATAAATACTATCCCATGCCCTAGCCCTTCCTCATTCTGAAAATTCTAGCCAAAACTATCACATTTTCTCAAGTACAATAAGAGTACAAGTGGAGTTAGCCAACGACCAACTTTCGGCAAGGAATTGAGGCAATTCCGGTGACCCCGCGACGCTACGGCGACTACCCCTTCTCCTTCTACCTCCGCTTCATCCATCTTGCACGTAAGTCCCTCCCTATTCTTATCTTTCTTCTTAAAAAGTTCTTTGTTTCAAAACATGTCGGTAGGTGGAGTAAACATCGACCTTTTATTCTAAACCTAAAAATTTCACTATTTCTTCCATATCTTTCATTTCAAATTCTTACCCTATGTTTTTAACCATGAAATTAATGTTTAGAACAACTTTCACTCAAAAATATCATGAAACATAATTTTAAATCAACTTTTACATTAAAATACCATTAACTTTGTATCTACCGTATTTAATTGTTTTGCTTAATCATATCTTTAGAAAACCTCACGAGGTAATGACCTACCCCTCACAAACAAACATGATTTCTATAGCACGATACTCTTTTAGAATATTCTTGGTTACAATTACCATATTGCCTTAAAATACCATGTATTAAAACCCAGTTTTCTTTAGAATTGTATTATCAAAACTCTTTGCGATTATGCCTCTACAACCCATTTGGAAAACCCGCTATTGGATGGTCCGGATTATCGCACATTCTCGGGTTAGTAGAGCGAGATGTAGACCTCCTCATGGAACATTCGGTCTCGAAAGATTTTTAATACGATTTTTAAGAAAAACAAAATTTTCTACTTAATAATAAAATTAATTTTTAATAATTATATAAATATTATCAAACCATATATTTCCAAGATATAATAAAATTCCATGTTTTATAAAAAATAAAAAAATGACAAGTTTCATTAAAATACCTTCAAGTTATCCAAAAGTCAAGCTTTACAGTAAAATACCTTGAACTATCCAAGCTAAACTAATATCACTAAAATACTTCACATTCTTAAAATTCACAATTATGGAAACCTTAAATAATATAAATAAATACTCGGGATTTATTTTGAAAGTATATAAAATATTTTTCATAAAACCCCCTCGAGTTATAAAATTACATTTAAGGACTTTAGTAAATATAGATTTAAGCGGGATCAATTTTCTTGAGCCTCAGGGAGCTGGAGAAAGTGAGTGCTTGCCTATTTAAGGTAGTCAAACTTAACGGAGTTATCAATAGTAATTGTCTTGGAAAAAGATACAAATCCTGTCGTCCATGTGCAGCAGTTACCGGTCACACCCGAACCTAATTCAGGATCCAAATCAGTTTAAAGTGTTTGACTCAAGTCTAAGTCTAAATCAAATCTGAGTCTAACTAAAACTAGAATCCAATTCAAACAAGAATCCAAACTCTAACATGTATACTTGAACCTGAATACCAGAACAATATCAACATGCAAATATGACTTGACTTGACCGAACCATGGCTATAACTTAAATTGATTACATGACTACTTGTTTACATCCTGAACCTGATTACATGAACAACTTGTATCCATGGTCTCGGCAAGTCTAATAAATATAATCTATACAACACATTACGGGGTTTAACGGGGTAGACTGGTATGGAATATATTAAAAGTGGTACGATGATGGACACTAAAAGATACCTACATGAACTCTCGTGTCGTTGTCCCGTAAGTTTTGACGGGGCCTTATACTTACATGTTACCATAGCCCACGGGATAGTTGGACTCCTCTCGTATACACCGATGCCTTCTGTACCAAGGTATAAACAACTACATTAGTATACCAAAAATATACCTGTATAAATTACCAGTTCTTTCTCTTTACTTGTTTTATTACATTCTTACTTCTGGGATTTACCGAGTGCTAGTTCGCTGACGACATTCTTCTTTCTTTTTTCTTTGGAATGTTCGTCAGGAGGACCGGACCCTCAGGAGATCGAGCCCAGTCAGGATGACTTGGACCAGTTCACAGAGCAGCCAGATTTCTAGCTTTTCCTTGTACTTACTTTTTATTTATATGCCACTGTTTAGGGATTGCTTTATATCCTTATACTTTCCTTTTCAAAGCAATGTATTGTAAAGATGAATGTTAATAAAAATTACTGTTTATTTTATATCTCTTGTCATTCTTGTGCATTTCATTTATATTGCTTAAATTTATGCTTAACGTATTTATTTCTGAGTAAATATGTCATGTGCCAGTCACGTCTCCTTCTCCGTATATTGGGAAGCAGGGCGTGATAGGTTTTGTTGGCGGCCCATGCAGGTTAGTTCTGCATGAAATCCTAAGCAATATATATCACAAGAATTATAAAAAAACAACAACTATACATTCCTTACATTACAAATTCCTTGAATCTATCATAACCTTTCTTTTTCTATCAAGGTTATGGATTCACCGAATAATATAAGTACCAACGTTACCAACGTCAATGGAAACACTGTCACGACCCAAAATAGCACGTGACTGGCCCTTGAATCATATGAAGTCTATAGGACCTCATCTAATTCAAGTAAGCCAAAAGCCCAGAAATCTAAAACCATTTTAAATAATAAATGATGTAAAACTAGTTTTAAAGAAGTGAAGAAAACATGTTTTGAAAACAAGGTTTTTAAATAAGTAAACTGAATATGCATTTTTAAATCCTCAAGTCTTTTCTGAAAATTTCGGCAGAATTTCCTTTGTAAATATTGGCCCCAAACGGGGTACAACAAGAATAATGTATGCATAATGATAAAAGGCATCCCAAGCGGGAGCTAGCTCTTCGTCAATCGACGGTCACAACCACGCAAGCAATAATAATATACAACGCCGAAGGGCGAGGATCAAAATTGAAAAAGAAACTCAAACAGCATGAAATCCATAATAATACATCGCGTGACTCTAAGGTCGAAATAATAAACAACTGGTCTCTAAGTCTGAAATAAATATACAAGTCCGGTTGATAGAATTTACTAAATACAACTGAAAATAAATAAGTACAATGGTGGTCACGATGCTAGTGAACCCACCTACCAAAACAATCACCCAGAAAGGAAGCAGTATGCCAGAAAAGCCACAATGAAACCTGTACGGCAAAAACCTGCAAGAACTGTGGCACAACGGGGTTGAGTTGCCAACTCATGAGTAGAAAACATCACAGAGCAGAAATCGTATGTATGACTCATCCTAGGTCAATACGATGAAATATATATATATATACATACATATATATATATCCTCAATATGATAAAGTCTAAAGCATGATAAGGTGGCAAGGGTAAACATCTTTACATAAGTGTAATACCAAGTGCTCGTGTCAGTGCCTCAGGTAGCAACATATCATAAATATGAGGTGTCATCAATGTAATCATCATGAAATCAGTGCCAACTATATCATGAAGTCTAAATACGTGGATATCATCGAACTATATAATCAATGTCTGTATGTATGTGGATCTCGTCCACGTGTCACCCAATGACACAAAACATCATGCAGGTAAATATCATAAAACATATGCATGGAAGTATGAGGATATAAATCAACATGTGTCTCTCGCGAAACATCAAAATCATAGAACCTAAGTGTCTAGCATCAACACTCAAAAACATCATGAAACCCGTGCCCAGCATCGGCACGTAAATCCTCATATATCGGGCTCCGTCAGTCTGGATCGGCACACGGGCTCCGTCAGTCCGGATCGGCCCATATTATCTCTCGACTCCGGTCGGTATCCTCCGGATATCCTCCGAGCCCAAATACTATCACCGGTAGGTAGTGGTCCCTCTGGCAGGCTCATCGTCATCCACACGAAATCCCTCTCTCGCCCCGGGGTACCATACCGGGTCCACCATGTACCCGCAATCGGCCTCATCCGCCTCCTCGAATCGGGGTTCACATGTCGCTCTCATAACCGAGAAAACACATGGTGGATGCCCTAAAATATCATATCAAGAGAAACCGGGTTTTTAAAAAAGTACATGCTTTCTTTTGAAATAGCCACGGTTCTCAAATCCAGAAATATCATGAAAACAACAGATCTCAATGCGTAAAATCATAAAGCTTGATGTATGTGACATATGATAGAAATGTAAGCATATCAGTACATCATGCAACATGGAATAGTAATATGCACATATCAAGGGAAAACCGCTTTTTGAAATGAATCCAGTTTTAAAATAGATCTTGCGGTTCCCAAATCTGAAAAATCAAGCCAGAATCATCTATGTATGTGCAAATATGTATGTATGCCAATATGTCATACAAGGAGTCATATCCTGATGCAACAATCCTGCTGTGTAGTGACATGACAATTATCGATGATGAACTGTGTAAGCCGGCAAGCAGGTGTACGTGGAATATACGCATCATCGATAATGGTGCTGGTGTCCTGACAGCATAGGTTTAATATAACAATGAACACATAAAAAAGATGCATGCGATGCGAACAGCAAGAATATGCGGAAAAAGAATGATAAACACAACAGTGAAGCATCTACATCAATACATATATATATCATACAGTTTTGCCATTTGAAATAACACGAATCGTGGGGTTTAGAAAAATAACGGCTACGGTGTTTTTAAGAAAAAATGCGTCTTTTAAAAATATCTATAGAATCCCTTGACCTGTCTTAAAAATACTCACGATTCGTTAGGTTTGAAATAGGTATGACTCGGGTCTAGTCTAACATCTCCTAAGTAAACTACAGATCTAACTAACAAGCTAATCGACAAGGTATGGAAACCACCTAAATCTGAGTCGATATATATATATATATATATATACATACATACATACAATAGTCGGTGATCCCGCCTCAATAGTATCACATATGATACAATATACAATATGGCATCCTCGAGTCAAGAGTGCGGATCTATTATCAATATATAGCTCGTACGTAAATCCGTCGTACGACATCCCAAATCTGGGTACGGGTCGAATCTCATATTTATCTCATCAATTATCTGGTATCCTTATCATCATATTTCATGAACTTGGGTACTGATCTAAGTCTAGTATAAACTGATACCATCGATATATATATATATATATATATATATATATATATATATGCGTGTATGAAAACACACGACTAAATTCCCGCTATAACTCATGTCATATCTCTTAATACGAACCACATCATATCACCGATCTCATGGCACCATGCCCAATCTCATCGACTCATCTCCATATATCATCCACAATCCTCATCATCCAAGTGTAGGTATACGAGTATATATATATATACACAATCCCATACCTGTGTGTGTGTCTATATATATATATATATATATATATATATCCCTATATACGCATAAGTATAACAGTAAGCATGCGTGTGCGTTTGAGTGTAAACCTATTCTAGGGTTCGCGACTAAGAAGCTATACAAGTTCACTTCTAAAAACCCTAATCTAACCATCGAACACCTAATCATATCTTGAAATCCATGTCTCATATAAAGCTATCATATATGTATAATATATATATATCATACTATACATCGAACTGCAGGGGTGCTATACGTCATCCACCCGACTTCCCCCGTGGATATAATCTACTCACCTTGCTCTTCGCTTTCCGTTGCCGACGTCGCCACGTGCTTGCTTCTCGTCTCTAAATCTTCGCGAGGGTACCTACACATCATAACGTATCGTGCCGCATTAAAATTCAAATCAAAGCCAAAACGACGCACAAAACTCACATAGGTCAAAACCTATGGTTAGCTCTTGCAAATGAACCCGATATCACTCTATATAGACGTACAAACGTCACGTGATCGAGATAAAGCACAAACACCAAAATTCAGGATTTAAAATACGGAAAACCATAACTCAAATCAAAGCAGCAACATAAGGAAATAGTCCCAGATTATGTCTAGGGTGAAAACAATGTTCCAAAACAACACTGGGGTGATATAGAAGATATATGAGACCTACAGAAGAAACCTGGGCACCTAAAACACTAGGGTGGCCGGACACATGGAGAGGAATTCTGGCCAGGCCGGTTTTGCTGAGGAGGTAGGGTCTCGTTCTGGTAGGGTGGCCTCGTGGTGGTCCATCTCGGCTACTGGTACTGTTTACTTTTCTAGTATTGGTCTCGGGTCACTCCAGATTTCCCTGCACACCTTAAACACTCACAAAACCGAAATGGACTGTTCTGTTTTGGGTTTCAGGTTTGGTATTGTGTTGGATCTGGGTTTTTAACACCAAGGGGGGTTTAAGGGCCACCAAAAGGCTTAATTACACTAACACAACTCAAATTAACCCTAACCCTCTCTAGGGATATCAAAAGTCCACTAAACTTCGCCAAATCGATTTTAAACTTGAATAGATGCATAAACAAAAGAAATACTACACTAATTGTGAAAGGATTACCTCATTTGGGACCCAAGAATCTCCTACAGCACCAAAATGCGATTTTTCTTGGTCCAAGGTGTAGCTTGTGAGCTTGTGCACATTTTTTGTGAAGTGGGAGTGGGGTTTTGATGTGGGGTTGAGGGTGTTTTGCATGGTTGAAGAGGAGTTGGAGGAGGTGCTGCCATGGAGTTAAGGGAGGGAGAAAGAGATGAAGAAAACGAGGGGGAGACAAAAGGGTAAGGCTCTCTCTTAACCCCTCACACTCTCTCACTTGCCCATGCTTATTTTTTTATTCATTTCCATTTTCCTTTTTTCTTTTCTTTTATTTCCTTCTCTTCTCAATAGTGAACCTAAAGCAAAGAATGAAAAATGATGATAAAGCCATGTAGGAAAATGTAACACAAGTGTGAAATGATATGGTGCATGTTTTGCACAAAACAAGCTTAAAGCCCGATTAACGATTTTTAATCACGATTAGCACTAAAATAGTGTTAAATAAATCATAAAATTTCATAATTTGCATAAATCACAAATAGCACCCTCTTTTTAGAAATTTCCATTATTTTCTAAAAATTTTCCCATTTATCGGTATTTAATTATACCGCCTTATTAAAATATTCAATATTTTATTATTTAATTATAAAAATTCCAAAAAATAATATTTTATTTTTCTGAAATGTTACAATCTTCCCCCTTAAAGAAATTCGGTCCCCGAATTTAAATTTAAACCCCTCAAATACTAAAACATTTCAGTAAAAAGTCCAAGTCGTCGGGGCTCCGAAATCATCAATACATAAAACGTATCATAGCGCAATGCATGCGCATGAACAATGAGCAGATAACTCAAAATCAAAACTCCGTCAAGCATCCCGCAATCATCGGAGTCATGGTGAAGACACCAATGTCAAATCCAATACGAAACCCAACATGCTATACATCAAAACTATACATGTAAACATCAAATTTATACATGTAGATATCTAAAGGAAATGCATGCCAAACCTTTTTAAGTCGCTGTGCGATGCGCATAACACTGCACATTGGCGGACGTCTCGAGTATGAAAATAACCCTCTCTTTGTATATATCCTTTGTTTAAATGCACGTACCCCCGTTTTGAAAACAATTTAGAAGGGTTTCCTTGTTTTAAACGTTTCGTGTCATATTAGACACGTAGGTAAATACTGAGACTATAGCTTCCTTTTTGGAAATCCCTTCGATAACTATCAATTCATGCAAAATATATCCAGATACTGTCCTCTGACTAGTCCTGCCCAGTACGTAAACAAATAGTAAATATCATAAAAACGTACTACTCCATAAGAAATCAATATCAAAATGTGCATATGAATGCTACGTGCGTCTGGTGCGGACAGAAATCAAAATCCATATATGTGCCATACATGTGCACATAAACAACATCTAAGTGCATCGGGTGTGTATGAAACACCTGTCAAAAGCAACGGGTGTTCCTGACAACAAATATCAGGTGCATCTGATATGCATGAAGAATCCCGATTCAGTGCATCTGGTGTGCACCAAAATCGCATTTCATAACATGCGCCCAACATGCGCGAAAATCTAAATCAGGTGCATCCATCATGCACGAATAAAATCTAAATCATGTGCATCCAACATGCACAAAATCACGAAATCCAATATCAAGTGCCGAACATGCGCAAAATCCAACCCAAGCGCACCAAATATGCACAAAAATCCAAATCAAATGCACAGAGTGCACGAAATCAACATCAATATCATAATCGAAATCAACGGTATACAATAAACCTCAATCCAAATCAGGTATACCGCAGTTTATAATCTCACAACCATGTGTATCAGCGTGCACAAATCAAATCAGAACACTAAAAGTGCATGAAAACTTAGCCGAAAGCATAAGTCAAATCATATACATGCCCTAGGCATGAAGTCAAAATCAATACCTCCAATAACATCAAATCGAAGTCCTGTGCAACTGTAATGCACAAAATACGTATCACAGCACTGCAAGCATATATGAACTATGCCGAGTGCAAAAATCAAATCGGGTGCATACCATATGCACAAAATCAACCCAACTGTATGAAATTCATGAAGTCATAAGTATGTGCAGCCAAGGCACAAAAACGATATCAGGTGCAATAACTGTGCACAAATATGAATACCCAGTAAGTGCAACCATGGTGCACGAAAACAAATATCATGGAACTCAGCCATCAAGACTAAATCATGCGAATAGATCGCCCAAAATACTGAAATCTAAGGTGACGGATACGTGATAATCGAATCACCAAATCACAAATCATAAATACTGTCGTCGATATTTCCTCCTTCAACGTCAAGAAGGTGCCGGTGCATCCAAAGCTAGCAGAGCAAGATATCTACTTGCCTCCTGTTCATGGTCCGGCGCCTGGTGCTTTTAAGCTCTTGTCTCTCACTGTGCATTGCTAGTTATATAGCTCCTCGGCTCAACGGCCCAATGTGGAATGACGACGGAAATAGTCCCTCTCTGGTACATCCTCTAAAAATCTCTGACCAACTATCTCGTCGACGATGCCGAACTCTGGTCTGCTGGGTGTGCGCAATATGACCACTCCTGGGTCTAAGTCTTCTCGTATAGTATTCCAGAAAGGTCCTGTCGAGGTCTCTCTCAAATCTCGCTTCTGCCGAACTGCCCGGAAGTCATCATCCTTTACTAAAGTTATTTCTTGTTCCGGAACGGCTGCATACTCATCGTGACTCCTTCTGGAAGATATATCCATAATCAACGCCTCTGCATGCGTATCACATCTCTGATGTCAGCGAAGTGGAACGCCATCTCATCAAGATCTCGTATGAACCCCTTACTCCACTTTTTTCTGCTGTCGACTGCTTCGGACTCATCTCATCGTGGCTGCATGGACTGTGCTCCAACGGCTATACTCGTATCTGGAGTCTCCCAAGCAATACATCCCACCACACAGCATCCGAATGAAGTCGAACCATTCGATCAATTCGTCAAAACCTCATAATCCCCCAAGAGCTCAACATCTTGGGTACAGTTTAATAGTATCGAGTACATACCGCAGTATCGGTGGACCAGTCGTAGAAGGGCAAACCCAAGCCTCACTAATGGCACCGCGGAACTGCCGCAAAACCTAAGGTTCAAAGGCTTTCACACGGTCATTATGTCGAGTTAGGGTTTCATTCTTCTAGAGGGTACATAGAATCGCTTGCATGTCTTTCCGAATACTTTAAACTTGGAAAATGGGCTCCTGACACTCGATCATCTCCATCAACTCTCAACGTACCTGCGTGAAGTTGTCTCTAGCTGGAATCAATCTATCTGATGACCTCGCATCGGGGTAAGCGAACGAACCACATGTCCTAGTCATTCATCCTCAGGTGACTAGCGACCTTCTATCCTACCTCTAAGTACAATACGTACTGCAATAGCTCCAACATCTGGGGCAATATCTCGTCATCCGCAGCAACAACTGGCTCATTTATCCGCACGCTGAACAGTGCCTCAATCATCAAATAATCAGTGCATCAACTGTCATCACATTCCGCCAGGCCTCTAGCAGTAGCCTGATCTTCTGGTGATGATCTGCACGTCTGAGAAATCTCATAACAGCGATCTATCAAACGCTCACAGCATGAAAACACAATAAAAAAACGCTGCTATATGCAATCGTATGTCCCTGGAATCACGCCCTGGTCAGTCCTCGTTCATGACGACCTCGTGCTGACCGCAACTCTAACCGTAGCTCTCCCTGCCTTTGTAATCGTGGCAGCAAAATCATAACTGATATCGATGAGGATAGATCATAGGAATGAATATTATACTGTGCAAGGAAATGTACATCCTAAGGCTCCTTAAGCGGAGTAGCGTATCGTAAGTATGCCGCGGAACATACACACGGTACGTCACTCTACTGAAGTCACCCACTCTATCAACCAAGGTCAACCTATGCGATGAAAGTTCGGGTATAATACCCCCCCGACTAAGTCTTAGTTCCGTAAGGTCAAGCCTAGATTCCGTATATATACAAATGTCCTAGACTCTGCATAGTCAAACCTAGACTCAAACCAATGGTAACCTAGCGCTCTGATACCAACTTTGTCACGATCCGAAATAGCACGCGACTGGCCCTTGAATCATATGACGTCTATAGGACCTCATCTAATTCAAGTAAGCCAAAACCCAAGAAATCTAAAACCATTTTAAATAATAAATGAAGTAAAACTAGTTTTAAAGAAGTGAAGAAAACAAGTATTGAAAACAAGGTTTTTAAATAAGTAAGCCGAATATGCATTTTTAAATCCTCAAGTGTTTTCTGAAAATTTCGGCAGAGTTTCCTTTGTAAATACTGGCCCAAAACGGTGTACAACCAGAATAATGTATGCATAATGATAAAAGGCATCCCCAAGCGGGAGCTAGCTCTTCGTCAATCGACGGTCACAACCACGCAAGCAATAATAATATACAACGCCGAAGGGCGAGGATCAAAACTGAAAAGGAAACTCAAACAGCATGAAATCCATAATAATACATCGCGCGACTCTAAGGTCGAAATAATAAACAACTGGTCTCTAAGTCTGAAATAAATATACAAGTCCGGTTGATGGAATTTACTAGATACAACTGAAAATAACTAAGTTTAATGGTGGTCACGATGCGAGTGAACCCACCTACCAAAGCAATCACCCAGAAAGGAAGCAGTGTGCTAGAAAAGCCGCAATGAAACCTGTACGACAAAAACCTGCAAGAACTGTGGCACAACGGAGGTGAGTTGCCAACTCGTGAGTAGAAAATATCATAGAGCAAAAATCGTATGTATGACTCATCCTAGGTCAATACGATCAAATATATATATATATTCTCAATATGATAAAGTTTGAAGCATGATAAGATGGCAAGGGTAAACATCTATACATAAGTATAATACCAAGTGCTCGTGTCAGTGCCTCAGGTAGCAACATATCATAAATATGAGGTGTCATCAATGTAATCATCATGAAATAAGTGTCAACTATATCATGAAGTCTAAATATGTGGATATCATCCAACTATGTAATCAATGTCTGTATGTATGTGGATCTCGTCCACGTGTTACCCAATTACACAAAACATCATGCAGGTAAATATCATAAAGAAAATGCATGGAAGTATGAGGATATAAATCAACATGTGTCTCTCGCGACACAACAAAATCAAGGAACCTGAGTATCTAGCATCGAAACTCGAAAACATCATGAAACCCGTACCCAGCATCAGCACGTAAATCCTCATATATCGGGCTCCGTCAGTCCGGATCGGCCCATAACATCTCTCGACTCTGGTCGGTATCCTCCGGATATCCGCCAAGCCCAAATACTATCACCTGTAGGTAGTGGTCCCTTTGGCAGGCTCATCGTCATCCACACGAAATCTCTCTCTCGCCCCGGGGTACCATACCGGATCCACCATGTACCTGCAATCGGCCTCATCCGCCTCCTCGAATCGGGTTTCACATGTCGCTCTCTGAACCGAGAAAACACATGGTGGACGCACAGAAATATCATATCAAGAGAAATCGGGTTTTTAAAACAGTACATGCATTCTTTTGAAATCGCCACAGTTCTTAAATCGAGAAATCTCATGAAAACAACATATCTCAATGCGTAAAATCATAAAGCATGATGTATGTGACATATGATAGAAATGTAAGCATATCAGTACATCATGTAACATGGAATAGTAATATGCACATATCAAGGGAAAACCGCTTTTTGAAATGAATCCAGTTTGAAAATAGATCTTGCTGTTCCCAAATCTCAAAAGTCAAGCCAGAATCATATATGTATGTGCAAATATGTATGTATGCCAGTATGTCATACAAGGAGTCATATCCTGATGCAACAATCCTACTGTGTAGTGACATGGCAATTATTGATGATGAAGTGTGTGAGACGGCAAGCAGGTGTACGTGGAACATACGCATCATCGATAATGGTGCTGGTGTCCTGACAGCATGGGTTTAATATAACAATGAACACATTTAAACATGCATGCGATGCGAACAGCAAGAATATGCGGAAAAAGAATAATAAACACAACAGTGAAGAATCTACATCAATACATATATATATCATACAATTTTGCCATTTTAAATAACACGAATCGTGGGGTTTAGAAAAATAAGGGCTACGGTGTTTTTAAGAAAAGATGCATCTTTCGAAAATATCCGTAGAATTCCTTGACCTATTTTAAAAATACTCACGATTCGTTAGGTTTGAAATAGGTATGACTCGGGTCTAGTCTAACATCTACTAAGTAAACTACATATCTAACTAACAAGATAATCGAAAGGGTATGGAAACCACCTAAATCTGAGTCGACACACACACACACACACAGTAGTCAGTGATCCCGCCTCAATAGTATCACATACGATAAATATACAATATGGCATCCTCGAGTCAAGAGTACGGATCTATCATCAATATATAGCTCATACGTAAATCTGTCGTACGGCATCCCAAATCTGGGTATGAGTCGAATCTCACATTTATCTCATCAATTATCTGGTATCCTTATTATCATATCTCATGAACTGGGGTACTGATCTAAGTCTAGTACAAACTGATACCATCGATATATATATATATATATATATATATATATGCGTGTATGAAAACACACGCCTAAATGCTCGCTACAACTCATGTCGTATCTCATAATACGAACCACATCATATCTCCGATCTCATGGCACCATGCCCAATCTCATCGACTCATCTCCACATATCATCCACTATCCTCATCATCCAAGTGTAGGTATACGAGTATATATATATACACAGTCCCATAGCTATGTATGTGTGTATATATATATATATATCTCGCCATATACGCCCAAGTATAACAGTAAGCATGTGTGTGCGTGTGAGTGTAAACCTATTCTAGGGTTCGCGACTAAGAAGCTATACTAGTTCACTTCTAAAAACCCTAATCTAATCATCGAACACCTAATCATATCGTGAAATCCATGTCTCACATAAAGCTATCATATATGTATAATATACATATATATATATCATACTATACATCGAACTGCGGGGGTGCTATACGCCATCCACCCGACTTTTCCCGTAGATATAATCGACTCACCTTGCTTTTCGCTTTCCGTTGCCGACGTCGCCACGTGCTTTCTTGTCGTCTCGAAATCTTTGTGAGGGTACCTACACATAACGTATCGTGCCGCATTAAAATCTAAATCAAAGCCAAAACGACGCACGAAACTCACATAGGTCAAAACCTATGGTTAGCTCTCGTAAATCAACCCGATATCACTCGATATAGACGTAAAAATGTCACGTGATCGAGATAAAGCACAAACACCAAAATTCAGGATTTAAAATACGGAAAACCATAACTCAAATCAAAGCAGCAACACAAGGAAATAGTCCTGATTTTGTTTAGGGTGAAAACAATTTTCCAAAACAACACTAGGGTGATATATAGGGTATATATGACCTACAGAAGAAACCTGGGCACCTAAAAGACTAGGGTGTCCGGCCACATAGAGAGGAATTCCGGCCAGGCCTGTTTTGCTGAGGAGGTAGGGTCTCATTCTGGTAGGGTGGCTTCATGGTGGTCCATCTCGGCTACTGGTACTGTTTACTTTTCTAGTATTGGTCTCGGGTCACTCCAGATTTCCCTGCACGCCTTAAAAACTCACAAAACCGACATGGACTGTTTTTTTTTGGGTTTCAGGTTTGTTATTGTGTTGGATCTGGGTTTTTAGCACCAAGGGGGGTTTAAGGGTCACCACAAGGCTTAATTACACTAACACAACTCAAATTAACCCTAACCCTCTCTAGGGATATCAAAAGTCCACTAAACTTCGCCAAATCGATTTTAAACTTGAATAGATGCATAAGCAAAAGAAATACTATACTAATTGTGAAAGGATTACCTCATTTGGGACCCTAGAATACCCTACAGCACCAAAATGTGATTTTTCTTGGTCCAAGGTGTAGCTTGTGAGCTTGTGCATATTTTTTGTGAAGTGGGAGTGGGGTTTTGATGTGGGGTTGAGGGTGTTTTGCATAGTTGAAGAGGAGGTGGAGGAGGTGCTGCCATAGAGTTAAGGGAGAGAGAAAGAGATGAAGAAAATGAGTGGAAGACAAAAGGGTAAGGCTCTCTCTTGACCCCTCACACTCTCTCACTTGCCCATGCTTATTTCTTTATTCATTTCCATTTTCCTTTTTTCTTTTCTTTTATTTCCTTCTCTCCTCAATAGTGAACCCAAAGCAAAGAATGAAAAATGTTGATAAAGTCATGTAGGAAAATGTAACACAAGTGTGAAATGATATAGTGCATGTTTTGCACAAAACACGCTTAAAGCCTGATTAGCGATTTTTAATCGCGATTAGCACTAAAATAGTGTCAAATAAATCATAAAATTTCATAATTTGCATAAATCACATATAGCACCCACTTTTTAGAAATTTCCATAATTTTCAAAAAAATTACCTATTTATCGGTATTTAATTATACCGCCTTATTAAAATATTCAATATTTTATTATTTAATTATAAAAATTCCAAAAAATAATATTTTATTTTTCTGAAATGTTACAAACACCCCACCACCTCCTATACCATAACTACCTAACATTGCATCTCCTATCAACGAGCAGACGATACTACTTGAGGCGATAAAGAGCCTCTTAGAGGGTCAGCAGCAGCTGACTGCTATCTTCCTACACCATCCAGAAGTCGAGGCACCCGGAGTCAAGCAATTCCGGGCATTGCACCCGAAACACTTCTCTGGGAAAGAGAGCCTACTAGAGGAAGAGGAATGGGCTCAGTCTATCGAGGATGATCTGGCAGCAGCATAAGTGCCAAAGATTTTTCGGGTGAGAGTTGCAAAGCTGCAACTAACAGATAACGCCAGAGTTTGGTGGAAGGCTGAAGAAAGCCGACTCGCCTAAGCGATTAAATGGAGGATATTTTGCGATATGTTCGACGCGAAATATTTCCTCGAGACTGCCTGTTTCTACATGAAACAACAGTTCGTCCATTTATAGCAAGGTTCAATGTGGAACAAATCTGTGGATGAATACGATACTGAGTTTACCATGCTTAGCAGGTAAGATATGTCTCAATATTCAATTTCTTGATATCACATACTACATTGCTAACACATGGTCATAACAGGTTCGCGGCACACCTGATCCCGACTGCTGAGATCCGGGTATGAAGATTTCAGGAAGGGTTGGACCCAGAAATCCAAGCTGCACTAGCTACTGGGGATTTCCTAACCCATGATCTTGCTCTGAAGGCTGCCCAACGTATGAGGCAGTGGTGAAGAAGAAGGGCATACCTCAGACTACCGGTGTGAAATGCTCTGCCACTCAGATGGAAAGAGGAGCCTCTTCCAGGCTACCTTTTGCACCCAGGAGACCGAGAGTAACTTTTAACCAGCGCAGTCCAGACTTTTGCTTCTATTGCAGGAGGAATGGACACCTGGAGAAGGACTGCAGGAGTGTAAACGGCTTGTGCTAAGTTTGTGGCGCATCTACTCACGCCATTGGAGCATGTCCTCATAGACTCAATCCAGGTCCAACACCCAGACCAGCCATCACTTTTCCGCAGCGGCGAGTTATTCAGGCTCCTGCACCTCATCTTGCTTTACCCGCTCCATCTCTACATGTACCTCCTGCACAGCCTCCTCGTTAATTCCATTAGGCACAGAGGAACATGCCTCAATGGTAGAGAAACGTGCCCCAAGGATAGAGAAATGTGCTTCCAGCAAGGAGGAATGTACCCTGGAGTTAGGCTTTCACAATGACAGTTGAGGAAGCTGAAGCCACTGGCCAAGTCATCATTGGTAACTCCCAATCTTTCAAACTTTTTCAATCCTTATACATCAATATATTTTTCCTATACCTAAACATATTACACACAACTTAGGTACAATCTTAGTAGCCTCCCTACCTACTTTTGCACTTTTCGACACTGAAGCATCACATTGCTTTATGTCGCAACGGTTCATCCAAACTCATGTGATTCCAGTTAACCGCTCGTATCCTGCTGGAATGTCAGTTCAGGGAATGGCGTTGTAAAGGCAACTATGGGATACGATTTTTGTCCAGTGGCTGTCTGCAGTAGTGAATTTTATGCGGACTTCAAGGTTCTGGACATACGGAACTTCGATGTAGTCTTGGGAATGGACTGGCTGGGAACTTTCTTCGCTACCATCAACTGTCATTAAAGGAGGAAAGTGTTCGAGATACCAGATCATCCAGTCTTTTATTTCAAGAGTGGAGACCGTACCCTGGAACCTAGCACCTACAAAGCTAAACTAAAGAAAGCAGTGATTGCAACATTACAAGCAGAAAAAGACAAGCCAGAGGTAGTTCGAGAGTTCGAGGATGTATTCCCTTAAGACATCTTAGGTTTGCCTCCCGATCGAGCTCTTGAATTCAGTATTGATTTACTACTTGGTGAGCAACCGGTGATCAAAGCTTCATACCGGTTAAGTCCACATGGATAGAAGGAGATCCGTGTTCCCCGCCGAAAGACGCGATAAACGTCTTGCCTAAATTTCGGGGCAGATGCTAATTGGTGCTATCCGTCCACCTCTCCGAAGATGCTAAGTTGATTTATGGCACCATGTATCGAAGGTTTAAACGGATGCGGCCGATGTAGCAGACTTTGTAAGATTCCCCTCGTTTGAGGGGTTTTTGATTGTGGAGACGCTCTAATCTGCAGGCGCAAGCCTCTGCAGTTAATTACGCTACCGCATCGCGGTAACAACTTTCTCCTTCTCCATATGGTCACTTCGTGTCGTGTGTGTTTGTTTTGTGTTTGGTTGCCCGTGGATTGTATACGGAGACTAATTTAAGTTGTCGCTCGTAGGGCGTTGGCTAGTCCAAATCCGTATCTTTCTTAGATTTGGGTTTGGGGGGGTTTGGGTTTAAGGATACGTTAGCCTCATTTGAGACTAAGATCAACTTAAATGTTTGTTAAGGATACGTTAGTCTCATTTTAGACTAAGATCAACTTAACGGGATCGTTTAGATCCAACAAGAGAGCAATTGGGCTCTATTGTTTTGTTTAGGGACATTGCGGTCGATTAGTTTAAGGACATTACGGTCCATTGTTAGTTTAAGGACATCTCGGTCCAATGTTAGTTTAAATACATCACGGTCGAGGTTAAGGACATCATAGTCCATGAGTTTAAAGACTTCACAGTAAAGGTTAAGGACATCATAGTCCATGAGTTTAAAGACCGCACAGTTGTAGGGTTACTATGCACTCTAAAAAGGGTCTACAAGGCATCAACCATACCCGATTAAAATTTTAGCCGTGCCGAACAACCCTAAACAAGATCTTTGCTAGATATTTAGGGTTATACATGCAAGTAAATAACATTTACTACTAAGTGAATACGAAATACAACCTTTGTAGATCGGTCCTTCACTTCTAAATCTCCTTGTCGTAGTCCCTTCGCTGCGATCATGGTTCTCCCGGTTTCTTGCATGGCTTCACGAGGCGAAAGAAGCGTCCTTGCTTGAAGTCTTCGAGGCCGAAGATGATCTACGTCGAGGGAATACCAACTCAAGCTACTACTTCACTAACTAGAGAATTAGTGAAGCATAAAACCCTAAACTAAAGTGCTAGTCTAGTAGAGGATGGAGAAATAGGAAGTGGGTTCACTTTAGAATTTATTTTCTCACAATGTTTCTCACTTTGGATCAAACCCTAGAGAGCTTTTTAGCTCAAGGAAGAAGATGAAGAAATAAAAAGAGAAAGATAATGATCAAGTGAGTGAGCCAACCATGGGAGAGTGAGTATCATATACTAACTCATGTAGAGACATAATCATGGCTAAGTGTGATGGTTCGGTTAACAAATATCCAAAGTAAAAACAAACTTAATGGACTTAGTCAATGCATCCACAAGCTTCCACAAGCTTCATGCATTTTCTAATCTTCCACTAATTTTGTAATTACTTTAAATATTAAACCCAACATAACAAATAGCATGGTGTAAGTCACATACACCCATGAATGTTGTATCAACAACCATGATACAAAAAGAAA